>OY482673.1:84551882-85274659 GCA_960531455.1 Urophora cardui
TGATCTTCTAATGTCTTACTTGTAATTATTATGTCGTCTAGGTACGCGAACGCGTGTGGTTCTAGCTCTGGGCCGATGACACTATCGAGTGCTCTTTGGAAAGTTGCTGGAGCGGAGTGTAGCCCAAACGGCATTACCTTCCATTGAAATAATCCTCGCCCCGGTACGGTGAATGCTGTATATTGCTTACTATTTACCTCCATAGGGATCTGCCAATATCCGCTTTTGAGGTCTAGGCTGCTGATAAAGTGTGCACTTCTTAGCCGATCAAGAATGAGTTGGATACGTGGCAACGGGTATGCATCTGGGACTGACCTGGCGTTGAGTTGGCGGTAGTCGACGCAGAGTCTCCATTTGCCGTTCTTCTTTCTTACCAGAACTATGGGCGCGCTGTGTGTTCTATGTGATGGCTCGATACAATCCATCTCGATAAGCTCATCGATCTCCTTGTTCATAATCTCCTGCATCTTTGGATTCTTCGGGAAGTATCTTTGCTTGATCGGACGGTCATCTCGCATCACTATCTTATGTGTGGCTATGTTGGATACTCCTGACATTTTCTCGAACATCTGTAATTCACGTTTTAGAAATTCACTCACCCTAGTGTCTGTGTTGCCAACTGCTGTCGGGGCGGTTGCCTTGTATTCTACGCCCCCGTCTGGACTCTTGCGCTCTTCCTCGATTATTGTGGTACACATGGCTATGTCTTCCCTATGATTCTCTGCCTGCAACGTTATAGCATGTTTACCGCACCTTAACTCCACATTCGCTTTTGCCAAGTAGTCCGTTCCAATGACCACGTTGTCTGCCAACCCTGGTAACACTAGTAGCTCACTCTTCTGCACCTGATCACCCAACTTAACCTCTGCTTCCACTGCTTCTACTATCGTTCGGTGTCTTCCATCGCCCATCACCACTCTTGTTTCTACCTCTTTGACTTTGCTTAACTTCGATGCCATCGTGTCGCTCACAAAGCTCCTCGTCGCTCCCGTATCGATCGCCGCCACTACTTCTTCTCCCTCCAGTGTCACTGTCACCAAAACTCGACCTTGCACCTGCTTAAAAATGTTCGTTGTGTTCGAGGTTGTTGCTGTGGAGACCCCATCCCTCGATACTAATGGGGCCCCTGGCCGTTTCCCTGATTCGTACGGCAGCACTCACGTGTAAGGATACCTATCTTACCACACGTCCAGCAGAAATCCTTCCTAGCGTTTCGACAGCCTCGTGCGTAATGCCCACTTTCGCCACATCTTCTACATGCGACTCGTATATCAACAGACCCTTCCTTTGGTCTTCCGGTGCGTTCTGGTGGTGCATCCTTTCTTGCTTCCTCCTCGGCACGCAAACTGTGGTATCTCTCTTCTGGACGCCGGGGTACGAACGGTCTCGCTGTTGGCTTTAACGTTTCCTTCTCTGGTGTAATATTCTCAAAATCTTCAACCAGACTTACCAGTTCTTCCAGGCTCTTAAACTCGCTACGCTTCACATACAACTGGTACTCTCTGCGGGAATTTCTGTAAATTCTACTCAACCTTTGCTCCTCCGTGTAGTCAGCATGTCGCATGAGTCCTTGCAGCGCTAAGACGTAATCCTTGAACTTCTCACCAAAACGTTGGACTCGCTGTCGTATTTCATCATCCAAATTTTCAAAATATCTGGAGTTCAGGAAAAATTTGAGGAAGTCTCTCTTGAATGCATCCCATTCTTGCCAGTGTCGATTGTTATTTCTATACCACACTAACGCTTTGTCCTTCAGCAATTCAGGCATTGCTCGTGGTATGGAATTGCGATTAATTTCATACCCATCCGCCAGTTCTTCGACGCGTTCGATAAAACTGAGTGGGTCATTGCCGCCGTCATACCTGAATCCCCACTTGCGTATTCGGTCCATTGTTGTGGCATATGTCGTTGGTTGCGGCATCATGTACATATGCTGCATTACTTCGCCAGGTGTTACAAATCTGTATGCGCGCTCATCAAATCCCATCGCCTGATGAAATGGTGATGCTGCTCTGCTGCCACTGGCTGACAATGGTACATTATCTTTCGGTGTTGTTTGTGCTGAGATCGCCGGTCGACTATGTTGCAGTTCCAACTCTTCCAAGCGGGTCTGGAATTTCGGGTCGCCTTGTGCCTGGATAAACGTTACCAGACGTTTGCGCAGCTCCTCCACCGTTCCACTGCCGTCTAACACAAACTCGCCGACGTACTTACATAGCTCCTCTCGGCTGAGGTGGTATACCCATGAAACCTTCACCATCGTTGCGTATTGTATGTTCACTTCCTTGGATGCTTTTCCCTCGCGTTGGCTACTTACTGACTATACTCCCTTCGGACGCTTTGCCGTTCGCTGGACGTTACTCGATATCACGCTTGTTATTTGCTGTTGGATTCAGTTCGCACGCTTGCTTCTTACTTAAAATCGCTGACTAGGTTTACTCTTCCAAACTTTGATGTTTTGTACTCTTCAAGTCCTCGTATACTTTTAAAGTCCCTGCTCGGGCGCCAAATAAAATTAATTAAAAATCTTCTGTGTACCTACACAATAATTCAACAATTAAATTAAAATAGAAAGGCAGGGTGTTGCAAATGCACATTACTTCCGGCTAACCGAAGCATAGACCGCCTAAAAGTACTCAACAAGTTTGTGTTATCTCATGAAAATCATGTGTACATAAAAATACAATAACAATGTTGAGCGAGCAAAGGTGGCAAAAGAAAAGCGACAAAAAGTTCAACTGCGTACCAGGCCGTGTTTGGGTGAGTGGGTTAGCGCGTCGCTAACAGTTACACCTTCTCACGGTGGGTCTAAGTACGATTGCCGGCTTGATCCCGAAAAGAAATCTGATGATGAAGAATTGGTTTTCTTCGAAATAGCTATCATTTCTACCATCGCTGGTAATACGTAGCTTTGAACTTGTTCGCTTTTCGCCAAATAAAATTAATTAAAAATCTTCTGTGTACCTACACATTAATTCAACAATTAAATTAAAATAGAAAGGCAGGGTGTTGCAAATGCACATTAATTCCGGCTAACCGAAGCATAGACCGCCTAAAAGTACTCAACAAGTTTGTGTTATCTCATGAAAATCATGTGTACATAAAAATACAATAACAATGTTGAGCGAGCAAAGGTGGCAAAAGAAAAGCGACAAAAAGTTCAACAGCGTACCAGGCCGTGTTTGGGTGAGTGGGTTAGCGCGTCGCTAACATTTACACCTGCTCACGGTGGGTCTAAGTTCGATTCCCGGCTTGATCCCGAAAAGAAATCTGATGACGAAGAATTGGTTTTCTTCGAAATAGCTATCATTTCTACCATCGCTGGTAATACGTAGCTTTGAACTTGTTCGCTTTTCGCCAAATAAAATTAATTAAAAATCTTCTGTGTACCTACACAATAATTCAACAATTAAATTAAAATAGAAAGGCAGGGTGTTGCAAATGCACATTACTTCCGGCTAACCGAAGCATAGACCGCCTAAAAGTACTCAACAAGTTTGTGTTATCTCATGAAAATCATGTGTACATAAAAATACAATAACAATGTTGAGCGAGCAAAGGTGGCAAAAGAAAAGCGACAAAAAGTTCAACAGCGTACCAGGCCGTGTTTGGGTGAGTGGGTTAGCGCGTCGCTAACATTTACACCTTCTCACGGTGGGTCTAAGTTCGATTCCCGGCTTGATCCCGAAAAGAAATCTGATGATGAAGAATTGGTTTTCTTCGAAATAGCTATCATTTCTACCATCGCTGGTAATACGTAGCTTTGAACTTGTTCGCTTTTCGCCAAATAAAATTAATTAAAAATCTTCTGTGTACCTACACAATAATTCAACAATTAAATTAAAATAGAAAGGCAGGGTGTTGCAAATGCACATTACTTCCGGCTAACCGAAGCATAGACCGCCTAAAAGTACTCAACAAGTTTGTGTTATCTCATGAAAATCATGTGTACATAAAAATACAATAACAATGTTGAGCGAGCAAAGGTGGCAAAAGAAAAGCGACAAAAAGTTCAACTGCGTACCAGGCCGTGTTTGGGTGAGTGGGTTAGCGCGCCGCTAACATTTACACCTTCTCACGGTGGGTCTAAGTTCGATTCCCGGCTTGATACCGAAAAGAAATCTGATGATGAAGAATTGGGTTTCTTTGAAATAGCTATCATTTCTACCATCGCTGGTAATACGTAGCTTTGAACTTGTTCGCTTTTCGCCAAATAAAATTAATTAAAAATCTTCTGTGAACCTACACAATAATTCAACAATTAAATTAAAATAGAAAGGCAGGGTGTTGCAAATGCACATTACTTCCGGCTAACCGAAGCATAGACCGCCTAAAAGTACTCAACAAGTTTGTGTTATCTCATGAAAATCATGTGTACATAAAAATACAATAACAATGTTGAGCGAGCAAAGGTGGCAAAAGAAAAGCGACAAAAAGTTCAACTGCGTACCAGGCCGTGTTTGGGTGAGTGGGTTAGCGCGTCGCTGACATTTACACCTTCTCACGGTGGGTCTAAGTTCGATTTCCGGCTTGATCCCGAAAAGAAATCTGATGATGAAGAATTGGTTTTCTTCGAAATAGCTATCATTTCTACCATCGCTGGTAATACGTAGCTTTGAACTTGTTCGCTTTTCGCCAAATAAAATTAAAATAATTATTGGAATTAAAAAAAAACGGCCATATAAATACAAACGTAAATATGTATATCGGAGAGCCTGCCGAAAAACAAAAGTCTGAAAATAATAACAAGCATTGCCTGTACAAAAGCTTTGCTTGTTAATAGCTTTAGAACTTTGTACAAACTAAACACACAATCGCATTAACATACTAGGTAGCAAAGGCAGAGTGTCATTAAGCTACTGTTGTTGGTATGGTGATTATAATGGAGGGAAAATTGAAATTTAAGCGAAACAAAGCTGACGGCGGTGGTAGCTCAATGGGATATACATGTGACTACCAATCGAACGACTTAAGTTCGATTCTCGGTTGAGGCCGCTTGAAGAAGTCTGATGAGGGGATGTGGTGGTCTCCGAAATGGATCCATAACTTCTACCAAAAAAATTTTTTCAATTTTTCTTCATTAAAAAATGGCCAATAGCTCATTTAAATTCACATAAAAAGATGGATATTTTGGATTAGCGAGTTTGTATATAAATAATAATAATTTTATTGAATTCAAATGGGGATTTTGTGGATAAAATGGAATTAGAAAATCTTACCTTCGCTGGTGTTATGTGGCGCTTTGAACTGCTGGGGAATTTTGTACATTGATTATGCACATTGACCTACTTTTCTTGTTGATTGTTGGCATAGGTCAGTATGGAGGATTTGATAGGTTAGGGTGTACCTTAATGTTCATTTATTGCTGTGAAGTATTTTCTTCACATGATGGTAATAAGACCAGTTTCGCGATTGGTCTTGTTATCTGCCATTTTGCTGTGTCAAGTACGACGACTCGTACTCGGTTATCAGTGCCTTGATGCACTTTTGTAATTGGTCCAAGTCTCCATTCGTTAGGCGGTAGGTTATCTTTCTTAATTACCACTAAATCTCCTTCTTTCATATTTGATTGTGGATTTTTCCATTTTATACGTTTTTGCATTTCGTTGAGGTATTCTGTTTTCCACCTTCTGCAAAACGTTTGGTGTAAAGCCTTCAGTTTTTCCCAACGGTTCACAATCAATAACCGATTTTCGTGGAAGTCTATTTCGGGTGGAGCAAGTAGATGCCCACCTATCAGAAAATGGCCGGGAGTCAGTGGTTATAGACTTGTAGGTTAATTTGAAATTGGACTAAGGGGTTGTGAGTTGAGGCAAGACTCAACTCTGCAAAGAAGAGTACTAAACTCTTCAATAGTGAATTTTTGGTCATTTGCTACTTTTTTGAAATGGTTTTTGAAGCTTTTTACCCCAGCTTCCCATAATCCGCCCATATGAGGTGCGGCTGCAGGTATAAAATGCCACTCCAAAGATTGGTGGCAGTATTTAGAGAGCGTTTGGTCCCTTGAAATTGACAGAAACGCTTTAAATTCTGCTCTAAGAGCGCGGGAAGCTCCGACGAAGTTCGTTCCATTGTCGGACAATTTATAAGCACGAAATTTAAGAAGTTTTTACAAGAGTTGTAAAACACCAACTGACGGCACCATACACACCGCAAGAAAATCCGACCGAAAGAGCAAACCGAAACATTAAAAGGATGATAGCACAGTTCACCGGCAAGGAACAGCGAAATTGGGACAAGCTGTTACCAGAGATAACACTGGCACTGAATACAAGTGTATGCGAATCAACAGGCTACAGTCCAGCATACATAATCCAAGGCAGAGAACCACGGATTCCAAACGCGCTGTACGACGAACGAACATTCGGCACTGGTCAGGAGGAGGTCAATTTGAGCGGCAAACAATGGAAGATGAAAGAGATTTTTGAAATGGTACGACGCAAACAGGAGCACGCATCCACGGAACAGGCACGCTACTACAACTTAGGAAGAAGACAATGGCGACCGGCCGTCGGCGATTTAGTTTTGGTAAAGGAGCTCCAATTGTCTAAGGCAGTTGACAATTTTGCGGCCAAACTAGCGCCTAAATACAATGGGCCACACCGAGTAGTGAACTTCATTTCACCAGTCATCGTAGAGTTGGACAAAACACGTAACGGCAAGAGGATAAGGGCACACATAAGCGAGCTAAAGACATATCACGCAGCGGAAGTAGAGCACGATGACGAAGGCACAGTAGCAAACGAGACGCAACGTAAAGACGAGAACGTAAGGTTGCAGGAATCCCGAAATGTGCAACACACAAAGGTACACAAGGAAAACAGCACGCAACCAATAATAACACCACAGTCAGCAACAACACCCAAGAACACGGCGAAGAATACACCAGCACTGAGTAATAACACACCAACGGAGCAACCGACAACATCACGTGCTATTATACCAAGGTCCACAAATGTTGATACGAACACAGAACGCCAGCATGGTATTGTCGCACACTACGGCGCTATAACAATGGCAAACAACACAACAAGTTATGCACAGGTTGTACGCCAGGATGTGCGAATATGTAGAACTCCAAACCCAAGCATAGCAGAGAGAAACCATGGTCACAGTATCACCAGAGCAAACGGGATCGGTCCAGCCATCGAAAACGCACACAATTTTGCAAATGAATACGGTTATGAGGTGAGTCACTATACAGTCACGTTCAATTTTCTCCCTAGAACAGATTGCCAACACGCATATGGTAATAATGGCGGCATACGAAATTTTCGGGACCACAGCGCGACATATTGTTTTCGGGATCAGCACGTGACGAACCGACACCTCCAATATGAGGCTACGACACACCAAGCCATAACGCCACAGCAAGAATGACCACTATAAATAGATCGATGACAAGAAACACAGAAAAAATTTCGGGAGCAGCATCCAATTTCCACATCACCATATCATGAACGCGGCTGGTGACGGTGAGGCACCGTCTGGAAGGTGAGGGGGGAGAGGAATACGGTAAAATGCAAGTGCACAGCGACATACATACATACGTTAATATTAGAAATCAGTTAAGTTAAGAATACATATTTATATTAGAATTAGCAACAAATGTAAAAGCTACGGGAATTTAGAGCAGCGATAACTGTCCGCCGCTGTCAGGATTTTTGTATAAAAGGGCGACAGCATCCTGTGGAAAATTAGTAGGAGTTAGGCAAGCGTTAGGTATACTTGTCGGTGGCATTAACACATCGACAAAGGAGTACACCTGGGGGTCTTAACACCCCATTTGTACTTAGAATTATATTATTATTATTTGGTAGCTTACGTTATACATTTAGCACAGGAATCGGAAACAGGTATATTTGTCGGTGGAATTAACACACCCACAAACGGCGCACACCTGGAGGTCCTAACACTTCATTTGTGTGCAGTTATATTTGACAGGTGGTTTCCACCTCTGTCAACGGAAGGTCAGCGGGCGGGTAAGAACACCTCCGCTACCTTTATACAATCGTAGGAATTTTTGTAGGGAATAATTTATGTTTAAAGAATATATTAATAAATGAATTTTATAACGTTTATGAAAATAACTAAAATACAGGGTTTTCTTTAATTTGGAAAACTAGGAATTCTTATAATTTCAGGAACCCTGGACGGACTGCGCTACCCCAGCAAACCCAAAGGAAAAGTCCGTCACATTTCTACCATCGCTGGTAATACGTAGCTTTGAACTTGTTCGCTTTTCGCCAAATAAAATTAATTAAAAATCTTCTGTGTACCTACACAATAATTCAACAATTAAATTAAAATAGAAAGGCAGGGTGTTGCAAATGCACATTACTTCCGGCTAACCGAAGCATAGACCGCCTAAAAGTACTCAACAAGTTTGTGTTATCTCATGAAAATCATGTGTACATAAAAATACAATAACAATGTTGAGCGAGCAAAGGTGGCAAAAGAAAAGCGACAAAAAGTTCAACTGCGTACCAGGCCGTATTTGGGTGAGTGGGTTAGCGCGTCGCTAACATTTACACCTTCTCACGGTGGGTCTAAGTTCGATTCCCGGCTTGATCCCGAAAAGAAATCTGATGACGAAGAATTTGTTTTCTTCGAAATAGCTATCATTTCTACCATCGCTGGTAATACGTAGCTTTGAACTTGTTCGCTTTTCGCCAAATAAAATTAATTAAAAATCTTCTGTGTACCTACACAATAATTCAACAATTAAATTAAAATAGAAAGGCAGGGTGTTGCAAATGCACATTACTTCCGGCTAACCGAAGCATAGACCGCCTAAAAGTACTCAACAAGTTTGTGTTATCTCATGAAAATCATGTGTACATAAAAATACAATAACAATGTTGAGCGAGCAAAGGTGGCAAAAGAAAAGCGACAAAAACTTCAACTGCGTACCAGGCCGTGTTTGGGTGAGTGGGTTAGCGCGTCGCTAACATTTACACCTTCTCACGGTGGGTCTAAGTTCGATTCCCGGCTTGATCCCGAAAAGAAATCTGATGATGAAGAATTGGTTTTCTTCGAAATAGCTATCATTTCTACCATTGCTGGTAATACGTAGCTTTGAACTTGTTCGCTTTTCGCCATATAAAATTAATTTAAAATCTTCTGTGTACCTACACAATAATCCAACAATTAAAATAATTATTTTATGTAAATTTAAATGAGCTATTGGCCATTTTTTAATGAAGAAAAATTGAAAAAATTTTCTTTAAAAAATGGCCAATAGCTCATTTAAATTCACATAAAATAATTATTAGAATTAAAAAAAAAAAACGGCCATATAAATACAAACGTAAATATGTATATCGGAGAGCCTGCCGAAAAACAAAAGTCTGAAAACAATAACATGCATTGCCTGTACAAAAGCTTTGCTTGTTAATAGCTTTAGAACTTTGTACAAACCAAACACACAATCGCACCAACATACTGGGTAGCAAAGGCAGAGTGTCATTAAGCTACTGTTGTTGGTATGTGGATTGTAATGGAGGGAAAATTGAAATTTAAGCGAAACCAAAGAACGTAAATCTATAAGAAGGGAAAATTCGCTACTTGAAAAGTATACCGAATAGGCCTTCTCGTTGTCGTGACGCGCAAACCAGGAGTTGTTTTGAACTCATATTCGTGACAAATTCTATTCCTTTATGTGCCTCGATTCTATTCTTATTCATTTGCACGTACATACATATGTACATATATCTACCAACGTAAAAATATATATACATACATACATACATATATGCACATTCAAATCAACCACCAAAGTCCATAATGAAAAGGGCAAGCAAGTGTAAAATACTACAAGCGGTTCATTCATAAAAATAGAAATGTCGCAACAAAGCATAAAAGTGGCAACAGAGCCTTTGGACAGATCAAGATTTTTATAAAATTCTAAAATTTGAAGTCGGGCTCATGGGTAAATGAGGGAGACTTCATCCGATGAGCTGACTTCTTCCTCTTCTTCAAAATACACACGCACACTAGCCTTTTGTTTTTGTTTTCGTATCGATAGCTGTCAAATTCCTTTGCACTCATGTTTCCATGACATTTCATATTTGACTTGCGTTCTCCTTCAACCAACCATCAATGTGGTAGTTTCTTGTTCATGTACGAAGAAATCTTTATTTCATCTGTATTTGTGTCACAAGTTGTCGCTTAAAGTGCAAAACGCATATCAGTCTACTGTACGTATGCGTGCATATGCGGTTTTGCTTTCAAACGACGATGGTATGAAAATATACCCAGTAAACATTTATCTTTGAAATTAATGTGAATATATATTTTTCCAATATTTATTGTACCTTAATTGAATATATATTTTTCCAATATTTATTGTACCTTAATTGGGGCAGAAATCCATTCGAAAACAAGTGCATATTTTCTATATGATCATCATCTTTGTTTTCCAGTTAAGAAATCCTCTGATGTTAATAAAAATTCAATTATGAATTACCTACTGTTTCAAAAAATGGTTTTAATTATTTGAAATTTTCTTCCACCCTTGTCAAGCCTTGAGAAAATTTTATGATAACAAAATTATGTAGGTACATATTTTGGGTAACCTAAAAATTATAACTTTTTCAAGGTAAGCAAAATATCACCTTCGTGTACCTGGGTATGCCAAATGCTGTAAGTCTACCGCTGTCTTCATATGCAGTAGTTTGCATGTACATACTCAATAAACACCAGATCAAAATATGTCAATGTTAGTTCTCAACTGCATAAGTTGAGAATTAAGGAAAATGTTTATGGGGTATACGTATGGATATGCATGGAGGTATGTATATATAGATGTGTATGAAGACCTGTAGCGTCCTTGTAGGGAAATCAATAAATAGTGAACAGATGTAAAACTGTAGAATTTGCAAAAATTGTTAACCAGTTCTGAACTATCGAATAGGTAATCCAGCGGTGAATAATTTACACCCCCGTGTTATATTCACCAGTTGCTAACATGCAATTTGCATGACGCAAAGGAGATTGTGCTCGCACTAGTAGTGTCGAAAAATGATCTAGCTGTTCACGAGTTATGAACTAGAGATTTTCCCAACAGGGGTCATGGGCATCGTGTTTCTTCCATTTCCTTTCTTTCTGCCTTCATTTATTCCTCCATATACTTCTTTCTATTTCGCGGAGACGAAAAATATTGCGAGGCAACTCCTGCATTGCCGGTCATGCACAATCACTCGCTCGACTAAGTTCCACTTGCGAATTCTCCCTTCTTATAGATTTACGTTCTTTGGCGAAACAAAGCTGACGGCGGTGGTAGCTCAATGGGATAGACATGTGACTACCAATCGAACGACTTAAGTTCGATTCTCGGTTGAGGCCGCCTGAAGAAGTCTGATGAGGGGATGCGGTGGTCTCCGAAATGGATCCATAACTTCTACCAAAAAAATTTTTTCAATTTCATTAAAAAATGGCCAATAGTTCATTTAAATTCACATAAAATAATTATTAGAATTAAAAAAAAAACGGCCATATAAATACAAACGTAAATATCAATCTTTTTATTTATCTGGTATTATTATTCCTCATCGCCGAGCGAATAAACAAAGACTGTAACAAGAGACAATCACTCACCCAGTCGTTATCTCTTATTTGTCTACATATTCCTATTTATATTTACTAAATAAATGTGGAAGATTCCACAAGTTCATTTTTTGAAAATAATCGCGCTTTTTCGATCATATTACAATGTTTGTTATCAGGCTTCATTTTGCAGAAAAGAAATTTTGGTAACTCCGTACCAAAAAAAAGTTACAACGTTTTTAGTGAATGCCGGTTGGGGGTTAAAATCAATTTTTTATATTTTTTTTTTTTCTACTTTACAGCTCAAAAGCACGTTAGGGGGAAATATAGAGCATCACAAGACTAAAATAATGACATATCAATTTTAAAAATCGGATGTAATATAATAGAATTACAATAAAAAAAACTATTTCCGCGGTATTTCGCGTGATAAAAAAAAACAAAAATTGTCCCGAAACCCTATCAACCACAAGCTTAAAATTTAAGGGCGGACTTTTACAATTTTTTTTTCGTTTTAACGTGGTCGGGTCATTTAACCGAGTTTTTCGTTCACAAAATATCCTTTTGTTTCACCTAAAAAAATTATCAAAAATAAAGTATTCAACAGATCCTAGTAATATTAGGGTTAAAATGTTTGCAATTTAGCAGGCTAATTTTTGGAAAAATAAAGCTTGCCTGATTTTTACAAATTCTTATAAAAAATCTACTTTTAAAACCAAAGTTTTTGCTTTCGATCGCAAGAAATGAAAAATTTTTTAATTTGACGAGCTCTAGTTCACCAAGTTTTTGCTGTACCACCGCTAGTTGTATGTCTTTTGATTGTCTTTCGAACAGAGTATAACTTGTGGTTATCGCTTGTAACTTTAGCGCAAAATATTCTTGTATGCAATGATACCCAAAAAACACAAAAATAAAATTGTTTTCAGGTGAGAAAAAAGGATTTTTTATGGACGAAAAACTCGGTTAGGTGACCCAACCATGTTAAATCGAAAAAATTTGCAAAAGTCAGCCCCTAAATTTGAAGCTTATGGTTGAGGAGATTAAGGGACGAATTTTGGTTTTGTTTTATCTCGCCAAATTCCGCGCATATGGTTTTTTCATTCTAACTTTTTTATTTTACATCCGATTTTTAAAATTGATACGTCATTATTTTAGTCGTGGGACGCTCTATATTTCCTCCTAACGTGTTTTTGAGCTGTAAAGTAGAAAAAAAATAAAAATATAAAAAAATTGATTTTAACCCCCAACCGGCCTTCACTAAAAACGTTGTAACTTTTTTTTGGTACGGAGTTACCAAAATTTCTTTTCTGCAAAATGAAGCCTGATATTAAGCGCATAGACTGCTGATTGGTGTTTTTTCCTAAACATATGAGAACGTGGAAAAAAACGGCGAAAAAGCGCGATTATTTTCAAAAAATGAACTTTTGAGTTATGCCATTTTTTAAATTTCAAAAACTGGCCACTACATCTTGTTGCTAAATAAGTTTCCTAACTAATGCCGAAAAAATCAACACAATCGAAGCATTGGTTACCGAGTTATTCAAAAAAATTAAAAACCGTTAAGAAAACTTTGACCGCGAATAACTCGCTGAAAAAACAAAACTAGCAAAAACGCTTTTGCGATCATATTACAATGTTTGTTAGCTTTCAAAATTGATCCATAAACCATACAATATCGAAAAATCGATTTTAGGTGGCCCACTTGAGAAAACTTGACTCATGTTATTATTGCCTACAAGGACAACTATTTTAATGAACTGATTCAATTGTACCTGTTTCACATTGTGGATATGTGCATATAAAATATAATCTGAAAATAAATGTCGAGTTTTGCCTTTTGACAGCTAAACCCATCCAACCATTGCTTTTGGAATGATAGACTTTTCCTTGATCAGTTTGGGAAATTTGGGCTCTATGGGATCTATGATAAACCACAAGGGAGAGGGGTTTGAACCCCCAAAACCCCCGTGGATCCGCCACTGATACATATGTATGTAGATTCTAAGGAGAACAGAGAAGGTTGGGGTTGAAAATAAGGCATATGTATGTATTTCGAAAAATACGTAAAACATGATAATTAAGTCACCAATAAAGCCAGAGTGATGGAATTTCATCCATGCGATGACCTTATACCGTTATGAGGAAATATGCTGAAATTTAAAAAAAAAAAGTGGGCCAAGAGGGGTAAATTTTCAAAGATTTACCTATAAGGCAAAACTCAGGAACTGTAGCAGATAAATCGATTAAGCTTGGACCACTGATTTACTTGCCAAGGCGAATGTGTGGAAAAAAAATTACCCAAGTCGGCAGGGACCACATATATGTACATAAACATATATGTAAAATGTATAAAAATATAATGCAGACACCTATATAGGTATAATGAAAACATTTTATGCGATATCTTTGTCACACATATAGGTAATTCATTGAAAGTTCCATAAGTTCCACCAAACCAAATAAATAATAAGTTTTTTAAAATGGGCGTGACAGCACAAACCATACCGACTGGCACCACGTATGTTTTGTTATTTTTTGTGCAAGATGCGCACGGGTCCGGCTAGTATAAAAAAATACAAAGGTCGAGACCGTGGATAACGGACAAAAAGTGGAGCCGGAAAGCGCCAAAACAATTGTGGGCAATATGGGTATCAAAATAAAGATTGTACCTAGGACTTCAATGTAAAGCCAATCCATTTTGCTGTGTCCAACGTTTCGACACATATAAGTAAAAAATTAGACTCAAATGTCGCCGATATCCTTTAAAATATTCTGTAGTCATCCTGGACCACTTATTCGCCAGTATATCGCAAATTGGTTAAGAAATTGTCATGTAATGAGTTAAATATTAAAGCCATAGTTAAGATATTTAATTTGATATCAATATTGCCCAATAATATTTTGGGGCCATCCGGGTCCACGGTTTTTTCCGCTATCCACCATCTCGATCTTCCGAATTTTTTTTACATTTGTGGAGTTATCCAACCAATTAAAACAATCACTAATAACCCGAAAAACCGTCTTCAAGAGCAAACTTTTAAAAAAAATTTAGAAATTTTAAGGTATGTTACCCTTTTATACCCGACTTTACTTCACTTAAACTTGATGAACTCATCCAAATATTATTCGATTTTTAATAGCTATACATTTATGGAAAGCGCATTAAATAACGCAGCCTACCGTCTGATTTATAGCCCAGTTAGTCAAGAACGTGTAGTCCGCCCGCTGACGCAAACGCCCGTATGCAATTTTAGGGTTTTTTGAGCCCGTGGGGCAACCGAGCAATCAGCTGTTTTACTCACACATATATATATAGTTTGTTTACATTTTGGCAGGGTTGCCATTTAGTCATTTTTGAACAAACAAGATTTTTACTAATCTTTAAAGTGTTATGCGAATTACTCTTCAATACACAACTGTGCATTATTTGCCAAATGACAAGAAAATACTAATTTAATCGTTTTTAAAGTTGTCGTTGACGACTTTTTTTTTATTAATTTAGTTACTTTTTTATGGCTTATTTGGTAATTAAAACACATTTTTCTTGTAATTTTGTTGCTGCCCAATATATTTTCATCACACCTTGGTGATAGCTATCAAGGGCTAAAACATAAAATAACAAAAAACACAGTCAGAACATTAAATTTACAACTGAAAATCCATAAAAAAAATTATATTGGGAACCAACAAGTTTCTCACAAAAATCTGTGTTTAATTAAGAAATCTGTACTGAGTTTCTGTAACTCATATCTTTTCTAGTGTAAATAGGTGGTGACAAAGTGTGGATCGTATTAGTGTGACGTCACTTTAATTGATTTTGTTACAGAAAGTCATATTTATTGTGGCAATTTATAACTTTTGTTATGAGACCAATGGCTAGGGTGCAATGAAACGATTGAGAGTCGTCCAGAAGGTCTTGGGTGGTATTGTCCTACAGCTGCTGCGTGTGCACTGGCTTGTTCCCGGAGCTTCAGCCTGGGGCGGGGTAGTTAAACAGCTGCAGAACCAAGATTCCTTCTCCCTAATCCATAGCCTTACAAGAAACATTTTATCTTGCACACTGAAAACAAACACTTATCAACTTACCTATCAACAAATACGCTTACTCTTCAGCGTTCGAAGCTCTCATCACGTTGCAGCACCTTTATGTTTATGGGCTGCTCTATGTCCACCCTACATTGGCCTTTAAGATGGTAAAAAGACCCCATTAGATCACCCTCACTCCCTTCGATCAGATCAAACGACTGAATTTAGCAACTCATTATAATATTAATTTGTTTATTTCAAGGCATATTGGTACTTATCATAATTATTTGCAAGCTTAAGATTACTAACAAAATTAACAGATTTCCTACAGGGTACAGAACTAAATTCCTGACCTACCTCAACAGCTGATTTTTCGTGTGGTCATTGACTTACTTGTATATATTCGCATAATACATAAGAAAATTTATATACCACTTTGAAAGGAGATGAGAGGAGTCTCAAAGAGAAATAGAATTTTCTGACTTGGTCTGGAGAAGTTTAGGGAGGATCCCACGACAACAAAAAAACTACGCAAACACTCGTGTATACATATATATGTGTTTATCAATGGATTCAAAGCAACCTCATCCACAGCATGAAATGCATAGGTACATATCTACGTATATATACACTCTAAATAATTCGTCCCCAGGAGAGGATCGCAAAAACAAAGCCCTTTAGTTTTGGGTTCTCAACTGCACCAACAAATGCATTGGCATATACGTATATATATATGTGCATGCGGATTAGGGATGGGACTATTCGAATAAAAATTATTCGAATAAAAAATTCGTTTATTCGAAAGGTATTCGTAATCCGAATAATATTTATTCGAATAATTTATTCGTATATTCGAATAAATACTATTCGAATAGTACTATTCGAATATCACTATTCGAATACCACTATTCTCGAAAAGCTATTGTAATTATATATGTATGCTTTTGCTTTTGTAAGTGCATACATATGTATGTACATATACATATACGTACTCTGGCTGCGCGGAGGCAAGTGAAATTCCCAAATTATGCATGTACATACATACTACTATTCGAATAGTATTATTCGAATAGTGTTATTCGAATAGTATTATTCGAATAGTACTATTCGAATAGTACTATTCGAATTTTTTCCCTCGAATATTATTATTCGTTTATTCGAATAATATTTATTCGAATATTATTCGAAAAAAGTCCCACTACTAATGCGGATGATTGCAAGAGCCAAAAAAACAGTAGCGTGCAGTAAAATAGTGCAGGTGTACTTACATTTCACGTTTACAATGTTGATCCCACGTAGCGTTGAGGCCTCCTCGCTGTGCGGTGTCGCTATAACTTTAAAATGTGCTGTCTACGTTTTTAGCATCATATATATATACACATATATAAAAATATTTATGTAATGTACAAAAAAAATTAAATAAAGAAAGGAAAATTTAACAAAATGTATATAGGCGGTTTTATTATTTAGCGTAGAAAATGTTTGCGGACCGCCAAAGGGAAGTAGAAGGAATATCAGAAAAATGTCTTGAGCAAAGATTATCAAGTCATACATATCTAAATATGTATGTAAGTGCGAAATATATTTGTTCACAGGTGTACATATATAAGTATGTATGAATTTGCGCAAAGAAAAAAAATTAAGAGAATTTAAATTTTAAAACGAGAGTGCTGAGGGAGATTAGTGATTTTGGTGATACCACGTGCTATCAAA
This sequence comes from Urophora cardui, assembly GCA_960531455.1. NCBI lineage: Eukaryota > Metazoa > Arthropoda > Insecta > Diptera > Tephritidae > Urophora > Urophora cardui. The sequence continues at coordinate 84,569,169 of OY482673.1, forward strand.
TATCTCTCTTAACAATATTTATGAATGAATAAAAAAATTATACAATTTACCTAATTATGTTTTAAATTAACTTAATTAGCAAGTATTGTAGAATCCTTAACATTAGGGTATTTCATTGTTTGTGACATCTATATATATAAAAATGATTTGGTATTTAATTGAAACGCTAAAACTTGAAAACGGCTGAACCAAATCAAATACTTCCTTAGGGGGGTTTGTTTGTTGTTACCTCGCGAAGGTTTAGTCGAAGAAAAAATTTAAAAATGTTAGGGGGGCGTGGCACCTCCCATACAACCTTAATTTTTAAAGCTAATTATCTCTAAAACAGTTCAAGGTAGGGAGCTGAAAATTGGTATAGAGGTAGGTGATATCAAAACCCTTCTCACTCAGAAAATTGGGGGTTATCAGAAAAGGGGGCGTGGCACCTCCCATACAACCTTAATTTTTAAAGCTAATTATCTCTAAAACAGTTCAAGGTAGGGAGCTGAAAATTGGTATGGAGGTAGGTGATATCAAACCCCTTCTCACTCAGAAAAGTGGGGGTTATCATAAAAGGGGGCGTGGCACCTCCCATACAACCTTAATTTTTAAAGCTGATTATCTCTAAAACGGTTTAAGGTAAGGAGCTGAAAATTGGTATAGAGGTAGGTGATATCAAAACCCTTCTCACTCAGAAAAATGGGGGTTATCAGAAAAGTGGGCGTGGCACCTCCCATACAACCTTAATTTTTAAAGCTGATTATCTCTAAAACAGTTAAAGGTAGGGAACTGAAAATTGGTATAGAGGTAGGTGATATCAAAACCCTTCTCACTCAGAAAAGTGGGGGTTATCAGAAAAGGGGGCGTGGCACCTCCCATACAACCTTAATTTTTAAAGCTGATTATCTCTAAAACTGTTCAAAGTAGGGAACTGAAAATTGGTATAGAGGTAGGTGATATCAAAACCCTTCTCACTCAGAAAATTGGGTGTTATCAGAAAAGGGGGCGTGGCACCTCCCATACAACCTTAATTTTTAAAGCTAATTATCTCTAAAACAGTTCAAGGTAGGGAGCTGAAAATTGGTATAGAGGTAGGTGATATCAAACCCCATCTCACTCAGAAAAGTGGGGGTTATCATAAAAGGGGGCGTGGCACCTCCCATACAACCTTAATTTGTAAAGCTGATTATCTCTAAAACAGTTCAAGGTAGGGAGCTGAAAATTGGTATAGGGGTAGGTGATATCAAACCCTTTCTCACTCAGAAAAGTGGGGGTTATCATAAAAGGGGGCGTGGCACCTCCCATACAACCTTAATTTTTAAAGCTGATTATCTCTAAAATTGTTTACGCTAGGGGCTTGGAAAACAATAGGAGTTATACGAAAAGGGGGCGTGGCACCTCCCAACAACACTTAATTTTTTAAGCTGAATATCTTTAAAAGGATTTAAGTCAGGGACCTGGAAATTGGTACAGAGCTATATGATATCAAAAAATTTTTGCGCATAAAAGTGTAGGTTATCGGAAAAGGGGGCGAGGCGTTTAAGGTTGGGACCTGAAAATTAGTCAGGAGATTGACGATATCAATGGCGTGCTTATGAAAAAAACAGTAGTTTGGGGAAAAGGGGGCGTTGCACCTCCCATGCGTTCTTAATTTTTAAGGCTAAATATCCTTAAAAGCGCTCATGGCATGTACATAGAAGTCACTATGCAGATATACGATATCAATACCATGTTCACCCAAAAAAAAAAAGATTTATCGAAAAATGGGGCATTGAACCTCCCATACGTACTAAACTTTTGAGGCTGAATATATCTAAAAGGGTTGGAGGAGGGGCCTGAAAACCATTATGGAGGTATACTATATCAATCCTCTTACTTACTTAGTGAAAATAGCCAATACTCAGTGAAAATAAATATCCGGAACAGAAAACTAAAAATGTTGTGTATCGTGCAGCCTTAAACTGAATACTAAAATTATATATTTTTGAAGTTGTATACACAATGAAGTAGTGAAAAATCGTTAATTTTCTGTTAAAAATAATACCGGTGTAATAACAATTTTTGAAATGAAATTAATAAAAAAATCTATTTTGGGCTGAACGAAGTTTGCCGGGTCAGCTAGTTAATTCCATAAAATGTTTTTACCATGAAAACTGATTTTTTTGATTTATATGTAGGTTATACCATGTGCATGGAAATGAGTAGATAAATGAGAACATGGAAATATATGTACAAGTATACATATCGTATGTATATATGAATTGCATATTTTCACGTGGTTTTAAAAAATCTAAATTAACTTTGTATATATATATTTATGCATTTAGAGCAAAGTCATTTTGTGAAAATGTAACTAGTTATAAGATAGAAAAAAATAACAGTAGCTTGATATTTAAACACAAAAAAAAAATTTGATTTATGGCAGAAATTCCATTGGAGAAACTTTATCCCGATGTTACCACACTACGGCGTCGGATGAAGTAAGTGGCCATTCCTCTGGGTTTTTGGTATGCAGGAACAAAATCCAGACTCACGTGGCTTGCTGTAGCCTATTGATTCGAAACGATTGGCTTTCAAGTTCAATTAGCATAAGATCAGTAGGGAGATTAATTAAAATTTTCCGCGATAGTAAAGATTATCGATTTCGATTTTACTTTTTACTCTCTTTTATTTAACGAGTAATAATTAAAAGCTAACAACGATTCTAAATACACATTATTAAATTTAAGTGTATTAAAATTAGTCGCGATCCCTGTGACCTTACCACTTCAGATTGTTCAGCCCAAAAAAGAAAGATCTTCGTTTCCGGAAACTTAGCAAGTCAAATTTTTTACAGCTCATAAATCAACTGTTTCATGGATGGTATAAAAAAAAGGAAGTGTTCTGAAGTGGTGAAAAGTATTTAGCAGGGTTATAAACCGAAAGTAGGACAAATGTATGCCACCTAAGAATGATTGATTTTTTTTTTTTTCTTTTTAAATCATGCATGCACGACGGTACACACCCCCCACCTAGAGTGTTGGTGCGTTGTTTTTGTTTTCCTGAATATCTTTGCGGTGGTATATTCCCCGCTTTCCACTAATGTCATCCTCGAGTTCATACATGCAGTTCCCTTTCTTTTCTATCACCTTGGCCTTAATAAACTTTGGTGCGAATTTTGAGCAGAATTTTTTTGTTGCATCACTTTGCACGAAATTTCTCCTGTAAACGATATCTCCGACATTAAAGTTTTTTGTAGAACTACGTAGATTGTAACGTTTGGCTGATTGTTCAAACGCTTGCCTAACTTTATCCATTACCGAAGCTCTTATCAGTTTAAGCTTATCATTTCTATCTAGGTAATGGTCATCTAGCGCCTCTAGTTTTCTCAAAAGCGGATACTCCTCGGCGTGAGAAAGCATTTGCTGGCTAAACAGTGCGTAATATGGTGAACATCCAACTGATTGATGGTAAGCACTTCTTAGCGCCTCGCCTATGTCAGGCAGGTGTTTGTCCCAATGCGTCTGATCATTCTGCAGATAAGCACGTATGCCTGCTATTATTGAGCGATTAACACGCTCGCTAGCATTCGCTTGAGGACTATACAAAGCAGTATATACATGTCTTATACCTCTTTCGCTAAGCAAGTTTTCGAATTGCGATGATTTAAACTGTTTGCCGTTGTCACTAAGAATTATTTCGGGCGTGCCGAAAATACAGAAGACTTGTTCTCTCATAAAATTGCAAATAGCGAACGTATTAAAATTTCTTAAGGGTTTAAGTAAGACGAATTTCGATAAGTGGTCAAGAACAATTAAGATGCCAATATTGCCTTGCCTGGATCTGGGGTACGGACCAAGTAAATCTATGTACAATTTTTGAAATGGGCGTTGGACAGTGTATTGGGCGGACATTGGAGGTCGTAGCGTAACATTAGGCGCTTTGCTTTGTCGACAAGTTTCGCATTTGTTAACGTATTCCTTAACATTAGCGACCATGTTGGGCCAATAAAAATTTAAGCGAAGGCGCTCTAATGTTTTTGCTATACCTCCATGACATTTATTGGGTGGAGTATGGGCATCTTGAATTACTTTATTAACTAACGTTTTTGGAATCCATAGCTTCCAATTAAAGGCTTCTCGTTCAGGATTTCCATCAGGATGTTCTGTTCTTTTGTATATACGATCTTCTACTATTCGAAGATCGGGTAAACGGCTTTCATTTTCACGGACTTCACTTAACAATTTTAGATATTCATCGGACGAAAACTCAGATGATTTAAGATCAATTGACGGACGGACTTCTATTTCACTAATATCTTCGAAATCCTGTCGTGACAAGCTATCAGGTACCACATTTTGTGAACCTTTCCTGTGCTCAATATTAAAGCGATATCCCTGAAGTTTAAGGGACCATCGAGCTAATCGGCTAGAGAGATCAGTTTGGCGCATGAGCCATTGTAAGCTGGCGTGGTCTGTGACAATGGTGAAGTCTTGTCCCTCAACGTATGCTCTAAACTTCTTTAAACTAAGTATTGCCGCAAGGCACTCTAGTTCTGTAACAGTATAATTGCTTTGAGCCTTGTTGAGTTTTTGAGAGAAATACGCGATTGGGACTTCGATTCCTTCATCATTTTTCTGTGACAACACAGCACCAACACCCAACTTACAGGCGTCGCACTGAATAATAAATGGTTTCTCATAGTTTGGGCTGCTCAAGACAGGAGCGCTGCATAATTTGCTTTTGAGTAGATCAAATGCTTTATGGGCTTCTTCGCTCCATTCAAAATGTTTACCTTTCTTTAATAAATTAGTTAGTGGAGTAGTTATAGCAGCAAAATTTTCCACAAAACGCCGGTACCAACCAGCCATACCGAGAAAGCGTCTTAACTGCTTCACGTTGGTAGGAGTGGGGTAATCCATAACTGCAGAAATTTTGTCAGGGTCGGCTCTAAGTATACCATCACCAACAATATATCCGAGATAGCGCACTTCCTTTATACAAAACTTGCCAAACCTGCTTTCCTTAAGCAATGGGCAACTTCTGATAAAACGAACATATGTGTGTCGAAATTTTCTGACACAATCAAAAGGTCGTCTAAATAGACAAACACTTGATTCTTTAACTGAGGCGGAATTACGCGATCCATCAAGCGATATAGTGCTTGTGGGGCGTTACACAGACCGAAAGGCATTACGCGATATCGATAAAGCGGACGATTAGGGACTGTAAAACAAGTGTAATCTCTGGAGTTTTCTGCTAGGGGAATTTGCCAAAAGGCACGTCGCAAATCAAGGGAAGTGATGAATTTAGCCTTTGGTATTCTACTTAGAATACCATCTATATGAGGAAGGGGATAAGCGTCCTTAACGGTTACGCTATTTACTTTCCTTGAATCTAAACACAGACGGACTTTATTCGGCTTTTTCGCCAAAACAACCGGACTGGACCACGGACTGTTTGGAGACTCCTCAATTACACCTAACTTAAGCATCTCATCTATCTCCGCATGGACGAGTTTTTCCACTGCGGGTGATATAGGAAAATACCTTTGCTTAATCGGACGGACATTTGGTTGGAGCTCAATTACATACTCCATTAATGAAGTTCTTCCTAAGCCTTCCTTTTCGAAGCTTGGAAACCGATTTTTGACTAACTCAAGTCGATGTTGCTGTTCAAAACTTAAGGGAAGTGTGATTTCACCTTCTTTAGGAGAAGAATGCACAATCTCGGAAATGATATGGGGTGCTATCTGGAACTTAATCCAAAAATCAATTCCTAGTATGACTTTCTGTGATAGATTCGGTATTACGTAAAATTTAATAATAATAATAATAATAATATAATACAATGGCGCTATTATAACTCTGACGAGTTTTATGGCCGAGCTTCTCTCCCAATTCGAGGTGTGCTCCTTTTTGTTTTTCCTACTAATTGGGTGGACCTACAGTTTTATGCCGGCTCCGAACGTAAAATTTAATACTTTCGGTTTTGCCTTCATATGTTACATCTAATTCTACTGTACCAAAAACAATTTGAGATTTTCCATCGACAGTGCAAACAGATGTTGTATGGTTGCGCAACTGTCTCTTCTTGGCAATCTCCTCTGCTAAGGTGGAACCTAAACAGGAGACTTGCGCTCCACTATCAAGAAGGGATAAATGTTCTTCGCCTAAAATTTTAATTCTGGCATAGGGTCTCAAATCACATTTGTTCTTTTCTATTGAGCAAATGATACTACTGAGGTGTTTACGATTCGTCTTAACTTTCTTCCAAAAATTTACTGAACGCGATAATGATCGAATATAACGTGACTTTTGTTTCGGATTGGAATTAAAGATTTTGCATCTAATCTTATTATAACTTTGCATACGAACATCATATGGTACGATTTTATGAACAAAAGGTGTAATTTTATGGTCATTATTTAATGGGGTGTGTGGTATAACATCACCACTACTGTTAGCGTGACGGGGGCGTATGAGTAACTTCAAATTATCTTCACTATTCGGGGATATGGTTGAATCATTTAAACGTTGTTCTATGGGTCGTGGCGAGGAATCTATTTCCGATCCTCGCTCGGCTTCACGTTTCCCGAATTGCAAGTCTTGCACTTAGGTCGGTAAACATTACTGGCGCCACATCCGTAACAAAACACGCTTCTCTCCTCAAGACAATCAAAATATCGATGTCCTTCACCTCTGCAATTCCAACAAATAAGCTTGCGTTTGTCGGGATGGGTGTTAATTGCTTCAACGTCATACTCAGATATTCCAGGGGAGTCTTCCTCGGTGAGTAGCTCGTTAACATAACGTCGCTGAGGCGGTCTTTGTTGGTCAGTATTTACAGCAGTATTAGACTTAGCAATTTCGTTTTTTAAACTTTCTCCTTTTAAGCAAAGTTTACGTAATTCAGCTAGTGAACTTATTGGCAAGTATAGCAGCTGTTGTCGCACGTGAGGTCTCAGGTTATGTTGCAGAATCTCCACCAACTCGGTTTCTGGCAGCGGACTTTGCAGAGGTTCAGCGATTTTTAATACAGCATTCCGATAATCATCGAACGTCTTGTTTGGCCCTTGCTTTCTACTGCGAATCGATTCCTTTATTTCGAAATCACTTTTATGTTGTTGAAAATTGGTTCGCAGAGCTTGACAAAGCGAAGGCCAAGTGACACGATCGACAGAACGACGGTATCGCCAGTACCAATCCTTTGCTTCATTAACAAAAAGGCTTTGCACGTGCTCACACAGCAAACTGTAATTACTACCAACAGTATCAACTACCTGACATTCAATTCGGTATATGAATCTATCAACCGAGAGACGAGACGAACCATCAAATTTGATGTCCCAATTAGATATAAGCTGGGCTATCCTTCCAGAATTAGGGATACTAACATTGTCACTAAAACGAATTTGATCAATAATTCTGTGAAAACTCTGATCAGAATCATTGTTTAGTTGGGGTATGGCTCTGGGCCAAGACGGAGTCGACATATTAGTTTGCCCATTACGATTGGGTATGGGATGGGAAGGACTACTATTTGCGCTGACTGTGCGTTTATATTTAATCTTTCCATCAGGTTCGTTACAATATTATCGAGCAGGGCCGTGCGCAGGAATTAGCCTTGGGGGGGGGTTTTAATTTTGGTTTGCATTCGCATACATTTTTCGCTAAGATAAACATATTTGCTGAAACAGATATCCAGACCCATACACCATAAATTTAAATGTTCTCTAACTTTTCTGAAACTCATTATGATTCATCAAAACCTAGTTAACCAGGTCCTGAATAGTACACGGAAAGAATTTTTTACTAGAATCAATGCCGAGACAAGAAAAATTAGACTTGATTTTGAACTTAGAAAATAATTTCTTAATATCAAGAAAATCCAAGAAAATTGGATTTTAAATAAATAAGTAAAAATTTTCTTGCTTCAAGTGAAATTAGATTTTATATAAATAAGAAATCATTTTCTTGCTTCAAGTAAAATTGGATTTTAAATAAATAAGAAATAATTTACTTAGGATAAGTGTTTTTTCTTGTTTTTTGAAATAAATTAAGAAATTATTTTTTTGTTGCAAGTAAAACTTTTCTTATACGAGCTTAAGTAAGTAATGCGAGAGACACACATCGTAGTATAGTAATAATATTTCGATCTATACCACATATGTGTCACCCTCATATTGTAGTTTAATTGAAAATTTTAATAGCATAGCCAAATCATAATATTGATATTCTAATATTCATACCACATGTGTGTCCGAGGCATAAGAAAATATTAAATTAAGAAAATATTTTCTAAAAATATTAAAAACGTAAAAAATAAGGAAAATGAAAACTAATCATGAGGGATTAGAAAACCATAATTAGTCAACTAGTATTTTCCTAGGACTTGTTTATTGAAATGACAACATTTTCTTTAATATAAATGAAGATGCAAATAGTGCACTCCTTATACCAAATGCTTCACTAACAATCTGAGGATTGCAAAAATATTCAGAAATATGCAAAGCGGATGGCAAATGAAAAAAAATACATGTAACTTTGGAAATGCAAATTCAGCAAGAAAAATTTTACTTCGCTCAAGAAAACGTTTTCTTATTCATTTTACATTTTTTTTCGCTGTATGTTGTTGTTCCAATTCGTCGAAACCCAATTTTCTTAAATTCTTCTTGATATTAACAAAAAGATTTTCTTCATTTAAGTAAATTTAAGAAAAGATGTTCTTATTTATTTAAACATTTTTTTTTCAACATTTTTTTTCTATAGATTTTGTTAGTGTTCTTGAATAAGAAAATAATTGTCTCATTTTTGGAAAACTCAATTTCTTATTTCCAGTAATAATTAAGTCAATTTTTCTTATTTCCCTAAAAATTTTCTAAATTGATTTCAAGAAAGCATTTTTCTTGATTCAAGTATACAAATTTCTTTCAGTGTACTGTTTACAGTACTTGTTAATTGAAACTGCTCACTGTTTTCACAAAATGAACATTTTTTGTTATCAGTACAATTTTTTTAAAAATGCCAAACGAACATATGCTACATAACTTTGTAATTTCGGAAAGCTCCAAGTGCAATTCAAAGTGCCGAACTTATGTATTGGCCAACCTTATTTTTTGCAACTGCAGTTCGTATTATCTACCAGTGGGAGTAATTCCTGTCGGGTATGTGGTTTGGCTTGTAAGTGTTCTGCTACTACACCTCGCATTGCATTGAGGACACGTGTTTTTCTTCTTCAGCCAGGCCAACAAGCATGACCGGTGGAAAAATGGGAACAAGCTGTCGTTAATGTTTCTTCATCTTCCTGAAATTTTTTTCCACAAATTACGCATCCATCAGCCGGGGCAGGCATGGGCTCATTACTGTGACGCAAAGGCATATTAACAAAAATAAAAATCTCAAAATTACCCAAATCACGAGTTTGGCTTAACTTTTTAAGCGCAGCAGAAATTCTGTTTCAAAAAGCTTTTAAAATATATATATGTAGGCATATATAAATCATTAAAACAATCTTCCAAAAAAAATCTTTAAGCTTTGTTGAATAAGCACAAAAAAAATCGTACAAAAAAAAATTTTCGAAAGTATCGAATGCAAACAAAAGCAAAAATCGCACAAAATAATCAAAAGAAATTTGTAGTTGTTGATCATTTATCACAATAATCTCAATCAGTAATACTCAAAATAATCAAAAATCTATATATCAATATCTTTATAAAATGTTTGTCTGATCCTCCGGTTGTGAGGATGTCAAAGTGGTGATGAGTAGTCTCGGACCAAGCAGAGCTCGCGGTAAATGTTTCAGGAAGTTGCGCCAAAAGTTTAATAAAACGAATAACGTAAAAACCAGGAAAAATATACTTTGCAATTGAAAGGAAATAAAAGCAATTAATTGATAACCAAAAACTTTTAAACGTACGTATAAATTGTTTCGTCTGCTGGTAAGCCAGTTAGCATATAGCCAAACTGCAACTCAATCCATAACAAATAAACAAAGTGCACATGCATAAAAGTTAATAGATCGAATGAAAATGGAAATTTATGTTTTTTCTGTTTACATACTTCGTCATTCGCGGTCAATTCACAAGATATTAAACCTAAAAGATTTGCAATTCCAGCGACTGCCTATGTACATAAGAAATTCAAAAACCAAATTTTACTGAATTACTACTTTCTTTTCTGATGACATCCTTACCTAAAGAAAAGACAGGTCAAAATCCTGAGCATGTAGCTAAAAGATTCGAGTCCAAGTTTCTCCTCCAGTAAGAAGTATCACTAAAATATTTTTTTTTTTTTTTTTTTTTTTTTTAATATACCAGACGGACAGTAACATATTCCAAGGGGGGAATAAATAATTGGGGCAACACATTGGATTGGGGTTATTCCAAAATTAACCACCTGTGTCTGGCCCCACGTTGGGCGCCATTTTCTGTTATGAGACCAATGGCTAGGGTGCAATGAAACGATTGAGAGTCGTCCAGAAGGTCTTGGGTGGTATTGTCCTACAGCTGCTGCGTGTGCACTGGATTTAGGCATGGGTAACACTGCGCTGCGCGGCGCAATTGCGCTAACACCAACCCTGGCGTTATTGCGCTAACTCCGATTTGGGAAATGCGCCAACTCAATATAGCGCCAACCCCATATAGCGCCAACTCAATATAGCGCCAACCCCATATAGCGCCAACTCAATATTGCGCCAACTCAATTTTGCAATATAACACCGACTCAATTTCGTGCGCTAACACCAGCACCAATATACCTCTAGTGTAAAATGGTGCAACCACAACGCCAATAACAGCACCATAGTATATGTATACGTATGACACCGTCACAATTATGTATGCTTGATAGTGATCTAAGTGACCTTAATTTCCAGCATATTTTTACAAATATACGGAATATGTTTCCAAATGATTATGAAAATTTAATTTAATTGTGCCCTCGTATATGTAAGCAGAATTGCGCCAAAAGAAATAAAACAGGGATGGTAAACAGTAACAAACGAAAAAATGTTATTTATCGATTATTCCATGACAATTGCGCTAAAGGTGTTATTGCGCCAGTACCGTGAGTTGGCGCCACGACTGGCGCTGGAGTTATTGTATCAGCGCCAAAAAAATTGCGCCATTACCCATGGCTAACTGGATTGTTCCCGGAGCTTCAGCCTGGGGCGGGGTAGTTAAACAGCTGCAGAACCAAGATTCCTTCTCCCTAATCCATAGCCCTAACAAGAAACATTTTATCTTGCACACTGAAAACAAACACTTATCAACTTACCTATCAACAAATACGCTTACTCTTCAGCGTTCGAAGCTCTCATCACATTGCAGCACCTTTATGTTTATGGGCTGCTCTATGCCCACCCTACCTTGGCCTTTAAGATGGTAAAAAGACCCCATTAGATCACCCTCACTCCCTTCGATCAGATCAAACGACTGAATTTAGCAACTCATTATAATATTAATTTGTTTATTTCAAGGCATATTGGTACTTAACATAATTATTTGTAAGCTTAAGATTACTAACAAAATTCCGTATGGTTCGAAAGTTACTATGATTAACAAATTTCAATTCAAATCAATTTTTAGTAACAGATTTCCTACAGGGTACAGAACTAAATTCCTGACCTACCTCAACAGCTGATTTTTCGTGTGGTCATTGACTTACTTGTATATATTCGCATAATACATAAGAAAATTTATATACCACTTTGAATGGAGATGAGAGAAGTCTCAAAGAGAAATAGAATTTTCTGACTTGGTCTGGAGAAGTTTAGGGAGGATCCCACGACAACAAAAAAACTACGCAAACACTCGTGTATACATATACATGTGTTTATCAATGAATTCAAAGCAACCTCATCCACAGCATGAAATGCATAGGTACATATCTACGTATATATACACTCTAAATAATTCGTCCCCAGGAGAGGATCGCAAAAACAAAGCCCTTTAGTTTTGGGTTCTCAACTGCACCAACAAATGCATTGGCATATACGTATATATGTGCATGCGGATGATTGCAAGAGCCAAAAAAACAGTAGCGTGCAGTAAAATAGTGCAGGTGTACTTACATTTCACGTTTACAATGTTGATCCCACGTAGCGTTGAGGCCTCCTCGCTGTGCGGTGTCGCTATAACTTTAAAATGTGCTGTCTACGTTTTTAGCATCATATATATATACACATATATAAAAATATTTATGTAATGTACAAAAAAAAATTAAATAAAGAAAGGAAAATTTAACAAAATGTATATAGGCGGTTTTATTATTTAGCGTAGAAAATGTTTGCGGACCGCCAAAGGGAAGTAGAAGGAATATCAGAAAAATGTCTTGAGCAAAGATTATCAAGTCATATATATCTAAATATGTATGTAAGTGCGAAATATATTTGTTCACAGGTGTACATACATAAGTATGTATGAATTTGCACAAAGAAAAAAAATTAAGAGAATTTAAATTTTAAAACGAGAGTGCTGAGGGAGATTAGGGATTTTGGTGATACCACGTGCTATCGGATATCTCTCTTAACAATATTTATGAATGAATAAAAAAATTATACAATTTACCTAACTATGTTTTAAATTAACTTAATTAGCAAGTATTGTAGAATCCTTCACATTAGAGTATTTCATTGTTTGTGACATTAATTCCATAAAATGTTTTTACCATGAAAACTGATTTTTTTGCTTTATATGTAGGTTATACCATGTGCATGGAAATGAGTAGATAAATGAGAACATGGAAATATATGTACAAGTATACATATCGTATGTATATACGAATTGCATATTTTCACGTGGTTTTAAAAAATCTAAATTAACTTTGTATATATATATTTATGCATTTAGAGCAAAATCATTTTGTGAAAATGTAACTAGTTATAAGATAGAAAAAAATAACTGTAGCTTGATATTTAAAGACAAAAAAAATTTGATTTATGGCAGAAATTCCATTGGAGAAACTTTATCCCGATGTTACCACACTACGGCGTCGGATGAAGTAAGTGGCCATTCCTCTGGGTTTTTGGTATGCAGGAACAAAATCCAGACTCACGTGGCTTGTTGTAGCCTATTGATTCGAAACGATTGGCTTTCAAGTTCAATTAGTATAAGGTCAGTAGGGAGATTAATTAAAATTTGCCGCGATAATCTTTACTTCGATTTTACTTTTTACTCTCTTTTATTTAACGAGTAATAATTAAAAGCTAACAACGATTCTAAATACACATTATTAAATTTAAGTGTATTAAAATTAGTCGTGATCCCTGTGACCTTACCACTCCAGATTGTTCAGCCCAAAAAAGAAAGATCTTCGTTTCCGGAAACTTAGCAAGTCAAATTTTTGACAGCTCATAAATCAGCTGTTTCATGGATGGTATAAAAAAAAACGGAAGTGTTCTGAAGTGGTGAAAAGTATTTAGCAGGGTTATAAACCGAAAGTAGGACAAATGTATGCCAATAAGAATGATTGATTTTTTTTTTTTTCTTTTTAAATCATGCATGCACGACGGTACACTTTTTAATGTAGAAAAATTGCAGAAGAAGACCACCAAGAGTTATCAATTAAGAAAATACAGCCACCATTGTGGATAAATACAATTTTTGCTTTAATTTTCAGTAATATCTTCATTTATTAGTAGGAGTGTTCAATATCAAAAATATATGATCACAAAAATTTCAATTGGAAATATACAAACATTTTAAACGCAAATTTCTAATTGTGTACTAAATAAGTTAGCGCAGAAACGAATCTTGATGATGTTGTGGAATAGCCAAAGTAGAATTTTGTTTTCCTAATTCAGTTATTTCCATTCATTTCCAATTTCAAAAATTTCAATTACAACCTAACCTAAAAATCAAATTGTCAAAACAGCTGCTTTCTCGCGAATGTTTACGATTTTGTGTTCAATTACTTTGGTTCAGGGTGCGAAGAACGCTCAAAATGAACTCACTCAAACGAATTATAACTTTATAACTCTGAGCTATGCCACGCTCTCACGAGCACAAATACACAGTGACAACGAACGCAAATGAACGAACGTCAACAGCGATCGATGGGTTTCTGCAGTGGCGATAAACTCTTACATAAATTCATTTTAAAATGAGAGATCGTTTGAAAATTCATTTTTTGAAAATTCATTCTATGAGTTTATTTTATAATTTTTTGCGCTAGCGATCATTTTTTGAGTTTATCATTTTTTGATCGCTCTTTGAGTTTATCATTTTATGCGTTCACAAGGTTTTGTTGTGCAGCAGCTAATGGCATTGTGAAGGCGCAATTTTTGGATGATGGCGTGCGTTTATTAGACCACAAATTTGATGTATGTATGTATGTACTAAAGGGTTGCAAGAGTTAACATACGCTATGAATGCACAGCAGAATTCATTCATCGTTCTCTTAACTCGTGTTCAGCGGCGACGATGTGTGTGAATAAATAGACTACAAACAGAAAGACGATGTTGTGTGTTATTGTTATTCGCTGGCGCCGAACTCAATTCATTCGTCGCATACATAAATACGACTCGCAATAACACCATAAACCAGACATGAATGCAAGGCGTAAACTGTTCACTTAGAACTTGAACAGCGAGTTATAATCACTCAATGTTATGTGAACTCAAAGTTTGGGTGCATTCATTGGGTGCATTCATTTTTTTCAGCTAGGCAAACAAAGAAAAATGCAGGGGTTTTCCACCCGTATGTTTGCTTGTACTGTACCGGCCGTGGATGATTGACCGATAGTTATGTATTTATGAATGTATATACATACATACATATGTAGTATGTATGTAAATGCAAATACTTATATGTTTAAAGTTAGCCAACATTTAAATATTTCATTTATATTGTGAAAACAGAGATTGATTAACTTAACCAAATCACCAAACTAAAATTATAAGCATCCAATCAAATATTTACCTTTTTTTATACATGGGCAAATCCTAGAAAAGTGAGTTGAAATTGAGGAGAATCGACTTTGATTTAGAGTTTCCAAAGTACCGCGATTGGTAGGGTGGTGAACCAAGCTTCTCAGAAATATTTACTTTTTAATTGAAACATTTTTTTATGTTATTTTTTACTAGATTGAGTTTATTTTTTAGGAAGGCCCGTAAACGCGAACTGTCCCAGGGGCCCGACTCGACTCTCTGCGGGCCTGACCACGTATACAGACCGCTTAAATTTTTTAACCGGACTTTGGATTTTTTATAAAAATAATGGATGTAAGTAATTCAGTTGCAAAAAAAAAAATCATCTAAAGAACTAGAAGGAGATAAGTACCCGACTTTAAATTTAGGGATTGTACACGTTTACTTCTTAAAACGAAAGTGTGACGGAAATAGTAATGATGAGTTAGAGTGTATAAAATCATTTAAACTTCATCTCAACAAATTGATAGGTGATGTGGTAATTAAAAACTAATCAATTTTTCACAAACTTCCTTTGTTTTTGTTTCCACCAATCAAGAGATTACTGCAATATACAAGCGAAAAAAAGATCGAGATAAAACTCTATTGCAAAAATAGGTTAGAAGAAATGATTACTGAACAGGATCAAAGCAATAATGAAAATAGTTCTACAAATCCTCTCTCAAATAATACAGAACAACTGTTTTCAGGATTTATTCAGCCCAAAAATTCAGCAAATAATCTTGATCAAGCTGAAAATGAAATGTTTTATACGGGAATGTTAACGAAATAATGCGCGACGAATAGGTAGTATTTGATGCTTTTTACATACATATTTGAATTTCCTCACACAGAAATATAAATTTATTTTTAATCTGATCGTTTTTAATCATCTGGGCATGAATATATTTGTATATTTTTTTTATCAAGCTGGGTCATGTATGTATATATTAGTTTTATTTTGAAAAAATCTACAAATGTATAATTAATAAAAAAAACCCATCGCAGATCAGAGATCAAACATATACTGCCGCTTGATGGTACTCAATTTATTAGCAAGGGTGAATAACTACACTTCAAAAATGTATGTATGTATGTGATTTAAAACGGCACAAATATTTATCAAGTTGCAATGGGTCAAAAAACTTATAACATTCATAATACTTATTTCTGAGAAAAGTTTGCCAATGAACCCCAGGAATCATTTTTTGCTTGCTATCCTGAAAAGATACTGAAAAACCAGAAAATTTTAAGTTTTTAAAATAGCAATTAGGTAATTGGAAACAAAAATCCAACCACGCATTGAAAAATTGATATCAATATTTTTTTCGACAGTGAGTAATTTTAATTTTTTCCGTGTTCTAGTTAGTTTTATTTATAACAAAAAAAATTGGTGATAGAAAAAAATATTCAGTACCTATCAATTTTTGTTATTGAGTTCGGTTTATATGCAAGTGTGATTTATACTAGCCACACATGACGGCAGAAAACGCCTTTTTTTACAAATCGAAATTCTTTGTCACCAAAAAGCAGAAATAAATGATTTCACAATCACCTTTTTATCACAGACATAAAGTTTTATTTTTTGTCTGTGAAAAACCCAAAGGAATTTTAATGTTGAATCTCTGTGAAAAACACATTCATACATATGTATGTCCATACATATGTACATAGTATGTATGCCACTGCTTTTGTGCACGCAATGACGCACGTCTAGTCATAGCAGTCGACAGAGTTAACAGTGTTAACTCATAAACTTCATTCACTCGCACACAAATTTGCCTCCACAGCATTCATTCACACAAAAACAATGAAGTTCATTTCAACACGTGTTCTGCTAAGAGTGGATCGTTACTTGTGAGAGTGCTACAAGCTGAGCGGACACTGCTGTCGTGTTCACTCAGAGGCCTCGTATTTATTTTACTCAAACATTTGAGTGCATGGCCTGCATTGTTGTGTGCGTTCAAGTTCAAAATTGTTTAGTGTAGCTCAGAGTTAACTTTTTTAGCACTTTTGCAGCCCTTTAGTATGTACATCAATGGTAGGCAAATTTGAAATTGAGATTGTATTAGTGAGAGCGCTATGGTCGGTCGAACGAACTGTGATCGGGCAAATGCAATGCGTAAATAATACATATATATGTACACAAGCCTCAAATTGACGCACGCCCGCAAATTTTCCATATGCGTTGAACCGAAATTGATAAAGAAATTGAAAAATATAGAAAATCCGATAAAATCTTGTTATTTTGTGGAATATGTAACTAACACACACGATATCGAAAGCTAATGTCAATTTTTTTGCAAATAATCACCCACAATGCTTAGTTTCAACTGTCAGCAAAACGATAATTGGGAGTCGAGTTTGCTTAATACGCACGCCCTTCAATTTCGGTTACAGAAATTATAGAAATTGTGTGGGTATGAGAAATTATTGATAGTAAATTGACCACGTGCGTCGATATTAGGTAGCATAGTAAATTGTTTTCAACGTGCAAACAAGCGACAAGCACTCTCGATGTTGCTACGCCGCTTGCTCAGTGACTAGGCATGGGTAACACTGCACTGCGCGGCGTAATTGCGCTGACACCAACCCTGGTGTTATTGCGCTAACTCCGATTTGGGAAATGCGCCAACTCAATATAGCACCAACTCAATATAGCGCCAACTCAATGTAGCGCCAACTCAATGTAGCGCCAACTCAGTATAGCGCCAACTCAATGTAGCGCCAACTCAATGATGCGCTATTGCAATATAACACTGACTCAATTTCGTGCGCTAACACCAGCTCCAATATAGCGCTAGTGTAAAATGGTGCAACCACAACGCCAATAACAGTATCATAGTATATGTCGTCCCCTCAATATAACAATAGCGTATAATTTTTTTTTGGGTTTTGAGAAAATCGAGTTTAAAGTTTTTGTCAAATCAGATATCTATTAAATTTGTGAACAAGAAATTATACACCATTTTTTCCAATGAAATTTTTACCCACTTTGTGGAAGTAGAATTTGACGAAATTTTGACCAGACATAGAATCAATGATGGAGATTCTAAATATGCAATAAAAAAATAATGGCGTATGAGCACATACATAGAATCAATGATGGAGATTCTAAATATGCAATAAAAAAATAATGGCGTATGAGCACATACGCTATTGTTATATTGAGGGGACGATGTATACGTATGACAACGTCACAATTATGTGTGCTTGATAGTGATCTAAGTGACTCTAATTTCCAGCATATTTTCACATATATACGGAATATTTTTCCAAATGATTATGAAAATTAAAATTAATTGTGCCCTCGTATATGTAAGCAGAATTGCGCCAAAAGAAATAAAACGGGGATGGTAAACAGTAACAAGCGAAAAAATGTTATTTATCGATTATTCGATGACAATTGCGCTAAAGGTGTTATTGCGCCAGTACCGTGAGTTGGCGCCACGGTTGGCGCTGGCTTTATTGTATCAGCGCCAAAAAAATTGCGCCATTACCCATGGCTATCAGTGACGACTAAATCATCTAGTAAAGAAAGAGCGTAACGTGTCGGTGTGATTTGAGCGCAAACAATTGTTTGCAGAAATGCGGACCACTGATGTACATACATATTCATGCATGTGTGTACGTATATATGTATGTACATATTTATAATATTTTAAAAAGCCTTAGCTCTCATAGCGATAGGTATTTATATGCATGTAGGTATATCGAGTTTAAATTTTATTAAGTATGTATTTATTCAAACTAATTAAATTATTAAATTTATTTAAATTAATATTTATAAAAATTTATATTTACATACCGATGTACCTACATATGTATATATTTATGTACATTTGTAGTCTATATATATGAGTTAAGGGTTGTTAAATATTTTATTTAACATAAATACCTACATATATGTCTGTGCCCGCAAATTAAAGTAGCCTAACTCAAAATATGGTGAACGGAGAAAACTCAACTTTTTGTCAAAATTCAAACCATTGGACCAATTCGGATTTTTAAAAGGGGAAATAATGGATTTGTAGTGTTAGAGAAGGAATAGTTGTGAACTAGAAATCTTAAAACAAGGTTAATTGCAAAAAAATTGTCTTTTATAACTTAAGTGCTTTTATTGGATGAAATTTTTACGAAAAGCAGAATTAACTCTAGTTAAGTTCTTTTATTGTGTTGAATTCTTCCCAATAAGTTTTTTATTTCCATTTAACTCGAGTTAAGTGTTTTTAAGCGTAGACCTACGTTCGAGTCGAAAACGACCCGAAACGACCATTTAAGTGGATATAACTAACTAAGTAGTGGAATTAGAAGTCTTAGAGTTTTTGACTTTTAATTTTTGTTTGAAATGAATGAAATAAAATAAAAATCGTTTCGCTAATCATTGTTGTTTGGGTCTGAAAAAAATTATCCATAATCCTACGCCGCGGATCGTTTTCAACCCGAACTGAATTTGCGTTTTATTTTACGGAATACTGAAAAAGGCATGTGTAGAGCGTCAAATGTAGTTACACAAGCGCAAACATACATACGTAATAAATTTCCATACATTGTATTGTCACGCGCTGGCGCTGACTACTTTGTCAGCCCCACACAAATTGTAAGTACACAAAAATTGCTGACGCTGCCATTCTCACGCTTACAATGTTATTCTAAGCCTAAGCGCTCATAGGAGCATACATATGTACATGTACGTAGGTACATGTACATATGTACAATATACCGTGGGAAAGAGTCCCATTATTGTTACACATTTAGAGTAAGTATGTATCGTAGTAAATAAGTAGTACATAAGAATAAATTTTGTATAAAAGAAACCAATTTTGTACAATAAATTCAATTCATTTTTGGCAACCAAACCATAAGCTCTTTCATTTATCACATGGCGACCCTGCCAGATAAAGTCCCGGCGAATTCGTTCGCCTTCCCTTTGTCTGAGTGGCAAGGTAGCCTCCAGGATAACAAACTGTATATGATTTGTGTTTTGAATTGGTCATCAATATCGTATCCTTGTTGACACAAAGGAAAGCAACAGCAGCAGACAACAAACTGTATATGATTTGTGTTTTGAATTGGTCATCAATATCATATCCTTGTTGAGCACGAGGAAGCAATGTAAGCAACAACAACAGCAAAATTGGTACACGAAACAGCAACAACAGCAGGGCAGTTACAGCAGCAGCAGCGGCAACAGCAAAACACGCGGCGTCAAAAAGGCCGAGCGAGGAAAGCAGCAGTAAACTTAGTATTAAAATTTTAATATCCACGTATATATATATTTAACAAACCTTGTGGCAACCTAGCGGCTGCCTACTAAGTGGCAAAAATTGAAAAATTCTTGCCTCTTTGTGTAATACTAACATTAGGGTATTCTTTTTTTTTTTTCTTCCTCTTTCGCTTCTCTTCATGGTCAGTCAACAAGAAGTTGACGAAATTTTCGAGCGGTGGAATCGATTTTTCATCGAAAGGGAACAACCACCGCCAGAGAATTTGAGACCAGGTCCTTTGCCGATAACGATAGAGGAATATCGGCAAAGGCAAAGAAATAACAGTAAGGTGGAGGAACCCAAAGTTCCGAAGCCAGTAACATTTAAACGAAAAAGGGGTGGCAAAGCTTTTAAAAAACGAAAAGACCCATGCACTCATAAATATGGCAACAAGTGTAGAAGAGAAGCGAAAATTAAAGAACAAATTAAAGGAAATAAGAAAAATGTTTAAGTAGAGAAAAAAAAAAAATAAATAAAAATAAAATAAAAAGTGGAGGTATCTTTTGTTATTTTCGAGCATGTCTGGGTCTAGAAACCCAATTGCTGATTTATCTAGCGGAGTAGAAGTAAGAGAGTTGAGAGATTACGACAGGATATTAGAATGGTTGAGAAGATTTTGGCGTCGCATAGGAATGACTAGGGAACCAACAATGGAGGACGTTATTAACCCTACAACACAAGTAAAAGAAATTAATCGAATGGGTGAAGTTTTCGGCATTCCAAGATACCATTGAGATTTTTTTTTACAAATAAGCAAACATCAAAGGTAGACGAACCAAATGCCAATGTGGTTAATTCCATTGAGGTAGTTGATCATACTGAGTCCTTGGATTCCATAAAATTCATTTTACTTGTTATTGCAATCGTTAGTTGCATCAATTTATTTTTGAGAATATACTCAGTCCACAACAAAATTTTGAAAAAGAGATACATTTCTCACGCTAACGGCCTAGATAAGGTCTAAACAGATTTTTTTTTTGATATCATTATTTTTCAATGGCCAAATGGGAAATAATTCTTAAAACACTCATTGAAGAAAAAACAACGGCAGAAAAAGCATATAAATGCATAAACAAAAATATAACAATAAAAACGGAAACGGTAAGAAAACACCTCAAAACTATACTAGATTCATTAAATAATTTAGGTGAAGTAATACGCAAAGTTAACAAACATCTCACTGCAGCTCACCAATTAGAGGCATACCAAATATTTTCTTTTGTTAGAGACAAACTAGTGTCTTCATTAGCTAGATACAACATTGAGGTACAAATACCAAACTCTGTTGACCAAACTATAAAAATTGACTTTAGCGATTTCTTACCAGAACCATCCTCCGAAAAGGACGAAGAACACAAAGAATTCAATAACCAAAACTCTCAAACAGAAATAGACAAAATGCCACAAACAGTGGTAGAGTTTATTAAAACGGCTTCATCAATTTTACCCGAATTTGATGGCAAGCCGGAAAATCTACATAGTTTTTTGGACGCAATTGAAATTCTCGATCAGATCAAGGATACGCATGAAGCGTTAGCGATATCCATTATAAAAACTAAACTTAAAGGTACTGCACGAAATTACATCAGTACTGAAAATACCATACAACAAGTTAAAACAAAATTGCCAACTTCAATTAAAGGCGAGTCAGTAGAAGTATTGACTGCAAAGCTTTTGAATATTCAACAGCGCAGTAAAACAGCTAATCAATACACTACTGAAATAGAGAAGCTAACAAAGTCATTGGAAGGAGCATACATATCTGATGGGCTTACCTCAGACTTGGCAAGCAAATATTCTACACAAGCAGCTGTAAAAGCCATGTGTAAGAATTGCTCAAACGAAAAAGTAAAAATGATAATGCAAGCAGGAACGTTCACTTCCATGAACGAAGCTATCTCTAAATTCACAAATAGCTGTACTGAAGTAACTGGAAACCCAAACTCATTACTTCACATCCGCCAACAAAACTATTATCGCGGTAGCTTCCGTCGAAGTTATCAAAGTAATAATAACAGAAGTAACCAAAGACGCGCGTTTCCCACGCGCTACAATTATAACAATAACAATAACATGCAAAGGCGAGACTATAGAAACCAAACACGCTCAAATGCTCGCAATAACAACAACAATAACAATACAAACAGCACACGAAACATACGTAGCTACGATCAACAGGAAAACCAGCAGACTCCACTTCAACAGTAGAGAGAAAAATTTTTGTATTCAATTTACATTTGAACAGCTACATATCTTCCAAGTCAACATTAAATAACTCATTTTCAACTCTCCTAGTAGACACAGGAGCAGATATATCAATTATTAAAAAGGGTCAAATTCAGAACGATGTTTCAATTAATAATTCACAAAAAACAGATTTAAAAGGCATTGGTCAGGGTATAACAAGCACCCTCGGAACAGTTAAAGCAGATTTGAAGGGTGACGATCTTTTGATTCGACATAAATTTCACATAGTAGAGGATGATTTCCCAATCCCATGTGACGGAATTTTGGGACTGGATTTCATTAAAAAATATAATTGCATTTTGGACTATCAAAATAATAAAGATAATTTGATATTACGTCCATATGATTTCCCAGAAGATATAGCAATTCGAATGACAAATGAGCCAACAATCAATAGTATATCAGTACCAGCAAGATCAGAAGTAATTAGACAAATTAAAATTAATAATAATAACGATTTATTTATACCACATCAACAATTAGCCGAAGGCATTTTTATTGCCAACTCAATAGTAAACCCAAATCAAGCATTTGTTAGAATTATTAATACAACAGATAAAAATGCAACTATTCAAAATTACAATATTAAGACAGAAAACTTAGACGACTACATAATTATAAATAATAAACAGAAAAATGAAGCAAATAATTAAGAAAAACTAGAAAGATTAAATAAAAATTTTCCATCATTTGCTAAATCTCAACTTAATACTTTGTGTTCAGAATATATAGATATATTTGCATTAGACCCCTGCAACGATTCGCTCATTCGACGATGTAAGCCACTCGCATAAAACGGCGTGAGCCGATCTGCATAACATTGGCTCAACATGTGAGCGAAAGAGCTTGTAAATAGAGCGTAAGTGTTTCTGCACTGCACGTCAACAAAAAGAGATATGCCCTCATTCACTCATAACTTGAAAAGCAATTGAGTTGAATGACAAATGATTCGTAAGGCAATAGATTCGAAAGGCAATAGATTCGGAAGGCTTGAAACATGCAACTGAGCTATGTATGTATGTATGTACATACGTAACGAATGCGAGTAAAAGAGGAATTATAATAGTATTGTTGAGGTTCGGTGTTAGGCGTGTAAAAACGCCGCAATCCATACACACACACTGCTTTTAATTTTGTCCAACTCAGTTTTACCTTTTATCGTTTATGTTTAATTCAATTGAATTGCTTCTTTGTTTTTAATCACTTTTATTCTGTTCTATTTTCTTATGTTAATATAGTTCTTTTACACAATTTTAATTTATAATTTTACTTATTTTTCGGCCGGGCACGTCCAATCAGTTCGCTGGTAAATCCAAAGTGACAGAATTGAAAATCGTCTAACATGAAGAGAGCCGAGCTGTCAACCCTGTCAAACCACCATTACTCGTTTCCATTCTGTCCCTACACCGGTTGTCCATTCACAATGGGCAACAAGTGCAGTGACAGAATGAAACAGGTGGGTTCAGTGGTTGATGATTTTACGTTTATGCAGGTGGGCTCTGCTACACCATCCCTCTTATAGAAAAAAAGGATTGAAGTCGGAAAGTGGTCAATATTGCCGGCTTCAATCTTTTTTTGGGATATTGAGTGATCAAATTGGTATGTTTGAACGAATAATGGTTTGGATGACCATTCCTTCCCACATTGCGTTCAAACAGAACAATTTAATTAGACATTTAAATAATGATATTTTTCAAAAAAAAATTATATGTAATTGACCAAAATTTTAAATTTATATCGGAATTAATTTAGTGGCTCGAATTTAATGTTTGGACGTTGCGGCTATACTTAATTTAACCTATTTATTTATTTAATTAACACTTATTTTTATTTTACTTATTTTTAGCTTATGCTTATATTTAATGTATGTTGCTATATTCAAGTTTTATATTATATTCAAATAAATACATACGTATATAAATAAATGTTAAAATTATAATTTTTGTATGTTTGTAATTTATAGTATTTGTATAAATTCATATAAATTATTTGTATATTTTCTTATAATTTCTCTTTTATAATATCTTACACATGTAATTTTTAGATACATATGTATATAATTATTTATTACTATTACTATGGGCTATTTTATATTTTGTAAATCATAAAGTTAATAGTAAAGAATATTGAAAATTTCTGGCATTTAACTGGCCCAAAATATATGTGAAAATTTTTCTTTCATTTTACTTTTCTTACACGGTTTTTATGAACCGTTTTTAATTTATTTTTCTCTTTGTCAAATACAGTGACGTTCACGCCGTCTACTGTTTTTACCTCGTGAGGACCTTCATATATATTATCATGTTTGAGTCTTGGCTCTTTTTGAATTAATACAAGGTCACTCTCATTAATTTGTAATGGCCGGGAATTTTTATCGTATTTGTTTTTATTAGCAAGTTTATGTTTGGAAATAAGTTCTTTGGCTATATTATGCGATTTTTGCATGCGGAATTTTGCTTCTTTGGCATAATTCTCTGCATTGTATAACGGATCTATTTCTGACTTCTTTACTTCATTTGGCAAAATTGCTTCTTTTCCAAATACAAGTTCAAATGGAGTAAATTTGTTGTCAAAAACAGTATTAGGTGTGGTATTGTACCAAAAAGTAAAATACTTCATATAAGTATCCCAATCCGTAATAGTTTCATTTATATAAGAACGGATGTATTCGTTGAATACCCTATGATTTCTTTCTATTGTACCTACACTCTCGTGGTGATGTGCTGTTGAAAAATTATGATTTATTTTTAAAAGATTAGTAAGTTCTGCAAAAATTTCGTTTTTGTATTCTGTACCTAAGTCAGTTCTGATCGTTTTCATAGTGCCGTACACAAGTATAAAACTTTCAAAAATGGCTGAGGCTACTGTTTTAGCACTTTTATCTGGGATAGCTACAGAAACTAAGTATTTTGTCAGATCACAAATAATAGTAACAGCGAACTTGTTACCAAATTTAGATTCTGGCAAAGGTCCTATGGTATCTATTATGACTTCTTCAAATGGTTTGCAAGGTGTTGCTGTTAAGACAAGATTTTCTTTCGTTTGTGCTTTAACTTTATTTACTAAACACTGGGCAATTTTTAACAAATTTTGAAGTATCGCGTGTCATATTTTTCCAAAAATATTTGGTACGAATTTTCGCGTACAATTTCTTTGCACCACAATGTCCTCCACTAATCGGGTCGTTATGATAAATTTGTAAAAGTTTTTGTTTCTTTTCGTCGTCGATTACGACTTCAACGGGATCGATTAACACAATCTGTAATGTTTTTAAAATTTTATTGCCATGGTCTTTAAATTTTGAAATAGAAAAATGTTTAAAAAATGTATCGTTCTTTGGCCATTCAACTTGTTTAATACCACGATTGCTAGCTGCTAATTCCAGCTTCGAAAGTAACGTATCGAGATTCGTTATTTCGTTAACATTCGTAACATTAATAAGTTCGATTTTCTTGTGTTTTAAATGTGCATAAAACTTGTAAACTTAAAATTTTATCATTATTATCATATCGAATTTGTGTTTTTACGCGCGGAATCTTTTTTGAAAAATCATGCGCAAATTTATCATAAACTTGTAACTTTATATCGCTATCTGCAGAAGGTGACGTTGTTGGTGTTTGTGGTTGTTGCAACTGTTTTGTCTTTGAACGTGTTTGTACAGCAAGAATGCTTTTTGTCACGTCTTTTAGTTCGTTCATCGTAATACGCGAAAGTGCATCTGCTCCTACGTTTGATTTACCTTTAATGTATTCAATCGTGAAATTATATTCTGAAAGTTCCAATCTTATTCTCGCTAACTTTGAGGAAGGATCTTTCATGTTGAAGAGATATACTAATGGTCTATGGTCTGATTTTACTGTAAAATGTGTACCGTACACATAAGGTCTAAACTGTTTTATTGCGAAATGTATAGCTAACAACTCTAACTCAATTACTGGTTTTTTCTGTTCTGCATTATTAAAAGATTTAGATGCATAGCAAATTGGTAAATCATTATTATCATGGTTTTGACTTAATATAGCACCGCATCCGCTTTTAGACGCATCTACCGTAATTATAAATTCCTTTGTAAAGTCAGGATATTGGAAAAGTTGAGGAGACATTAGGGCGGACCTAAGTTTTTCAAAAGCTAATTCACAACTATCATCCCAAACAAAATTAACATTTTTACGGCTTAGTCTATTTAGAGGTGCTGCTAGCGACGCAAAATTCTTTATAAAACGCCTGTAATAATTTGCAAATGCTACAAAACGCCTAACCGCGTCTTTGTCAGTCGGTCTCCTATACTTCTTTATTGCGTCTATTTTGG
This sequence comes from Urophora cardui, assembly GCA_960531455.1. Taxonomy (NCBI): domain Eukaryota; kingdom Metazoa; phylum Arthropoda; class Insecta; order Diptera; family Tephritidae; genus Urophora; species Urophora cardui. The sequence goes on from OY482673.1 coordinate 84,595,858, forward strand.
AGTCGTCTGGCAGCAAACCCTTAGACGTGCATTTATGGCCTAGAAATGTTACCTCAGAACGGAGAAAGTTGCATTTATTGGGATTAAGTTTTAAATTAAATTTGCGACAAGTTTCAAAAACTTTTTCTAGATTTTTAAGGTGGTGTGTCTCACTACAACCGATGACGATAACATCGTCAACATACATGAATGCCTGATTTGGCGAAATGCCTGAAAAAGCTATTGACATCATACGGGAAAAAGAGTTTGGTGCTATGTTTAAGCCAAAAGGTAAAACCTTCCATCGAAATGCTCCGCGATCGGTACTGAAAGATGTTATGTCCCTAGAATTGGTGTGTAACGGAATCTGGTGAAAACCGGAAAAAAGATCGAGCGTTGAAAAATATTTCGCTCTTCCTAAATTATCCAAAATGTCGTCGACTCTTGCGAGCGGGAATTTATCAGCTATAAGTTTTTTGTTGACTCCTCGAAAATCTACACACATGCGATACGCTTTTTGACCATTTGTAGCTTTCTTTGGGACTAAAATCAGTGGACTATTATAGTTGGAATGGCTAGGTTCAATCAGATCGTTATCTAACAATTTATTTACTTGACGGTTTATTTCTTCACGCTGAGAATACGGTAGTCTATAGTTTTTAATATATACTGGATTATTGTCTGTTACTCTTAATTTCTGCTCATAAAAATTGTTTAAAGTCATTTTATCTGTATCAAGCGCAAAAATGTCGCTATATTTTATGCAAAGATCTAGCAAGTTATTTTGTGAATATTCGGGAATTTGGTTTTTTAAAATTGAGGTTAATTTTTGTATTCTATTTTCGTCTTTATTGGTTTTATTTATTGAATAAACATGGTAATTTGAAATTTTCTCTGTATGCAAGCTATTTCTCTTTAAGTGAACTACCTTATCTGTCGTGTTTATCACTTTTACTACTGGGTTATCCGAATTAACAATACATTTCGTCGTAAACACACCCTTTGCAATTTCTTGCGAATCCACGAAAAGTGGCTGGGATGATTTTCCTAAATCAAAAATTCTAAAAATTTCACATCTTGGGGGTATGATACAACTGTCGCCTTCCGGCCCATGAATAATAGGTATCACAACTTTTTCATTGCCTACCCAAAAGGAAATAACGTTTGTTTCATAATTAATAACGCACTTGTTAAGTTTTAGAAAATCTTTGCCCAATATGCCATCTGATGGAATGTTAAAGTCTTCATCTACTACATGTAAGGTATGTGTTACGGAAAAATTAGAGAAATTTAAATTTGCATCAATTTTACCCAGAGTAGAAACAGTATTAGCGGTAACACCGGTAATATTAATAATGTCATTTGTATTTAAAGGATAATTGCTATCAATGCTGGATATTTTTACTAAAGAAATGTCGGCTTGTGTATCTACTAAAAAGGAGAAAAATTTATTAGATTGGTTTATTTGTAATTCTATGAAATCTGAATAATTTAAATTTAAACAATAGATGCCTTTTATTTTAGAAAAACAGTTTAATTGCTAAGATCGCTCTCCCCCAGTGTTCGCTCCTGAGGGGCATCGTAGTTTAAAGCGCGCACATTTGCATTGCTACCTCTATTGTTGTTGCTATTGTTACTATTACTGCTGTTGTTGTTACTATTACGGCTATTGTTATTGTTACGCGAATTTGCATTACCTCGATTGTCGCTATTTTGTCGAAAATTACTACTTTGTCTATTTTGGTTGTTGTTGTTATACCTGTTGCTATTATTATTGTTCCTATTAAAATTGTTGTTATTGTTGAACCTATTAAAGTTATTGTTGTTATTGTACCTATTGAAGTTGTTGTTGTTGTATCTGTTGGGATTATTGTAATAACTATTTCCATTGTTTTGACGAAAATTATTTTGATTGGAAAACCTTGAACGAAAAGCTAAAACCTGTCTTTCTGTCGCCTGATTATTCTGTTCTACGATCATCTTTGTTACTACGTCTTTTGCATCAGTGAAGGAAGTCGATGCCAGAATTGCTTTCACTAAGTCAGAGCGCGTATTTAATCTGCAAACATTTACTGATTGCTCGACTGCCATTTCGTGCGCTTTGGCCTTGGACATGCCTTCAATTATTAGAGATCGTTCTAAAGCATCAGCTAGTTCTTCTACACGTTTGGCAAAATCTGTTAAGTTATTATTGGAAACTCTGAGTGAAGCTATTTTTCCTGCAACTACCTTGGAATTGTCCGGTTTAATACGAATTCTAAGAGCGTCTTTAATGTCTTGTATTGATGTCACATTAGTCGGAATTGCTTCCCGTGCTTTTCCTTCAAGTTTCGATTTGACAAAAGATATAAGAGTTGTCTCAAGGTTTGCTTCTGCTAGACCTTCTATTAAATCAATTTTGTCTAGGAAAGAATCTAACGCTAATGGATCGCCAGCGTAATTCTCTCTTATAATCGTGGCGCAATAACTAATAAAAGACTTCTTTTGTTCGACTGTAGCCATATCGGAAAAGTTATTAAATGGTTCCGCAAAATTCGATGAAATGATCTGTAAATTGTTGGGTGAGCTAGTGACTTTTACTAAATCGTCTGAAAAAGCTATTGAATCTTTAAAATCGTCTTCAGATTCAGAATTCTCTATATTGAAATCTTCTATGAGCGCCAGAGGATCTGACGAAATTTCTAATTTGGTGTCTAATTTTTCGAAACACTCTTTTAATTTCTCCTTGTTACGTGCGATTCTCGATAGTACTTCTGAAAGATTTTCTACTTGACTTTTCTTAACGTGTATCAAAATAGCATTAAAAGTATTTATTAAATCTTCTTTATATTCTTTAAGCTTTGACTCGTTTGTTGTTAATTTACGATTTTGCAATATGCGCTTAGTAACTTTTAAAAAATTCTCTTGATTTTGTTTAAAAACCTCGACAAAGTCTGTCATAACACGATAAGGTTAAAAAAAGCACAAGTCGTAATTGACAAAAGCACCAGTCAAATCTTCAAAAGCACGTAACACGATAATTGTAAAAAAAATTTGTAAGCCGTTTCTAGTTCACCACATCTATTGAGAAGTCCTGAAAATGTTGACTATTTGTATGATTTGCCAAAATGTTGAATTTGAATTGATATTATGCTGCTACTGTTGTTGAAACTTGTTGAAATTTTGAATCATTTGCCGAAAATGTTGAATTGCAATAAAAAAGTTATGTATGTAAACTATATGATAAATTTTATATACATATATGTATGTATGTACACATACAACGTTATGTGATCACTATTAAGGTGGAACTGTATGTATTTATATGGACATAATGTATGTATGTACACATACGGCATTCGGTTGCTAATCGTTTTTTTTTTTTGGCAACTTGACTAGACTACGACTAGGAAAAGTAAACAACTTGACCAGGGATGCCACTAAGAAAATTTTTTTCCTACCAAAAATCTACCAAAATGGCTTCGAACCTACCAATTTTTTTTTTTTTTTTTTTTTTAATGTGAGATTTAAGCATATTCAATAAATTCATTTAGGCCAGTAACCGACTACCTTGTGAAAACTTTAGTCTTAAGTTTAATATTATTTGTACAAATTTCAATTAATTTTAGAATGAGTGATAAAAATATTAAGCGAAAGAGGAAGAGCAGCAGTTTACAGATAAACAAAAACTTGAGTTGGCGTTAAATGATATTCGAACAAGGTTGGGTTGGGTATTAGTGGCTGCCACCGCTCGTCCAGTGCGGAGGAAATCAGGATTTACATTTTGTGGAATAACATTTGAGAAATAATGAGGGCAAGCAACTGATCCTGAAGGAAACGTAAGAAAATTTATCGAGGGAAATAGCGGATATTGTTTCCACTTGGTACAGCAAACACATTTACTACCTAGGTAGGCCTGATAGTCAGTCGTGATGCCACATGGACCTCTCTATACACACCATGTAGACGAACAGCCTTCTTTGCTTCATATAGCATAAAATTTCAGATGCCCTTCTGTTTTCAATCTCCTCCAGTTGTGTCTGTGGGGGCAAGTGTACTTGAAGCTCAAAGAAAATGTTTCTATTTAGCAGAGTTTTGTGACAAAACTCTACTGAGAAGACGCGTTTTCTAAACAGTGTTTTGACAAAGTGGCCAAATGTACCAAATCGGTGATGTTATTTGAACGAAGGCAAAAACCTACCAAAATTCAAATCGTCCTACCAACCTACCAAAAGGAATAAAACCTACCAGTTTTGGTAGGAAAAGCCCAAAAGTGGCATCCCTGAACTTGACTAGAAAATGAGATAGTCGTTGGCCAACAAACAGCTTGTAACTGTGGCAGCAAATGCGACGGCGCGCAACTTGTAGTTTTTAGTCGCAGTTATTTTCTCAATAAACAACTATGAAAATGTGTATACATATACCCGGATACCGGTCAAAATGCGATTGCACAAAAACCTTAATATTACCCTACAATATGGGTATCAAACGAAAGGGGATGGCCCCAGGATTCATTTGGACTTCATCATATTTCGATAAATTTATCGATAACTGAGTTATCGGTCAATATGCGATTGCACAAAAACTTTAATATTACCTTACAATATGGGTATCAAACGAAAGGGGATGGCCCCAGGTTTCATTTGAACTTCGATATATTTCGATAAATTTATCGATAACTGAGTTATCGGTCAAAATGCGATTGCACAAAAACCTTAATATTACCTTACAATATGGGTATCAAACGAAAGGAGATGACCCCAGGTTTCATTTGAACTTCGATATATTTCGATAAATTTATCGATAACTGAGTTATCGGCCAAAATGCGATTGCACAAAAACCTTAATATTACCCTACAATATGGGTATCAAACGAAAGGGGATGGCCCCAGGATTCATTTGGACTTCGATATATTTCGATAAATTTATCGATAACTGAGTTATCGGTCAAAATGCGATTGCACAAAAACCTTAATATTACCCTACAATATGGGTATCAAACGAAAGGGGATGGCCCCAGGATTCATTTGGACTTCGATATATTTCGATAAATTTATCGATAACTGAGTTATCGGTCAAAATGCGATTGCACAAAAACCTTAATATTACCTTACAATATGGGTATCAAACGAAAGGGGATGGCCCCAGGATTCATTTTGACGTCGATATATTTCGATAAATTTATCGATAACTGAGTTATCGGTCAAAATGCGATTGCACAAAAACCTTAATATAACCCTACAATATGGGTATCAAACGAAAGGAGATGACCCCAGGTTTCATTTCAACTTCTATATATTTCGATAAATTTATCGATAACTGAGTTATCGGTCAAAATGCGGTTGCGCAAAAACTTTAATATTACCTTACAATATGGGTATCAAACGAAAGGGGATGGCCCCAGGTTTCATTTGGACTTCGATATATTTCGATAAATTTATCGATAACTGAGTTATCGGTCAAAATGCGATTGCACAAAAACCTTAATATTACCTTACAATATGGGTATCAAACGAAAGGAGATGACCCCAGGTTTCATTTGAACTTCTATATATTTCGATAAATTTATCGATAACTGAGTTATCGGTCATAATGCGATTGCACAAAAACCTTAATATTATCCTACAATATGGGTATCAAACGAAAGGGGATGGCGATCTCATTTAGCGATGGCAATTTCTAGAATCCGGGTATTGGTTAACCACGGAATATTTCTGAGGAATATTGGTATCAAATGAAGGAGCATTCCATGGTTTGTACGGGACAATTTGTACGAATTTTTACAGTTTTCGATTTGAATTAAAGGCACACCAAAATGTTAACCCATAACACATAACTTTTTAAGATTTTTCTTACATACACGAATATTCCAAAAGCAAGTTACTGCTTTTAATAAGAGTATTATCAATAGACTGTGGATCTTTATGCAAAAAATTTAAAATGATTTATTAAGAGTTATATTGATTCAAAACTATATATTCACATTCCAAAGCGAATTTTCTTGCTCTGTTTTGGATATGCAAAATATATGCAACTTATATGCAGGTTATATGCAAGTTATATGCAAATTTTTTTACATCAGATATGGAATTTTAAGTGATATACACAATAAGTAAAGTATAGTTGAATGCAAAAATCATATGTTCTATGCTGAATCTTTTGTTCTATGCAAATATAAAACCCATTAACACCCAAAACAAACTGCAAATGGGAACTAATTTTTATTATAATAATTTTTAATGTAAAGAGGTAATTTTAGTTGTAGTTAAGACCACAATATACTACAAGTGTTTTCTCCACATTTTCAATGGAAACATTGTGACGCTTATCGGTTAAGATCCGTTTATATATTGAAAATGAACGCTCAACATCACAAGATGTAACCGGAGCATACTTAAATTCGCTCCAAAATTGACTGGGAATCTGTATTCCAGTTTCTAATATTTTGTTGTCACCTGAAAGTATTTTGGCTACTCCTAATATGACTTCAAAAGCAGGTTCTTTTTTGAAATAGCTTCAATTTTGACCAAAACTATTTGCCCACATGATCCTGACGTAGCGTCAAGTCCTTCAAAAGCTTATGTTATTAGGGCCATTGAAGCCATTAGGGGAACTCCGCGAGACCCTAACTTGCGGATTAAAAATGCTAAACCTCAATTATTATGCAAATATGCAAGTTATATGCAAATATGCAAGTTATATGCAATATGCAAAATATGCAGAAATAAATGAAAAATGAAAATTTAGAATATTTTGTTAATAACTTTCATTTTTTCTCTTTGGAACCATATCGCTATCTCGTTTCCTTAAAAATATGCAATTGCATAAAGATCCGCAGTCTAATTATCAAACAGTAATAATGCGCCAGATATTCTGTTGGTTAACATTTTGGTGTGCCTTTAAATCAAATCAAAAACTGTAAAAATTCCTACAATTTGTCCCGTACAAACCATGGAATGCTCCTTCATTTGATACCAATATTCCTCAGAAATATTCCGTGGCTAAGCAATACCCGGAGTCTAGAAATTGCCATCGCTAAAAGAGAGCGCCATCCCCTTTCTTTTGATACCCATATTGTAAGGTAATATTAAGGTTTTTGTGCAATCGCATTTTGACCGATAACTCAGTTATCGATAAATTTATCGAAATATATCGAAGTGCAAATGAAACCTGGGGCCATCACCTTTCGTTTGATACCCATATTGTAAGGTAATATTAAAGTTTTTGTGCAATCGCATTTTGACCGATAACTCAGTTATCGATAAATTTATCGAAATATATAGAAGTTGAAATGAAACCTGGGGTCATCTCCTTTCGTTTCATACCCATATTGTAAGGTAATATTAAAAATTTTAAGGTAATATTAAAAATTTTGTGCAATCGCATTTGGACCGATAACTCAGTTATCGATAAATTTATCGAAATATATAGAAGTTGAAATGAAACCTGGGGTCATCTCCTTTCGTTTGATACCCATATTGTAGGGTTATATTAAGGTTTTTGTGCAATCGCATTTTGACCGATAACTCAGTTATCGATAAATTTATCGAAATATATCGACGTCCACATAAAACCTGGGGCCATCCCCTTTCGTTTGATGCCCATATTGTAAGGTAATATTAAGGTTTTTGTGCAATCGCATTTTGACCGATAACTCAGTTATCGATAAATTTATCGAAATATATCGAAGTCCAAATGATACCTGGGGCCATCCCCTTTCGTTTGATGCCCATATTGAAGGGTAATATTAAGGTTTTTGCACAATCGCATTTTGACCGATAACTCAGTTATCGATAAATTTATCGAAATATATCGAAGTCCAAATGATACCTGGGGCCATCCCCTTTCGTTTGATGCCCATATTGTAAGGTAATATTAAGGTTTTTTTGCAATCGTATTTTGACCGATAACTCAGTTATCGATAAATTTATCGAAATATATCGAAGTCCAAATGATACCTGGGGCCATCCCCTTTCGTTTGATGCCCATATTGAAGGGTAATATTAAGGTTTTTGCGCAATCGCATTTTGACCGATAACTCAGTTATCGATAAATTTATCGAAATATATCGAAGTTCAAATGAATCCTGGGGCCATTCCCTTTCGTTTGATACCCATATTGTAGGGTAATTTTAATGTTTTTGGGCAATCATATTTTGACCGATAACTCAGTTATCGATAAATTTATCGAAATATATCGACGTCTAAACGAAACCTGGGGCCATCCCCTTTCGTTTGATACCCATATTGTAGGGTAATATTAAGGTTTTTGTGCAATCGCATTTTGACCGGTATCCGGGTATATGTATACACATTTTCATAGTTGTTTATTGAGAAAATAACTGCGACTAAAAACTACAAGTTGCGCGCCGTCGCATTTGCTGCCACAGTTAAAATCTGTTTGTTGGCCAACGACTATCTCATTTTCTAGTCAAGTTGTTTACTTTTCCTAGTCGTAGTCTAGTCAAGTTGCCAAAAAAAAAAAAAACGACTAGCAACCGAATGAGCTAGTTGTTATTTCTGTTAAACGACCATGCGACTTGAATGCACAGTCGTATTTATGTTGCTTTGACTACTTGCTAGTCAGCAATTCAAACCCTGAATGAATGTACATATATGTATGTATACACAAATAATTAGAAACTTACTTCTTCCATTGCTGCGTCGTTTTACTTCACTGCCATATATGTAATACTTCTATATTGCTAGTCATGATACAAGAAAGAAGGTAGTGTAAACGTCAAATTTTTGTCGCCATATTAGCCACCTGACAATTATATGGATTATGACATTTCGTGCTACCATACTCAATGCTAAAAATCCTCCATTTATGTTATTTTTTATTTCCATGGTAACCATGGTATCGATTGCAACAAAACGAATTTTTTTAATTTGAATATTGATACATACATATACATATATAAATATTTACGTACATTTACGTATTAAATTCTTCATAATATCAGATAATAATTATATAAAAAATAATAATATCACAAATAATTATATAAAAAATAAGATTTATTCTTAAAATAAGTTGCGGCAAGTTTGTGGAATATAGTACATACTACAATCCCACTACACCTCCTGTGAATTTCATTGAAAAATTTCAGTGGTTTAGAAATTATGAATATTGGCACGACTTATGTACTTGTAACCGAAAAAACAAGTGCGGTCGATGGCATGGTTATATGTAGAGCTCTCGATTTTTTTTAAACATTTTCGAGTAGCCCGAACAATTGTTGTTCAAATGCTCGAACAGTTGTTTGTTTGTTTATTACCCGTATGTTTGTACGGGCATTTGAACAACAAACGGGCTTCAAACAAAAACGATCAGATCGAATTGCTCGATACCCGGGTATTTAGGGCTCTAGTTATATGCAAAATTTATTAGTAAATAAAATATTTAATTTAGATGAAAAGATAGTAAAAAGATTTTTTTTTTTTTGCGAAGAATCTATTTCAGAATTAGGTAAATAATAAAAAAAAGAAAAATAAAATTAGTAACGTAAGTAAAAGCTAAAGAAAACTGCAACATACAAATTTAAATTAAATTTACATTCTTATATTACTGCTAAACAATTTTCTTAATAAATATATTTTTTAAATGTGGAAATATTCCTGCATAAAACATATGTATATATATATATCGTCGATCCGGAAGAGGAAAGACGCATGCCAGTAATTTGTCGACGAAAAAAAGGCGCATTAAAAATATGTCGGGGAAGATAGACGCTTTACAGAACATGTCGACGAAGATAGACGCATTAAAAATATTTCGACGAAGAAAGACGCATTAGCATTATTAACTGCGAAGAAAGACGCATTAGCATTAATATTGACGAAGAAAAATAAAAAATTGAATACGTCTTTCTTCCCTAAAAAATATTTAAATGCGTCTTTCTTTATAGTAAAAAAAAAATAAAGCGTCTTCCTTCGTTATCAAAAAAAATAGAGTCTTTCTTTCGAAAAATATTTTTAATGCGTCTTTCTTTGAAAAAAAAAGTTTGGGTCTTTCTTCCTCAACAAAACACTTTGTGTCTTTTTTCTTCTATAGCGACGATATAAAGAAAATCAAGAACTCTTACCTTGATGTTTTGCTACCAAAAAGTATTTAAACTCTTACCTTATTCACAAAAAATCGCACAGTTTTCAAATATTGTATAATGGACGTTTTGATAATATTTTTCGACTTTAATAACTGCATAAATCTGTTTTATTTTTTATGAATAACTTATTTTTTATTTTCTTTGGAAAGCTTTTTTTTAAATTATTTAAAATGTTAAAATATACTCATTACCCGGCGTCTCCTCAAAACAGAATTCTGTCATCACAAGCACCATTATAACATAGATTTCAAATGGAGACCGCCTCTGTCTTCTGGTATAACAGAGATGCCAAGGCAATTGCTTTAACAAGATTGCCTTAACATGAGCTGTCACACAATGGGAATTCGTGGCCAAAAATAAAGTCGAAATTAAAGTAGTCGTAAATCCATTTTTTTTACCAGCTATCGACAGATATTTTATAGGACAAAAAAAAAGCTCATGTAAAATTTTCTGAGTTTCGTTTCGTTTAGCCGTACAGGGTGCCCAAAGTTGAACAAAAAATGTGCCATTTGAATTATGAATTATATGACTTGATACGAAATGCTCTATCTAAACCATTTATTGACGCATATACTTGGTTTTGACACCTAAATATAGATAATGGCTTCTACTTTTTCAGGAAGTAATCCTTTTTTTATTATCTTCGAAACCTGACCCCTAAACCCCTATATGATTTTTCAAATAAGGATAAAAAAATATCGAAAATATTTTTTCTTCGCCAAATTTAAGCAATAAAATAAAAAAAACAAAAAAAAACGTATCCTGGATTTTTTTTTGTGTGATGAACTAACATATTCTTTATCATATCACATTAACAGAAATTAATTTCACCCGCGCTCTCGCGAGTTTTAATTATTCTCCTAATGGGCCAAAAGTGCATTTTTGAAATTACATTTATCATGACATATTCGGCATTAAAAAAAAAAATGTTTATACGAGATTTATCCCTCAATATTTCTCTGTAATATAGAAAATAATTCATATTATGAGATACAGTAGCTCACTTTTGAATTAGCTGCACAGGTTTTATTATATATTGTTTTTTATACAGGGTAAAAAAAAAAATATCAAAAAAATTGGGAAACTTTAGAACAAAATAAAAAAAAAATAAAAAAAAACGTATCCTCAATTTTTTAATATATGTTGGTCCCAGGTGTGCTTAAAAACCCCCCATAGTCAGTTTTACCATTCACCCGCGCTCTTCTCACTAATTCATATTTTTCGACGAGGTGTATATGCGCGCTATCACTATGGATGTACATACATATGCATACATGTGTAGCTAGAGAGAAAAGCATTGATGAGCAGTTTTGACAGATGTTTATGCTTTAAAATCGCTAATATATTAATTAATGCAATTTTATATAGAATATATACATATATACTTACTTTTAGCCTATTTACTTTAAAAGTATCATAACTCAAAAACGCGAGTTTTCAGCTAAGTATGGGCATGCATGCATGTGTGTATATGTATATGTATGTGCATTATATGACGAAATTTCGGTCTGATAGATTGAAAATTGACAGTTTGAGATCAAAAAATTATCTTTGATTTACTATTGAAATATATAGCGGCTGAAAACTCAAAGGTTTTTTTTTCGTAAAATAAGGTTACTGAGATATGATAGTATTGAAGTAAGTGAGAGATATACTCTCATTTGCTGTTTGTTATACCATTCATGAACATGAAGTAGTATTATCACTTTGTGCCAAACACGACGTATTTTTATGTACAATTTATCATTTGTCGGAATCGGCCAAATCGGACCAGTACAACATATAGCTCCCATACAACTGATTGTTAGATATAGATATTTTTGAGTACACCTTCTTCAATTAAACAGATAAAATTTATTTCTCTCATTCATGAATGGTATAACGTCTTCGGTACGCATTTTACTTGCTGATAATTGCACTTATCTATTTGTCTCCCACCTGTACCGTTACCTTTTAAATGCAAACTGCATTTGGCAGGGTCGTAAGAAATGGGAGTTTGCTTGGGGATCCATGCCCCAAAAGTACAAATTTTAAATAAGTATGACGTAGACAATTACATTTATATGATTTTTCAAGTATTTACAAATATATACTAATATATATATAATTACTTATGATTGCTTCTTCTGGTGTTTAAAATTTAAACAGCGAAGTGTTTATTTTTATGTTTTATTGTATATTTCATATTCTTATTAAACACGCCCTAATGAATGAAAAATTTATTACGAGTCAAATTAAATTTTATTGTTTTACATAAGAGTATATACATAAGTATGTACATACATATATCTATTAAGTTCCTACTAAATGCAATTATTTGTAATTGTGTCCACATTGTTAATTGAAGCAGTAGCAGCAAATAACGTATTTACATATATATTTTAGGTTAAGATTTTATAGAAATTGTCATATTTCAAGAAAGAAATGCATCCATAATATGGATTTCATATATCTAGTTTGAGAATTATAACTTAATTACTTTCGAAAATAAATGCATTTTACTGGTTTTTCGCGACACCCGTTATATGGGGGGTGGGAGTATTTGTCATCAGATTAAGTTCCTTTAAACACCATGTACTAATATTCATCAAAAAAGCTTGTATACCGAATTTGAGCATTCTAACTTAATTAGTTTCGAAAATAATTGAAATTTCATGTTTTTTCGCGACACCCGTTATATGGGGGGTGGTAGTATTTGTCATCAGATTAAGTTCCTTTATACACCATGTACTAATATTCATCAAAAAAGCTTGTATACCGAATTTGAGCATTCTAACTTGATTAATTTCGAAAATAATTGCAATTTCGTGGTTTTTCGCGACACCCGTTATATGGGGGGTGGGAGTATTTGTCATCAGATTAAGTTCATTTTTACACCATGTACTAATATTCATAAAAAAAGCTTATTTTCAAAATTTGAGCACTCTAGGTCCATTTTTACTATTTATGACCGTTTTTTGTATGAAACGTTCCCATTGTGTGTCAGTTTGATGATTTGACAGCTAATTTTTCATTTCAACGAAAAATTCACAGTGGCAATATCTCTACATTGAACGTGAAATTTCGCACGGCGTCCATTTGGCTTGATTGTTTGGGTTTAAAAAATAAATAAAAAGAACATTAAATGCATATATACAGTTTGCGAGCATCATCGCCAATTTTAAACAATTTTTTTTTACTTTCTAAGTGCTTCTGCGTACACGGCATACCAATTCGGCGCCATTTTGCAAATTATGTCTAACATAATGAAGTGCCCACGCATATGAAAACATGGATTTTAGACATAATAATGTTCGACAAAAGTAACAGAATTTATGTTTTGTGGAGTTTCGGCGTTACATCGGCTGATTGTTGTCTTTTATTTGTTTTTTTGATTAGCATGTGTGAAAAACACCAATTCATTTAAAATACCCAATATTTGGTTCAAATATACCCTCAACCAAAAAATTTTGATTGGGCAACGCTATCATAAATTTTTGACTTAAACTTAGACGTCAATAATCCATATTATAATCAAAAATGACAATGTCAAAGTGAAATGAAACTACCTTGTTTGTTTGTATCATGTTGCTAGTATTCAATTGTTTTGTTCGTCAAACATCACAGTAACGATATACTGCTAGAAAGGGAAGCAAGATTCCATGGGCGTCGTTAAACTTTTGTTTCCAAAAACAAAGGGAACCACAGAAAAATGTTGATACTATGAAATAAGTATTTTATTTAACAAAGATATTTGGATACATTTTACTTGAAAACTGGATTTCAACAATTGAGCATGAGTTCAAAAAATAAGTCCAGATTTTATTAATTTGTACATATGTACATATGTACATACATACATACTTCGGCATATGCATAAGTTATTTGGTTGTGAAATACGTTGAAATAATAAATACATTATTTTGTTTTCGAAAGATTGGCATTTCATTGTTTAATCTACTGCTTTGTGTTTTTATAACGATCATGAAACTTTTATATGAAGGGAATAACGACCCCTTTTTAACCCCCTTATGTTTTTTTTTTTGTAATGCTACTACAATTTTACAAATGTGTATGTGACATATATTCACATACACGACTTTTGCTTGTGTTGACGCATGCGCACAAATTACATATGTAGTCGGAACCGAGTTCATGAATAGCGTAACTGAAACACATTGATTAGATAGGTTGTTAGCAATATAGAAGTATTACATATATGTTCACTGCATTCACTCAAACAAACTAGAATGATTCGGTTGATTCGTTTATTTTTCTAGTGCTTTTACTGTCCCCTCGCACACTACTCGCAAGGCACAGAAAATATACTCAAGCCTGTGTGTTCATGGCTAAATGGAAATGAGCAAACTGCATTGTCACTCAACTCATGCTAGCATATACTGTCGTGCGAGTGCTGATCGTATGTTAAACCGAATCAAGCATAACATTGGCAATGACACCGAATCACACAGTGTTCAAAGAAAAGCGAGTGAGCTTGCGCAGGGCTTTATTATCTACATATCAATTACTCTTTATCCGTATTTAATACGTATGTACATATGTATGTATGTTTACCGAGAGAGGGAAATATTTCCATACATATTATGTTTTGTGGTCTATCGCAGATGTTTGTAGTAAAAAAGACGGCAGAACTAAATGAATATTAATGAAGTGCAGGTTGAATTTTATGCTGCGCGCGAATCCACCTACAGGATTTTATTTTGTGAGCTTTTTTTTATAAGTTGGCAAATTATATAGCCACATATTAGTTAAACTATTTTTTTTTGATATCAGTTACTTAGCATTTATTAACATGATAACAATATTTATATTTTAAACATTGGGTTGGCCCATAAAACCTTAAATATAAAAAAAAAAACACTTGGAGTTTACAAACATATATATATACCTGTATTTATGTGCAGGCCCTCGCATAAGCATATACTTTTATATATGTACATATATAAGTACACACTTGTAAATCGCGTTCGCTTTTCACATTAGCCTAGTACATAATTTTTATATGAAATACGATTTAAACCGTTTTTGAATGCGTACGTATAATGAATAAGAATCTAGTAGTTGGTAGGATTTATTTACAATCATACATACACCTGAGCGTTATTTCCTTAGCATAGATACATTTAGATGTAAGATCATAGTTTCTTATGAAATCATCTAAAACCTTTATCATCATTCCACGTTTAATTTATGAATTGATGAATTTGTATTTAATAAATCTTTTGTAAACCTTTACCTTAAATATGTTTTAAAAATCTAATATTGGTGGAATCATGCATCGAGGACACGTGAATAACAGCATTAGGGCGTAAAATTTTTTTTATTGGGATCACTAATTTTTAATTTTGGTACTAAGTGATCATGGTTGGGTGGGCAATTTCAGTTGTTGCGCTGACATCAAGCAACAACAACAACAACAACACGCTTAAGTAGCAGGTCGACATTATCAGCTAGATTTCTTCTCTTTCATCTCCTTACTCTTTCCTATCCCAGATCGTCAAAGTATAGTCCCTGTCATCCCTATTACCCCTTTTTTCTTACAGCACGCGATTTTCTTATTATTTTGTTTATGTAGTGATGCGGGCAAACCACTCAGCTGTTCCTTTAACCCACCCCATGCCGACGTTGCTGAGCCGGTACAAGCGCGTGCTCCGCTGTGTGTGGAAAACAACATCAGCTCGTTCAATCATTAATACGTTATATGCTACATTGTATACCGCTAGAATCGCCTGATTTTTCTTGTTTTCGCTCACCTTCTTCAATAACTTTAGAGGTCACAAAATTAAATGTAGGAAGTTTGTCTCTTGTTTCCATAGCTATCACAAAATGATCAAAGCTTTTGGGTAAACTCGACAGAAACATAATTACCAACAATTCTTCTGGAAGGAAAGTGTCCATTTCTGCCAATTTATCTGCTACGTTGCTAAATTCATTTAGGTGAGTTTGCACATCATTACCTTCACTCATACGCATGTTCATTAGTTTTTTATAAAGTGAAACTTTACGAATTGGACCAATTGCTCGGTATCTATGTTTTAGTGCTACCCATGCTTCCAACGATGTTTTACATTTCTTTATATGAAGCAGCTGCGATACCTTTACTCCAAGTGTTATCGTAGCCAAAGCCTTCTCATCCAGGTCGTCCCAATTAGCTGCCGTTTCTTCGGTTTTCACATATTTGCAGCTAACTACTTTCCAAAGGTCAGCATGTATGAGTATTCTCTTCATTTGCACACACCAACTATCGTAGTTTTGGCCATCGAGCTTTTCAATATGAAGCAAACCCGTCGCATTCATTTTAAAAACTTGCATTTAACGCTCTTTAAATTTGTCTTTACAATTTAGGAATATTTAAACGTCTTTCTAATTTAAACGTGTCTCTGGGCCCATAACCTATGTTAGAGGAGCACCAAGAGAAACACACCGATAGAAATAACAGACTAGTTTTAATGTGATACGTTTAATCAATTCAATGCGACTGACTTATATAAATTGTAACAAGTGAAGAAAATGTGTATAGATAAAAATATGCATAGTGAGCTTATGAACTAACGAGTAATACATAAGCGTTGCCAGGTTTGCTTAAATTCTTAACAAACTTTTTAAATATTACTCCAATTTAAATGGGGATAAGACAGATCGATGGGTTTTCCTCCAAAGATTAACACTATAACAATAACTCAATTTCGCATTATCTCGAGTTAGGCTACTTTAATTTGCGGGCACAGATATGTACATATGTATTTAGTTCTTACTTGAAAACTAGAATACAACAATTGAGCGTTCAAAAAATAAGTTCGCATTTTATTTATTTGTACACATGTATGTACATATATACTAGAGCCCTGCAATGAGACATTCGTACAAGTGCAGATTCGTGTAGTTTTTGCTTTTGACTACTGTACTACTCGTATTCATTTCAAATGAGAAGTGGTAGTACAAGTACAAGTTTGATAGCTGTTGCTACAGTTCTCTATTCGTTTACTCGTTTACTTACTTCATTTCGCACATTTAGCTACATACGCACATATACCTACATACATATGTACACTTTTGTTTGTGCACACACGCTTGTTGCTGCTGTTGTTGTACAAGTGTACAAGTGTTGATTTGCTGTGTTTCGTGTACTTCCGAGCAATACAGCAATGTCTCATGACGAACGGATAGTGTACGCACACTATTCATTGTGGTTGGTGTACGAGTAGCATAGTACTCATAATAAAGCGAGTTGTTGTACTTCACTACAAGAAAACCAAACGAATAACTCGTTTGGACATATGAATGTACTCATGCAGCAGTCTAATATATACATTCAAAATCGAAAATATCATTACCCGCATTCCGTTATTGAATAGACATACATATGTGCATGCATTAATATTATATACATACATACATACATATGTACAATTTAATAAAAATAGGTAAAAAAACTTTTTAAGTTAAACAGTTTTATGTTATACATACATTGCAATGCTTAAGATAAATGTACTAAAAACCAAAAAACTGCTCGTAGTTTGTCTTTAATCGACAAAACATGTGATAAAAGTACTACTCGCTCACCACTATGAAACCCTAAAACTCGCTTATAATCGAGCTTGCTCGCTTTTTTCCACATTCTAGCCCTACTTATCACACGTCCATCGTTGTCGGTTGAACAACTGCCTAATTATAGTGTAACATTACAAAACAAACATTTTAATCAACGATTGTAGACAATTGACGTGCCCCACGGTTTTATTTTAGTCTAGTCTATGCAAATGTTTATAATTCCCACGACTGTATCTATTTTATTATTTTTTGGTTTTTAGTACATTTATCTTAAGCATTGCAATGTATGTATAACATAAAACTGTTTAACTTAAAAAGTTTTTTTACCTATTTTTATTTTCTAGTTTTTAGTTTTTATTTCGCATTCTGTTTAATTCATTTAGTGCTTCATTATTGCAAGGTTTCTTGCCCGTTAGTTTATAGCAGTCCAACGCCTCTATACGTAGTCCCTGCAAATAGGATTTTCAGTTTTAATTACCCCGATCTCAGCTCCACCTGGCGGAATTTTTTTTTGAAGAAAATATTTCTTTTCAAGGTAGTAATACATGTTCCGAATTTCAGCCAAATCGGACCATAAATGCGATTTTTCTAAATATAGCGACCCACGCGCCACCTATCGGAAGTTTTTTTTAGGAAAATATTTCCTTTCAAGGTAGTAATACATGTTCCGAATTTCAGCCAAATCGGACCATAAATGCGATTTTTGTAAATATAGCGACCCACGCGCCACCTAGCGGAATTTTTTTTTACGAAAATATTTCTTTTCAAGGTAGTAATACATGTTCCGAATTTCAGCCAATTCGGACCATAAATGCGATTTTTGTAAATATAGCGACCCACGCGCCACCTAGCGGAATTTTTTTTTAAAGAAAATATTTCTTTTCAAGGTAGTAATACATGTTCCGAATTTCAGCCAAATCGGACCATAAATGCGATTTTTGTAAATATAGCGACCCACGCGCCACCTATCGGAATTTTTTTTTCATAATATTGCATTGTCATCGGGGTTATACATGCGTACAAAATTTCAGATTAATCGGTTGACAGGAAGAGGGTGAAATTTGAATTACTAAATTTGACCCAACAATAAAACAAACGGGGTGAGCTAAATAAAACCGTTTAATAAAATACGAACTTGCATTTTGAACGTACGCTCAGTTGTTCAATTCCAGTTTTAAAGTAAAATCTAAAGATGTAGGTACTAGAAGGCTGCACGAATGGATTCGAAACGGCCATCAAAATATTCGCGGCCGTCCAATTACAGTACCTACTTGTTTCTGTCGTTTTAGAATAAACGCAAGTAGAGCACAACCATAAACAGAACCAATACAATTACTTATTCGTAGCGACAATTACATGACCTTAAAAAGGTTCTGCAAATAGTGTACACTACTTGCGAATACTTCGAATATAATCGAAATATATGTATGTATGTACATACATATTTTCATAAACACACATCCAGACGTTGTGTTCAGCAAAATTATGCCGCTAGTGTGAGTGTGTGTATGTGCATATGCACCATGCTACCCTGCAGAAAATGGAACTAGTCCATACATGCATGTACAAACCAGCCGCTTGTGGCAATCCACTAGCCCAAAATCTGCCACATTCCATATAAAAATATTGGTCCAATTAACATTGCAATGTCCTAGCACAGGACCACATGGTCCATCGCTCGATCGCATCAAACTAGTTTAAAAACTAACTTGCCGTAGCTACTTTGCAAACCACCTACAAGAGGTTACTTTTTAAACTAGCTACAGCAAGTTACTTTTTAAACTACTCTAAGGAGTTAGAGCCCGCCCTGCAGAAAACGGAACTAGTTCATACATGCATGTACAAACCAGCCGCTTGTGGCAATCAACTAGCCCAAAACCTGCCACATTCCATATAAAAATATTGGTCCAATTAACATTGCAATGTCCTATCACAGGACCACATGGTCCATCGCTCGATCGCATCAAACTAGTTTAAAAACTAACTTGCCGTAACTACTTTGAAAACCACCTACAAGAGGTTACTTTTTAAACTAGCTACGGCAAGTTACTTTTTAAACTACTCTAAGGAGTTAAAAATTTAAAATATTTCCATAACTACTTCTTTCTTGAGCTCTCAATACCAATTTTTTTTTTAAGGAAAATTTGGTGTGAAAAATTAATATTTTTTCGTAGAAGTTATAGATCCATTTCGGAGACCACCACATCTCTTCATCAGACTTCTTTTTAACATTTTTATTCTCTGGCGTCCGCCGAGATCGAACCTCGGATTTTCCGGTTGGTAATCTAATGGCATCACCACTAGGCTACCGCCGCCTTGCATTTTGCTTGTATTAATTTTTCTTTTGATTTTTCCTTTTTACAACCTACCATCCAGCAACAGTGACCTTGCCGACGTTCTCGGCATTTTTCTCCTGTATGTTGGTGTGGTTGTGTGTTTGTTTGGTTTGTACAAATTCTATTTTTAGCACAAGCAATTGCTCTCAAGACAATTTTTTTTCTTTTTTTTTAAATATTTAGATTAATGCTTCTTGGCAAGACTGTTAATAACCCTGTAAAAATTGTTGGACTACTTGGTACATTTGTGCCACAGTCAACTAGCTACTAACTTGTCACATGTAGCCAATCATTGGGCCAGTTCACGTATATGGTACATTTGTGCCACAGTCAACTAGCTACTAACATGTCACATGCAGCCAATAATTCCCTGTAAAAATTGTTGGACTACTTGGTACATTTGTGCCACAGTCAACTAGCTACTAACTTGTCACATGTAGCCAATCATTGGGCCAGTTCACGTATATGGTACATTTGTGCCACATTCAACTAGCTACGAACTTGCCACATGCATCCAATAATTGGGCCAGTTCATATATATGTATGTATGTAGATTCGTGTTTGAAGATCGGTTTTAACGATCGTAACCACTGCACGATGTTTATTAACAGTGTTGCCAAGAAGCATTAATCTAAATATTTAAAAAAAAAAATGGTCTTGAGAGCTCAAGAATGAAGTAGTTATGAAAATAAAAACGACCAAAAAACCAAAAGTAAAATTTAATCGGATGAGCCAGCCGATAAACAAGCTCTACTAATTAGCACAAAGAATTGCTTGAAGAGATGTGGCGGTCTCCTAAATGGATCTATAAATTCTACCAAAAAATATTAATTTTTCACATCACTTTTTCCTTAAAAAAAAAATAAATAAAATTGGTCTTGGGAGCTCAAGAATGAAGTAGTTATGGAAATATTTTACATTTTTAACTCCTTAGAGTAGTTTAAAAAGTAGCTTGCCGTAGCTAGTTTAAAAAGTAATCTCTTGTAGGTGGTTTGCAAAGTAGCTACGGCAAGCTAGTTTTTAAACTAGTTTGATGCGATCGAGCGATGGACCATGTGGTCCTGTGCTAGGACATTGCAATGTTAATTGGACCAATATTTTTATATGGAATGTGGCAGGTTTTGGGCTGGTTGATTGCCACAAGCGGCTGGTTTGTACATGCATGTATGGACTAGTTCCGTTTTCTGCAGGGAAACATCGTGCAGCGGTTACGATCGTTAAAATAGATCTACAAACACGAATCTACATACATACATATATATGAACTGACCCAATTATTGGCTGCATGTGACAATTTCGTAGCTAGTTGACTGTGGCACAAATGTATCATATACGTGAACTGGCCCAATGGTTGGCTACATGTGACAAGTTCGTAGTTAGTTGACTGTGGCACAAATGTACCAAGTGGTCCAACAATTTTTGCAGGGCGTGCACAATTGGCTACCCTGCAGAAAACGGAACTAGTCCATACATGCATGTACAAACCAGCCGCTTGTGGCAATCAACTAGCCCAAAACCTGCCACATTCCATATAAAAAAATTGGTCCAATTAACACTGCAATGTCCTAGCACAGGACCACATGGTCCATCGCTCGATCGCATCAAACTAGTTTAAAAACCAACTTGCCGTAGCTACTTTGCAAACCACCTACAAGAGGTTACTTTTTAAACTAGCTACGGCAGGTTACTTTTTAAAATACTCCAAGGAGTTAAGAATGTAAAATATTTCCATAACTACTTCATTCTTGAGCTCTCAAGGCCAATTTTTTTTTTTTTTAATATTTAGATTAATGCTTCTTGGCAACACTGTTAATAAACATCGTGAAGCGGTTGCGATCGTTAAAACCGATCTTCAAACACGAATCTACATACATACGTACCCTGCAGAAAACGGAACTAGTCCATACATGCATGTACAAACCAGCCGCTTGTGGCAATCAACTAGCCCAAAACCTGCCACATTCCATATAAAAATATTGGTCCAATTAACATTGCAATGTCCTAGCACAGGACCACATGGTCCATCGCTCGATCGCATCAAACTAGTTTAAAAACTAACTTGCCGTAGCTACTTTGCAAACCACCTACAATAGGTTACTTTTTAAACTAGCTACGACAAGTTACTTTTTAAACTACTCTAAGGAGTTAAAAATGTAAAATATTTCTATAACTACTTCATTTTTTGAGCTCTCAAGACTATTTTTTTTAAGGAAAAATTGGTGTGAAAAATTAATATTTTTTGGTGATTGTCTACATGTGACAAGTTCGTAGCTAGTTGAATGTGGCACAAATGTACCAAGTAGTCCAACAATTTTTACAGGGTAGAATTGTGTGACCGAAAGTACTAACACTATTACAAAAATATAATATTACCAACACATTTGCACTCGTATGTGCTTCTAGCCAAGTTCAAAACCAATGAGATAGATAAGGATAGAATGGAATTTGAAAATACACATACGGGAACGTGATGAATGAAACGGTCACAAAAGTTCCCGATGCCCTTAAGAATGTGATAGGAAATATCCCAAAACTTTTGGTCATGCCTGCCGGTCATATGACCGGTCAAATGACCTGCACAGGTCTTGCAGGGCATACACACTAGGGCGGGTCGATTGTTAGGGGCCAAAAAAAATTAACAGGGACACATCGCAATTATAAAAATTTGGGTAATTTCAAGCTTTTTTGTCCAAGAAACCATATGTCTAAAATAAATTTCGAACCAGAGCTTTTTACGAACTACATATTTCCAACTGTTCTATATATTTTAAAATAACTCAGTACCAATACTTCGATTCTTTTGATTTTTTCGGCATTAGTTAGGAAACTTATTTGGCATATTAAGGTGGTTTTATGAAGGAAAAAAGTTCTCCCGAAATTCGAATATAATACGGAAATCTATACCTAAAATTTTTCCTTAATATATTAAAATTTAGAGGTCGTGCAAATGCCTCCAAATTTCTTTCTCCTTTTATATCACTGATGATACATAATTTTTTTCAAAGTCCTTAATGTACAATAAAAGCATTTCTTATCATTAAAAAATGGAACATATGTTTGTTGGGCTTTTATTTTTTGGTCCACCTTAATGCCATATGCACATTAAATAAACAAACAAACCAAAGAAGCAACAATGTTTTGCGAATACTTCATAACATGGTTATTATTATGTTCTATTCTATCGTGGCGAATAGTGTACACTAATCGCTCCAACAGAGCAAATAGAAATAGTATTTGTATTCCAAATGAAAAGTATGGGTTATATTCGTATCTGCATTGAAATTGTGCTGTGACTAATTGTACAATGCATAGAGTATTCGCAAATAGAGAAGAGGCAAATGGTATTGTGCAGAGGTCTAACTTACACTTTACTGCACTAAACTACACCTCCTTCATAGTTAGTGTAAGTTAGTGCAGCATATGAAAACAGCTGTTTTTAATAGTTAAGGCGGCAAAATAATAGAAAACCAAAAGTAAATTTAAAAAAACATGGGGTTTTCTTCTCTGTATGGCAGATTATATTCATTGCGTGGTCAAAGCCAAATGGGTAGGCAACCAAACGATATTGCTGATAAATTTTTTGAAGGAGCACAAACCGCAATTGGGGAAAAGTTTACGAGTGAGAACAAAGCAAAGAATTTGGCAAGTTATAGGATCAAAAATGGAAAATTTGTGTAAATTTAATAGCTATAAATTTGATCATTGAGAATTGTTTGTTTACATAAATCAGCTGGTTTGCACTAAATCACCATTTTCGTTAGTTTTCGTTCGTTGAAGCCTTTGCACTAAATTGCTCTGACAACTTTCAGATGTTGTTCTGCCCTACACTGTTCTACACTTTCAGTGCACTCACCGAACAGACCTATTTATTAAGATGTCCCCACGCGTGTGTAACAACGCAAATGCTTGCGAAAACATTTGTACAATAATACATATGTAAATTAATTAATTTAAAAAAAGTGGTTTAATTCGAGTAATTTACTATCCATTTTATGTGAATATTGATTCAGAATCAATTCCGGCTATGTTTTAATCAAATACTGAGGCATTTATTAAGATGTCCTCACGCTGGTGTACCACTGCAAATGCTTGTGAGAACATTTGTTCAATAATACATATCTATGTGAGGTAATTAATTTAAAAAAAGTTGCTTAATTCAAATAATTTATTGTCTATTTTATTTGAATATCTATTCAAAACCAATTCCGGATATCTATTTATCAAATATAAGAAAAATATTTGGCTTTAAAGTTTAAACCTCACAAGTTTTCTCACAAATAAACAACACAAATCTACAAGTCGTCAAATCACTGACGTTGACGGCAACAGCTGTTTGTACGATCGCGAATGTTGTTAAGGAAATAGCTAACGAATATCCTAGGTGACAAAAATATCGTTTAGTTCGCTAAACGATAACGCATGTTGTTAAAATTGGGTAGTGAATTCCGCTACAGGGGGGCATAAAAACCGTTTATAAAAGGGGCGTTGCACCGTCCTCCGATCATATATCGAGTTTTCGAAATTAAATATTTGTTTTTTCAAAATACCTCTATTTTGGTGCACACCTGGTTGAAAAGACCACATAATCCTCTTTCTGGGGGCAATATCTATGTACCCATCCATAGTAATCCTGCGTGGAACACATTCATCGTCTTCATCACGAAGTACTTAAATTTATCAAAAAAAAAACACCTCAGCAAATTTTTGTTACAACACATCTTAGCACAATTACATATGAATGATACGTTATTTTTTTTTTCATATTGGTTTTTATTGAATCTTTCTTGTTTAGAAAATAACAATAATTTCGCAAATCTTACAAACTAATACAATAAATTATTTGTTGCCAATGCTACAAATAATAAAGTTGGCAAAATCTTTACATATACACATATGGCATGTATCTTAACCTAGGAGTGTAATATTAACCTAGTTGTTTAATGGAGTTTATCTTGGTCTATTATTATTTATTTATTTATTTATTATTATTATTATTATTTATTTATTTATTTATTTATTTTTTTTTTTCTTCTCAAAAGTGGATAAACAGTTTAAGTTATCATTTAAATTTATATGTACAGCCATAGCATGGTTATCGTAGAGGTGTTTGTCTTCGCGCGGGCTGGCGCGATGAACAACAGGGACTAGGTGCGTTCATCGCGATGGCCGTTGGTCGGACGCTTCCGCGACGTTTATTGTATTGTTCGGTATTTACGCTAGCCCGTGCGATGAACAACAGGGACTAGGTGCGTTCATCGCGATGGCCGTTGGTCGGACGCTTCCGCGACGTTTATTGTATTGTTCGGTATTTACGCTAGCCCGTGCGATGAACAACAGGGACTAGGTGCGTTCATCGCGATGGCCGTTGGTCGGACGCTTCGGCGACGTTTATTGTATTTTACGGTATTTCCACTAGCCTGTACTATGAACGCCAAGGACTAGGTGCCGTTCATCGCGATGGCCATTGGTCGGTCGCTTCGGCGACGTTCGTCATTATCTTTACTTTACGTTACTTTCGAGATATTGGTCTAACAGAATATGACCTTATGCACAATTGAGGTTTACATCCTTTCTCTTTAACCGCCTAGGATATCTTTGCTTTAGGAGACTTTTTGCTAATGAATTAGGATGGTTGGCTAATCTTTTCGCATAATTTGTTTGCATTTTCTCTATCTCTTCGGTCACCGTATTTATCTCTAGGTTACTATGTATAATTGAATTTTTTACATACCAAGGAGCTTTGCATATTGTTCTTAATATCTTAGACTGTAGCCTTTGAATTCTTTCTACGCTAGATTTCGATGCTGAGCCCCATAGTTGTATTCCATACATCCAAATTGGTTTTAAAACCATATTAAATATTAATATCTTATTATCTAATCCCAGTCTGGAACTTGGACCAATTAACCATTGCAGATGGCTTATTTTCAACTTGGTTTGGATAATCTTTTTGTCAATGTGATTTTTCCAAGTCATTCTTCTATCCAATGTGACTCCAAGGTACGTAACGAAGTCTTTCTGAGTTATTATTTTTCCATTTATTGAGACTGGTGGGCATGTGTCTTTTTTTAGGCTAAAAGTTACTTGTACACATTTAGATTCGTTGACCTTAATTCTCCACGTAGTAAGCCATTCTTCTAAAGTTTTTATGTGTCTCTGCAATTGGATAGTAGCAGTTGTAGGATTTGCGTGCACACTCAGTATAGCCGTATCATCTGCAAAGGTAGACGTGACAAGGCTCGCGTCGGTTGGCAGATCGCTTGTGTAAATTAAGTATAGTACAGGCCCTAGAACCCTACCTTGTGGAACTCCAGCAGAAATTGGATGACTTTCGGTTGTAAAACTTTTGTGTCTTACTCGAAATTTTCTACCTGTTAAAAAGCTTTCTAGGATCCCACAGAGATTATAAGGAAGTGTTTGTTTTATTTTATACAATAGCCCTTCTAGCCATACTTTATCGAAAGCTTGTGCCACATCTAGGAATAGGCAGTGCAATGATACGTTGAAAATTTTTATTTTCGCTTAGAACTAATTTTATTTTTTTTTTTTTTTTTTTTTTTTTTTTTTGAGAAACTAGAAAAAACTTTTTTACGCATGGATGTAACTACAGCTGTTTCACCTTAGATCCCTCTAAGACTCATCAGGTTACTTTTGCTTCTGCCAAGACTCGAACTTGCGCACCTTTTATCAAACTTTTGGTAGGACCACTGCCCATAGTAGGCATTTTGACTTAAAGGAGGGCAACACGACAAATATTTAAGAACTGATTCAATGACTCCAATTCAATTCCAGCTCTGGCAACTAGATCACCCAGGTCGTTTGACCCATTGCATTTTATAGAACTTTTATATTATTCGGTACAGTACCCAAGTATTCATATTTATTTGCATGTAAAATTTAAGCATTATCTTTATATTTTTATATTATTAAGAAAAAAACGATATCGTTAAAACCACGAAAGTAGCTTACTTTATCAATTTTAATTTTTCTCTCAAAAATTTTTCGGTAATCGAAAAAAACATATACTTATCAAATTGTGAAACGGGTTAGAACCCCGAAAGCAGCATATTTTATTAATTTTAATTTTTTTTTCAAACATTTTTCGGTGATGCAAAAAAAACGATGAATGTATCAATTTGTGATACCATATTTTTTTAGGCTGTGGCAACACTGTTTACAATTTGACACAGTTATGTTGTGGCCGCTGTGGTGCAGTGGGTAGAGTGCTCGCCTGCTATGCCAGAGGTCTCGGGTTCAAACTACGGTCCGAGCCAAAACAATTTTTCTAATTAGTAAAAATCCAATTATTGGGTTTTTTTAAGAGCAGCGGTCACCTCTCGGCAGTGGGCGGCATATCCTCCGTCAGAGTTATAATAGCGCCATTGTATTATTATTATTATGCACCAAAATAAAGGTATTTGAAAAAACAAATATTTATATTTCGAAAACTATCGGCCTCCGGACTATTCCGACTTCAGACATATGTAGGATCTCAGGGCGGTGCAACGCCCCTTTAATAAACGGTTTTTACGCCCCCTGGATCGGTAAAGGAAAGCGTGACCACGAAAAAAAACCATGAAGGCATCAATTTGTGATACCAAAATTTTGGAGGTTGTGGTAACACTTCATTTTTGACACTAAATAGCATTTCGCAAAAATGCGTTTGTTGAACTTTTCCTATCATCTTCATTGAATGGTTAAATTTATTAATTTTATGCTTTAAACTGTTATTACATTTGGTTGTGTATAAATACTGTAGGGTTAATTTAACTTTGTTTTTTATTGATCTTGTTGATCATGATTTCTATTGTGAAATTTGAAATACATAACTTCAAAAATTTTCTTAAGAGAATTTTTGAAACTTAAACAATAAACAACGAATTTTGTGAACGTATAATTTTTAATAAAATTTAAAAAAAAAAATAAATATATATGGAATTTTAATTACCATATTTGGCGATCCTGCTAAATACTTCTGCTTTTTTTGTAAAGTTTATTATATATTTCATAATCCAGTGGCAACTCGTCGTCACCAAAATTAGAAATCGGTCTAAGTTGACGACAACGTAATTTTATCGGTGCCGCGTCGTCTTTATAATTGCTTTCATAAGAACACGTGGGTTTTAAAGGTTCGGACATTGGTGACTTATAAGTATTTTAGTACCGTTGACCTTATTGTACTTTATCGCTATCCATGTGAGCTGTTAGTGGTGCCGTAAGTCTGTAAACAGCTGACACTTGTCGAGTCAGATCTAGGAAGGTAGGCGAATAGGCGAATTCAGAAATTTCCCATGTATTTTGTTATAGTAATTGGTAGATTGTAATGTCAAAATAATATTTCTCCTGGTTAAAATCTGAATTCGCTTGAGACTCGCCCATTACTATTGGCCATGATGTGAATTCGCTTTGATTTTGATATTATAATTTACCTTTGTAAATAAAAAAAGAAGTTTCTGTATTCGCCTATGCGCCTACCTTCCTATATCTGCTTTCACAAGTGTCAGCTGTTTATGGATTTAGGGTTGCTAATCAAAATCCAATTGGTCTGTAAGTTAGCGATACGACTACAGAATTACGATAAGAAACCAAAGACTAGTAACACTGCTTGTCGTAAGGTAGGTTGAATCATGGTATAATGAGAAGGTAGAAGCATTACGAAAAATGCAACCCTTCCATTATATTTGTTGTTGCCTCATGTCGCTAGACTGTCAAACGTGAATTGTCAAATTGGCGAACACACATCCGCACATTCAATATATTTGACAGTTCAGAATCATAAAATTCTTCAATTGGTAAAGGTAAACAAAACATTTAATTTTGTGATAAAATGAAGGCTATAAATGCAGACAAACAGCAATGCCATGGTGGAATAATATATTTAGTGGATCCTGCAGCAATGCGAAGCCGGAGATGTAGACAAGCTAATGCAAAATATGGAGTAAGTACGAAAAACTCCAATCTTTGAGGATCCAAGCTTGCCAGCAGCACGGCGTATAAACATTCGCCATGGTGAGGAATATCGTGGTTAACGAATTAAAGCGCTAAGCAGAATCAGTACTTCTCCGTCATGACGGACAAGGAAGAAACTGACAGCTGAGTAGACTGTGTATATTTTACTCCGGCAGCGCTACATTGGCAACGTATCAGTCGCCGGACCCGCATACTTTGCCAATTTTCTATTTTGCCGTACGTCAGTAATATAAGATGTGTTCGGTGAAGGCATTAGAGTACTCTAGTGCAGAAAATTGAGTTCGATAACTCGTTTTTGTACTAAACTGTGCAGAATTGTGTTTTGTAACCAACTTAAAATTAAATATTAGTATTAATTAATACTGTTAATACATATTCCATGCGATTTTGCTCTTAGCAATTCGTTAATTTTCGTTTTTTGACGCCTTTACCTAAAACTTCTGTGACAAATGTCTGATATTGTTCTACCCTACACTTTTAGTGCATTCACCGAACACATATTTTATGTGCCACTCTTTCCGCTACGTACGTCCTGTCAGTTGAAAACGACGTACGTCATGACGGAGAAGTACTGATTCTGCTTAGCGCTTAAGATTTACGGTTGGGTCCATCGCTTACGTCGCCAATGCAAAGGATTTATATTCATAACGCTAAGGGATTGCACGGGTTTCCTGCAGAGTGTGCTCACCGATCGGTTGTGCCACTCGTACAAAGATCTTATGCTAGTGATATTGGTGACTTCTAAACACCCTCAACATTTTCTTTGTCAAAAGGTATGCGTATTTTTGGGAATCGTCGAAGAAAACCGTATAATAAACAAACCCACTTTACCTTTTTTTAGATGTATATATTATACCTATACAACATAGATGGCCAAAACTATCACATTCAAACATTTCTATTTTATGAAGCGATGAGAGAATGAGGAGAATAAGTCGCTCACACGTCTCGTCAAAACAATGTGGCCAACATTTCCAATTTATGCGGAAAAGGGAATTCTAAGTAGAAGGGACTTTTTATAATGCAAATAGTGCGTTAAGGGCCTGGTTATGGTTACAATCTTGCTGGTCGAGCACCGTGAAATTGTTGTTGTGCACTCCGACGGTGAGAGAATTTTCGGACTCTCACATCCAGCAAATCTGCTGTGTGAAACAGGCAGCCAGCAGTCGATGTTTCGGGGGTAATAATGTGTTATGTTGTGTATGTGTTCAGTAATAATCATGTGTTATGTTGTGTATGTGCGCTCGAATCATCAATGCAAGCATAACCACCTCTCACCAATCACGAAATGTTTCCGATTTTGATTGGCAATTGTTATGGTACGCGTTTGACCTCGATTACGATCTGCGCTTTGTGGCGCCCTATGCCACCAACAGCGATGATCTCTTTGGACAACCTGATCAGTCTCACCATCTCGCCGCAACGCAGTGGCGGCGCAGGGCCTGCCCATCTGGGACTTGCGAGATAGTAAGGCGTCACTGGCTGACCAAAAGCCATCGAGTCCCCACGTTGGGCGCCATCTGTTATGGTTGGCATTCGAATATCGAGTACGATCTACAATCGAGTGGAGCAGCAATGCATGGCGGTCGGCATGATCTCGGGTTGCACTGTGGCTAGTCATTGTCGGCTGGGCGGGGTTCTTGCCTACATTGCTGTCCTGCGCCATAAACAGAAAAAATTCATATCATGCCTTTTCAAGCCAAAACGAGTAAAATCACACTAAAACAACATCCGGTTTAGCCGGATGCCACGGACGGACCGTTGAAAAATTCGAAAATTCAAAATAACCCGAAAAATCCAAATTCAAGAGGCCAGGCATCAGTTCAATTTAAATAAATGCAAACCGAGGGAAAATGTCGTTAAAATTTGAATATGAATTTTGAATGTACGTTAAAGTCAGGCGGACGTTAGCAAAACATTTGAACCAAAATTTAAATCGGACGGAAATACTGACATCAACGGAAAAATTTGAAAATAGATGAGCGCACGTTAAATTTAAATAATCGCGGACGGACGAGAAAATAATCGTTGCACCAAAATTTAAATTTGAATGTACGTTGAAATCGATATGCACTAAATTTGAATAAACACCGTCAAAAAAAACTGTCAAGGTGATTTAAATTTGAATATATATAACGCAAAAACAAATCGTTAAATTTGAATTTAATTTGAATCAACCGGAAGGACCGGTTATTAACAGGCATCTGAAAATACATAAAAGAAGCTGAAATTTAAAATATATGAACAATCAAAAAAAGTTAAAGGCCGAACTCACAAGGGGGTGGCGTTGCTGATGTTGTTGCAGCGCCGGTGCGTTTTTGTCCCACCCTAATCCATGGTTACTGTCGCACCCGAATACCAGTAACCCCTTACCTGTGGTGCGCCGCTGGTGTTGTTGCAGCGCTGGTGCTTTTCTAGCCCACCCTCATCCTTGGCCATCGGTGCACCTATATTTCGATGACCCCGTATTATTATGCGCTGCTGGTGTTGTTGCAGCGTCGGTGCTTATCAACCCACACTCATCCATGGTCATCAGTGCACTTATGTTTTGATGACCACGTATCTGTTATCCCTAATGCCTTTTCAAATAAGGGTAATCAGCATTCCCATTTTATTTACAAAAATTTATTTGGAATTCATTTTCCCTCTTTCTTAAAGTCTAAGTTTTTATTCTTCTTTCATTATGTATTCAATATACCCTACGTTCAAATATTTATATACAAATTATGTAGATTAGGGCGCCCTTCCTTTTGTAAAGTGATATTACATTCAAGAGGGTGATCTGTAGCCAACCCCAAATAAAAAAAAACCATTATAACAAGCTTGCAAATAGGAGCGTTAAGCTCGAGAAATACCTGCGTAAACTAAAAAAACAACAGGACCAAAGAACAATTGTAGAGAAACCAAAACGGCACACCTTTATGTGATTGTTACTTGATACAACAAAAAAAAAATTACTTGTAACAAGCGTGCTTGTGAATCAGCTTACGATTGAGCTTATAAAGTGTTATTGCAATAAGCTTACAACGGACAATTGTTCTCAAGTCCTATTACATTTCGCCTACCTCCTGTTCCGCTGGCAATCTACATAAATATGCACATATGTGCGTCAATTCTAATTAATGAAACAAAAAAAAAATATAAAATATAGATACTAAATAATGTAAATAGCTTACGACCTAGGCGCCGGTGATTGGTGCTGCTGTTGTTCTGGTTGTTGGTGCTGTGGTGATTATTGTTGATGTTGCGGTGCCAGTTTGTTGTGGTTATTGTGGTGCCAATTTTTGCTCTTTGCCGGTGTCGCAGCGACAAAATTTTTCGCTGTTTGCTGGCGATGTTGCGACAAAAAATTTGCTGTTTGCCGTTGTTGTAGCAATAAAATTTTTTTTACTTTTTGTGGTGTGGATGCAGCGAAAATCTTACTGTTGCCGTTGTAGTTGCAGCAACAAAATTTTTTTCACCTTTCGCGGTGTTGATGCAGCGAAATTCTTACTGTTGCCGTTGTAGTTGCAGCAACAAAATTTTCACTTTTTGCGGTGTTGATGCAGCGAAATTCTTACTGTTGCCGTTGTAGTTGCAGCAACAAAATATTCCGCTGTTTGCTGGTGATGTTGTTGCGACAAAAAAAGTTGCTGTTTGCCGTTGTTGTTGTAGTGGCAAAATTTTTCACTTTTTGCGGTGTTGATGCAGCGAAATTCTTACTGTTGCCGTTCTTGTTGCAGCGACAAAATTTTTCGCTGTTTGCTGGCGATGTTGCTACAAAAAATTTGCTGTTTGCCGTTGTTGTAGCAATAAAATTTTTTTTACTTTTTTTGGTGTGGATGCAGCGAAAATCTTACTGTTGCCGTTGTAGTTGCAGCAACAAAATTTTTTTCACCTTTTGCGGTGTTGATGCAGCGAAATTCTTACTGTTGCCGTTGTAGTTGCAGCAACAAAATTTTCACTTTTTGCGGTGTTGATGCAGCGAAATTCTTACTGTTGCCGTTGTAGTTGCAGCAACAAAATATTCCGCTGTTTGCTGGTGATGTTGTTGCGACAAAAAAAGTTGCTGTTTGCCGTTGTTGTTGTAGTGGCAAAATTTTTCACTTTTTGCGGTGTTGATGCAGCGAAATTCTTACTGTTGCCGTTCTTGTTGCAGCAACAAAATTTTCCGCTGTTTGCTGGTGACGTTGTTGCGACAAAAAAATTTCTGTTTGCCGTTGTTGTTGTAGCAACAAATTTTTTTCTGTTGCTGTTGTTGTTGTGGTGGCAAAATTTTATCATGACGGAGAAGCACTGATTCTACTTAACCCATTATATACAAATTTTTCAATTGTAGGTCTTTTCTTATTTTTTTTTTCGCTCGTTGTTTCGCTTTTTCGTTCGCTTCTCGATTTTTTTTTTCTTGGCGTTTTATATGGACATGCTGGTATATCTGCCTTGCTAAGCACTTTAAGCACTTTATTCAAATCACTTTTCCTTATTTCATAGATATGTACATTATTGTATGTAAGATTTATAATTGTTAACATTTACTGCTTTCAGAAATTTGTTTCAAAACGCATTTAAAATTCATTTACATTGTACTTAAAACTCGTTTGGATCATATTGATTTCTCTACCACCGAAAAGCGAAAAAACCCGTCTCGATTTACTCTACCACCCAACTAACTTTTCAAAACTGACTCTCCCTGTACTAAAAAAACTCTGTTCAAGCGTGCCTTCCACCTTTTTTCTGTATTCATCTGGAAGAGTCCCGTTTCTTTTCGTATAGCCTGCAGTGGTGTAGTGACGTGTGCATAATAGTGGCGTGACTTTACGGCTACCAGGATGTCTATATCATGGTATGACGCTAGCTATGACGCAAGCGAGATGGAATGCGATTGCCATGTTACACAAAAAAAAATTACCAAAACTTTCGGAATAAAATGCCTCAATCATTTTTCCCATGAAACTATATCAAAATAATCGATTATATTCGTGCCCTAGTAAATTTGCTACTGTAAAATTCCATTAGTGTACATTGGGAATATCAGTAAACATTGTTGTCTTACGCTCAAATTATAAAAATGGTAAGAGACAGGAAATCTGATTAATGACACAACAGTACAAATGTGTGGTAATTAATTATTTAATGTTCTGCGAATAAAAAAAAAAGTTTAAAGTTATATAGGGCGAATAAGAAAATTTTATAATATGTGCATTTGAAAGTACTAAGTATCCGAATAACCATGTGTTACGCATTTTCACAATAAGAAGTGTTCATGGCAACCCTGGAAGAACCAGTTTGTCCATCACGAATACATGTGCATATCCCGCCATTGGAACGATTGTCAAAGATTGCGGCCACCTGTCAAACTCGCCCATAGCTCAAATATACAAGGTCGATGCGAGGGAGAATCGCTCTTCTTCTTCTCGGCATATGTCAACTTATTGTCTGTTGCTTCGATTTTACAATCTTGCATGCCTTGTTCGTAGAAGTAGAATGCTAAGCTCAAGGTTTATCCAAAGAAGGTTATATTAGTTACGTTTTGATGTGTGTGTTTCCTAAAAAAAAATGTCAACGTGAAAGAGGAGAGAAATTATTTTCAAAGTAAAAATTTTTTCCCCAATCGGTTCTATCTGACGTTCGCACTTTTTTTGCACACATACCCAATTGCAATCAGCTTATCTGCCGCGAAATCCTTCTTTAAACTATCCTTGCTAAGTTGTGTGTTCACTTCTTTTTCCCTGCTTTTGACATTTGAAACAAGCCGCCTAACGTCAATCGCATATTCTGCCTCACGTGCGACGACCTGTTTAGTTTGGCCACGCGTCACCCATTCTTCTTCACCATGTCAGCACGTCGGCCATTATTAATTGGAAGTTATTGGAAACTACTACGAAAGAAGCTACTGAAATAGTGGTGCTGCCACACAGACAAAATTGAGCAACCGAAATTAACCCGTTTATGATCGATATCAGGATTGATATCGATAGCGAACCATAACAGACCTGCTTCGCTTCGAAGACCTAACGAGGGAGCGAACAGGAAAAATGGTTTGCCTGTAAGGTTGTTGCGATAATACTCAACTGTTAACTACGTGGGGCACGACTCACCCCCAGATAAGAGTCTCAAATTCTACCACAGCTAACCGGGCAACAGAGGCTTAATCAGGTGATATCAAAAAAAAACATATGCTATATGAACGTGTCCAATCTAGTAATGTATGTAAATCCGGGATTAATTGAAAGTCAGGTATAAAAAAAAAATTCATTTGGAAAAAAACCAAATGCGTAAGTCCGGTGTTGCGGTGTTTCTCTATTGGCTTAGGCCAGAGAAGCCTACCCCCCTAAGTGCCGATCTTGGTCGGTCTTAACAACCTGTCCCCCCGGCTGATCCAACCCCGCACGCTGGACCCAGGACAGGCGGTCTTGAAAAAGACCCTTGGTCCGCTGGTTTCTCGCCCTCCGGAATGGGCTTTACAAAAAAAAGGAAATTATTTTGTTTCCTATTTTAAAGCTTCGCGGCCTTAGACATTTTTTTTACAGGAGAACGCGTCTAAACTCCGAATACAATCATCCTATCAGCTGGTCTATGGTCCCTAACCTCTCGAAGCTGGACAAAAAAAACTTTAACAGGAAAATCATCAGAACTCCGTTTGAATAGACATTTTTGTATTGGAGAACTCGTCAAAACTCCGTAAGGTTATGCATTTGATATAGGAGAACTCGCCAAAACTCCATAAAACTAGACATTTTAATTTGGGAGAACTCGTCAAAACTCCGTATAAGCAGACCAATTGGAATATGGACTGCTAGATGGTCCACGGTTCCCGATGGGAGCGCTTGTGATCCACCTATTATTATAACTGCTCGGGGAGGATACTGGGCGAATTGTCCCCGACCGCCAAGACGCCCAGCGGAGTCTTATTGAGGACGGATATCAGAAGCATGGAATCTTCCTATTAATCTCCCTGTTAAGTCTTCTAAGTCATACAGTGCATTGCCCACTTTTCCACGAACTCGACACTTAAGATATTTTGGCAGGAATATCGCGTTTATGCCCTGTTTGGAGTTACTCAAGGCAAAATTTCTTCTAAATACTTCCTGACCTTCCCTATAATTTACAAGCCTAGAGCGCTTATTGTAAACCTGCTTGACTTTCTCATTTGCCTGTACTAAGTTTTTACGGATTTGCTCGTGTATTCCTGATAACCTGTCAGCTTTGCTCACTATCGGTACCCGATCTTCTTTGAGGCTATCCAATTTCTCTAATAACTTATACGCGGATGCGTGTTGGACCATATTCTGACCATATAATGCAAAGTACGGAGAGCACTGAATTGACGTATGAAAATCACTTCTTAAAACTGATAGAATTTCGGGTATATGTTTGTCCCAGTCCGTATGATCCTGCTTATCTTTTAGGAAAATTCTTATCTTGGAAACTATCTCTCTATTCACGCGTTCGGACGCATTAGCTTGTGGGGAATACACTCCTGTTCTAACATGCGTCACACCGTACTTCTCAAAGAACGCTTTCGTTTCTTTTGAGATGAATTGTTTCCCATTATCGCTGTGGATATATTCTGGGACCCCTATGGCTGGAAAAATCTCTGTACCGAAGTAGTTCATTACATTGATAGTTGTCGCTCTCTGCATTGGCTTCAGCCACACATATTTTGAAAAATGGTCTAAAATAATAAAAAGAAACTGGTTCCTACGTTTGGATCTCGGATAAGGTCCTAAGAAGTCGCAATATAAGCGCTGAAAAGGTCTCTCTGTAACAAAAGCGCTTCCTATAGGTGGTCTTGACTGCTGATTCGTTGTTTTTACAGCCTTGCAAGTGTCACAATCCTTTATATAATCTCTAACGTCCCTAGCTTGTTGTGGCCAGAAGTATTTCCACCTAACCCGTTCCAAGGTTTTCTGCCAACCTCCGTGATAACTCCTAACTGCGTCATGTGCCATTCGTATTGCTTCCTCCCTGAGTCCTTGGGGCAACCACAACCGCCATAACGAGTCTTCTTCACCCTCCACACCTTTTCGAAACTTAACCCTTTTAAAAATCAACCCGTCTCTGACACACAAATCCGGGAGAGCCTCACCATTTACTGTGATTGTTCTGATGAGATCTAGATACTCATTGGCTCTAAATTCGGATGAGTCTAAGTCTATTTCGTAAGGCGCGGGAGATGAAGTCAACTCGTCAACGTCAAAACGCGACAGAGCGTCTGGTACTACATTCAGAGCCCCCTTACGGTGCTGCATTTCGAAATCATATCTCTGTAGTAACAGTGACCATCTAGCTAACCTACCACTAAGGTCTTTTTGCGTCATCAACCATTTAAGGCTTGAGTGGTCCGTGATTATACGAAATGGCAGCCCCTCAACGTAGGGTCTGAAACGTTTGACACTGACAATTGCGGCGAGGCATTCGAGCTCGGTGACTGTATAGTTGCGTTGAGCATTATTTAATTTTTTTGAAACGAAAGCTATTGGATGCTCTGCACCATTGTCATCGACCTGGAATAACACGCCTCCTACTCCTATTTTGGAAGCATCACATTGAATGACAAATTCTCTGGAAAAATCAGGTTGAGCTAAGACTGGAGCGGAACTCAGAGCTACTTTAAGTTTTTCGAAGGCCTCTACTGCTTCTGGAGTGAGTTTGAAAGGACCGGGTGACTTACGTAAACAATCTGTCAAGGGGCCTGCTAAATCAGCGAAATTGGTAATAAATGCCCTGTACCAATTTGCCATACCCACGAACCTGCGAACCTGTCGAGGAGATTTGGGAATGGGGAAATTTTGCATTGCCTCAATTTTCTCTGGATTTACTTTCAAACACCCACTGCCTATAACATACCCTAAGTAACGAATCTCTCTCTGGCAAAATTTACTTTTACTCACATTGATTGTAAGGCCTGCACTTCCCAAGCACCTCGCAACATCTGCTAAAAGTTTGATTTGGTCGTCAAAATCCGCACTACATACCAACAGGTCGTCCAAATAAACAAATACATGTTCTCGCATACACGAGGGAATTGCTTTGTCCATGAGTCGACTCATTGTTTGCGGCGCGTTACACAGCCCAAAGGGCATGACTTTGTAATGGTACAAGGGTTTACCTGGCACCGCGAACGCTGTCTTCTCTTTTGACGACTCAGTTAGTTTAATTTGGAAGAACGCGTCTTTTAAGTCGATACCACTAATAAAGTGCGTATCCTTTAAACGACTCAATAACC
Organism: Urophora cardui; assembly: GCA_960531455.1. Taxonomy (NCBI): domain Eukaryota; kingdom Metazoa; phylum Arthropoda; class Insecta; order Diptera; family Tephritidae; genus Urophora; species Urophora cardui. The sequence goes on from OY482673.1 coordinate 84,633,989, forward strand.
CGTTGATATGCGGCAGCGGATATGAGTCCTTTTTCGTAACGGCGTTTACCTTCCTAGAATCAATGCAGAGCCTAACCTTACCAGGTTTCCGTACTAACACAACTGGGCTACACCATGGCGAATTCGACTCTTCGATGACTCCCATTTTCAATAATCTATCAATTTCGCTGTAGGCTTCAGCCTGCCTTGGTGGCGAAAGAGGAAAATATTTGCTTTTAATTGGGACTGCGTCACCCGTGTCAATGTCGTGCTCCACCAGCTGTGTTTGCCCTAGGCCTAATTTTTCAAACGACGGAAACATCTCAATAACTTTTTGCAAATCGTACTTCTGGGATGGAGTCAAATCATGAAAATTGGGACCTTCTTCTCTATCTTCCTTTGCTTCTAGACAAGATACACTTGGAAATATTTCGGGAGCTAAAGCAAATGCTTTCCAAAAATCTACCCCGAAATAGGCTTCCTGGAGAAGCGAAGGAACAAGGTAAAAAGAGATGGATTTTGTTGTATTTTTAAAAGTGACAGGCAATGAACTGCAACCTATTATCTTCCGTTTGTCGCCGCCTGCCGTATATATGCATTCGTTCATTTCACGATATTTAAGATTGTTCTCTTCTAGAAATTTCATACAGTCCTTACCCAGAATAGAGACATTGGCTCCTGAATCCAATAACCCCACAAGTGATCCATTTCCTATCTTCACCCTAATCATTGGTCTTTCATCGTCTGTAAGGACGAGTGTGGTGCTTTCCAAAAGCTTGCGCACCTGGACACGTTTGCTATACCTCTTCCTACACTGCAAAATTCTTTCGGGTGGATATAGTTGGGAATCATTCGTGAAAATATTTGACCTAACCAATTGATAGTTTTGTTCTCTTTCTTCTAAACTGGGTCGGAAAATGGTCTGACAACTAACATTTCTAACTGAGGCTTTCAAAATACGAACTGGCCGATAATTTGTTTGCGACGAAGCTGGGTCTACTGAATCTGAACTATTTGAATTATCCGTACTATCAGGGAAAGTTACTATTGGTGTTGATTGACTACTTGCGGAACTGGCCGAAAGTGGACTAGGCTCAGTACTCGCGACGATTGGCCGGGTATTGACTGAAGTGGGGGCTATAGTCCCGAACGAGTTTCCCCCTCTCTTTTCTCGCTCGGATAACGGTTTCCCTGACCACGGTGGTCGTTGGGACACTTCGGAGTCAACACTCCTCTCTGACCGCATTTGAAACAAAACTGAGATTTAATGGGCTCCTCACAGTAAATATAAGAATGACCCATTGCCTGGCAGTTCCAACATTTAATCCCTGAGTAGTCTGGCTTACCCATTCGACGATAATTCAACGCTTCTACCTGCGGATCTACTATATAGTCTTCGTTTTCAACCCTACATTCCGGAGCTATGGCACGTGCTTCGTTTACGCTTGGCCTATGGTAATTTGAGACTAAGCTCCTGCTCTCCTTCAGCACCTGCTCGCCTCGTCGAGCTACATCGCGAAGGTCATGCAAATCTCTTACACTTGCGTTAAACAGCATTAATTTCAAATTACCATTAACGTTGCGTTTGATGATATCAATTAGCAAGGCCTCAGACATGGGCTCTCTAAGCCTCGCGTTTAATGCCAGAATGTCCGTGTGGAAAACGTCGTAAGTCTCATTTGGTTTTTGTTTGCGCACTGATATTTCCATCATCAGCTCACGGTCCGTCTTCAGGGTGCCGAATTCCCGTTTTAAGGAGTAACTCAAAAATGGATAAGTTGCATTAGAATTTTGTTTGGTAAATAACCAATACCATTCTTCGGCACGTCCTGACAAAAAAAGGTGAAAACTGGCCATAATCTGATCTTCTGAACATTGTGTGCGCTCACGCAGTGTCCAATTTAAACAAAAAGTCTGACACACTACTAGTACCGTCATAAGAAATCTTCCAGTCTTGTGGTTTCACTACCGTATTACTAGGTGTGGGAATGATTGGGTTTCTAATGAAAGCCTGTGCTTGGTTCGGCTGCTGCCTAGCCTCATCCCTAACAAAATCCGCCGATGATCGAGGGGCCGCAGCTGCAGCGTTCAGGGCATTCACATTTTCCCTAATAGCTCGCATCTCATTGCGCAACTCTTCTTGGGACGTTTGAAATAATTGGTGTAGAACGTGTACCCACGAATTCAAGGGAGACACTTCGGGATAAAAACACAAAAAAAAATTAAGACGGTGTGTGCCAACTGGTCTCCAGCGCACCAACCGCAATGCAAGGTTGCTCGGAAGCTAAATCCCTGAGACAGGCTGGCTAACTAAAAGATAGTTAGCAATAACAAAAAAATTAAAATTTTTGCGAAATACTAACCTATCTCCGCCGTAATGAAAGGAACGGTTTGAATCCGCTATCCCCAGACTTGCGGAGATAGACAATACATCCTTGGGTCTCCGCTCAGCCCATTGCCATGAAGTGGTGCTAAATGTTCCAAGGCACCCAACTCAGGCATGAGATGAACTGAGGCCTGCATCGCATAACAAAAGAAAAAGACAGAACAAAAGAAATTTGCAAACTACCCTCCTAGTCTCCGCCGCAATGAAAGGAACAGCTAGAGGCTGCTTTCCCCAGACTTGCGGAGATGAAAAGTAATAACTCAGGTCTCAGACCAACCCATCGCAATGAAAGTGGCGCTAAGTGCAACCAACTCAGACGCGGGGGCTGAGGCCTAAATTGCAAAAAAAAAATCACGAAAACAAAAAAAATAAAAGGACGAATTTTCCTCATGACCAACACCCTTGGCTCCGCCGCAATGAAAGGCACGGTTTGAAGCCGCTACCCCAGACTTGCGAAGAAGGATTGCTAGCTTAGGATCCAGCTCAACTCATCGCAATGAAAGCGGTGTTCGAATTACCACCCCAGACGCGAGATGATCTGGGCCCCAAAAGAAAAAAAAAAATCCGATACACAAAACTGCACAAAATACATATTCGGCAAAAAGAAATTTATAAAAAAAAATAATTACTGAATCTAGCGGACATGCCCCTCGGACGACAGTGAAAACAAATTTAAATTACAAAATAAAATACGTGCGTTCAACACTGCCTCTTCGGGTGAAATGCAAAAGAAAAAAACACAGACTGGGTGACGTGAAGTCGCGTGGAGCCCTGAGCCACTAACACCAATGACTCTCCAATCAGTCTGATCAATTCCATCATCCCGCCGCAACGCAGTGGCGGCTACTGAGGCTGCCAATCTGGGACTTGCGGAATGATCAAACATCACTGGCCGACCAGAAAACCACTGAAGCCAGTACCCCAGGGCCCCACGTTGGGCGCCATCTGTTATGGTACGCGTTTGACCTCGATTACGATCTGCGCTTTGTGGCGCCCTATGCCACCAACAGCGATGATCTCTTTGGACAACCTGATCAGTCTCACCATCTCGCCGCAACGCAGTGGCGGCGCAGGGCCTGCCCATCTGGGACTTGCGAGATAGTAAGGCGTCACTGGCTGACCAAAAGCCATCGAGTCCCCACGTTGGGCGCCATCTGTTATGGTTGGCATTCGAATATCGAGTACGATCTACAATAGAGTGGAGCAGCAATGCATGGCAGTCGGCATGATCTCGGGTTGCACTGTGGCTAGTCATTGTCGGCTGGGCGGGGTTCTTGCCTACATTGCTGTCCTGCGCCATAAACAGAAAAAATTCATATCATGCCTTTTCAAGCCAAAACGAGTAAAATCACACTAAAACAACATCCGGTTTAGCCGGATGCCACGGACGGACCGTTGAAAAATTCGAAAATTCAAAATAACCCGAAAAATCCAATTCAAGAGGCCAGGCATCAGTTAAATTTAAATAAATGCAAACCGAGGGAAAATGTCGTTAAAATTTGAATATGAATTTTGAATGTACGTTAAAGTCAGGCGGACGTTAGCAAAACATTTGAACCAAAATTTAAATCGGACGGAAATACTGACATCAACGGAAAAATTTGAAAATAGATGAGCGCACGTTAAATTTAAATAATCGCGGACGGACGAGAAAATAATCGTTGCACCAAAATTTAAATTTGAATGTACGTTGAAATCGATATGCACTAAATTTGAATAAACACCGTCAAAAAAAACTGTCAAGGTGAATTTAAATTTGAATATATATAACGCAAAAAAAAATCGTTAAATTTGAATTTAATTTGAATCAACCGGAAGGACCGGTTATTAACAGGCATCTGAAAATACATAAAAGAAGCTGAAATTTAAAATATATGAACAATCAAAAAAAGTTAAAGGCCGAACTCACAAGGGGGTGGCGTTGCTGATGTTGTTGCAGCGCCGGTGCGTTTTTGTCCCACCCTAATCCATGGTTACTGTCGCACCCGAATACCAGTAACCCCTTACCTGTGGTGCGCCGCTGGTGTTGTTGCAGCGCTGGTGCTTTTCTAGCCCACCCTCATCCTTGGCCATCGGTGCACCTATATTTCGATGACCCCGTATTATTATGCGCTGCTGGTGTTGTTGCAGCGTCGGTGCTTATCGACCCACCCTCATCCATGGTCATCAGTGCACTTATGTTTTGATGACCCCGTATCTGATATCCCTAATGCCTTTTCAAATAAGGGTAATCAGCATTCCCATTTTATTTACAAAAATTTATTTGGAATTCATTTTCCCTCTTTCTTAAAGTCTAAGTTTTTTATTCTTCTTTCATTATGTATTCAATATACCCTACGTTCAAATATTTATATACAAATTATGTAGATTAGGGCGCCCTTCCTTTTGTAAAGTGATATTACATTCAAGAGGGTGATCTGTAGCCAACCCCAAATAAAAAAAAACCATTATAACAAGCTTGCAAATAGGAGCGTTAAGCTCGAGAAATGCCTGCGTAAACTAAAAAAAAACAACAGGACCAAAGAACAATTGTAGAGAAACCAAAACGGCACACCTTTATGTGATTGTTACTTGATACAACAAAAAAAAATTACTTGTAACAAGCGTGCTTGTGAATCAGCTTACGATTGAGCTTATAAAGTGTTATTGCAATAAGCTTACAACGGACAATTGTTCTCAAGTCCTATTACATTTCGCCTACCTCCTGTTCCGCTGGCAATCTACATAAATATGCACATATGTGCGTCAATTCTAATTAATGAAACAAAAAAAAAATATAAAATATAGATACTAAATAATGTAAATAGCTTACGACCTAGGCGCCGGTGATTGGTGCTGCTGTTGTTCTGGTTGTTGGTGCTGTGGTGATTATTGTTGATGTTGCGGTGCCAGTTTGTTGTGGTTATTGTGGTGCCAATTTTTGCTCTTTGCCGTTGTCGCAGCGACAAAATTTTTCGCTGTTTGCTGGCGATGTTGCGACAAAAAATTTGCTGTTTGCCGTTGTTGTAGCAATAAAATTTTTTTTACTTTTTGTGGTGTGGATGCAGCGAAAATCTTACTGTTGCCGTTGTAGTTGCAGCAACAAAATTTTTTTCACCTTTTGCGGTGTTGATGCAGCGAAATTCTTACTGTTGCCGTTGTAGTTGCAGCAACAAAATTTTCACTTTTTGCGGTGTTGATGCAGCGAAATTCTTACTGTTGCCGTTGTAGTTGCAGCAACAAAATATTCCGCTGTTTGCTGGTGATGTTGTTGCGACAAAAAAAGTTGCTGTTTGCCGTTGTTGTTGTAGTGGCAAAATTTTTCACTTTTTGCGGTGTTGATGCAGCGAAATTCTTACTGTTGCCGTTCTTGTTGCAGCAACAAAATTTTCCGCTGTTTGCTGGTGACGTTGTTGCGACAAAAAAATTGCTGTTTGCCGTTGTTGTTGTAGCAACAAATTTTTTTCTGTTGCTGTTGTTGTTGTGGTGGCAAAATTTTATCATGACGGAGAAGCACTGATTCTACTTAACCCATTATATACAAATTTTTCAATTGTAGGTCTTTTCTTATTTTTTTTTTTCGCTCGTTGTTTCGCTTTTTCGTTCGCTTCTCGATTTTTTTTTTTTCTTGGCGTTTTATATGGACATGCTGGTATATCTGCCTTGCTAAGCACTTTAAGCACTTTATTCAAATCACTTTTCCTTATTTCATAGATATGTACATTATTGTATGTAAGATTTATAATTGTTAACATTTACTGCTTTCAGAAATTTGTTTCAAAACGCATTTAAAATTCATTTACATTGTACTTAAAACTCGTTTGGATCATATTGATTTCTCTACCACCGAAAAGCGAAAAAACCCGTCTCGATTTACTCTACCACCCAACTAACTTTTCAAAACTGACTCTCCCTGTACTAAAAAAAACTCTGTTCAAGCGTGCCTTCCACCTTTTTTCTGTATTCATCTGGAAGAGTCCCGTTTCTTTTCGTATAGCCTGCAGTGGTGTAGTGACGTGTGCATAATAGTGGCGTGACTTTACGGCTACCAGGATGTCTATATCATGGTATGACGCTAGCTATGACGCAAGCGAGATGGAATGCGATTGCCATGTTACACAAAAAAAAATTACCAAAACTTTCGGAATAAAATGCCTCAATCATTTTTCCCATGAAACTATCTCAAAATAATCGATTATATTCGTGCCCTAGTAAATTTGCTACTGTAAAATTCTATTAGTGTACATTGGGAATATCAGTAAACATTGTTGTCTTACGCTCAAATTATAAAAATGGTAAGAGACAGGAAATCTGATTAATGACACAACAGTACAAATGTGTGGTAATTAATTATTTAATGTTCTGCGAATAAAAAAAAAAGTTTAAAGTTATATAGGGCGAATAAGAACATTTTATAATATGTGCATTTGAAAGTACTAAGTATCCGAATAACCATGTGTTACGCATTTTCACAATAAGAAGTGTTCATGGCAACCCTGGAAGAACCAGTTTGTCCATCACGAATACATGTGCATATCCCGCCATTGGAACGATTGTCAAAGATTGCGGCCACCTGTCAAACTCGCCCATAGCTCAAATATACAAGGTCGATGCGAGGGAGAATCGCTCTTCTTCTTCTTGGCATATGTCAACTTATTGTCTGTTGCTTCGATTTTACAATCTTGCATGCCTTGTTCGTAGAACTAGAATGCTAAGCTCAAGGTTTATCCAAAGAAGGTTATATTAGTTACGTTTTGATGTGTGTGTTTCCTAAAAAAAATGTCAACGTGAAAGAGGAGAGAAATTATTTTCAAAGTAAAAATTTTTTCCCCAATCGGTTCTATCTGACGTTCGCACTTTTTTTTGCACACATACCCAATTGCAATCAGCTTATCTGCCGCGAAATCCTTCTTTAAACTATCCTTGCTAAGTTGTGTGTTCACTTCTTTTTCCATGCTTTTGACATTTGAAACAAGCCGCCTAACGTCAATCGCATATTCTGCCTCACATGCGACGACCTGTTTAGTTTGGCCACGCGTCACCCATTCTTCTTCACCATGTCAGCACGTCGGCCATTATTAATTGGAAGTTATTGGAAACTACTACGAAAGAAGCTACTGAAATAGTGGTGCTGCCACACAGACAAAATTGAGCAACCGAAATTAACCCGTTTATGATCGATATCAGGATTGATATCGATAGCGAACCATAACACAATGTTGATTGGTACCATAACCACAGCATAAGTAAATTTTTTCGACCGTAATGCTAAACGGCTTACCGTACATATCTATTAAAATATGATTTAAAAGTTAATAATAAGTAGTGAAAAAGTTTATTCATCCTTTTCTTACTATTTAATATAAATTGTATATATACATATATGGTTATGGTTTCCGTAATTCCGCATGAATTGTCCTATAATGGCGTCCGACAAAAAATTTGGTCGCCCGGGCGATATCACTATGACACCAAACATTTTACCCCCTTTTCCCCATTGTTAGTTACTAAGAAATCTGTTTCCCAATTTAAGTTGAAACATTTTTCGCAGCAACCTGATTACTTGAAAGTAGCGCGTCGAATGAGCACGATCACAACAAAACCATTGTGTCGGCATCACTGGTTCATACAAAATGCTTATATGTGTGCGTTAGCAGTGAAGCTTATCTTGTGTACGTGTGGAAGCAGAAGAGAAAAAATCTATGCAATACAATCATGCCAACATGATAGCATACATGCCGATATATTGGAAGGAACAACATTTTGCAGAAGAAATCACAAAAATAAAAAAGCTATTTTTGAAAGCATTAACTTTAACTCGCTTACCAATTGCTACAATTGGAACAAATCCAAGGGGTCTCACAGATCCCAAATCTGAAAACCAAAATTGCCGGAGACTTATAGTTTTCAAGATATTTGTTGTTAAAGTTGCTAATTAAACGGTTTTATTTAGTTCACCCCGTTTGTTTTTTTTTATTTATTATTTATTCTTGGGTCAAATTTAGTAATTCAAATTTCACCCTCTTCCTGTCAACCGATTAATCTGAAATTTTGTACGCATGTATAACGCATGTAAAAAAAATTCCGATAGGTGGCGCGTGGGTCGCTATATTTACAAAAATCGCATTTATGGTCCGATTTGGCTGAAATTCGGAACATGTATTACTACCTTGAAAAGAAATATTTTCTTTAAAAAAAAAATTCCGCTAGGTGGCGCGTGGGTCTCTATATTTACAAAAATCGCATTTATGGTCCGATTTGGCTGAAATTCGGAACATGTATTACTACCTTCAAAAGAAATATTTTCTTAAAAAAAAAATTCCGCTAGGTGGCGCGTGGGTCGCTATATTTACAAAAATTGCATTTATGGTCCGATTTGGCTGAAATTCGGAACATGTATTACTACCTTGAAAGGAAATATTTTCCTTAAAAAAACTTCCGATAGGTGGCGCGTGGGTCGCTATATTTACAAAAATCGCATTTATGGTCCGATTTGGCTGAAATTCGGAACATGTATTACTACCTTGAAAAGAAATATTTTCTTAAAAAAAATTCCGCTAGGTGGAGCTGAGATCGGGGTAATTAAAACTGAAAATCCTAATTATGGACCGATTTGGCTGATATTTAGCATGTGCATTACTTAAATAATTTACAAATGTTTAAAAAAAAATTGGAGCCGCTAGGTGGCGCGTGAGTCGCTCTATTTAAATAAAAATAGGTAAAAAAACTTTTTAAGTTAAACATCTTATACACCCGAAAGCCATACAGTTTCCAGCTAAGTACAATTACGGGACGGCTGAAAGAAGAATGTTGCCTTTAATACTATCATGGGCTTCTACAATACATAAAATACAGGGCAGCACTGTGGATCACGCGGTCGTATACTTAGGTGCGAAACTGTTTGAAGAAGGTCAAGCCTACGTGGCTCTTAGTAGAGTAAGAACTTTGCAGGGACTACGTATAGAGGCGTTGGACTGCAATAAACTAACGGGCAAGAAACCTTGCAATAATGAAGCACTAAATGAATTAAACAGAATGCGAAATAAAAACTAAAAACTAGAAAATAAAAATAGGGTAAAAAAACTTTTTAAGTTAAACGGTTTTATGTTATACATACATTGCAATGTTTAAGATAAATGTACTAAAAACCAAAAAATAATAAAATAGATATAGTCGTGGGAATTATAAACATTTGCATAGACTAGACTAAAATAAAACCGTGGGGCACGTCAATTGTCTACAATCGTTGATTAAAATGTTTGTTTTGTAATGTTACACTATAATTAGGCAGTTGTTCAACCGACAACGATGGACGTGTGATAAGTAGGGCTAGAATGTGGAAAAACGCTAGCAAGCTCGATTATAAGCGAGTTTTAGGGTTTCATAGTGGTGAGTAGAGTAGACAAACTACGAGCAGTGAAACGATTCCTCGTGTGAATGTCCAACGACAAACTAGTTGAAACATCTCTTTTATTAACATGGAGTGTATAACTATTGGAATTTCCATGAGCAAGAAAATAGTAAGTAATTTCCTCACCGTCTGCGGGCCAACTGCCTAACGACGAATTAAACGATTCTTCTATCGCACATTAAGTCGATAATTTGTAGACAATTGACGTGCCCCCCGGTTTTATTTTAGTCTAGTCTATGCAAATGTTTATAACTCCCACGACTGTATCTATTTTATTATTTTTTGGTTTTTAGTACATTTATCTTAAACATTGCAATGTATGTATAACATAAAACCGTTTAACTTAAAAAGTTTTTTTACCCTATTTTTATTTTACTATGCAAAACACTTTATAGTGCAACTCTAATGAACCGTATGCAGATGCGTATGCGTGTGCGTGTCACTGACAGCCGTGTTGCATACCTGTGTTTAAATGAGGCAAACTCCAGTGGCACGGATGTAAATGCACCACACGCATAGAAAATTCGAAGATGATTTCGAACACGCATTCGAATGCAGCTAAGTTGAAAATTTTCTACTTCTATGCGTTTTCTATGCATTTCGCAACCAATATTAAGTTGGTTGCTACATCGGTATACATATTTTCTGGTAAAAATTTCGTTAAATTGATTTAAAATGAAGTAGTGAAAGTTTGTTTGCCTGCAGAAAAGTTAATTAAATGGGGTTTTACATATATTTAGAAATGATTAATAATTATTAATTATATGCTGTGGTGCAATGAGTAGAGTACTCGCCTGCTATACCAGCGGTCTCGGGTTCTAACCCCCGTCCGGACAAACTCCAAAAAAAAAATTTTCTAATTAATTAAAACCCAATTATTGGGTTTTAAGAAATAGCGGTTACCTTTCGGCAGTGTGCGGCTTACGCTCCGAGTATATATCTGCCATGAAAAAGCTTCTCATAAAAAATGCATTCGCCGTTTGCAGCCGGCATAAAACTGTAGGTCCACCCAATTAGGAAAAACAAAAGGAGCACTTCTCGAATTGGGAGAGAAACTCGGTCATTAAACTCGTCAGAGTTATAATAGCGCCAGTGTATTATTATTATTATTATATTATTATTAATTTAGAATTGATCCACTTCACGGGTTTTCATCAAATTAAAAAAAAAAACACTAACTTCCCTTTCCAATTACAAATCACATACCCCAGTGGTACGTTTTTTTTTTTTAGTAATTTTAAAGTATTCCGTATATGCGGCAATAATACTTCCCATCATAATTAATATCAATTCTAAATCGTCATCCATTATACATTTTATTGAATCTTTCGCGAATTGGTAAGATATGTATTTTCAAAAATAACAATGTCGGGAATTGTATATATGTAGTGTAATTGACAGACACAACCATGCGCATACACTGGAGCAGTCAGGGCCGCACGCAAGAAAACGTTTAGATGCGCATACGCACACGCATTCGCATACGGTGCATTAGAGTTGGACTATTACACACACACAAATGCGCGTGTGTTTGTCGTCACCACTGAGGTTTTATATCACCCAACAAACATATTTCACGGTTCAAAATTACGTTTGTATAAGTAATTTTTCTCGGGGCGTGCCAGAATAATGGAAAGATGCCAGAAATAGGAAAAGTTCAACAAACGCATTTGTGCGAAATGCTATTTAAGCGCTAAGCAGAATCATGGGCTAAACAGAATCAGTACTTCTCCGTCATGACGGACAAGGAAGAAACTGACAGCTGAGTAGACTGTGTAAATTTTGCTCATGCAACACTACATTGGCAACGTATCAGTCGCCGGATCCGGCATACTTTGCCAATTTTCTATTTTGCCGTACGTCAGTAATATAAGATGTGTTCGGTGAAGGCATTAGAGTACTCTAATGCAGACAATTGCGTTCGATAACTCGTTTTTGTACTAAACTGTGCAGAACTGTGTTTTGTAACCAACTTAAAATTAAATATTAGTATTAATTAATACTATTAATACATCTTCCATGTGATTTTGCTCTTAGCAATTCGTTAATTTTCGTTTTTTGACGCCTTTACCTAAAACTTCTGTGACAAATGTCTGATATTGTTCTACCCTACACTTTTAGTGCATTCACGGAACACATATTAGTCGCGTTCCCGTCGGCAATCCAGTTCCGTATCTGAATCACAATCTCACCGGAACGATGCGGATCAGCTTCATGAGACTTGGCAGCACTAATATGTAAACCATCCCAAGCGCGTCCGTTGAAGTAATAAAAACGCATGAAATAGTCCGAAACAGTCCGAAAAGTTGCGTTTGTTGAAGAGATGATGTGGATGTTGTCAAGGCAACGATTTTCATCAAAAACAACCCTGGCCGACTAACTGAAATTGAAAAGATGGCTATGATAACGGGAAAAAGAAACGTTTGCACTGACACTGTAAAGAACTAATCCATTTGAAAACAATATGCAAATTAAACTTCTTTAGTTTATTTAATAAAACATTTTTGTTTTAATTTGAATTTTTGAAGAAAAAAAAAATCAGGTAAAACACAAAGATAACCTTCATGAGATTTTTAACATTAACATGTCTTTGATTATTCTATAAACATAAAAAATATTTCGGATTTCAAAAATATCCCAGACTTCCAGATTTCTTAAGATTACTCTTAATACACGATATAACAAAAATATGTCAGACTTCAAGTGTTCTTAAAACTACTTTATACATATACTTAAAACTATTATATGTACACAAAATAAAAAAAAGTACTTCATATCACATATTTACATTTTAACAAAAAACAACCAAAATATATCACATTATTTACATTAAAAAAAAAAATCACTTTTTGGATTCCAGGAGAGCCTTCATCATAACAATTTTCTCCACATGCCGCATTTGCTTCAGCTACTCCAACACGTTGGCTTTCCAAATCCAAGAGGACATTCTGCATTGCAAATTTTTTTCTTCGTACATGAACAAACTCGTCCTTCCTTGTAATATACGCAGATATGAACACCCTAGTCTTCTCCATTGTTCCAATTCTCTTATCGCTAAAAATTTTATCTATTTTAGTACCATTCAAATAATTTCGTACACATAAAAGCTTTTTTATAATTACATCTTCTTTAAATTGTTTTCCTTTGTTTATTTTTTCGTTGTGCAGCCTTAATTTTCACTCTTTAATTTGTTTCTCTTGTAATAGTTATGTTCGGTAAGAAAATAATTTTTACAATTTCAACAAATTTTTCTGAAATTTTGTCGGATCGTGTTCGTCATTACACGAAACCTGCAAGGACAAATCGCATTTTTACATTTGGTTTGCAGAAAAATTACAAGTTTTTGCGGTGTTTTTGACTTAGTAAAGACTTGCAAGCGTACCGAACACAACTAATGAGTGTATACATCCCCATAAACATTTTTCTCAATTCTCAATTTGAGATGCATTTAAGAACTAACATTTTTCTCAAACCTCAAACGTTAGTTATCAAATGCACTTCAAATTTCCCTTGATAGCGTTCTCAAACAAAAAGGCACCTTTTTCTCAAACGTTAGTGACATTTTTGAGAAAATCTTTACTACCAAATTCAGAATTAAGGTTTGAGATTTTTGGCCTGATGTTTATTGGGATATGTCTGTCAGTGCAGCCAAGTGAAAAGGGTTAATCGTCACAAAATCTATTACAATTTATACAGATCGGAAGTTGATTCAGAAAAATACCAGGATTACAAAATTGTTGTTGCATTTGCATGCAAATTTTTTATCTCGATCTGGATCACTGCCACGGGAACTCAACTATTGTATGTGCCACACTTTCCGCTACGTACGTCGTTTTCGACTGACAGGACGTACGTAGCGGAAAGAGTGGCACATAGAATATGTGTTCGGTGAATGCACTAAAAGTGTAGGGTAGAACAATATCAGACATTTGTCACAGAAGTTTTAGTTATAGGCGTCAAAAAACGAAAATTAACGAATTGCTATGAGCAAAATCGCATGGAATATGTATTAATAGTATTAATTTAATACTAATATTTAATTTTAAGTTGGTTACAAAACACAGTTCTGCACAGCTTAGTACAAAAACGAGTTATCGAACGCAATTTTCTGCACTAGAGTTCTCTAGAACCCATGGTGAAATAAAAATAGGCTATATCACGGCCAATGACAGCAGTTTAACGTCTCACGCTTATTCCGGTCATGCATTTGAAGGGAGTAGAAAAGGGGGACAAATTTAGGAGTAGTTTAGTACTTTTTTACTACTTTGGTGTGTTTTTATATGACTAAAATTGTGAAAGGGGAATATTTTTTAAATGCTTATTACGTAAGCCATGATGCAACTAAAAGGTAGTATCGGCAGATTTTTTTCGCCGCAATGATACATAGTTGTCAAATGTAGCTGTTCAGAGCTGTTTCTTATTGGCTGGGTAAATGCATGTCAAACCAATGTTTTTGTTTACATTTATATGTTTATTTACATTTACCATTTGAGTTTGAATTTTCATTGTGTGTACATACACATATTTTTTGCTTTAAGAAATAATTTGCAAATTGTAAATTCTTATCGAATTTTAGCAATAAAGGCTGGCACTGTAATTGGCATGCATTATGTCGTACCAAACGTACTATATAACGCATAGCATTACCTACATATGTATGTGCATACATGCATATGAAAATGCGCGTTGCTTTTGTTGTTTTTTTATTAGTCCAACTTTTTCAAATGTGTTACAAATTGTAGTATAGTCTACTAGTAGTACATCCGCCTATGCTTGCGCCGCCACCATCGACATGGTACCGACACATCCGAAAACCAGCAGAGCCATCGGGTCCGCGCGGCAAACTTAAGATGCTTTCTTCTTGTTGTTGGTGTTGGTAGTGCTGCTGTTGCCTTAATGCTGCGAACGATACGCTGCCACCAACAACTGACGACCAAGTTTGATATAGTTGTTATTGTTGTTGCTGTTGCTGATGCTGCAGCGAAGTTGCTAATGGAAGCGGTAACGGCAACAGCGCTGACATTGAACGACATTATAAGCGGTGGGTGTTTTTTTTGCTGCTGCTGCTTGAGATAGGGTGACTGTTCTTGTTGTTGCAGTCGATTATAATAATTATTGTATGGACTTAAAGGTGAACCAGAGGCCAAAATCGTCCACAAGTAACACCGCTATCGAGACCACCACCACCACTGTCACCACCTCCAACTCCGCCGCCATTCATGCCAAGCTGATTTCCATTTGGTGGCATTGCTGCTATTTTGTTGCCTTTGTTAGAATTGTTTGCGCTTTCAGTTGTACTGATAGAAACTTCGGTTGTTGGAAGTGGACGATGCATTCGTAGAATTTGATATTCTGCATAAACAAAAAAAAGCTGTAATAAGAAAAATAAAGGAGCCAAATTTCACCGAACTCACCCCACACCATCTTCGGGATTTTTCGCCGAACCAATATACGCAAACGTGCTTCTCCGTGTTCCTTTTAACGCTGTTGCAACGTTTTGATCGGTTGACGTGGCTTAATAACATTCCTGCGCGGCTCCATTGATTGCGTTTGTCGACGCAATTTCTGTGATGACGCATACGTTGTCGATGGATATTCGTCGCCTTTCTTGTTCAGCAACACCATTACCGGTTGCAAAGATGCAGCTAAGTCATCGGGCGGCGATGATTCCACCCTTGGAGTTCCACCTGCTTTCACAGACATGTTACCATCATTGCGAGCTGCACCAACTCCACCACCAACAATGCCACCACCCGGACTTGTAGCGTTTGTTGTTGCATACGCCTTAACCAATATTGTGTAATCGATTGGTTAATAATTGTAAATTAGATTTCGCCACGGTATTTCAAAATGTAACTGAATAAAAGAATTGGGATTAGAGGAAAAGAAGTCTCGTCATTGCGATCTTTAGCTTACCTGTAAAACGCGATGGTAAGAATGGTGAGACGAAGGCACCAAAAAAACAATCAACGGGGCTGTTAATTAATTCTTGTTTCGTCGCGGAATTTCGGAATGTTATAAATTTTTTTCACATTTACATATGTATGTATTATTGAAAATATATGTATATCAAAATTTCAAAACAAAACAAAAATATAAAAACAGTTATGCCTACTCAACTCCATCACGTTGGTATCCTTGTCGTTGGGAATGGGGCTTAAATGGGGACCAGGGTGTAGTCCCCGCGAGGGACTTGCCCTGTCTCTCCATGAACTAAGAGGGAAGCTCCGTATGGAACCCTTGGGCGCATCCTGCTTGTCGCGGCAAGCAGGCTGTATCTCAGGTGTCCTATGCGGAGATCACCGCACCAACACACACACAAAAACCCCTAATCCAGGGTGTCATGCGTTTCCGTGCCCATTGGATGGTTTGCAGTCAGGGGTAACCGACTGTATTCTTACGGAGCCTCCCGGATACCGGTCCACCTCCGGGAGTAACGGTGGACTTGCTGCGGTAAGGGGCTCTGCCGTAGTCGACCGTTCCCTTTCCCCCCTTTCCTTACTTCAGGTCGCCGAAAGGTCTCGTCTCAGTAGGCGACCGCACAAAACAGATGAATATGCACAAAAACCAAATAGCCTCGGATCCCTGCACGGGTAACGATGCCGCCGTTGGACTTGGCGATAAAAAAGTAACCAACCCCTCGGGTACCGCTATGACGGCGCCGAGCGGGCCTTCACGGCCCACATCCCAAATTCGACCACCTACGCAAGCAGGCAGGAAGACTAAACCCCTTGAGGGTAAGCCGACTACTGCCGTCAAAGCTGGTACAGCTAAGCCCCTTGAGGGTAAGCAACCACCAGCTGAGCTGGCACGGGTGGTCACCCCAGCCCCTCAATCGGGCACCTCTAAACGGCAGGCAGTGGATAGCGGCACCAAGTCCTCAACGGGCGAAGTGCAAGCCCCTGCTCCTGCCGGGGATGCTCTTACCAAGCCCGCTGAACACCCCGAGTGTTCTAAGGCTAGTAAGAGGATTCCGATGTCGGTGCGCAGCCAGCGAAATGTTCGCAACGCCGCCAAGATCGTAGAGAGGACTAGCAATCTTCCCTACGACAAATTGACGGCGGAGCAGAAGGGTTCGTTGGCCTGGGCAAAGAATATTCTCGCTGCCAAACAGGCTAAGGCGACTTCCGGTCCGACAACCACCCCCCAGTCTGGTCCCTCTACTTCAAACCAGGCACTGGCCTCAAAGAGACCCCGATCTCTAGAGAACGCTTCGAACGTTCCAAAGAGACACAGGCCGTCAAACACACCTCCTGCCCTGACCAAAACGTTCAGCGAGGCGGCGAAAGCCACCTTAACGCTGGCCGTTATGGACCGCGGCCACCCGGATGGGAACCTGTCCCCGGAAAAGTGGAAGATGATCCTCATAGGTCTCCTCAGGAACTATGAGGAGCTTTTGGACCGTTTTCCGGGGCCTCCTCCTGATATCCGGGATGGCGGATGGCATCAGGGCAGAATAAAGCTCGTGACATGCGCCGATGAGCGCTCGTACAAGCCGACGAGGACAACCCTGGTCTTCCGAGCCTTGGGGCTGAGGGCAGCGCCTTGAGCGCACCCGATCCGCAGGGCTCTGGGGATGGGGGGTGTTCTACGAAAGCATCCGATTCCAATTCTGTGGAGGTAGGGGGCAACGCCATGAGCGAACCCACTACCCCCCTAACTACTGACGTCCGGGCTCCATGCAACACCTTGAGTGGACATGGGGCCGCTAATGAACGGGCAGACAGCACTCTGGACTCCGAGAGCGATACGTTCTCGGTGTCTGAGTTGGTAGGCCCGTTCTACAACATGCTCGACGAATGCACGCTGCTGGATTCGGATCCGGAGGAGGCCGACTTTGACTCCACAGTCATTGAGGTCTCCGAAGGAGCGGGTACAGTAGCGGCGGACGTCGAGATGCATTCCGACGACCAAAATGATGCAGGTACTGCAAATTAACCTGCATCACTCCAAAGCAGCTTCGGCTGCACTACTCTTACGTCTCAGCAAGACTGCTGAGGCGATCGTTCTGGTCCAGGAGCCTTGGGTCGTTGGATCCAGGGTCTGTGGCCTCAAATCTGGGGACTACCATGTGGTGGCAGCACCTGCGACAGGTAGGACCAGATCATGTATTCTAATACACAAAACTCTTTCCTACTTTATGGTGTCTCTTTTCAGCGACGAAGATATGGTCTGCATCAGCCTCGAGCTGAAAGGCAAATCGATATGGATCGCCTCTGCCTATTTGGCGTATGACCGCCCCATTTCTGGGCAAGATCGGCTACTTGGTGCGGTTAGGGAAGCTGAACGCTTAGGGCTCCAACTGCTGATAGGGGCCGATGCCAATGCCCATCACACAACATGGGGCTCATCGGACGTAAACGCGAGGGGTGGGTCTCTTTTTGATTTCATTATTTCTAATAATTTATCTATATGTAATTCTGGAGGCAAACCTACTTTTGTCACCGCAAACAGGAGTGAGGTACTTGATATCACTCTGGTCACAGGCCCGCTCTCTGACTATGTCAAGGAATGGCAGGTGTCCGGAGAAAACTCCTTCTCTGATCATATGTATATAACTTTTAATCTACTCTTGAGACCTCCACTTAGAGCGGGATACAGGAACAGGAGGCGTACGGATTGGGCTCTGTTTAGTCAGAAATTGTCTGCTACGCTCCTTGAGCACGCTTCTCTCGGTACGTCAAGCCTACCGTTAACAACTGATGAAGCGCCTATCTCCAATAACAGGTCTGTTTCTCTCGGTGTGCTGGACACATCGTCAAAAATCGATGAAGCAGTTGACTTTGTTACAAAATCCTGTAACGCTGCTTTCAAGAGTGCCTGCCCGGAGGTCAAAGTTCGGGGTAAAAAGAAACCTTATTGGTGGAACCCCGAGATCTCCAAGCTTCGGCTTAACAGCAGAAAGCTCTTCAACCAGGCGAAAATAACTGGCAACTGGCAAGCCTACAAGGATGCCTTAAAAATTTTCAAGAAGTCGATCCAAAGAGCTAAAAGAGACTCATGGAAAATCTTCGCTAGCGACATAGAAGAAATCTCTGAGGCCAATCGTCTACGAAAGGTCCTCCCTACTAACCCAGTTCCCCCAAGCTGTATCCGAATGCAAAATGGGGACTGGGCCACATCTAGTACTGATATTCTGAACACCCTGGTCACCACACACTTCCCAGGGTGCACCTCGGAACCTTATAGAACCTACTCTAACCCCAGGATATTTAATGACTTGGAGCACATAATTACTAATACAAGGGTAAAATGGGCAATTAAATCCTTCAAACCCTTCAAATCTCCGGGAATAGATGGGATCTTTCCTGCTGAATTACAGGCAGCAAGTGATACTCTAATCCCTCTTCTTGTTCCTATCTATAAAGCCTGCCTCAACCTGTCGTACATTCCTCTGGAATGGACCAAGGCGAAGGTGATCTTTATTCCTAAAGGGGGCAAAGCCTCCTACAGCAGCCCAAAGGATTTCAGGCCGATAAGCCTAACCTCTTTTCTACTCAAAGTTCTTGAAAGATTGCTGGATGTCTATATCAGGCTCCGTGCGAATACTCTATCTCCTTTTCAACACGCTTATTCCAAAGGCAAGTCCGTAGAGACTGCTCTACACGCTATCACTTCCAAGATAGAAAAGGGGTTAGCCTTTAAGGAATTCACACTGGGCATCTTTCTCGACATAGAAGGAGCTTTCAACAATGTTCTCCCGGGAGCCGTTACCACCGCCCTACGGGACTTGGAGGTAGAGGAGGCTCTCGTGAGGTTTGTTGAACTTCTTCTTAGTAGAAGAGCCATTATTTCTGTAATGGGTAATTCATCGATAACTAGGTATGCCAACAGGGGAACACCCCAGGGTGGAGTTCTGTCTCCTCTGCTTTGGAACCTAACGGTGAACACCCTGCTCTCTAAACTTCAGCACACGGGCTGCCAGGTCATTGCGTACGCCGATGACATCGCCCTGACAGCGACTGGCAAGCATATACCGGTGCTGAGCGATCTTTTGCAAAATGCACTCAATATTGTAAAAACCTGGTCTCTGAAATGCGGGCTGAGTGTCAGCTCTGAGAAAACGGAAATGGTTCTGTTTACCCGCAAACATAAGATACCTGAATTCAAACCTCCGTCCATAAATGGGAAGGAGATTAAACTCTCTACCAAGGTTAAATACCTTGGTGTTATTCTAGACAGAAAATTAAACTGGAAACGGAACGTAGAAGTACGATCCCAAAAAGCCATGCTAGCACTTTACGCATGTAAATCAGCGATAGGCAAGAGATGGGGACTTAACCCCCAAATCGTCCATTGGCTGTACACAGCGGTAGTGCGTCCTATTCTCTTCTATGCAGTCACTATATGGTGGCCAGCACTGGAACTCGAAACCAATAAGAGCAAATTAACTAGAGTGCAGCGAATGGCTTCCATGCTTATTAGCGGAGCCCTTCCCTCCACCCCAACTAAAGCTCTCGAAACCATCCTATTTCTTCTCCCCACGGATATACAGGGGAAACTCATTGCCAGCTGCAACGCGGCAAGGCTCAATGCAACCGAACCCTGGAGGGACACCAGATTCGGGCACGCTCAAATTCTTAGTAACGTCCCTGCCAATTTTCTAAAGCTGGACTATGCAATACCAGCCTTCTGTTGGGATAACAAATTCTCCACAAGAATCCCGAAGAGGAGCGAGTGGAAGAACTTGGGGGATCCCGACCCTAATACACTGCACCTTTACACGGACGGCTCTAAATTGAACAATAGAGTTGGAAGTGGGTTTTTCTGCGAAAAGCTTCATCTGAAAGTAAGTTTGCGCCTACCTGATCACTGCAGCGTCTATCAGGCTGAGCTCATAGCCATATGGGAAGCAGCTCGTCGCCTGACAGATCTGCCAGACATAAATTCTATCAAAATCTTCTCTGACAGCCAAGCTGCCATAAAATCCTTACAGAGTAACAATGCTACATCTATAGTTGCAATGAAATGTAGGGAGTCTTTGAGCAAACTAGCCGAAAGGTGCGACCTGAACGTCATTTGGGTTCCAGGCCATAGCAACGTTCGGGGCAACTGCATTGCAGATGAGTTGGCAAGGGAGGGCACAAGCTTGCAGGATATCACATCTGCGACATGGGTTGGCCCCCCGCTTAACTCATGCAAGCACTGGTTGAGATCTCGCTCCATTGAACAGGCTAACGCTAGATGGGCCAGGGAGTCAACTTGTGTGATTTCTAGGCAAATCTGGCCTAGACTGGATGAGGCTAGGTCTGTATCGGTGCTGCATCTGAATCGGCTCTCTATAGGTCCGCTGGTGGGACTTCTAACAGGCCATTGTCTTATGGGCACTCACGCCTCTCGCATGGGCCTATATAAAAACGACTTCTGCCGCAGCTGCAGGGACGTGGAGGAAATAGAGAGTGTTCAGCACTATCTATGCCACTGCCCCGCACTGTCGCAATCCAGGTACCGCTTTCTCCATAAACACTTTTTCGAGTGCCTGGCGGAGATGGAAAATGCAAGGACACTAGATTTTCTGCGCTTCATGAAACAAACGCGCTGGTTTAGCTTAACGGGCATCTAATCTTATCATACTTTCGAATCTAATTTTTCCGGAAAGGTTTGTAAACAGGGATAAGGAAGCTAGGGCTCCCGTGTGGTATCATAATGGGCCACCTCGGCCTAAGTGTGTCCCCGCTTTCATGAATTGCGGAGACAGCCACCTCAACCTAACCTAACCTATGCCTACTCAATAAAATACTCAAATGGGAGTCAATATATAATTTTCGTATGGAATTTCGGTACGATTTGTAAAGAAAAAAGCCAAGAGGGGAACATTTTTTTATAAGAGTGCGAGTGTTGTCAAAATGTACCGCCATTTTGTTTTATTGCAAACACCTTTTCTGTTATTTCACCATGTCTAGAACCCACACAAATTCTATGTGCGAATCAGAGTTACCACATTTGGTACATTCGTACCAAAACTGGTAATTTGAAAATGATTTGGTACGTTGGTACGTTGCTTTTGATTTTGGTACTTTTTCCTTAAAAGCAACGGTTTGGAAAAACCATAAGGTTGTTCTCTGTGTCTAATCTTTGTGCCGAGATATCATTATATCTTGAGAAATTTGCCACACAGGTGCGATCTCTACCTTTAAGAAAATAAAATTCTAACTGACTTCATTGTGAACTAGCATGTTAGTCATATTCTTTCCACTCTTTATACGACTGTTATCGCTTTGCTTTGCTTGCTTCAATTTCGAATTAATTAATTTTTTATCTGAATAAAATAAACTACTTAAAAAAAGAACTAGAAACATAAATTCACACTCACTTCTCATAGAAGACTATTGTGAATGTAATAACATGGTGGCATTTCCCGTGATATTTTTCTCATGATATCAAATATCACGGGTTGGGATATGAGAAATTTGCCGAACCTCCAAATTTGACAAGACGTGTATTTTGTTGTTGTGCTCGGCAAATTTATCACACTTATGTCATCTCGGCAAATTTTCCAGGCCAAAATCACACAGAGAGAACAACCTTAATATTTATTTCCATATATTTTTTATTTTTCCATATATTATTTTTGTTCGACCACTAAAAGAACAGTAATTATGTTGATCATCGCCAACACGCGATAGGTGTCCCAAAGCCGTAGATGTTATGAAATCGATAGTGTGAAAGTGTATGGGGAAAAACTCAGCTGATGGGATGCTACAGCCGCTGTTAGTAGTGATGAGCGATATATCGCAAACGGTGCTTTTTTCACTGTGAATAAAAAATCGCTAATTGCAATTGCGATCATTTTTTCAAAATAGCAGTTCACTACTTATTGTGAACTGCTATCGATGTATCAAGTAAGCAGTTCACCTATGTGAATCGCAAAAGCATTATAAATTTATTTTTGTTTATACGTATAAAGAAATATAAGAAAAAAAATATTGAATTTACAATTTATCTAAGAAAAATGTTTACAAACAGCGAAATTACTGCGGAATACGTTGTTATTGCTATCATTTTGTTAACATAAAATGAAGACAGGTTATATCGCTCAGAAAACGCAAAATTAATCTCTACCGGTAACTGATGATTTTATAGCAGTCCACGCAATCGCAATAGCAGTTTAAAATCGCAGTGAATTAAAATAGCAATCACCGAAATCACAGATATCGAAAAATCGCAGTTTCTCTCATCTCTAGCTGTTAGTACTCAATAAATGTACATGTTCAAGCAAGTTTTAAGGCTGGTATCGACCTCTCAAGAAACAGCTCAAGAAATTTTTGGATTTATTTCTTGAGTAAAAAATAGTAGTAGGCAAGAAATTTTGACGTTTAGTAATCCACCGTGAATACCAAGTGAAATGAACAATAGCATCAAAAACGTAAACAAAATAAACCTTTTTGTAAACATAAGCAATTAGTAAGTTCTTAAAAAATATTAAATAAAAGCTTTAAATATATGCTTTCAATAGTTTTATTTTGTTGTTATTTTAGGAAATCATCGAAAGCGACTAGGATGACCTTATATTACTGGTAAACTGTGGTATATTGATGGCCGGAATGGAATAAAATATGAGAAATCGATGCCAACTATGCCCTTGCATCATTAGAAAAATTGTGTATTCTATTTTTCGTTTCTTTTTTGCCATTTTCACTAACGATTTTCACGATCTTTTTTCAACACGCAACAAAAGTCAAAATTTCTTTAAGAAATAAATGCTCGATGATATATTTCTTGGCAAAACCTGTGTTGCTGTGGTCGCATAACGTTGAAAAATAGTATTAAAAAAGTGTACTAAATTTCTTGAGAGGTCGATACTCGCTCAAGAAAGTTTCACAAGAAAAATTTCTTGAGCATTTCTTGTACGTCAATTTATATGAAACTTTTGCGTTTCTTGAGAGGTCGATACTAAGCTTTAAATGGAAATATTTGACTGAAAAATAGCAATTATACTTAGCCTTTTCAACATCATTGCTTGTAAAGAAAAAAAATTTTTGGCTCCTGCACATTTTTAATTTTGAGCTGTGTCAATTTATGATTCAGGGTGCGATATATTAAGGTTGTTCTCTCTCTGTGATTTTGGCCTGGCAAATTTGTCGAGATGACACAAGTGTGATAAATTTGCCGAGCACAACAACAAAATACACGTCTTGTCAAATTTGGAGGTTCGGCAAATTTCTCATATCCCAACCCGTGATATTTGATATCATGAGAAAAATATCACGGGAAATGCCACCATGTTATTACATTCACAATGGTCTTCTATGAGAAGTGAGTTTGAATTTATGTTTCTAGTTCTTTTTTTTAAGTATTTTATTTTATTCAGATAAAAAATTAATTAATTCGAAATTGAAGCAAGCAAAGCAAAGCAACAACAGTTGTATAAAGAGTGGAAAGAATGTGACTAACATGCTAGTTCACGATGAAGTCAGTTAGAATTTTATTTTCTTCAAGGTGCGCTCTCTCAGTGTGGCAAATTTCTCAAGATATCATGATATCTCGCCAAAAATATTAGACACAGAGAACAACCTTATTGTAGTTAATGTTCCATTAAAAAATAATAAATAAAAAAAAAACTATTTGTCAAGTACGACTGTTGCCCCAAAAAAATCTGTTTGGTACTCTCAAAAGCAATTTGGTACGTTTTTTGGTACGAGGAAAAATATGTTAGTGGCACCACTGATTCCTACAAATAGCTAGACTTTTTTCTCGCTCACATCCTCTGATCCTCTCGCTGTTTTGTGGTAAAATTCCTGGAACTCATTCACTTCAATTTAACCACAAAAGAGCGAGAGGATCAGAGGATGTGAGCGAGAAAACAGTCTAGCTATTTGTAGGAATCCGCACACAGAATTTGTGTGGGTAATTTCCTAGAATGTGTCAAATTGTGAACAGTGTAGCCACAGCCTCAAAAAATTTGGTATCACAAATTGATACATTCATCGTTTTTTCGTATCACCGAAAAATGTGTGAAAAAAAATTAAAATTAATAGAATATGCTGCTTTTGGGGTTCTAACCCGTTTCACAATTTGATACCTACATGTTTTTTTCGTATCACCGAAAAATTTTTCAGAAAAAAATTAAAATTAATAAGGTAAGCTACTTTCGTGGTTTTAACGATATCGTTTTTTTATTATATAAAAATATAAAGATAATGCTTAAATTTTACATGCAAATTAATATGAATATTTGGGTACTGTATCGAGTAATATAAAAGTTCTATAAAATGCAATGTGCCAAACGAGCTGGGTGGAATTGATTTGGGGTCATTGAATCAGTTCTTAAATATTTATCGCGCTGTCCTCCTTTAAATCAAAATGCCTGCTATGGGCAGTGGTCCTACCAAAAGTTTGATAAAAATAAAGGTGTTCCACGCAGAATTACTGTGGATGGGTACGTAGATTTTGCCCCAGAAAGAGGATTATGTGGTCTTTTCAACCAGTTATGCACCAAAATAAAGATATTTCGAAAATACAAATATTTATATTTCGAAAACTATCGGCCTCCGGACTATTCCGAGATCAGACAGGATCAGAGGGCAGTGCAACGTCCCTTTTATAAACAGTTTTTACGCCCCCTGGATCGGTAAAGGAAAGCCTGACGACGAAAAAAAATCCATGAAGGCCTCAATTTGTGATACCAAAATTTTTGAGGTTGTGGTAACACTGTTCCTAAGCGTAATTTTTGACACTAAGAGCCCGTGCACAATTGACTTCTACCTCGCTTTGCTTCAGAGTTTCGCTCTGACAGTTTCGTTCAGCATGTGCTTTTCAAAGGGATATGTTCACAATTGAGGTGAAGCGAGTAAAGCAAGGTATAAAGTTAGCCATGTTTCAACTTTTTTACACTTTGACAAACATCTCCCCTTGTGTGTGTGTATGTTTGTATAGCTACACTTATTTTAGAGATTTCGGACAATTTCGTGAGAAGTGAACAGAGAAAACTAAAAAATAACATTCGAATAAGCAGAAAAAGGCAAATTCGCCAAATATTTTACCAAAAATCAGGTTTATAAATTAAAGCAAAGAAGTGAAGTGGAAATTGTCAAAGTGTTAATTGTAGCAAGCATCTGGAATTTCGCTTTGCTTTAAGGTTTTTTCTATCAAAGTTGGAGCAGACAAAGCCAATTGTGCACGGGCTCTTAATAGCATTTCGCACAAATGCGTTTGTTGAACTTTTCCTATTATCTTCAGTTTGACATAAAATAGCATTCTAGGGATGGGCAAATTGGAAAAATATATCGATATATGTATATTATATCGGTATTTAAAAAAACATCGATTTATGCCGTGTAAAAACATCGATATATCAATATATCGAAAGGGTCGGCTTTACATTAAGGAACCACGTCCCGCAAAAAACCACTTCTTCACGGGGTTAGAGGTGTTCCCACAGATCTCAAAACAGAAATCCAAACTTGCCGGAGTCTTATAGTTTACTAGATATTAGTTGTTAAAGTTCGATGAGTCTACAGATATTCTACGAATCCTGAAGTATAAACATAAAAATCATTAAGAATTGCTTGAAGAAGAAAGTAATGTAAATTCAAACATCCGAACATTATGGTTATACCACTTCTTAAGAAATGTTCTGATGTTAAATTCAAAGCGAATCAGAAATGTATGAAAAATATCGAATTTGGCTCGAAATGGCAAAAAATTATCGATTATCGATGCACGGTAATTCAAAATATCGTCGATATTATCGGCTGTACTATTTTAAAAATATCGATATATTTATATATATCGCCCAACCATATAGCATTCTACCCAAAATCTCACCAAACAGACCTATTGCGTCCTCTCAAATTTTAAATTAATAATTAAAAAAATACACGTAAAATAATTGCTCGTTATGATTTCACGGCGTGATTATGTACAGGACAAAGGTAAAAAACATGAAATACATACATATCTAAATACTTAATATCAAAATTGAATTTCGCCAATAAATTTAGAGTCCATTAAAACATTCCTTTCGGAATATTGTAAAGATGAAAATGGTAGAAAACAGTTTGTTTACGCTAATCAATTAGTTAAAATTGCTCATCGGGAACAAATTTTAATTTCCATCGATCTTGATCATATATCCGAATTTAATGATGAACTGGCTGATGCCGTCATTTCCAATAGCCGTCGTTATGCCTCGCTATTTAGCGACGCAATTGCAGAACTACTTCCGAACTTCAAGGAACGTGAGGTGCCGGCCAAAGATGCGCTAGATGTCTACATCGAACACCGTTTACTGATGGAATCGCGAACTCGCAATCCAATGGAGCAGAGAGATTTTCGTAACAATTTTCCAGCTGAACTGATGAAGCGATAGTAAGATGAAAATTGTTTGGTATATTTGTATGTATCCTCCATACATATGTATATTATTTTTAGTGAAGTGGCTTTCAAGCCACATTCCAATGAAAAGGCGCAGTCTATTCGCGAAATTAAAGCGGAACATATCGGACAATTAGTAACTGTCCGTGGCATTGTGACCCGCTGTACAGAGGTAAAGCCGATGATGGTTGTCGCTACTTACACATGTGACCGTTGCGGGTCGGAGACCTACCAACCCATCAATTCGTTAACATTTGTTCCGGTACATGATTGTCCCTCAGATGATTGCCGAATAAACAAAGCCGGCGGAAGATTATATTTGCAAACACGCGGATCTAAATTTGTGAAATTTCAAGAAATTAAAATACAAGAGCATAGCGATCAAGTACCCGTCGGACATATACCACGTACAATGACCATTATGTGTCGTGGCGAAGTAACCAGGATGGCACAGCCAGGTGATCACGTGTTGATATCAGGCGTTTTCTTACCTTTGGTGCGCTCGGGTTATAGGCAAATTATTCAAGGATTATTGTCGGAAACGTATCTTAATGCTTATGTAAGTAATTTTTTTTATATTAGTCGATTTTTCTATTAAGCTACCTGCAAAGAACGCCCAACTCGCTAAACTTTAATTGTTAGTTTTTTATAAACACGTTAGAGTTCTTCGGACGGTTTCGAATTTTTGCCATTCACCAGCAGAGTTCGGCTGTATTGAGCTAGTTAACGGTTGTTGTTAAGTCCGCGTGTGGAGCCAGTGCATAAAAGCGTACGATTGGTTGATATTTATGCTCTTAATTGCTGTTGATGCTACAATCATCTATGCCAGTGGAAGCTCTCTATTCACAAAAGCTTAATTCTTTTCTTGGCAACACTGCTGGTCAGGTCAACTAATAGGACTCACTAACCATCCAATTTATCGTACGACTTGGGCTCGTTGTACAACAAATCGTCACGTTAGTTGGCTTTGTACAAGTTTGGCCGACGCACATAGGGGTACTTGATTTTAAAAGCCGGCCAAAAGTCCAATTACCAAATTCGTTATACAAAGTCTGTTCGGTGGGTTTTTGGGCAGAATGCTATTTTATGTCAAAATGAAGATAAGGTCGAAAATTACTCTCTGTAGACAAAAGCACAACGAACGTATTTTTGCGAAATGCTATTTAGTGTCAAAAACGACAATCAGGAAAATAGCAACAGAGAAATGTCGAGGAAAAAACATATATGGAAAATTTTCTGGCTGCTAACGTTACATTCGCATGGAGTTTTTATTTAGTTTATACGAAATAATAACAAAAATGTTAGAAACGTCCAAGGTTCTGCTAATTATGCTATCAGGTAGACCTATACCTTCATTTTAAGAGGTAAATTTGTCTGATGGCTACCATACCGTAAAAGTTATAAGCGCGTTAAACACACTGCACTACAGATCATTTCTGCGAACTTGCTGAGACAATCATCCCAATTTTACTTCATGTTATATAGCAAGGATGTCACAAGGTCATGGCATACCGCTTCACCAAAATCTTTAGGATTTTTTAACATAATTTAACATAAAATAAGGCACTGCCTACGTTACCCAAAGCACTAATAACGTTACACGTGCGAAAACTGAGTATCTCTACATATAATAAAATTGTAACCGTTGATCTGTACATTGCAGATATACAGAAAATAAAAAAAGGAGCCAGAGGAATCCAAATGAACTGTTTTTAAAATTTCTGTCGATCTGACAGGACAGACAGACAGTCCTTATGTTTGCGCGCGGGTCACTAAAAATTGGAATGATAGAATTGAATGAAACTAGTCAGAGTTATAATAGCGCCATTGTATTATTATTATTATTATAGACGTGTACTTTAAGATTTAAGATATCCCTTATTTCTATAGTTCGACCAGTTTTGGAGTTATCGACCAATATGTGGAGCAAGGGTGATCCAAAATGTGTTAGTACAATATGGGTATCAAATAAAAGGTGCTGATGAGTGCTGCAATAATAATTCTATTAAATTCAATATCTCGATTGGTTTCGGAGATATCTCCCTATCCCTATCCCTAACCCTCCAAGCTTTGATATCCTACGGAAAACACTTCCAGAGATATTCAGCATGAAAGATTGAGTTTTTATGGGTTGTGCCACGCCGTTTTTCCAATAGCTCTCATTTGTCATCCCGAAAATGATTATTGAAAGTTTCATTCATTTCTATGCAGTCGTTTTTGTGTGACGCGGGCGTTATGGTAAAAAAAACACATTTTTGGTCACATTTTGGTCAATAACTCGGGAACTGGATGATAAGTGATAGAATGGTTGTTGTTGTTGTTGTTGTAGCGGTACTCAGCCCTGCTTAGCCAACGAGTTCTGCTCACAAATTGTCATCAATTTCACTTAACGGGAGGCCCAAGAATGTTGCAGCTTCTTTTGGGCTTGTCCAGAGGGACAAGGGTGTTAAGTTGGTTGGTTTAAGGTGACATGCAAAGAGGTGCTGTGTGTCATGCGGCGTCTCTCCACATGCCGGACATACGTTAGGTATGTTTGGATCAATTCTGGCCCTGTAGGAATTAAGCCTACTACAGAAGCCCGACCTTAATTGTGATAGGGTAACTCGGGTTTCTCTGGGCAACTCCAGTTCTTCTGCAGCTATTGGTGGTGGTTGGTCTCTAATTATTATGTATGCGGGGCGAGTTGAAACGAAGGTGGAGACTGTTTCGTTGTGTATCTCCTTCAGTGCCTGCTTGTATGTAATGGGGTCTAGCGGTTGATTTACGTATTTTTCAATCTCTGGGTTGAGATTGAAGAGATGTTTTTTGATGTGCCGGGGGGGAGGTTCGGGCTCCAGTAGATGGTTGTTTGGATGCCCTCTGCGGTAGCATCCCAGGAGAAACTGTTTGCTAAGCATGATGTTATGGTCCTCAACTGGGAGCACCTGTGCCTCGTGATGTAGGTGATGTTCCGGCGACATGAGTAGGCTTCCCGTGGCGGTACGTAATGCCGAATTTTGGCAGGCTTGGAGTTTTTTCCATTGTGTCCTGCAAGTCCCCGGCGACCATATTGGTGATGCATAGTTCAAGACCGGCCGGCCGATTGCTTTGTATGTTGCGATAAGGGTTTCTTTGTCTTTTCCCCAGGTGCTGCCGGCGAGCGATTTGAGGATTTTGTTGCGACTTTGAACCTTATTCGCGATCGCGGTCGTATGCGCGGAGAAGGAAGCTAGGCTGTCGAAGGTAACACCCAATATTTTTGGGTTGTTTACGGTAGGGATGGGTATATTCCCTATTCGTATGCCAAGTTCTAGCCTAACCTCCTTCGTCCATGTCGTGAACAGGGTCGCGGAGGACTTAGAGGGTTGCAGTTCAAGGGTGCGTGATGTGAAGAAGTGGGAAAGGTCGGAGAGATAACCGTTTATTCTCGAGCATAAGTCATTTATGTCGGTGCCTGACGCCATAATCGAGCAGTCATCGGCGTAGGATACGATACGAACTCCTTCAGGTGGAGGTGGGAGTGTGGAGATGTATAGGTTGAATAGCAACGGGGACAGGACACCACCCTGTGGAACTCCCTGTTTTATTCTCCTTGGTTTTGAGGTACCATTCCTGAAGTCAACCGATGCCTGTCGACCACTCAGATAGTTCGCCATCCACCTTTTCAGCCTCGGCGGGAGGCTCGAGTTGTCTAGATCCTCCATTAGGGTGGCGTGATTGACTGTGTCGAAGGCTTTCGACAAGTCAAGTGCCACGAGGACCGTTCTCTCGCAGGGGCGTCGTTGGTTAAGGCCGCGAACTATCTGTGTGTTTATGGCGTTTAGAGCTGTTGTTGTGCTGTGCGTTTTCCGGAATCCATGTTGATGTGTGGCCAGTTGTAGGTGTCCGTTAATATATGGTAGTAAGGCGGCCTCAAGCGTCTTTACAACCGGGGAGAGGAGAGATATCGGTCGATACGATTCTCCTGCATTGGCTGGCTTCCCCGGTTTAAGTAAAGGGACCATCCTTGCCATTTTCCAAATATTGGGAATGACAAGGCTGGTCAGAGACAGATTGAGGACCTCCGTTAGGAATCTTACTCCATTCTGTCCGAGATGTTTTGGCATCAACATGGATATGCCGTCTGGTCCGACAGATTTGGAGGCCTTGGCCTTCTTTATGACTTCCTGAATCTCTGTAGGTGAGAGAGCAAGCGGTGCGTCGTTGTTTGGTAGTTTGCGCATCCGTCTGAAGATTCGACGTTTGGCCTTGTCCCCCGGAGGATGCAGTAAAAATAGTCGACTAAAGTAGTTCGCACATTTCTTCGGGTCCGACTCTACATTGCCTCCAAAGGCTATGGACACTTTGTCCTTATGTTTTGTCGGGTTGGACAAGGCTTTCACGGTGCTCCAGAGCTTGCTCACCCCACTAGAGAGGTTGCAGGTTCCTAGGTGCTCTGTCCACTTCTGCCGTTTGTGCTTGTCCACCAGTGACCGAATTTCCCTGTTGAGGTCCTTAATGCGGGGGTCTCCCGGGTCGGTTTGGCGGATGTGGTCTCGCTCCCGGGCTAAGGCAGAGGCTTCACCCGGAAAGTGTGGTCGGATCTCAGGGATCCTTCCAGCCGGAATGAAGCGTGCAGAAGCCTTGGCAATGACCTTGCGGAACTTTTCCTCTCCGCTGAGCACATCCGTAGGTGCGGGCAGCGCGCCGAATATGCTCTCTGTGTGTCTTGTGTAGTTGTCCCAGTCCGCTTTGTTAAAGTTGATGTATGTCTGTTTGTCTGTTGTAATAAAGTCAGTCGGTGTCTCTATTGAGATGATTATGGGAAGGTGGTCTGATGCTAGGGTTAGTGTCGGTCGCCAGTTGACACTGTTTATCAGACCTGCGCTAGCTATTGTGATGTCAGGCGAGCTGCTGCAATTTCCCATAATCCTGGTGGGGGCCTCATCGTTCACCGCGCAGAATGTCGAATCGTCTATCTGTTCTGCGAGATATTGCCCCCTCCGATCTATTGGCAGATACGAGTGCCAAAGGTCGTGGTGTGCATTAAAGTCACCAAGTACCATGCGGTTATCCCCATTCAATAGCATGCTAATGTCAGGTAGATATCCCGCAGGGCAGCAGGTGACAGGGGGTATATATACATTGAAGATCTCAAGCACGACATCGCCAGATTGGATAGCTATTCCCTGACATTCTAAGGAAGTATCCCTTTGGTCGATAAGACGATATTGCACGGTATTGTGTGTTATGAACGCTAGGCCGCCACCGTTTCTTCGAGCGCGGTCCTTCCGGTGTATATTGTAGCCAGCGTGGCTGACTAGTGTTGAGCTACGTGGAAGCTTTGTTTCTTGGACCGCTGCTATAGGGACACCGTGTCTGTCCATAAAATCGGTTATCTCTGCGATCTTTCCTGCGAGGCCGTTGCAGTTTAGCTGCAGAAGTTTGAAGTTGCGAGGGGGGGTAATATTAACCCTAGGGGTTAGGGACTGCAGCATGTTACTGGCTGGCGTAAATGTTTGTTGCGCCATTGGGGGTTGTGCCCCAGGTGTTGTTGTCTGCCTTGTGGTGCAGCATGGTGCCGTATATGCTGCAGTCCAAGCGCTCGTTGCGCGTAGTCCAGAGCACCTTCGAAAGTGACACCAGCCAAGGCATGAATTGCATTTGACTGATGTCACATTTCTTGGTATTCTGGACCCGCACACCGAGCAGAGGGTAAGGGATGCTGCTGGCTGGGTGTTGTTTTCAGCCCTAAGTCGCTCAGGTCTGGACGGTGGTATGTTGTTTTTATTGTTTCTAGCTTGCCTACTGCGGAGTTCGTAGTTGTGAGTTGTTGTTGCTGTTGTTGTTGTTGTTGTTGTTCGTAGTGATGTTGTTGTTGTTGTTGTTTGTAGTGATGTTGTCGTTGTGGTTGTTGTTGCTGTTTGTAGCGTTGTAGTCGTTTGTTGTGTAGTGCGTAGGCAGCATGGGGCAACATAGTTGTTTGACCACTGTCTATGCGTGTTCAGACCTGAGCAGACTTTTAAGTGACTCCACCCATTGCATTGATTGCATCTTACCGATGTTGCATTTGGGTGGAGTTTTTTGTGACACACGCAGCAGTAATATGTGTTAGGGCCTGGGTTGGGTTCGATACCCGATTTTAATAGAAGTTTTTGGAGCAATCCTGCTGCAAGGCATTGCTCCAGGGGATGCAATTTGTGAGCATTGCAGGTTGGTCTAAACAGGGTTGGACCGAAATGACAGCCCTTGGTCGGGGAAACCCCGAGTCGTTCCGGTACGTAGAACCGGCTGTCGTGGGAACGCGTAGAACCGGCTGTCGTGGGAACGTGATAGAATGGTGAAAGTTTCATGCAATTCTATTCAGTAGTTTTTGCGTGATGCGCGCACAATCATACAGACGGACAGACAGATAGACTTCTAAAAATTGTAGATTTGGGTTCCGTTGGTTCAATAACGACCTCTCCTATCAGTTTTTCTTGAATATCTTCAATGTACAGACATCGACCTGTTACAATTTTATTATATGTATTATATAGATAAAATATCACTGCTAACGTTACATATTATTTAAGCTAACAATGTCTTCAAATCTTTGGAAGTTTAACTTTTTTTAGTTGGGGTAAGTGGAAAAAAAACAGAGTCTCAATGGCCGAGTGTGTTTATGCGTTGGGTCATTGCGGCTGAAGATGGAATGGACTCGGGTTCAATCCCCGGTGCATCCACTTCCGAAAAGAGTGCTGATGATCGAAAATGGTTTTTCGTGAAATAGCTATACACTCAACCTTCGCTGTAAATAGTTGTTGAATTTTTTTTCCACTTACCCCAACAATTAAAAATTGAATTAAAATAAAAAAATTTCGTGCTAAGCACTAAAAAAACTCTTTCAAGTAAAATTGTTAACGTTATTTGGTATATACATAAAATAAATACCAACAACAATGTTCATTGCGAACTGCCTACAACAAAAATTCAGCACGTTTGTGGAGAATATATGCAAAAGCATATACACACTAACGTTAATGTTGAAAATGAAAAAGGCAAAAGTGGGGAAAATCCAACAGCTTGCACAGAGTCTCAATGGCCGAGTGTGTTTATGCGTTGGGTCATTGCGGCTGAAGATGGAATGGACTCGGGTTCAATCCCCGGTGCATCCACTTCCGAAAAGAGTGCTGATGATCGAAAATGGTTTTTCGTGAAATAGCTATACACTCAACCTTCGCTGTAAATAGTTGTTGAATTTTTTTTCCACTTACCCCAACAATTAAAAATTGAATTAAAATAAAAAAATTTCGTGCTAGGCACTAAAAAAACTTTCAAGTAAAATTGTTAACGTTGTTTGGTATATACATAAAATAAATACCAACAACAATGTTCACTGCGAACTGCCTACAACAAAAATTCAGCACGTTTGTGGAGAATATATGCAAAAGCATATACACACTAACGTTAACGTTGAAAATGAAAAAGGCAAAAGTGGGGAAAATCCAACAGATTTCACAGAGTCTCAATGGCCGAGTGTGTTTATGTGTTGGGTCATTGCGGCTGAAGATGGAATGGACTCGGGTTCAATCCCCGGTGCATCCACTTCCGAAAAGAGTGCTGATGATCGAAAATGGTTTTTCGTGAAATAGCTATACACTCAACCTTCGCTGTAAATAGTTGTTGAATTTTTTTCCACTTACCCCAACAATTAAAAATTGAATTAAAATAAAAAAAATTTCGTGCTAAGCACTAAAAAAACTCTTTCAAGTAACTTTTTTTAATTGGAACGTGAGATATACGTATAGTATTAAGAAAATATATAAACAAATTAAGTTAAAACGTATTTTAACATGTCTTAAAAAAAACTTTTTTGGTTTTGTACTGCTAACGTTACATACGATTTTTGCGGCACATTTACTTTTGCGGCAAAAATACCCTTTGATTCGTGATTGAAACTATTTTCAAATAAAAGATAACTTTGATTTGCGATTCCTTTCGCAAAAGAATCAGAAATACCCTTTGATTCAAACTATTTTCAAATCAAAGATAAATTTGATTTGTGATTCATTTCTCAAAAGAATCAAAAATATTTTTTGATTCTTGATTCAAACAAAATTATTAAAATCAAAATTT
Source organism: Urophora cardui (assembly GCA_960531455.1). Classification (NCBI taxonomy): domain Eukaryota; kingdom Metazoa; phylum Arthropoda; class Insecta; order Diptera; family Tephritidae; genus Urophora; species Urophora cardui. Next base: position 84,669,136 of record OY482673.1, read on the forward strand.
GATTCGAATCAAAAATATTTTTTGAATCTTGATTTTTATTTATTTACTAGCTGACCCCGCAAACTTCGTTCTGCCCAAAATAGATTTTTTTATTAATTTCATTTCAAAAATTGCTATTACACCGGTATTATTTTTAATAGAAAATTAACGATTTTTCACTACTTCATTGTGTATACAACTTCAAAAATATATAATTTTAGTATTCAGTTTAAGGCTGCACGATACACAACATTTTTAATTTTCTGTCCCGGAGCGTTTTCCAACACGGGAACACGCCACATAGAGCTGACCATGTGAAAAGCATGGCATTTCTAGGTTTATGCCGCACACTTCCGACTGCCCTTGTGACATGTTAATTGTCATCGCAAATGCAAGTTTCACTGGGAACTGCATACGTTTGAATTGGAAGGGCAAATCTGTTGAAGATAAGGGAATCCGGCGAAGTAAGCATTCCTCTCCTTTGAACGGGCCTTTCAAAATGCTTGCCACTATTAAATTGTCCATTAGCTTTGTAACAATCAGTCGTGTACCATTACACAGTTTGGGAGCAGTGATGTCATTTTCACTTCGATCGAAGTATTTCACTTCACTTTTAGCCCGTCACTTCGACACTTCCTCTTTCCCCAAATCACTTCGATTTTTACCAATCAGAATTAACTTACTTTTATAATTTATTCTTACAAATCGCTATCTTAGAGTGCAAATTGTGTAACTCCTTTTTTTCAAACTTTGTAGGAGAGGCAGAAAACAAAAAATAAAAAAATTTCGAAACGAAAAAAAAAATTTCTGTTCATGTAAATGTTTTGGACTTACACAATTTTCTTCGCTTTTTGGACTTACACAATTTGCGTATGACTGAATAAAAACTAGTAGAAATATGACAAGTATCACAGACTTGTTTAGTGTGATGCGCAATTGATTTTTTTTAGCGTTCTACATAAAAATACACTTTTTCATGAAAGTGGACTTACACAGTTTGCACTCTAAGCTAGCGAAATTCTAATAAAAGTTGCATATGCAATTATGCAAGAGGTAAATGTTTATAGAATAATAAGATATGGCATCCCTCATTGAGATGAATAATCGATTTTTTAAAAGCTCCTCTTATCTCTAGGGTTTTATCGCTTTTTTTAAGAGTTTGACACAGGGCCCCGGAGCGGAGTTCGAAGCAAAAAAAAATTGGCAAATAATAGCTCGTGCACAATTCATTTAAAGCAAAGTGAAATTCCAGATGCTTGCTGCAATTAACACTTTGACAATTTCCATTTACTTTTTTGCTTTGATTTATAACACTGATTTTGTGCAAAATATTCTGGGAATCGACTTTTTTCTGATTATTTCAAATGATATTTTTTACTCTTTATTGTTCATTTTACGTAGTTGCGCGAAATCGCTAATATAAATGTAGATAAACAAAGAATACACACACACATATGAATTAATGTATATCATTTTATTTCTTTTGAATTTTCAAAATAGAAATAATGAATATGAAATGTTTTGTTTTTTTTTTTTAGAAAAAAAATAACCCTAAACAGCCAAAAATAGCATTCAAATAACTATTTGCTAATTTTTACCATTTTTCCGTTTCTTGATTTCCTGACCGTTTTTCATTTTTTCTAAATGTTGTGCTAAACAAGTTTTGAAAGTTTATTTTCTTCTGCAAATTTTTTTTTTAAAGAAAGCATTAACTTTGTCATCCTCAAGCTATCCGAAAAGGTATACCAATCGAAAAAATTTGAACTGTGGTGGATATTAGATTCCGCCAAAACATGAAATATATAAAATCGCCGTTTTCTCAAAAAGTTACCATTGGGTGATTTTGGGTTTGATAGATATTTGTTAGTGAAGCATTGAACTTTGATATTCTGCAATGGTCTGCCCTTCGTATTAAAATTTTTTCTACCCTACCGTGTTGTATTTTAAGTAAAAGTTTATATTTTTACATTGAATGAATTATAACCAGTACCTGTTATGCTTAAATAAAATATAATTTTTCAAGTACATACTTAAGTATACAAAAGAATACTTAGTACATTCTCGTTATCCAATGCCCTCACTCTGTAATTCGATTCGAAAGAAAATTCCATATTCCATATAAACTATATTCTACAGTTTACGAATGTGTTTTCGAATGTAATTTCACTTTAGAATAGAACTACAGAGTGCGGGCCCAGGAATAAAAAAGATCTCGTATTTATATACATACATGAAACAATATAAACAATTGAATATGCTGCATTCATATATACATATGTACATAATGTACGACCGCCGCGCTTCACTTCGATTTACTTCGAATCACTTCGATTTTTCAGCCGCTTCACTTCACTTTAAAATTTGGTGGTGACAACACTGTTTGGGAGCATGAAGATTGCATGATGATGAGGAGGCATTGCAGGCGAATCCAGAGAGTTTAATAATTCCACTGGGTAATTTACTATTTCGTCTTCATTTTCAACGCGATCAATAGATTTATAAGAACGCAGATCTCCCGGAATTTGATTTATAGATTTGATTTGGGATATTTGGATATACACTGCTAATTAGTTCAGCCTTACTTGAAGCGAATTGGTAAATCGCAGTTGGAATCGATATTAATCCACTGCAAGGATTTATCGGAACTTGTCCATTGCCGATTCGCAGCAGCTCTTTTGAAAGGGCGTCTGCATTGCTATCGTGTTGCAGCAAAACTCGCATATTGATGGTCAATGAAATGGTTTTAACAAACCTCCACAAATGCGAGGACTTCAGACATGAGTTTATCTCATCCGCCGCTGTTGATTTTGGAATCACGGGTAGTGTTTGTCTGAAGTCGCCCGCCAGCAATATCTTCACTCCTCCAAAGCAACGATCATTATTGCGCAAATCTCTCAATGTTCGGTCGAGTGCTTCTAATGATCGTTTGTGGGCCATTGTGCACTCATCACATATGATCAATTTACAGTTTTTGAAAACTTGTGTCATTGCTGATTGCTTTGAAATATTGTAAACAGGACTTTCGTGTATTTGCAAGTTTAATGGTTGAAGGATATTTAGCCTTAAAAATTAAGATCGAATGGCAGGTGCTACGCCCCCTTTTCCCAAAACAACTGTTTTTTTTTCATAAGCATGCTATTAATATCGTTAATCTCCTCATAAATTTTCAGGTCCCAATCTTAAACGCTTTTATAGATATTCAGCTTGAAAAATTAAGTTTGTATGGGAGGTGCCATGCCCCCTTTTCTGAAAACCCCCACTTTTATGCGTGGGAATGGCTTTGATATCATTTAGCTCTATACCAATTTTCAGCTCCCTACCTTGAACTCCTTTAGAGATAATCAGCTTTAAAAATTTAAGATTAATTGGTAGGTGCCACGCCCCCTTTTCCGATAACCTACACTTTTATGCGCAAAAATTTTTGATATCATATAGTTTTGATATCATAGCTCTGTACCAATGTCCAGGTCTCTGCCTTAATTCCTTTTAGAGATAATCAGCTTAAAAAATTAAGGGTGTATGGGAGGTGCCACGCCCCCTTTTTCGATAACCCCCACTTTTATGCGGGAAATTGGTTTTAATGTCATTTAGCTCTATATAAATTTTCAGGATCCTGCCATTTATTCTTTCTGATATATTCAGCTTCCAACGCTAAGTTTGCATGGGAGGTGCCACGCCCCCTTTTCGTATAACTCCTATTATTTTGCGTTAATATGGAATTGTTATCGTTTATCTCCACACCAATTTCTAAGCCTCTACCTTAAACAATTTTAGAGATATTCAGCATGAAAAATTAAGTTTGTATGGAAGGTGCCACGCCTTTTTTTCTGATAACCCCCACTTTTCTGCGTGAGAAGGGTTTTGATATCACCTACCTTTATACCAAATTTCAGCTCCCTACCTTGAACTCTTAGAGATAATCGGCTTTAAAATTAAAGCCTGGTTTTCATTAGGTCAAATTCACTGACGGCAAATCACTGTCCTAGATGACAATATGTCATTTTGAGTCAAATGTGTTTTCATTAGGTTTCAAAAACTGACATGAAGTCGATAGAGCAGCGTGGGTCAAAGATTGCCGTCAAATTTTGGTGTCAGTTGATTGACAGTCCGTTTTCATCTCTGATGTCAAACGTGAAGTAAAAGCTTTTGACAGCCGGACAGCAAGGTCAGTTTTCTCACCCGTGGTTTTCTTGTGGTGGTGCTATTTCTAGGTTGCACAAAAACTTGGAAATCGTTTACTAATAACTCTTCCATTTTCCGATATTAAAATAGTATTAACAAAATAAATAAATAAATTTATAATACTCGCACAATCACAATCAGCTGTGCGCTCGACAAACCAGGGCCCCGGTGCAAAGGATTTTTTCGTTTGCTCCGCTTCCAAAACTTTTTGCTGCTCTTATGCCCATATGACACTACGTTTTTTTTTTCGGTATTCTACAAGGTTTTTTGAGTGAAGGAGATGGTCAAATACAGTTTTGCGTTGGTGCAAGCGAGCAAGCTATATTGAAAAAACCAAACGAAATACCAACAAAATACCATCTAGGCGGTTAAAAACCAACGAGCCACTTTGTATTTCGGTAGGTTTTTTCGCATTCGGCAGGTTTTTCTGACAATTGTTTCAATTTGACAACTATAAAATAAATTATATATAAAATAAAAAATATATGGAAATACAAATTTTAAATTTGCCTCTTGTAAGCTTCTGCTTTGGCCGTAAGGGGAAAGAAGAACTCCGGGAGAAAAAGTATACTGCGCACTGGCTTCTCTTTATAACATGGAATACACAGCTACTCTGCCATCTGAGTTTCATAACTTTTATTTCAGTAATTTAAATTCAAATTTCCGGAAAGTTAATTCTTGAAATAAATATTATTTTCATTTAGTTTGAAGTTTAATGTCAATCAAATTGTTTTTGAGGGAGTTTTTGTCTCTTTTCAACCTACAGAAGAATTGTTTTTGTATTTTGACTTTCGGGGGATTTTCCACCCCAAAAAAAAACAAGAAAAAAACGTAGTGTCATATAGGCATTAGCTCCCATCCTTTTTTGCATAGGGCTCCGTTCTCGCTCCGATTTTTTATATATTGGCTCCGCCTCAAATCGCCAAGACTGTTTTAAATCAGATACGACAATTTTTAATGATGAAAAGAGACGCTCAACGCTTACCTATAGATAAAGGTAAACTCGATACTATTTGGCATAATCTAGGCTCGCTTTAAAACCATCTTCGGTTTTAAACCTACCTTTATTCTCTATAGCAGGCCTGCTAAACGCTCTCGTATTGAAAGTACAAAGCTCAATACATCTACAAAATTTTTATATGCATTGAAAATTTTTTTGCTCATTTAGATTTTTTTAAGAATTCCAATAAAATATTAAGGGTCTTCATCTAAAGTGGTAAACTGCTGGTAAATGCGGTAAAGTGATAAAATATTAATTGTAACAAATTATCTGTAAAAATTTGTATGAAAATATATTTAAGCAAAGTTTATCACCTTACCGAACGATTTTGTTGCGTAAATTTATAAATTTCTTTAAAACTCAAGTCTGGCACATTGTCAGTTTTACTTTTTCAATTTAAAAGAAGAAATTGTGGTTTCCTTCGGCATTTTTTTTTTGTTTATTTTATTGGGTTTTTTTTATTTATTAATCAAGTTGACACTGACAAGAGTTTAAAAAATTATTTACCAAGGTGGTTTCATGTAAAAATGCGGATAAACTGATAAACTTTAAAAATTTATTACTTTATCACTTTAGATGAAGACCACTATTATTTTAGAATTTATTTTCAAATGGTAGTATCATATACATACACATTTTTTTTTTATATTTTATATGAAAATTATTTGAATACAAATTTTTTACAGTGCTTTCATATTTTGAATTTTTTTTTTCATTACAATTTTGTTATTGTATATTTCGATTTCTTACGGCAGTTCTCGAGAGCTCTAATACAAAGTGCCTTTGCTCTGCACATAAAATATGAATCATAGGCACATATGTACATATAAAACTTTTTTATATCTGAGTGCTTATGGCAGTGCAAAGAAAATCTTATTTTTATATTTTTATTCGAAGGCGTTTCTTAACAAATCAAAAAAAAAAAGAGATTAAAAACCATGGACGCAAAATCAGTGAGCCATTTACAATGTTACGATCAAATTTTGTAAATAAAACAAAATGTCATGCAGAAATTTCATTAAGTATATACATACATCTACCTTGGCTGTTATAGCAAGTTTAATATACCTAATATACCTACATGTTTTTATTGATATCTTTTTATTGAATTAAGCTATAAGAATGGGGTTTTACAGAAATATAGAGTTTTAAAAGGAGAATAATGTGGTATATGTAACTCAAAATTTTCTTAAGTCGACTTAAGCGGTTATTTCTTGTGGCCACAGATATAGATATATAAAGAGCTAGTGATTTTTAACTCCACTTCCAGCTTCTACCTATAATTTGAGCTCCAGCTCCGCTCCGTGAAAAAGCCATAGCTCCTTAGCTCTTCGCTCCTTGACACGCTCCGTGGCCCTGCGAATCAGCTGTGAGCTTGACAAACGAAAACAGTTTGCCAACACGCTGGCAAATGAATTTTGTGTGTCAAATGTTGCCCAATGCGCTGGCAAACTACAATTTGAGTGTTTTCATATGGCTGTCATTTTATATGACAGCGAGTGGTCAAAACTGACTGCAAACGCATTTGACACAATATGCCAACCCGTTTTCATTTCTTTGACAATATTTGACGTCACATATGACCTAGTGAAAACCAGGCATAAGATTGTATGGCAGGTGCCACGCCCACCCAAGATTTTTTAATTTTCTCTTCGACTAAACCTTCGCGGGGTTACAACAAACAAACCCCCCTAAGGAAGTATTTGATTTGGTTGCCCTGGGTATTTTTGCAAATTGTTATGCCTTGGGGTACCCAAATAAAGACTGCATTCAAGAAATTCCTGGAAGTTGTATAGTTTTTAAAATAGGGGTAAAAAACCCCTTTTCCATAGGTTGGGGCATATATTGGTCCATAACTTTTTTTCTGTTTGTCCTATCAACTTGATGTTGGTGTCGTTGAAATGATGTGATTTCACCGCTTCTACCACGTATACAAGTTGTTAACGCTTGGGCCGCTTATGCGCGTTCCGTAAAAATCTAAATGAATCAGACTTCTATGTTACGCTAAGTGTGCATAATCAAATGTACTCAAACCCCATTGAACAGAAATTTTGAGTGAGTTTGTTCATGCTACCTGCCCAGCCCGAGCAAACACCAAAAAATTTTTCTAATTAGTAAAAATCCAATTATTGGGTTTTTTAAGAGCAGCGGTCACCTCTCGGCAGTGGGCGGCATACCCTCCGAGAGTATTTCTGCCATGAAAAAGCTTCTCACAAATAATGCATTCGCCGTTCGGAGCCGGCATAAAACTGTAGGTCCACCCAATTAGTAGGAAAAAACAAAAAGGAGCACACCTCGAATTGGGAGAGAAGCTCGGCCATAAAACTCGTCAGAGTTATAATAGCGCCATTGTATTATATTATATATTATATTATTATTATATTGTTCATGCTACGTTAAGTATTTATAACTCCAGCTTAACTTTCAGTTACGTTTTTCTCTAATAATTTGTTAAGTAGTGTATATATAAACTATTTTGAAACGATCTCTATTTATTTCTCTTTTCAACGAAACATAATTTGTCATTATCCAAGCACGTATTCCTAGGATATTCCAGTTTAATCAAAAAACGTAAAAATATGCATACCAAAATTGCTTAGTTATGTAATGTTCATATGACACAAAATTTTTTCTTTGTATATTTCCTGTAATTTTTTTGTGGATGTTATTGAAAAACTAAAGTCACAAAACCGATTTCCACAAAAAAAAAGACAAGGAAAAGATTAGGTAAATACGGACCAGTGTTGCCAGAATATTTTGAAGCTTATAGCTAAATTAAATAAAAAAAATTGCTAAAAATAGCTAAATAATTTTTTTCATAGCTAAAATAAATAGCCAAATTTTTTTTTTTCAAAAATAGCCAAATATGATTTATTTAAAAAGACGTGACATAAAACAACTTCACATATATTAATATTTATATATACATATATTATATATTGTAGCCATACATATATTTGTTTGTATGTACTTATATATGTACGTCGCATAATAAGATTATTACAATGAAAAAAATCAATTCATTACATATGTATGTATGTATGTATGTACATTCAATTGTAGTATTAAAATAAATTATAATAGCGACTAGTTAATATTTAAACTTTAGTTAAAAATTTGATTCAATAACATTTCAAAAATCATATCTTCTTCATTTAATTCACAGGTTGAATTATTATTAATTGAAGGCATTGCTTTAATAATATCGTTAGGAATTTTAAAGTTATTACAACATTTTTCAAGCCTTTTTAGACCATACCTAACAGTCAATAGAGAGTTTAACATAAATAATTGCATTCTATTTCTTTGCTTTGTTTTTATTACGTTCATAACAGAAAATCTACGTTCTATTTCTGTATTACTAAGCGGTAGGATTAGAAAATTAAACACAAAAGATTGTAGTTCTTCAAACGGATTTTCGTTAAGAGCATTTCTAAGCTTTCTTACGTCTACCCAAAACTTTATTGTAGAGGTAGTTCCCTTCCATGGGTACGCGTGTAGTTTTTCCATTGCATTTCTAAAATAGTGATTTCCTCCGTGTTAAAGTGATCCTTTTCATCCTTGAAAGTGTCAAATATTTTTGGCTTATTTACAGAAAAAAATTCAATATTTTTTAAAGATTGAATATTCTGCGGTAAGCGTTGGCGGAGTTGCTCAATTAACTTGATAATAAAGTTCTGAAAAATTTTACGAATACACCGTGAAAAGGACGGTTTAAATATCGCGTATGCCAATGGTCATTTGCGAATTCAAATAGCAAAATGGGCAACAACAAAATGTATGGCAGAGTTGCTTTTGCGCACTGCGAAAACCTTATTGCATCCAAGGCAGATCTAGGAAGGTAGGCTCGGTGGCGAATTCAGAAACTACTTTTTTATTTACAAAGGTAGAGTGTAATGTCAAAATCAAAGCGAATTCACATCATGAACAATAGTAATGAGCGAGTCTCAAGCGAATTCAGATTTTAACTAAGGCGAATTATCATTTTGACATTACACTCTACCAATTACAATAACAAAATATATGAGAAATTTCTGAATTCGCCACCGAGCCTACCTTCCTAGATCTGCCTTGATTGCATCAACCTTGCATATGAATGCACCAATAATCGATAAAATAAGGAAAGCATGCCAGACTATCAACTTTTGTATAGTTTGATAATCATAAGGATAAGTATACACTTTCAAGTTTTCATAAACTCGCAGATGACTCATTAGCTTAAAATGATAAACTGATGTGCAAAATAAAGAAATTAAGAAAAATAGCTAAAAATAGCTAAGCTATTAAAAAAAAAGCTAACAAAAATAGCTAACAGCTAAACGCAAATATCTGTAGCTAAACGCCAAAAGTTATAGCTAAATCTAGCTACAAAATAGCTAAAGTGGCAACACTGATACGGACATACATATGCTACGAAAAATCGAAAACCGCCAATGTTGTATTCAGCCGATAATAACTTTTATTTGTATTGATTTTTTTTATAGTTGGTAAATTAATATCTTTATTTCATTTTATATTATAAACATGGGAAAAGAAGAACCCAATTATTGGGTTTTTTTCAGAGCAGCGGTCACCTCTCGGCAGTGGGCGGCATACCCTCCGAGAGTATTTCTGCCATGAAAAAGCTTATCACAACAAAAGCATTCGCCGTTCGGAGCCGGCATAAAACTGTAGGTCCACCTAATTAGTAGGAAACACAAAAAAGAGCATTGGGAGAGAAGCTCGGCCAAAAAACACGTCAGAGTTATAATAGCGCCATTGTATTATAACTTAACAACTTGTATACGAAGTTGAAGCGGTGAAATCACATCTTTTCAACGATACCAACATCAAATTGATAGGACAAACAGAAAAAAAGTTATGAACTAATATATGCCCCAACCTATGGAAAAGGGGTTTTTGACCCCTATTTTAAAAACTAGACGACTTCCAGGAATTTCTTGAATGCAGTCTTTATTTGGGTACCCCAAGGCATAAGAATTTGCAAAAATTCCCAGGGCAACAAGATTTTTTCATTTTTTGTAGAGCTGTGTTATCTATAAGGTGTAGAAATTAAATAAATAAAGCCATAGGTTAAAATATATAACATATAAACATATTAAATAATACAATTGATAATGAACTTAAGTTAGAGAAAAATATATATTCAATTCTAAGGCAGTCTTTATTGGATCAGAAATGTCCATGTCTAGGAAATTTGAGAAATAGTTAAACTCAGTCAGCGTTCTATTTAAAGGCTCATTAGCATTATAACCCGTTCTACTAAAGCCAACTTTGAAAACACTGAAAATACGAAATTTTCTGCTAGGGGTATAAAATTGTATTCTCTCAAGAATAGAGGGACAGTCAATTCTCCCCATAACTATACCCATTAAAAACGAGATAGCCTGAGTAATTGCCCTATTACGCAAAGAAGGTAAATTTAGAGAGCGCAAAGCGAAACGTACAAATGTCTTCTGAACCCTTTCCAGACGATTTGTGTGGAAAAAATGATTAGGCCTCCAGATAAAGGATACATAACCTAGCTTAGATCGTACAAAAGCTGAATATAACATCTTATGGGTATAAGGATCCGAGAAATTTGTAGAATGTCTTCTTACAAAAGCAAGCGTAGCAGATACGTCCGCTATGGTCTTATTAAAATGTGTGATAAAAGTGAGTTTAGGGTCGAAATGCACACCCAAATCCTTAATCTCACTAACCGACTCCAGACAGATATTATTGATGACATATGATGTGACTATAGGATTTTTCAACTTAGAAAACGTAATTTTATGGCATTTTTTATTATTAAAAAAAGATTTTATTTGCTAAACACCAAATATAAAATTTATTTATTTATGAATCATCATAATGTTTAATTTCTGAATAAATTTTCAAATCATCGGCGTAAAGAAGAAAACGAGCATTTGTAAAGCTAGAGCTAATATCGTTAATAAAAAGAACGAAAAACAGTGGACCCAAAATACTTCCTTGGGAGACACAGAGCGCTCAATAAATGGTAGACGAAATTCCATCAATAACCACATGACTGCGTCTGAGTTGAAGATATGATTTAATCCATTTAAGAAATATTGAATGGATACCGATAGCGGCAAGTTTAAGTAAAAGTAATTTATGAGAGTTTTTGTCGAAAGCTTTGGAAAAATCCGTCTAAATTACATCCATTTGGTATCCATTATGGATGGTTGACATACAGTCCTCCGTAAAGACAGCAAGATTGGTAGTCGTGGACCTACCTGCTACAAATGCTGATTTTGACAAATCAAATGTTTAACACTGAAATAAAGTTTTTTGTCTTGACTATGTTTTCGAAAATTTTTGCTACCGAAGAAAGTTTACTAATTGGTCTACTAGAATACGAGAAAGGGGTTCAAAGGTCAAGTCTTCACTTTAGCGGTAAAGTAAATTAAGTATGTTACTCCGCGGAATAAGGCCCTTAGAGGATTTCATATATGTTCTGATATTTTGAAAATAGAAACCTTTCCAGTAATAAAAAATATGTTTTATCAGGTTGGCGAATCAGATCAAAAATTAAAGTATCTTTTATTTTGAATATCAAATCACTAATAAGATGATGATGACTGTTGATAACTGAAAGCCAATGCGAAGCTTGGTCGGGTATGCTAGTTGGTCTATAATTTTCGATATTGCATTTATTGCCACTTTTGAAAATTGGCGTACGTTTCCAATCATTAAGAAAAATGCCTTTAGAAATAGATTTATTAAAAATGTGCATTAATGGTTCGGCCAAAGAGATACGGTTTTTGAATAAAACAGCTGAGAAACCATCCGCATCTGGTTTGAAAGAGCATTTTATGTCCCTAATACCTTCAATGATATCTTCCTCAGAAAGCACAAGGGATCCAAAGTCTAAGGCGGAAAGTATCTCCAGGTTATTTTCGCGGCTTATATTTTCTACCAACAAATCATCATCAGACTCGAAATTTGTCGAAAGGAATTCAGCAAATAAATTTGCAGCATCAGGCACGGATGCAGCACTAGTACTTTTGTAAAAAACCGATTTTGGTATATCTGAGCACGCTCTCCTTGATTAAATGTATTACCAGAATTGTTTAGGATTCACCTTAATATTGGCTTAAAAACCACGGATGTAGCTATTGTACCTCGACTTATTTAATTTTGAAAACTTTTTTTTTATAATAACTATAATTCGCAAAGTAACAATGGCGTTTAGTTGATTTGAACTTCTTATCAAACTTATTTCTCAAATTTCTCAGACGCTTTAAGTTGTTTGAAAACCAAGGAATTTTATACCTGACTGGTTTTAGAACTGAAACATAAAGGTATAATAAATCATAAATATATGTTTTAAATATGTTAAAACAATCTTCAACACCGTTATCTCTAAACAGAGCCTCCCAATTTAGTTCGCTAAACATAGCATCAAGAGCATTAAAGTCACAGCGGTTGTAATTGAAAGAAATATCATTATCCGTTAGGGAATTTTCAAAGAACTCATAGAATTCAAAATCCAATCTTAACGGAAAATGATGGAAGTTACATCGAGATATTGAGGAAGACGACTGTGATATAATAAATTTTATATTATCACTAATGAAAACCAAATCTAGCAAGCGATTCGGATTATTATAAACACTATTAACTTGAGTTAAACCTATGCCAAGGAAATTATCAATCACATAAGATTCCACAAAACTAGTTACATTAGTAGGAATCAAAAACAACTCATTATCAAAAACTGACCAATTTAAATTACTTAAATTAAAATCACCAAGTACATAAACTTTGTTATCACCAATTATTTTATGAAGTGCTAATACATTGTCTACATCATAGCTGTCCAAATGCGATTCACTACCACAATCAAGCAACGGCCGAAAAATGAGTGTGTTGGTGCGCCCAGCGTTCGAAATTAAACACTACGATAACATTCAATAACGTAGCGTAGCGTTCATGCGACAACGATATACACAAACATAACCCCTAACAAACCTAACGGTACTTGTATTGTTTGCGTTTAAGTTTGTGTAGATGAACACAAACAGAACACTACGCGTAGTGTAGCTGGTGGAAGTACGCTAAGTGTAAATGAACCTTACTTAGCGTTCTTTTATTATAGCGTTCAGTTAGTGTTCTTTCTTAAATTTTGCAAATTTAGTTGTGGAAATCGGCGTTTCATGTATGTATACATACTATTTTATACTCTGCAAAAAATGCGATTAATCCGGGACGTGTCCGGGATCAATCGCAAGGGAGCATGCGACTAATACAATTTTACATCCCTTTATATGGAGTGAATTGATCGCATTTGTTCGAGCATGTCCTATGAAGAGACTAATTGTTCAACTTGTATACCCGAACGGGTACCAATGTAGATTAATCACTAACATACCGAACGGGTACAAATGTAGATCAATCGCTTTCATCCCGAACGGGTACGAATGTAGATTAATCGCTTTCATCCCCAACGGGTACAAATGTAGATCAATCGCTTTCAGCACGAACGGGTATAAATGTAGATTTTTCTTTAAAAAATTGTAAATGTTCATGCATATTTAAATAATGTTTTACTTTTGTAAAAAAATCTCAATAAATAAATTTAAAAATTGTAAGTTTTGAGTATGCATTATATGAGCGTAATATAAAGGATTTTTTCATAGGATATTTTAGGCAACATTTTGTTAAAATTTTTATTAAAAAAGGGTGTTCAATTCGTTTTACCGGTTGTCTACGATTTTTTAAATACATTGCATATTTTTGTAAAATGTCTACATTTAAGGAATCTAGATTTGTACCCGCTCGGAATGAAAGCTATTAATCTACATTTATACCGTTAGGGAACAATTGGTCTACAATTAGTCTACATTTATACCCGTTCGGGAACAACCGGGGACTAATTGTGGACCGATTGTTCTCGAAAGAGATCAATCGAGGACAAATCTCTTTCGGGATTGATCGCACATTTTTTTGCAGGGTATAATAATAATAATACAATAATACAATGGCGCTATTATAACTCTGACGAGTTTTATGGCCGAGCTTTTCTCCCAATTCGAGGTGTGCTCCTTTTTGTTTTTCCTACTAATTGGGTGGACCTACAGTTTTATGCCGGCTCCGAACGGCGAATGCATTTTTTGTGAGAAGCTTTTTCATGGCAGAAATACTCTCGGAGGGTATGCCGCCCACTGCCGAGAGGTGACCGCTGCTCTTAAAAAACCCAATAATTGGATTTTTACTAATTAGAAAAATTGTTTTGGTGTTTTGCTCGGACCGTGGTTTGAACCCGAGACCTCTGGCATAGCAGGCGAGCACTCTACCCACTGCACCACAGCGGCCACATACTATTTTATATGTATGTATGTATATACTAACGTATGTTTTTCATTAATGGATGCTCATATGTACATATATATGTATGTATTGTATGTATATATTTTCTTTAATAAAAGACTTGTAAAAATTATTTTGGTTAAAAAATTTATGTAATATGGGAATTTTTAAGCCTAGCTTTGGAAAATTATTTAAAATATCTAGAATTAAAAAAAATTAAATTTTATAACATACGACGGCTGTGACCTGCTTGGGTACCCATATATACATATGTATGTATGTGAGGTAGGAATAGTTTTTAGTGTGTTAGGGTGGAAAGTTTTTAAGTGTTGCTCTAAATTTGGTGAATGTCCTTTTAAAATTTTTTTGCGGCATGTTGTTTTAGATGCAGTCGAGCAAATAATAGAAAACTAACTAATTGCATGTTGTACTTCTTGCACATTTCCTCGCAAATTTGGTAGATTTTTTTCAAGTAAAGGGTACCTATTTTTTTCGTCCTGAGCAAGGCCGTATTTGGGGGGGGGGTTCGGGTGTTTGAACCCCCCACGAAATTCTGGTAGATAAATTTTACTTCTATCATATTCAAAGCTATATGTTGAAAACACTAGTTTACGAATAATTAATTTGAGAAAATACCAAGAATTTCAGGTATAGGGGAGGGCTGGTATGAACCTGCTGAGATCAAAACCATTTTCTTATGGTTAGGGTTTTGAGATAACGTAATTTTGATTTTTTTGGTTACAACTTCAATCAAAAATTCTTTTCGCTGAAGTTACAAATACCCGTAAACCGTATCTACTCCGTTCGAAAGATAATTAAAGTACGCTTCTAACGACATACCACTTATAAATTAAATTATGTTACATTTCTAAAATTTTAGCATATTTCCTTATAACTTCATAAAGTCATGGCTGAAAATTCATTACTCGGGTTATATGAGTTTCTGAATTATAACATTTTGTGTGTTTTTCGAAAGATCCCATATATGGGATGTGTGCGTTTTTATATGTAGTCCGATTTCACCTACATATTTTCAATACTAACTTTGGAAAGTCACCATTTTTTGATTTTTTGCGATTATTGAAAAAAATTGGTTTTTATTGGGGTTTTTATAAGAAGTTGTAAAAATCAGGAAAGTTTTATTCTTTTTAAAATTATTCTGTTTTATTGCAAACATTTTAAGCGTAATATTAAAAAGATGCGATAAATACTTTATTTTTGGCGATTTTTTTCAAGTGAAACAAAAAGGATGTTTTATGGTCGAAAAACTCGGTTAGGTGACCAAACTATATGAAAACGACTTCACAGATAAAAGGACATTAGGAGGAAATATAAAGCTTCCCAAGCACTGTTTGCCAGCATAACACCAACAGTCTCAAAAATAAGCTGTTGCTGTTTTGCGAAAGTTATCATAATTTTTTGAGAACTTTTGAATTTCGATTTCCTTTGAAAATATCTTAAGTCGAAGCACAGAACAGTCGAATATATTTGTTTGTTTTTTGTGCTGTTGCTTTACTGTGTAATTTCAAACAGATCAGTCGACAGTAAAACACAGATAAACAGAATTTTTTTTTTGAAATTGGTTTTTTTTGTACATTACAATTTCGATTGTGTTCCCATAAATTAAAAAAAAAAAAAACAATAACAACAGTGCTGTAAAAACTCGAAATTATGTTTGCCCTTTGCTGTGCTGTACAAATTTCCACAATACAGCAACAGTCGACTATAATTTTTTGAAACTTAAGGCTGCGCAGATGCAGTACAGTAGAACTTTTTATTTTTTATACTTCTGCTGCGCTGTTAATTTTTTAATTTTCAAATGAAAACGAAATTCAATGGAAATGAAAAAAAAAAGTTGAAAATAATTTCAAACCCTGCTCAAAAGCAAGGCTGCTCAACGAAATGAACAAAATAATTTTGTTTCAAAAAATATCAATAAAAAATATCCAAAAATTATTTTGTTTTGCTAATTATCAGAAACAAAATTTTTTCGTTTCAAAAATTATCAATAAATCTTTAATCAGAATAATTTTGTTTCGTTGATATCAAAAAAATTAACAAAAATTGTATTTGTTTTTATTCATGTATGTAGTATGTACATACATACAATCATATGTAAAATTTTTTTTCTTCATAGAAAGCGAAATTATTGAAAAGTCAATTTTTTCGTTTAAATTTGAAACTATATTTTTTTGAAATAATTGTTTTGATAATTACCAAAACAAAAAGAAAATTTGAAACGAAATGGATTTTGTTATGCTTTTTACGTTTATAAAATCGAATATTTCAACAGAAACAAATTTTTTTTTTTGTTTATTGTTAAAAATAACGTTATTTTGCAGCCTTGCTCAAAAGACTAAAATAATGACATATCTATCAATTTTAAGAATCGGATGTCAAATAACAAAGTTGCAAAAAAAACAAGTTAGAGTCTCAACATAAGCTAAAAATCTTGAGGCGGACTTTTACAGCTGAAAAAAGCTGGGTAATCTAACCGAGTTTTTCGTCCATAAAATATTATTTTTTTTTACTTGGATAAAATCACCAAAAATAAAGTATTCATCGTATTTGTAATAAAACAGTCTAATTTTTAAATGAATAAAAGTTTCCTGATTTTTAACACTTCTTATAAAAATCCTAATTTGAAAATCAAAAGCTTCGTAAAAAAAAATTTCTTCTAAATAGCACTTGAGAAACCAGAATTTTTTTTATTATTTTTATTTAGTGCACGAAATAAGTTATATATTTTTCTCAAAAAAAAAAAAAAAAAAAAAAAAAAAATCCACAACGATGTAACCCCCCACGAAATAAATTCCTGGGTACGGCCCTGCATACATATATATGTACATATATTCATTTGCATTTAACTTGGCCTTTACTCTTTGCCACTCAGGACCAGGGCCGTACCCAGGAATTTATTTCGTGGGGGGTTACATCGTTGTGGATTTTTTTGTTTTTTTTTTTTTTTTTTTTGAGAAAAATATATCTTATTTCGTGCACTAAATAAAAATAATAAAAAAAATTCTGGTTTCTCAAGTGCTATTTAGAAGAAATTTTTTTTTACGAAACTTTTGATTTTTAAATTAGGATTTTTATAAGAAGTGTTAAAAATCAGGAAACTTTTATTCATTTAAAAATTAGACTGTTTTATTACAAATACGATGAATACTTTATTTTTGGTGATTTTATCCAAGTAAAAAAAAATAATATTTTATGGACGAAAAACTCGGTTAGATTACCCAGCTTTTTTCAGCTGTAAAAGTCCGCCTCAAGATTTTTAGCTTATGTTGAGACTCTAACTTGTTTTTTTTTGCAACTTTGTTATTTGACATCCGATTTTTAAAATTGATAGATATGTCATTATTTTAGTCTTTTGAGCAAGGCTGCAAAATAACGTTATTTTTAACAATAAACAAAAAAAAAATTTGTTTCTGTTGAAATGTTCGATTTTATAAACGTAAAAAGCATAACAAAATCCATTTCGTTTCAACTGTTACCAAAAAAAATTAACAAATTTTTTTTTTGTTTTGATAATTATCAAAACAATTATTTCAAAAAAATATAGTTTCAAATTTAAACGAAAAAATTGACTTCAATAATTTCGCTTTCTATGAAGAAAAAAAATTTTACATATGATTGTATGTATGTACATACATACATGAATAAAAACAAATACAATTTTTGTTAATTTTTTTGATATCAACGAAACAAAATTATTCTGATTAAAGATTTATTGATAATTTTTGAAACGAAAAAATTTTGTTTCTGATAATTAGCAAAACAAAGTAATTTTTGGATATTTTTTATTGATATTTTTTGAAACAAAATTATTTTGTTCATTTCGTTGAGCAGCCTTGCTTTTGAGCAGGGTTTGAAATTATTTTCAACTTTTTTTTTCATTTCCATTGAATTTCGTTTTCATTTGAAAATTAAAAAATTAACAGCGCAGCAGAAGTATAAAAAATAAAAAGTTCTACTGTACTGCATCTGCGCAGCCTTAAGTTTCAAATATATAGTCGACTGTTGCTGTATTGTGGAAATTTGTACAGCACAGCAAAGGGCAAACATAATTTCGAGTTTTTACAGCACTGTTGTTATTGTTTTTTTTTTTTTTTAATTTATGGGAACACAATCGAAATTGTAATGTACAAAAAAAACCAATTTCAAAAAAAAAATTCTGTTTATCTGTGTTTTACTGTCGACTGATCTGTTTGAAATTACACAGTAAAGCAACAGCACAAAAAACAAATATATTCGACTGTTCTGTGCTTCGACTTAAGATATTTTCAAAGGAAATCGAAATTCAAAAGTTCTCAAAAAATTATGATAACTTTCGCAAAACAGCAACAGCTTATTTTTGAGGCTGTTGGTGTTATGCTGGCAAACAGTGCTTGGGAAGCTTTATATTTCCTCCTAATGTCCTTTTATCTGTGAAGTCGTTTTCATATAGTTGGGTCACCTAACCGAGTTTTTCGACCATAAAAAATTCCTTTTTGTTTCACTTGAAAAAAATCGCCAAAAATAAAGTATTTATCGCATCTTTTTAATATTACGCTTAAAATGTTTGCAATAAAACAGAATAATTTTAAAAAGAATAAAACTTTCCTGATTTTTACAACTTCTTATAAAAACCCCAATAAAAACCAATTTTTTTCAATAACACTGCTCTACAGCCAAAAAATACTCTGAACGGGACCATCCTTTCTATATGTAAAATCGGTCGCTGATTCCGAAAATCGGGTTCATTTTTAATTCTATGCGAAGGTTTTTGAGATATCGGCAATTTACCGTTATTTGGCCAATGGGTCCACTTAATCCTGTATATCTCTTTAACACAGTGAGTTTTCTTCCTTGGGGTTACACCAAACGGAAGAAAATTAAATTTCCTTTTCACGGCTCCTATAACATTTTTCTCTAGCTCTTATAGTTTCTGAAATATTGACGATTCAATTTTTTTTTTTGAGAAAAATATATCTTATTTCGTGCACTAAATAAAAATAATAAAAAAAATTCTGGTTTCTCAAGTGCTATTTAGAAGAAATTTTTTTTTACGAAACTTTTGATTTTCAAATTAGGATTTTTATAAGAAGTGTTAAAAATCAGGAAACTTTTATTCATTTAAAAATTAGACTGTTTTATTACAAATACGATGAATACTTTATTTTTGGTGATTTTATCCAAGTAAAAAAAAATAATATTTTATGGACGAAAAACTCGGTTAGATTACCCAGCTTTTTTCAGCTGTAAAAGTCCGCCTCAAGATTTTTAGCTTATGTTGAGACTCTAACTTGTTTTTTTTTTGCAACTTTGTTATTTGACATCCGATTTTTAAAATTGATAGATATGTCATTATTTTAGTCTTTTGAGCAAGGCTGCAAAATAACGTTATTTTTAACAATAAACAAAAAAAAAATTTGTTTCTGTTGAAATATTCGATTTTATAAACGTAAAAAGCATAACAAAATCCATTTCGTTTCAACTGTTACCAAAAAAAATTAACAAATTTTTTTTTTGTTTTGATAATTATCAAAACAATTATTTCAAAAAAATATAGTTTCAAATTTAAACGAAAAAATTGACTTCAATAATTTCGCTTTCTATGAAGAAAAAAAATTTTACATATGATTGTATGTATGTACATACATACATGAATAAAAACAAATACAATTTTTGTTAATTTTTTTGATATCAACGAAACAAAATTATTCTGATTAAAGATTTATTGATAATTTTTGAAACGAAAAAATTTTGTTTCTGATAATTAGCAAAACAAAGTAATTTTTGGATATTTTTTATTGATATTTTTTGAAACAAAATTATTTTGTTCATTTCGTTGAGCAGCCTTGCTTTTGAGCAGGGTTTGAAATTATTTTCAACTTTTTTTTTCATTTCCATTGAATTTCGTTTTCATTTGAAAATTAAAAAATTAACAGCGCAGCAGAAGTATAAAAAATAAAAAGTTCTACTGTACTGCATCTGCGCAGCCTTAAGTTTCAAATATATAGTCGACTGTTGCTGTATTGTGGAAATTTGTACAGCACAGCAAAGGGCAAACATAATTTCGAGTTTTTACAGCACTGTTGTTATTGTTTTTTTTTTTTTTTAATTTATGGGAACACAATCGAAATTGTAATGTACAAAAAAAACCAATTTCAAAAAAAAAATTCTGTTTATCTGTGTTTTACTGTCGACTGATCTGTTTGAAATTACACAGTAAAGCAACAGCACAAAAAACAAATATATTCGACTGTTCTGTGCTTCGACTTAAGATATTTTCAAAGGAAATCGAAATTCAAAAGTTCTCAAAAAATTATGATAACTTTCGCAAAACAGCAACAGCTTATTTTTGAGGCTGTTGGTGTTATGCTGGCAAACAGTGCTTGGGAAGCTTTATATTTCCTCCTAATGTCCTTTTATCTGTGAAGTCGTTTTCATATAGTTGGGTCACCTAACCGAGTTTTTCGACCATAAAAAATTCCTTTTTGTTTCACTTGAAAAAAATCGCCAAAAATAAAGTATTTATCGCATCTTTTTAATATTACGCTTAAAATGTTTGCAATAAAACAGAATAATTTTAAAAAGAATAAAACTTTCCTGATTTTTACAACTTCTTATAAAAACCCCAATAAAAACCAATTTTTTTCAATAACACTGCTCTACAGCCAAAAAATACTCTGAACGGGACCATCCTTTCTATATGTAAAATCGGTCGCTGATTCCGAAAATCGGGTTCATTTTTAATTCTATGCGAAGGTTTTTGAGATATCGGCAATTTACCGTTATTTGGCCAATGGGTCCACTTAATCCTGTATATCTCTTTAACACAGTGAGTTTTCTTCCTTGGGGTTACACCAAACGGAAGAAAATTAAAATTCCTTTTCACGGCTCCTATAACATTTTTCTCTAGCTCTTATAGTTTCTGAAATATTGACGATTCAATTTTTTTTTTTGAGAAAAATATATCTTATTTCGTGCACTAAATAAAAATAATAAAAAAAATTCTGGTTTCTCAAGTGCTATTTAGAAGAAATTTTTTTTTACGAAACTTTTGATTTTCAAATTAGGATTTTTATAAGAAGTGTTAAAAATCAGGAAACTTTTATTCATTTAAAAATTAGACTGTTTTATTACAAATACGATGAATACTTTATTTTTGGTGATTTTATCCAAGTAAAAAAAAATAATATTTTATGGACGAAAAACTCGGTTAGATTACCCAGCTTTTTTCAGCTGTAAAAGTCCGCCTCAAGATTTTTAGCTTATGTTGAGACTCTAACTTGTTTTTTTTTTGCAACTTTGTTATTTGACATCCGATTTTTAAAATTGATAGATATGTCATTATTTTAGTCTTTTGAGCAAGGCTGCAAAATAACGTTATTTTTAACAATAAACAAAAAAAAAATTTGTTTCTGTTGAAATATTCGATTTTATAAACGTAAAAAGCATAACAAAATCCATTTCGTTTCAACTGTTACCAAAAAAAATTAACAAATTTTTTTTTTGTTTTGATAATTATCAAAACAATTATTTCAAAAAAATATAGTTTCAAATTTAAACGAAAAAATTGACTTCAATAATTTCGCTTTCTATGAAGAAAAAAAATTTTACATATGATTGTATGTATGTACATACATACATGAATAAAAACAAATACAATTTTTGTTAATTTTTTTGATATCAACGAAACAAAATTATTCTGATTAAAGATTTATTGATAATTTTTGAAACGAAAAAATTTTGTTTCTGATAATTAGCAAAACAAAGTAATTTTTGGATATTTTTTATTGATATTTTTTGAAACAAAATTATTTTGTTCATTTCGTTGAGCAGCCTTGCTTTTGAGCAGGGTTTGAAATTATTTTCAACTTTTTTTTTCATTTCCATTGAATTTCGTTTTCATTTGAAAATTAAAAAATTAACAGCGCAGCAGAAGTATAAAAAATAAAAAGTTCTACTGTACTGCATCTGCGCAGCCTTAAGTTTCAAATATATAGTCGACTGTTGCTGTATTGTGGAAATTTGTACAGCACAGCAAAGGGCAAACATAATTTCGAGTTTTTACAGCACTGTTGTTATTGTTTTTTTTTTTTTTTTAATTTATGGGAACACAATCGAAATTGTAATGTACAAAAAAAACCAATTTCAAAAAAAAAATTCTGTTTATCTGTGTTTTACTGTCGACTGATCTGTTTGAAATTAAACAGTAAAGCAACAGCACAAAAAACAAATATATTCGACTGTTCTGTGCTTCGACTTAAGATATTTTCAAAGGAAATCGAAATTCAAAAGTTCTCAAAAAATTATGATAACTTTCGCAAAACAGCAACAGCTTATTTTTGAGGCTGTTGGTGTTATGCTGGCAAACAGTGCTTGGGAAGCTTTATATTTCCTCCTAATGTCCTTTTATCTGTGAAGTCGTTTTCATATAGTTGGGTCACCTAACCGAGTTTTTCGACCATAAAAAATTCCTTTTTGTTTCACTTGAAAAAAATCGCCAAAAATAAAGTATTTATCGCATCTTTTTAATATTACGCGTAAAATTTTTGCAATAAAACAGAATAATTTTAAAAAGAATAAAACTTTCCTGATTTTTACAACTTCTTATAAAAACCCCAATAAAAACCAATTTTTTTCAATAACACTGCTCTACAGCCAAAAAATACTCTGAACGGGACCATCCTTTCTATATGTAAAATCGGTCGCTGATTCCGAAAATCGGGTTCATTTTTAATTCTATGCGAAGGTTTTTGAGATATCGGCAATTTACCGTTATTTGGCCAATGGGTCCACTTAATCCTGTATATCTCTTTAACACAGTGAGTTTTCTTCCTTGGGGTTACACCAAACGGAAGAAAATTAAATTTCCTTTTCACGGCTCCTATAACATTTTTCTCTAGCTCTTATAGTTTCTGAAATATTGACGATTCAATTTGAATTTTTTCGATTTTTTACGATTTTTTGAAGAAAAAATTGACTTTGTCAGGCAATATCTTTAAAACCAATATTTTCACCTTCGGTTTTACTCCTTTGCGTGAAGCTCCATTCTATTACCAAAAAAATAAGCTATAAACGATGAAAATCCATTGTAAAATGGAAAAGTTATAGGCGATCAAGTAAATACAGCCAGGTTGCGCAATGCCTCTGCACGCGTACATTCTATGCATATTGTACCAATACCTACACATCTGTAGTAGCAGCACATTGGCAGCGCAGTAGATACAAGCCCATTTACGGGTATTACGGGTCACTTAAAAGAGTAAAACCGAAGGTGAAGACATTGGTTTTAAAGATATTGTCTGACAAAGTCAATTTTTTCTCCAAAAAATCGTAAAAAATCGAATACATTCAAATTTAATCGTCAATATTTCAGAAACTATACGAGTTAGAGAAAAATGTTATAGGAACCATGAAAAGGAAATTTAATTTGCTTTCGTTTGGTGTCACTCTAAGGACTCACTGTGTTAAAGAGATATACTGGATTAAGTGGACCCATTGGCCAAATAACGGTAAATTGCCTATATCTCAAAAACCTTCCCATAGAATTAAAAATGAACCCGATTTTCGGAATCAGCGACCGATTTTACATATAGATAGGATATTCACGTCTAAAGTACAGACAAAAAATTTCATTTTGTGATCCAGTGTAATCGCAAAAAATCAAAAAATGGTGACTTTCCAAAGTTAGTATTGAAAATATGTAGGTGAAATCGGACTACATATAAAAACGCACACATCCCATATATGGGATCTTTCGAAAAACACACAAAGTGTTATAATTCAGAAACTCATATATCCCGAGTAATGAATTTTCAGCCATGACTTTATGAAGTTATAAGGAAATATGCTAAAATTTTAGAAATGTAACATAATTTAATTTATAAGTGGTATGTCGTTAGAAGCGTACTTTAATTATCTTTCGAACGGAGTAGATACGGTTTGCGGGTATTTGTAACTTCAGCGAAAAGAATTTTTGATTGAAGTTGTAACCAAAAAAAACTCAAAATTACGTTATCTCAAAACCCTAACCATAAGAAAATGGTTTTGATCTCAGCAGGTTCATACCAGCCCTCCCCTATACCTGAAATTCTTGGTATTTTCTCAAATTAATTATTCGTAAACTAGTGTTTTCAACATATAGCTTTGAATATGATAGAAGTAAAATTTATCTACCAGAATTTCGTGGGGGGTTCAAACACCCGAAACCCCCCCTAAATACGGCCTTGTATGTATGTATATTTACATAGTGGGAGATCGCAGAGCATTTGTGCAACATTCATAGACATATAGATACCAGGGTTTGAATTTGCTTGCTGCAAAACAGCAATAGCCGATGTTTTTTGCTTATTGCTGAATTCAGCCGAGCCAAAAACGAAAACACGAATCATTCGCTTCAGTTTTCAGCTGAGCCGTGTTTGCTTGTATAGTCAAGCCAAACAATAGAGGTGAGTAATGACACGATTTTTTGGGAGTTGACACATAAGCATTGACTCACTAAAAAGAGTCGACCCACTGAGTTGGCACGATTGTGCTACAACACCTTGTGTTACAGCACGTTTGTACTACAGCACGATTGTACTACAGCACATATTACTTTGTGCTATTGTCAACCAAAAAGTGTTACTACTATCAGAGACTGTGCTATCAGAGACTGTGTCAGTGAAAGAGTCGCTCCGATGATGAATTGATATTTGTAGGAGAATGGCATATAAATCAATAATAGAATTGAAGTGATAGGTGTGGGTGGGCAAATATATGGAAAATTAATTAGTTAATTAATTAATGTCGTTTTTGTTGTTGATTATTGATTTAGACCTATGTAGCTCTGAGATATAGGGTATTTAGGGATTTTTGAGATGTTCATGAAGTACACATATTGGGCTATCTGATGGATAAATAAAATATACATATAAACTTAGTTGATAAGATCAATTACAAATTTCAAATGAATGTATCTTTTTATATATGCACGATATACGATAATGGGTTAAAGTCCAAAAGTTGGGAAAAATCATCTAGCTTCTGAATATCATATTCAAATTTACCAAAATTAAGGGGAACAACCGAAAAAATCCCAAAATATGGGTCCATACAAAAACGGGTTAGTGTCCGAAAGTTAGTACAATTCATGCAGAATACATCTATATACACCAAATTTGCCTAAATCACCTGGAACAAATGAAAAAATGCATAATAGGTGACCACCCCAATACCAAAAACCACCAAAATACACCAAGTGCCATATAAAGTAAGCATGCACAAGATGACACTTAAATAAGAGGCGAAATCGAACGTGCCAGCGGAGTCGAGTGTGCTAATGAGTTAACATGCTATAAACGTGCCAGCGGAGTCAAGTGTGCCACTGAGTTAACGTGCTATAAACGTCCCAACGGAGTCAAGTGTGCTACTGAGTTATAATTTTATCGTGAGGTGAGCTTGAGCGTGCAGCTCACTGATGGGAGTTGACACGGAGTCATGACTCAGTGCTGAGTTACCCAAGCCTACCAAGCAACTCAATTTGAGAGGGTTTGCTTTTACTTCCAGCAATTAGTTGAGTGGTAAATTTTTGCTTACAGTTGCTTATTTTGCTGAAACTAGTTTTTAAGCAGAATTCAACATGAAAAGATGTTTACAAATGGACATACATACATATTATGTGTACACACATACATACATAAGTAAATATGTATAAAAAATCGAAATATGCGTAAACAAATCGTTTCAGCAAAATAAGCAAAAGCAGAAAAAATGCAAAGACACAACTAATTGGTGGAAGTAAAATGAAATCGCGTTACTTTGCTTAACTATACAAGCAAACACGGCTCGTTTTTTACTCGGCTGGCCGAGTTTGCTAATTTACTTTTCGTTAGCAAAAGCAAAGCAAAAGAAAATGCAGCAAAAGTAGCTAAGCAATTTCAAACCCTGATAGATACTCTACAAAGAAATTCACATTAATCGGGGGATGCTTTCGGGATCACGCGCAATGTAGCATGCGACTATTCTTAATTTTATCTAAATGACGTTGTTCATTATTAATAATTTTTAATAAATTGTATGTGTGTATAAGCATTTATACGTATGTATACATATGCCCATATTTAAGTATTGACAGGCCTAAAATTTTAGTGACCGTAAATTATTGCTTATTGGTGGGCTGTCCAGTTTTGTTGTCAGAGAAAAATTACATTGAATTTCGCATTAATGCAAATTATTGTCTGATTTTGCAACTCAAACAATGGTTTTTGCAAGTTTAGGTAGCTGTTCAGATATTTTTGTGTTCCCGAGAGCATTCCGGATTAATTTGAAATTCTTTGAAGGGTATATATATGTATATATGGCTGTGGACATTTGCATCAGACCGCCATTGTGACACATATCGCTCTGCGCTCTCTTACACAATCCCTCTCATAATTTTGCTGCGGTCTGATCAGTGTTGCCACTTTAGCTATTTTGTAGCTAGATTTAGCTATAACTTTTGGCGTTTAGCTACAGATATTTGCGTTTAGCTATTAGCTATTTTTGTTAGCTTTTTTTTTTAATAGCTTAGCTCTTTTTAGCTATTTTTCTTAATTTCTTTATTTTGGACATCAGTTTATCATTTTAAGCTAATGAGTCATCTGCGAGTTTATGAAAACTTGAAAGTGTATACTTATCCTTATGATTATCAAACTATACAAAAGTTGATAGTCTGGCATGCCTTCCTTATTTTATCGATTATTGGTGCATTCATATGCAAGGTTGATGCAATCAAGGCAGATCTAGGAAGGTAGGCTCGGTGGCGAATTCAGAAATTTCCCATGTATTTTGTTATTGTAATTGGTAGAGTGTAATGTCAAAATGATAATTCGCCCTAGTTAAAATCTGAATTCGCTTGAGACTCGCCCATTCCTATTGGTCATGATGTGAATTCGCTTTGATTTTGACATTACACTCTACCTTTGTAAATAAAAAAAGTAGTTTCTGAATTCGCCACCGAGCCTACCTTCCTAGATCTGCCTTGGATGCAATAAGGTTTTCGCAGTGCGCAAAAGCAACTCTGCCATACATTTTGTTGTTGCCCATTTTGCTATTTGAATTCGCAAATGACCATTGGCATACGCGATATTTGAACCGTCCTTTTCACGGTGTATTCGTAAAATCTTTCAGAACTTTATTATCAAGTTAATTGAGCAACTCCGCCAACGCTTACCGCAGAATATTCAATCTTTAAAAAATATTGAATTTTTTTCTGTAAATAAGCCAAAAATATTTGACACTTTCAAGGATGAAAAGGATCACTTTAACACGGAGGAAATCACTATTTTAGAAATGCAATGGAAAAACTACACGCATACCCATGGAAGGGAACTACCTCTACAATAAAGTTTTGGGTAGACGTAAGAAAGCTTAGAAATGCTCTTAACGAAAATCCGTTTGAAGAACTACAATCTTTTGTGTTTAATTTTCTAATCCTACCGCTTAGTAATACAGAAATAGAACGTAGATTTTCTGTTATGAACGTAATAAAAACAAAGCAAAGAAATAGAATGCAATTATTTATGTTAAACTCTCTATTGACTGTTAGGTATGGTCTAAAAGGCTTGAAAAATGTTGTAATAACTTTAAAACTCCTAACGATATTATTAAAGCAATGACTTCAATTAATAATAATTCAACCTGTGAATTAAATGAAGAAGATATGATTTTTTAAATGTTATTGAATCAAATTTTTAACTAAAGTTTAAATATTAACTAGTCGCTATTATAATTTATTTTAATACTGCAATTGAATGTACATACATACATACATACATATGTAATGAATTGATTTTTTTCATTTTAATAATCTTATTATGCGACGTACATATATAAGTACATACAAACAAATATATGTATGGCTACAATATATAATATATGTATATATAAATATTCATATATGTGAAGTTGTTTTATGTCACGTATTTTTAAATAAATCATTATTTGGCTATTTTTGAAAAAAAAAAAAAAATTGGCTATTTATTTTAGCTATGAAAAAAATTATTTAGCTATTTTTAGCATTTTTTTTATTTAATTTAGCTATAAGCTTCAAAATATTCTGGCAACACTGGGTCTGATGTATACACATTCCTATGTACATTGGGGTTGTTCAAATTAATATGAAGAAAATAAAGCTCTCCCGAAACATGCATATTTAGAGGTCAAGAAAATGTCTTAAAATGTCCACCTTCTTTTACATTAGTAATGCTACATATTTTTTGGTAAGTCCTTAGTCAACAAGATAAAGTTTCTTATCATCAAATAAAATCGCCTTGTCATGCAATGATTTTTCGGTTCTAATTTTTTGGACCACCTTATGCATGCAAAAATGCTTTGCAAAAAATAGAATTCATATTGAATAATAGCATCAAAACAGCCATATTCCGTAATTTGTTCGTATTAAATTTTTTTTTTTTGACCAGCTTAATGTACATATCAGTATATATGTACATATATACCCAATAGACCAAAGGGCTTGAGAATAATATTATAACAAGCTTACAAATATAAGCGTTAAGCTTGAGGAAAGCTTGTGTAAAGTATTGAAAAAGTCTTAAGAACAATTGTAGAAAAACCAAAACGGCACCCTTTTTATAAGCTTACAAATGTAATTGTAGAAAAATATTACTTGTGAAAGCTTGTTGTAAGCGTATAAATATAATTGTATGTATAAATAGTAGAAAAAAGAAAAAAATAAATTTTTATTTGCATTTTTTTTTCTTTTTCTTTCCTTCTTCACCTTTACTGCAATGTTCTTTATTTTATATTCTCCTCCTGTTTCGGACCATAACATCAACCTGAAATTCAATCCAACGGTATCATATAGTGGTACATTCAACATTATATTGAACATTATTGAGGCTTTGAGCAAAAAAAATACTGTACAGCTGCCTTTCTAGATATATCCCAAGCTTTTGATCGCGTATGGCACGACGGCCTGCTCTATAAAATAAAAAATACTCTCCCTACAAGCTACTTTCTATTTATACAATCTTATCTAAAAAATCGTTACTTTTTCGTCAAAGAAGGAGCAGAGCAGTCTGAGCTTTACGAGAGCTTAGCAGGCGTCCCGCAAGGTAGTGTAATGGGCCCAATACTGTACCTACTTTACACATACGACCTCCCAATAGCAGAAGGAGTCACTATCGGCACTTTTGCCGATGACACTGCTGTACTGGCTTCAGACCTCAACCCTAATGTCGCCTCACTCAAGCTTCAAAGAAGTTTAAATAAAATTACCCATTGGCTGAAAGACTGGCGGATAAAGTCAAATGAATCAAAATCTGTTCAAGTGACGTTTACCACTAGACGTAACACTTGCCCACCCGTAAAACTCAATGGCATTGATATACCGCAAAGTGACGTAACAAAGTACCTGGGTATGCATCTCGACAGAAAACTAACATGGAGAACCCACATATTCACCAAACGAAAAGCTCTTGGTATAAAACTGAGAAATCTTTATTGGCTCATGAATCGAAACTCCCAACTATCAATCGACAACAAACTCCTGCTCTACTCAGCAATCTTAAAACCCATCTGGACCTATGGCATACAGCTATGGGGAACCGCAGCAAACTCAAATATAGAGATTCTCCAAAGATTCCAATCGAAAACCATTAGAATGATTGTAAATGCGCCCTACTACGTCACGAACGACCAACTACATCGTGACCTAAAGATACCTACTATCTCTCAAGAAATCAGAAAGTATGCTGCATCATACAAAATGAGAGTATTAGCTCACCCCAACCCACTCGTTCTAGCCCTGACGGCAAGACCAACCAATTTCGTACGCCTCAAAAGAAAATCATTTACAGATCTTTGCTGATGCACTACAATAAATGGATGCGCTACTGAGAGCAATCCATACATGCCCACCATGTTTATTAAGTCATTATTAATTACTAATTACTTTTAACGAACCACAAAATTGTTAGATGTATTTTACAGACCTGTAAAGTGCAAGTACCAGTACAAGTACAAGTACCAGTACCTCAGTACTTCGAAATTCGAGTACAAGTACACATACTTCAGTACTTGTACTTGAAATTTACAAGCACAAGTACTTTACTGATAAGTACTTTTTAAGTACTTACACATATCTGTGTTTTTGTTTTGCTTTTCTGAATGTTTTTATTGAAACAAAAATTTGAAATCAAAAACAATTGAGGTATACCAAGTTGTGAGTATACCCTTCGTCAGCGAATACGCAGGGTTTTGTTGGGTTTTATCACGTAATAGTAGCTTATAACACGGTTTCATCGACACAGAAGCTCCAGTGGTGGATAAAAGTGTCTTTTAAATGTGTGAAAAATTCACTTTAGGGCTCCTTAAATGAACGTTTACATAGTCCCGGAAATCACAGAAAATCAGTAAACAATTCTTACGGCCCCTTAAATAAGCAATTTCCAATATACCTTGGATAAATACTGTTCCTTAAAAGAGCTATGTATTTAGAAGAATTTAAATTTTAAATTTTTATAATCGACTTTGGCGACCTTGAAAATTGTATCAGTGGTTTACATACGAGTATATACATATGTTCCTACATATGTATGCTGGCTCAAGATCCACATGAAGCACAATGGGCGGGATCAGAAGTCGCATCCGTTGAGCACAACTGTTATGTAAATATCACTGAGTGGATCTCAAGTGAGCATAACAAAATTTATGGTGGAAAAATTCTCCAAACTCACATACATACTATATTGAAGAAAAAATAATATATAACTTAAAAAGAAATACGCCTTTTAGGGGCTCTTTCGTACGTCGAGGTTCCCATATTGAAGCAAAAAAGGTCATAATAAAAAACAAATTGGCAAAAACACTCGCCTATACATTTGAAATCTTAAGTGGTACTTAATTGCGTTAAATATTGCGTTTTCATTTGTATAATCTCTGTGTAAAAATCAGACGATTTTTTAAATTATTTATTAAAATGTTGTCTCGGCTGATCAGCTTCTCCAGTCAAGGTTATTTCAATCATTGATACAAAAGTTCCGCTTATCACAAAAGAGCAACTTAAACGCGAAGTCGGGTATATAATGCTCGGCGTCGCACTTAAGTTTTCTGAACTACACCTTTTTCAGTTGAAATTCAGAAAGTTCCAATTGATATTCAGAAAATTACAATTGAAATTCAGAATTTCCATTTGAAATTCAGAAAGTTACAATTGAAATTCAGAATTTCTATATGAAATTCAGAAAATTACAATTGAAATTCAGAAAATTACATTTGAAATTCAGAAAATTACAATTGAAATTCAGAAAGTTACATTTGAAATTCAGAAAATTACAATTGAAATTCAGAAAACTGTTTTGTACTGTGAGGAAGGTTTCTGAATTTCAAATGTAATTTTCTGAATTTCAAATGGAATTTTCTGAATTTCAAATGGAATTTTCTGAATTTCAAATGGAATTTTCTGAATTTCAAATGTAATTTTCTGAATTTCAAATGAAATTTTCTGAATTTCAAATGGAAAATCTGAATTTCAATTGTAACTTTCTGAATTTCAAATGAAAATTCTGAATAACTTTTTGGTTGCTTGTTTTTCCGACAGGGTAGGAATATGATGTATTGTGGAACGATTTTCCGTCATCCCTTGTCAAGTTTGGTTTGGAGACAAACCGGTTTCGGCTAATATGCGCCATCTTCAGTGTCTTCTTTCGTTCTGAGTTATTTTCTGTAAGTTCGATAGCATTTATAGTAACTAACTTCCGTCGTTTTGTTCAGGTACTTCGTGTTCATGTGATGTGTTCGTGCATTCGTGCGTTCGGGTGACGTGTGTGTGTGTGTGTGAGTCTGTGTTGTGTGTTTAGGTATGCAAATCTATTTTTTTTGTCATATTTTCATTATTGTACCCTCATTAACCAAGTAGGTAAAAGTCCGTTATTGTCCGTTTGTGTGTTGTTTTGTTTATGTCGGTTTTAGGTCTTTTGTCCTCTTTCGGGTATATTAGCTTAAGCGGTTCAAATAATGTATCCGATGCGGTGTTTATTTGTTCATTTATTATTTTACCTACGAATGTTTTTTGTTTGTATATCTCCATATTTTCTAATATGTTAAGTCGTCTTCCTTTATGCTGTATGTGGAGAATTTTAGCTGTTTTTCCTATTTTCTATAAAGAAGAACAAATTTTGGAGCACCTCAACAGCCAACACAAAAATATAAAATTCACTATGGATACAGAGAAAAATGGAAAAATCAACTACCTGGACCTAACAATTAAAATAAACAAAGAGACTAACAAATTTACTTACGAAATATACAGAAAACCCACAGCAACAGATACAATAATACACAATAAATCTAACCATCCTCAACAGCACAAGAACGCCGCTTTCAGACATTTATTAACACGACTTGAACGAACCCCGTTAGAAAAAGAAGCTTACAACAAGGAACTGAGCACAATATACACAATCGCAGAGAACAACGGATATCAAAAAAGTTTAGTGAAGAAAATACAAAAAAACATAAATTCTAGAAAGTCAGAAACCAAAGAAAAAGAAGAGAAGAAATGGGCAGTCCTATCATATACCGGAGCAACATCTTACAAGTTGGCTAAAGTTTTCCAAAAATATAACATTAATGCAGCATTTAAAACGACGAACAATATGGGAAAACTTCTACGAAACAACATTAACAAGGAAGACCTCTTTGACAAACAAGGCGTATACAAATTGACTTGCGAATGCCAAAACAGTTATATAGGACAAACAGGACGCCAAATCAAGACGAGATATCGAGAACACATAAGGGATTACAATAAGAAAATAAGAAAATCATCAACGACAGTGGAATCAAATTTCGCCAACCACATGGCAGAAAACAAGTGTACACCCATGAAAATAGGAAAAACAGCTAAAATTCTCCACATACAGCATAAAGGAAGACGACTTAACATATTAGAAAATATGGAGATATACAAACAAAAAACATTCGTAGGTAAAATAATAAATGAACAAATAAACACCGCATCGGATACATTATTTGAACCGCTTAAGCTAATATACCCGAAAGAGGACAAAAGACCTAAAACCGACATAAACAAAACAACACACAAACGGACAATAACGGACTTTTACCTACTTGGTTAATGAGGGTACAATAATGAAAATATGACAAAAAAAATAGATTTGCATACCTAAACACACAACACAGACTCACACACACGCACACACGTCACCCGAACGCACGAATGCACGAACACATCACATGAACACGAAGTACCTGAACAAAACGACGGAAGTTAGTTACTATAAATGCTATCGAACTTACAGAAAATAACTCAGAACGAAAGAAGACACTGAAGATGGCGCATATTAGCCGAAACCGGTTTGTCTCCAAACCAAACTTGACAAGGGATGACGGAAAATCGTTCCACAAAATTCTGAATTTCAATTGTAATTTTCTGAATTTCAAATGGAAATTCTGAATATCAATTGGAACTTTCTGAATTTAAACTGAAAAAGGTGTAGATATTGAAATATCCTTGCACTTTGTGAATGTTTTGGGCCGCCAGATGGTCACACTCAGTATCCGTTATAATAATAAATACATATGCATAAAAACGTAAAGATGATCTCTTCGAAAACTGCATTTGAAGCAAAATAAATCTGAAATTTTAAAATATTTTCAATATTAAAAATTATTAATTAATAAAAATAATTTGACGACAATTCAAATGACACAAAAATGAAGGAATCTGTCTTTAATCGTAAAGGTGCACGTAGTTGGGGGGTGATTTTGGGAGCTACAGCCCTCCTCTCCAACTTTAAAGTTATAATAAATTTGTTCTGTTGAGAAAATTTTTATGTAATTTTATCTATGTACATACATATGTGTATGTATGTTAGGCCACGGCGATTTACTAACCTATATCGTGCGTTCGAAATTGGGATTTCTCTATTTTTTTATATATATGTGTATTATAAAGTGACCTAATAAAAGATTTTAAGCCATATCTCGTGAACCGATTCTAACTATTTTCCGTCCAAACGTTTGCCTAAGTAAGTAAATCACGCGTACCAGATTTCATCGATATATCTTTTTTAATGGTTTCTGAGTTATGACATATAAAACTTTCATTGTTTGACCCTTAATAGTGGGCGTGGCACCGCCCGTTTTCCAAAATTTCATCAAATTTCTTCATAGGGACCTGAGATCAACACGTGGGTAAAATTTCATCCCTCCAGCTATATTAGTGACTGAGATACCAAATTTCCTACCCAAAAGTTCGACCCGAATTGGGGGACATCAAAATTCGTTTTAGAGGTATGGTTCCTTCGGCAAAGTTTCTTATTTTGATCCCTAAAATACGATTTTCACAGAGCAATGACCGATTTTTAAATTGACCCGCCCTAATATATATCTATATATATAAAAATCTAATGGCACATTCTTTGCGCAGATTCAACTTCAACTTCAACTACTAGAACAATTTTATTTGGTATTTACATCTCATTGGGTGCCATTTAGACTATTGGTATGGTATATACTAGCTTTTACATTCGGCTCCGCCCGCTTTAATAAGTAAATAACATCAATGTTTATTCTGCCTCTCCCTCACCCTCCCCTCTCCTTTTCTATCAGAAAATGTTTCTTTAATTGATCTATGCTAAAATTTTAACAATTTTAGTATAATATGCAATTAATAATCGAACGAGAAAGTGATATTAAATGTAATACGCAAAAATGGCGTTCGCGGCTCCCCTTCATTTGTATCCATACCAGAAATGGAATAAAAATAGCATTGCCTAAGGAGACTAATATTTAGTATATTGTTCAGAAATCTCCTCCCAGAAAAAAATCCTACCTACGAGCCTGGCTGAAGACTACAGACAGATATTTTTTTGTTTGAAACCATCTGAAATAGTTTGTCAAAAAAGTACTTGCGTCTACATTGATAAGTACTTTTACTTGTACTTGGAATTTCCAAGTACAAGTACTGTGGTACTTGTACTTCGAATTTCCAAGTACAAGTACTGTAGTACTCGTACTTATTTGGTACTTAGTACCAGTATATACTGAGTATTTTACAGGTCTGGTATTTTATTTATACAGTTGGCAAAATATATTGGATGCTAAAAAAAAAAAAAAAAAAAAAAATTATTGAGGCTTTTATACTTCCCTTTTCGAAAAAGGAATAAATGAATTGTATGAATTTTACAATGATTTAAAAAAAATTTTACAGCAAGCTTAAAACAATGTTATTATTAATAGTTTTTTAAGCTTTCATTGCAAGTATAAAGTAAGCTTATCGTAATATTGTTTTCAAGCTTTTTAAGTAAGTGTTCCTCAATTATTACAATCATACTTGTGAATAAGCTTACAATTAAGCTTATAAAAACTGTATTGCAATAAGCTTACAATGGACAATTGTTATAAGCTTGTTCTCAAGTCCTATTACATTTCGCTTACATCCTGGTCTGTTGGGCATGTATGTACATATGTATGTATGTACATATGTATGTATGTATGTATGTACATATGTATGTATGTATGTATATATTCATTGCATCCTTCTTGGCCTTTACTCTTTCCCTCTCAGGACGAAAAATATCAGCTACATACATATGCGCATTTCTGGTATAAACATGCAAATGAACGCTACGATTAGCGTAGTGTTCATTTTCGCTGCCAGCGAAGCACGAAATAGGTAGCGTTAGATTTGTGTTCTTTCGCTCGTTTAGGGTTCGGTTTGTGTTTGTTTCCGGGACCGGGAGTTTTATTCCTTTTATAATAAAACGCCAAAGAAAAAAATTATATTTGGAGAAATATTTTATTTGGACAAAAATAATCAATCAACTCGGAGTTTTATTTTTTAAGGACAGCGATAAAATAAAAATTTGTTTGTTTGGTTTTTTACGGTCCATATAAAACGACAAGGCCAATAACTAGCGAACCCCTTAACCGAATTAAACAAAATTGTTATGTTTTTCTTTTTTTACCTTTCTATAATATTAGACAATTGCTTGCCTTTTTTATTTTGCTCTGGTTTTTCATTTTTGTTTATACATTTGTCTAGTTTATTTGCATTACTAACTAATACACTTGAATCTATAACCATATAAAAACCTCAATATTAAAGCTATTTGGCGTTAGCGCTTCAACTAACAGCCTATTGAATTGGACTTTTAAATTGAGCTAGATGTTATCGAAATATAGGTGGAAAGCTAGTTTCTATTAGAAAATCTGAAAGGTAATTGAGTAAACATTTTAATGGTATCTATGCCAAGGTAGCCACCTATTTTTTAATTTTTCACAATTTAGCAAGTTTTCTACGGTCCATATAAAACAGTGTTCTGCTTCGAGTAAGGTTTTCGGCTCATCGATCTGACACAGTGCAATGCAACTCATACACATGATGTTTACCCGAATAAGCGATACGAGTAAAGCTTTTGTACGTTCGATGTCAAACGAACAAATGTTTGGTTGGAAAGAAATGTACAAACCAATGATTTGTACATAAGTAGAAATTATCATTTGATCGATCGGTGTATGAGTTGTACTTAAACAGAAATGATCGTTTGATCGATCGGTGTACGATCATGTACATTTTTAATATGTGTGTCGTATAAATATATGTATGTACATACATATATATGTATGTATGTATGCTGGATTTAGTTTTAAAGCCGTTTTTCTTGCATTTTCAATTCTTTATTTTCTTTAATCTTTGTATGAGTGCGGATCAGCCGCTTTATTTTACATATCAAAAATTTAAATAAACGATTAAAAACTTTTCAAAGCGATAAAATGAAAAATCAATTTGTTTTTATTTTCATTAGTAGATACTTTTTTATTTCATTTTTAATATAAAATTAGAAAAGCTCTTATATAAAAGGAAAAAATTCGTGCATACAAATTAGGCATTATTTCATTTCTTTATTCTTGTTTTCATTAATACTTTTTTATTTAATTTTTAATATTAAATTAGAAAAATTATTATATAAAAGGAGAAACTTCGTGCTTACGTATTATGTAAAATATATTCCTTTCTTAACACTGAATTTAAAAAAAGCATATTGTCTATAACCGCAGGAGCTAGGCGGTTGCGCTTTTCGACTATTATATTACCAGCAAGTGAAAATGTGCGCTCACTTGCTGCACTGCTAGCTGGAATGGATAATATTTTAAGGGCAAAATTATAAAGAGTTGGAAACTAATTTTTATGATTTTCCCACCACTGCATGGCATCAAAATTATTTTCGAAGACTGTTTGCCAATCGGTAAAATTTTTCTCTATGGCAAAATGAGGTAGAAAATTTTTGCCATGTTGAAAAAAAAAACATATTTTGCTGTGCCAAACGGAAGAGAAAATTTTGACAGTTACAAAGATACACATATGGGCGAAAACGGGCAACGATACAATTTTAAACCGTAAAATGCATATAATTGTTGATGGCAGTATTAATGGAACAGAAGAAATGTATTCATGTAACGATTTGATTTTATTTTGTATTTAAATATTTGTGTTACTTATATCGTCGTACCATACGAAAACTAACATATTTAAAATTTCTGGCGAAAGCTATCAATAAAAAAATTCTGTACGAAAAGTAGAACATTTGACTTTTGGCCGACGAAAAGTAATAAAATCTAGTTTTGGCGGACGAAAAGTAATAAAATCGACTTTTGGCTGACGAAAAGTATCAGTAATTATATACTGTTTTTACATTAAAATTGTTGTTGTTTAAACGAAATTGATAGTTTTCGTCAGCCAAAAGTGGATTTTATTACTTTTCGTCAGCCAAAACTCGATTTTATTACTTTTCGTCGGCCAAAACTTGAACTTTTTACTTTTCGTCAGCCACAAAAAATCTGATGTTAGTTTTCGTATGGTACGACGATATGTGTATGTATTTAGCCCAATGGGCTAGGTAAAATTATGACGTTCAAATCCACCACGAATACTGTCAAAATTTTACTCCCTTATGTCAAAATTTCATTTTTTCTACCGATTGGCACACGGCCGAATTGTACAAATTCATTAATTTGACACCCATTTTCGTCTTCAATTTCACAAAAAACTTCCCACACTTCACTGCGGCTCTTTCTTTTATTAGATTTTTTGTAAACACCACTTTTAAGTTTTTCGTACAGTCGAATGATCGTATAAACATGCAATGATCGCGATCGATCAACTGATGGATCGGTTCGTTATAGTATGTACATATGTATACTCGTGCGATCATACAGCGGTCGTATCGTTCAACCTGTACATATGTTTGTTTCAAACCAAACCGTTCGATCGTTGTGTTGTTTAGTATGAAAGCATACAAACGAGCTGTAGCTCGTACGTTTATGGTTTGCCGGGTATCAAACGTACGTACACAATGAGTTGTATGCTATACCCGAACTTCAAACTGATCGAAGCAGAACTCTGATATAAAACACCAAGGCCAATAACTTGCGAACCCCTTAACCGATTAAACAGATTTGGTACCAAATGAAAGGTAATTGAGTAAACATTTTAACGGTATACATGCCAAGGTTGCCACCTATTTTTTATTTTTTCACAATTTAGCAAGTTTTCTACGGTCCATATAAAACTCCAAGGCCAATAACTTGCGAACTCCTTAACCGAATTAAATAAGTTTGGTGTCAAACGAAAGATAACACTGGATCACAAAATGAAATTTTTTGTCTGTACTTTGGACGTGACTATCCTATCTATATGTAAAATCGGTCGCTGATTCCGAAAATCGGGTTCATTTTTAATTCTATGGGAAGGTTTTTGAGATATCGGAAATTTACCGTTATTTGGCCAATGGGTACACTTAATCCAGTACAACTCTTTAACACAGTTATATTCCTTAGGGTGACACCAAACGAAAGAAAATTAAATTTCCTTTTCATGGCTCCTATAACATTTTTCTCTAACTCTTATAGTTTCTGAAATATTGACGATTAAATTTTTTTGACTTTGTCAGACAATATCTTTAAAACCAATGTCTTCACCTTCGGTTTTAATCTTTTACGTGAAGCTCCATTCCATTAGCAAAAAAATAAGCTATCAACGAAGAAAATCCATGGTAAAATGGAAAAGTTATAGGCGATCAAGTAAATACAGCCAAGTCGCACAATGCCTCTACACGGGTATATTTTATGCATGTTATACCCGTAAATGGGCTTGTATCTACTGCGCTGCCAATGTGCTGCTACTGCAGATGTGTAGGTATTGGTACAATATGCATAGAATGTACGCGTGCAGAGGCATTGCGCGACCTGGCTGTATTTACTTGATCGCCTATAACTTTTCCATTTTACAATGGATTTTCATCGTTGATAGCTTATTTTTTTGGTAATAGAATAGAGCTTCATGAAAAGGAGTAAAACCGAAGGTAAAAGTATTGGTTTTAAAGATATTGCCTGACAAAGTCAATTTTTTCTTCAAAAAATCGTAAAAAATCGAAAAAAATTAAAATTTAATCGTCAATATTTCAGAAACTATAAGAGTTAGAGAAAAATGTTATAGGAGCCGTGAAAAGGAAATTTAATTTTCTTTCGTTTGGTGTCACCCTAAGGAATATAACTCACTGTGTTAAAGAGATATACAGGATTAAGTGGACACATTGGCCAAATAACGGTAAATTGCCGATATCTCAAAAACCTTCCCATAGAATTAAAAATGAACCCGATTTTCGGAATCAGCGACCGATTTTACATATAGAAAGGATGGTTGCGTTCAGAGTATTTTTTGGCTGTAGAGCAGTGTAATTAGATAAGATTTTTAACGCATTCCCAAGTTGCCACCTAGTTTTAAGCTTTTGCTAAGTTTGATATTTTTTTTGCCGAAGTTAAACATTTCATAATAGTAGTTTTAATTAAGCACAATTGCTAAATACACTACTATCAAAAAACGATGTATTATAAAACAAATCAATAACAGTTGGACTATATATCTAACATACATAGGACTGTAATTTACATACATACATATTTTTGTATATAAAAAAGAGAATCCTTACCTTTCACTTCCACTTTAAATTTTAGATCAGATTTTTACTACTTTATGAAAGCTTAAATATTTTTTTCTATGAATTGCTCAGGTTACAAAAGGCAAAACGAAGTCTTGAATCTTTTGCATATCAAAAAGTACATAAGCTTCGCGCTCGAAAAACAACAATTGAAAAAAATTTCCGCTACACAGTATGCGAATCGCTTTCGCTAGCGGTGGAAAACTCAAATTTTAAAGATGAATAGACCGATTTTTTTTATTTCCTATCGATTGCAGATACTTCAATTAGCTTATAATCGAATTTTAATAGCCACTCTTAATTATATATCAGCAGCTGTTCGTGGCCTTGGTGTTTTATATGGACCGTAGAAAACTTGCTAAATTGAGAAAAAATAAAAAATAGGTGGCAACCTTGGCATGGGTACCATTAAAATGTTTACTCAATTACCTTTCATTTGGTACCCAATTTTTTTTAAATCGGTTATGGGGTTCACAAGTTATTGGCCTTGGTGTTTTATATGGACCGTAGAAAACTTGCTAAATTGTGAAAAATTAAAAAATAGGTGGCAACCTTAGCATAGATACCATTAAAATGTTTACTCAATTACCTTTCATTTGGTACCAAATTTGTTTAATTCGGTTAAGGCGTTCGCTAGTTATTGGCCTTGTCGTTTTATATGGACCGTAAAAAATCAGCTAAATTGGGAAAAATGAAAAAATAGGTGGCAACCTTGGTTTGAGTGGTAACCGTGGCATGGGTACCACCATTAAAAAGCTTACTGAATTACTTTTCGTCTGATACCAAATTTATGCAATTCGGTTAAGGGGTTCGCTAGTTATAGGCCCTGGAGTTTTATTTTGGAGTTAAAAAATAAAAATCCAGGTTTTTATTTTATCGCTGGAGCTAAAAAATAAAACTCCAAGTATTTATTTTATCGCTGGTGCTAAAAAAAAAAAACACCAAATTTTTATTTTATCGCTGTCCTTAAAAAATAAAACTCCAGATTTTTATTTTATAGCTGGCGTTTTTTAAAAAAAAATCAGAAATTAATAGGGTGCAGGTTATTGATCCTGGAGGTCCTGGGATGAAAGTAAAGTTAATAATTTGGTCCAAAGACACTATATAGCCCTGGAGTTTTATAGCATCAAAACAGAAAATAATTTTTATTTTCGGTCCCTGGTTTTTTTACATGAGCACAAACGCTATCGTAGCGTGCGCGTTTAGTGTTCTTTTTGGCGTAGCGTTCAGTTTATTTGCGAACTCTGGTGCGCCTACCGTATGCCAAAGTGAAAATTTACTAAAGATAATCAGT
The DNA here is from genome assembly GCA_960531455.1 of Urophora cardui. Classification (NCBI taxonomy): domain Eukaryota; kingdom Metazoa; phylum Arthropoda; class Insecta; order Diptera; family Tephritidae; genus Urophora; species Urophora cardui. The sequence continues at coordinate 84,710,906 of OY482673.1, forward strand.
CTTCATGCAGATTAGCCATGGGTAATGGCGCAATTTTTTTTAGCGCTGATACAATAACTCCAGCGCCAATCGTGGCGCCAGCACACGGTACTAGCGCAATAACACCTTTAGCGCAATTGTCAGGGTATAATCGATAAATAACAATTTTTCGCTTGCTACTATTTAGCATCCCCATTTTATTTCTTCTGGCGCAATTCTGCTTACATATGTATACGCGGGCACAACTAATTTTAATTTTCATAATCATTTGGAAACATTCTGTTCCGTATATTTGTGAAAATGTGCTGGAAATTAGTCACTTCCCTGCAAAAAATGCGATTAATCCGGGACGTGTCCGGGATCAATCGCAAGGGAGTATGCGACTAATACAATTTTACATCCCTTTATATGGAATGAATTGATCGCATTTGTTCGAGCATGTCCCATGAAGAGACTAATTGTTCAACTTGTATACCCGAACGGGTACCAATGTAGATTAATCACTAACATACCGAACGGGTACAAATGTAGATCAATCGTTTTCATCCCGAACGGGTACAAATGTAGATCAATCGCTTTTATCCCGAACGGGTACAAATGTAGATCAATCGCTTTCATACCGAACGAGTACAAATGGAGATCAATCGCTTTCATACCGAACGGGTACAAATGTAGATCAATCGCTTTTATCCCGAACGGGTACAAATGTAGATCAATCGCTTTCAGCACGAACGGGTACAAATGTAGATTTTTCCTTAAAAAATTGTAAATGTTCAAGCATATTTAAATAAAGATTATATTATTTTGTTTTACTTTTGTAAAAAAATCTCAATAAATAAATTTAAAAAATTGTAAGTTTTGAGTATGCATTATATGAGCGTAATGTAAAGGGTTTTTTCATAGGATATTTTAGGCAACATTTTGTTAAAATTGTTATTAAAAAAAAGGGTGTTCAATTCGTTTTACCGGTTGTTCTACAATTTTTTAAATACATTGCATATTTTTGTAAAATGTCTACATTTAAGGAATCTAGATTTGTACGCGTTCGGAATGAAAGCGATTAATCTACATTTATACCCGTTCGGGATGAAAGCGATTAATCTACATTTATACCCGTTAGGGAATAATTGGTCTACAATTAGTCTACATTTATACCCGTTCGGGAACAATTGGCCTACAATTAGTCTACATTTATACCCGTACGGGAGCAATCGGGGACTAATTGTGGACCGATTGTTCTCGAAAGAGATCAATCGAGGACAAATCTCTTTCGGGATTGATCGCACATTTTTTTGCAGGGTTAGATCACTACCAAGCATACATACATAATTGTGACGCTGTCATACATATACATATGGTGCTGTTACCCTGCAAAAAAGCCGAGTACTCCATGCACGCGTGTATAGAGTACTCGCTATGGACCAACCGAGTACTCCTCAACCTGCCACATTTCATATAAAAAATATGGTCCATTTAACATGGCGATGTCCTAGGCAGGGATCACATACTCCGATTTCCGCATGACACCCGAGTAATCCAAGGAGTAACTACATGGGATTAATCCATGGAGTACCTACATGGGATTAATCCATGGAGTAGGTACTAAAATTAATGAAATTTAATAATCGCTGAACAGATTTGAACGACTGCCAATTCAATTTGTTTATTAGCATGACATACATACATAAGAAAGCTTTTCTTTAATAAAAATAAAATAATAAAATTTTTCTAGCGCAATCGCCAACATGTTGTGTTGCGTTCAATGTCTATTTATTACTAAATCGTGAACGTTCAAACGAGCATACATATGGGCATACATACATACATACAAATGTACGCACTTGCTTCGTCGTTATCGCGATTTACATACATTCGGTTATAGCCCAGTTAGTCGAGAACGTGTGGTCCGCTCGCTGACGCAAACGCCCGTATGCAATTTTTAGAATTTTTTGAGCCCGTAGCAATCAGCTGTTTTACTCACACATATTTACATATATATATAGTTTGTTTACATTTTGGCAGGGTTGCCGTTTAGTCATTTTTGAACAAACAAGATTTTTACTAATCTTCAAAGTGTTATGCGGATTACTCTTCAATACACAACTGTGCATTATTTGCCAAATGACAAGAAAATACTAATTTAATCGTTTTTAAAGTTGTCGTTGACGACTTTTTTTATTAATTTAGTTACTTTTTTACGGCTTAGTTGGTAATTAAAACACATTTTTCTTGTAATTTTGTTGCTGCCCAATATATTTCCATCACACCTTGGTGATAGTTATCAAGGACTAAAACATAAAATAATAAAAAACAGTCAGAACATTAAATTTACAATTGAAAATCCATAAAAAAATTATATTGGGAAGCAACAAGATTCTCACAAAAATCTGTGTTTAATCAAGAAATATCTACTGAGTTTCTGTAACTCATATCTTTTCTAGTATAAATAGGTGGTGACAAAGTGTGAATCGTATTAGTGTGACATCACTTTAATTGATTTTGTTACAGAAACTCAGATTTATTTTGGCAATTTATAACTTTTTAATGTAGAAAAATTGCAGAAGAAGACCACCAAGAGTTATCAATTAAGAAAATACCGCCATTGTGGATAAATACAATTTTTGCTTTAATTTTCAGTAATATCTTCATTTATTAGGAGTGTTCAATGGGTCATATTAATAAAAGCCAAGCATTTGCTTTTGCTTAAGATTTCAGACCTTTTACTCAAATTTTGAAATTTGCTTGGTTTTTATTAATACAGCCCAATATCTCAAAATTTTTACATATTTCTACGAATAGTTACGAATTTATGTTCAATAACCCAAAAAATTCGCAAAAGAGAGCTAAATTGAGAGAGTAAAACCTCGAGAGAGTTGATAAACGCTGCAAGTAAAATTTTCACTTGCAACTACTAGCAGCTTTAAAAAAATAGAAGTGTGAAAAATATATGATCACAAAAATTTCAATTGGAAATATACAAACATTTTAAACGCAAATTTCTAATTGTGTACTAAATAAGTTAGCGCAAAAACGAATCTTGATGATGTTGTGGAATAGCCAAAGTAGAATTTTGTTTTCCTAATTCAGTTATGTATTTCCATTCATTTCCAATTTAAAAAATTTCAATTACAACCTAACCTAAAAATCAAATTGTCAAAACAGAGTATCAGCTGTTTTCTTGCGAATGTTTACGATTTTGTGTTCAATTACTTTGGTTGATAATTTTCTCTTTTTCTCGTTTTTATTCTTAATTTGACATTGACGCTCTTTTTGCAAGTACTTGCAAGTTGTTGAACAAAGCTATTATCTTGTTATTAATTTATATATAAATATTTACATTTTGTTTGGGATTTAAAAAAAGTTTATAAACGTTTTCTTTCCTTTCTTTTTAAAAATTAAAGTAATAATAAATGGTTCGTTTAAGTAGACATACTATTTTTTCCATGTGAACACATATATGTATATTCGATAACATTTTACAATCTTGTTGAGTTAGGGCCTTTTCACATTACTCGGTACGACATCGGATCGACATTTTTTGCTCGGTATTTCCAGCTTACCGAAACGATTCCGCGTTGCTGTGTTTTTCACACTTGTGGGAATACTTTCGGTGCGTTATCGGCAGAAAATATGAAAACAAACATCGAAATTTGCAAAACAAAATTTTTAACTTCAATAAATCACTCAATAATAACAATAGTGTCTTTTAGCGAAGACGAAGACATTATAACTTGCTACATTTATAGCCGAAACGAGTTTTTTACTGACTTTGTTCTTCTTCCTTTATTACGTCGCAAAAATGTATGCAGTAATTCCTCAAATTTTACTGACCGGTCTTACCGCGCTGCGGTATACCGAAATTAATCCGCTCCGATTTCATGTATGCAACACTAATGTGAAAGTACCAATTGAAATACATGTGGTCGGAAAGGTTTCGGTATACTTTCGGTAAAAACCAAAAATGTCGATCCGATTCCGCACCGAGTAATGTGAAAGCGCTCTTAGTTGTATAATGCTGTGAAAATTACTGTTTAAATATTTAATAACTAAAAATGTTCAACTGGCAACCCTTCTACCTTGCAACCATGCGAGCGATCAGCTGACACATTTTTACGTAAAAAATCAAAATGATTTTGATTTCTGCGGTACGGGCTTCTGCGTCGTACGTCGTTGAATAATCGGTTACATACAAATCCCATTAAATAGGTTGGATCAGCTGACACGGTACACGGGTTTACGTGTTCGACTAACTGGGCTATTATCGTAGCAATGTTCGGCTAACTACGAGCCGATGCAGATAAACGAATCGCTCGCTTGGGTCTATCGCTTGGTACTCCTACCTACCACAAAATGGATCATATAATCCTATGATTTTTACAGGGTATTGCCGTTGTGGTGGCGCCAATTTACACTAGCGCTATATTATAGCCGGTGCTGGTGTTAGCGCACGAAATTGAGTCGGTTTTTTATTGCAATATTGAGTTGGCGCATTTTGCAAATCGGAGTTAGCGCAATAACGCCAGGGTTTGCGCTGGCGCAATTGCGCGGCGCAGCGCAGTGTTACCCATGCCTAATGCAGATGTTGAGCGAGCAGGGTCACGTGCGCACACTTTGCGAAATTATGAAACAACCCATATATACACGTACATATTTACATTTGTGAACACACCCCTGCAAAAAAATGTGCGAAGAATTCCGAAAGAGATTTGTCCCCGATTGATCTCTTTCGGAAACAATCGGTCTACAATCAGTCCCCGATTGTTCCCGTAAGGGTATAAATGTAGACTAATTGTAGGCCAGTTGTTCCCGAACGGGCATAAATTTAGATTAATCGCTTTCATGGCAAACAGGTGCAAATCTAGATTGAGTAAATGTATAAATTTTACAAAAATATTCAATGTATTAAACAAATTTTATAACAATAGGTAAAGCTAATTGAACAGTGGCCGCTGTGGTGCAGTGGGTAGAGTGCTCGCCTGCTATGCCAGAGGTCTCTGGTTCAAACCACGGTCCGAGCCAAACACCAAAACAATTTTTCTAATTAGTAAAAATCCAATTATTGGGTTTTTTAAGAGCAGCGGTCACCTCTCGGCAGTGGGCGGCATACCCTCCGAGAGTATTTCTGCCATGAAAAAGCTTCTCACAAAAAATGCATTCGCCGTTCGGAGCCGGCATAAAACTGTAGGTCCACCCAATTAGTAGGAAAAACAAAAAGGAGCACACCTCGAATTGGGAGAGAAGCTCGGCCATAAAACTCGTCAGAGTTATAATAGCGCCATTGTATTATTATAAAGCTAATTGAACACAATTTCTTTTAATAACAATGCTGAATAATAATTTTAACAAAATGTTACCAAAAATAACCATTGAAAAATCAATTACAATTATGCACTCAAAACTATGTATGTAAAATTTTTAAATTTATTGAATAGATTTTTTTTACAAAAGTAAAACTTATTGTATAACCTTTACTTAAATAGGCACGAGCATTTATAATTTTCAAAGATAGCCTTGGCTAACAACTTTGAAAAATTCCTCACATGTCTTTTACAATCACATAATGTATTCTCAAAACTTAAAATATTTATAGAAAATACTTAATTTTTTAAAAGATTTCACTACAAGATGAAAGCTTATCGAATAAACTTTCTTCTAATATATATAACAATTTATAACTTTTAGACATTTTCATAAAAAATAGCATTGGCTTGCAACTTTGAATGAAAGCGATTGATCTACATTTGTACCCGTTCGAGATAAAAGCGATTGATCTACATTTGTACCCGTTCGGGATGTAAGCGATTGATCTACATTTGTACCCGGTCGGGATGTAAGCGATTGATCTACATTTGTACCCGTTCAGGATGTAAGCGATTGTTCTACATTTGTAACCGTTCGGGATGAAAGCGATTGATCTACATTTGTTCCCGTTCGGGATGTAAGCATAATGCATTCTCAAAACTAAAAATATTTGGAGAAAATACTTAATTTTTTAAAAGATTTCACTACAAGATGAAAGCTTATCGAATAAACTTTCTTCTAATATATATAACAATTTATATAGCTTTTAGACATTTTCATAAAAAATAGCATTGGCTTGCAACTTTGAATGAAAGCGATTGATCTACATTGGTACCCGTCCGGGTATACAAGTTGAACAATTAGTCTCTTCATAGGACCAGCGTTGCGTGATTCGAATCAATTTTGATTTTAAATCAACTTTCAAATAAAGAATCAACTTGATTCGTGATTCAAACTATTTTCAAATAAAAGATAATTTTTATTTGTGATTCATTTCTCAAAAGAATCAAAAATACCCTTTGATTCGTGATTCAAACCATTTTCAAATCAAAGATAATTTTTATTTGTGATTCGTTTCAAAAAAGAATCAAAAATACCCTTTGATTCGTGATTGAAACCATTTTCAAATCAAAGATAAATTTGATTTGTGATTCATTTCTCAAAAGAATCAAAAATCTTTTTTGATTCTTGATTCAAAAAATATCTTTGATTCGAATCAAAAATTTATTACGAATCTTGATTCAAAATATATTTTTGATTCGAATCAAAAATTTGATTCGAATCAAAAATTTTATTCGAATCAAAAATTTTATTCGAATCAAAAATTTATTTAGAATCAAAAATACTGTAGCTAATATCAGAATTATTCAAGTACCTTCTCGGTAACTTAAAACACAAAAATGTATAAAATGCACCAAAAGTGCAACAACAGCCAAATTGTATGCTGACGCCAAATATGTATATGTGTATGTATGTATGTACATATATACATATTTCTGACTGTCGTATTTACGTTTGTGCTACGCCGTACGTACATACGTACATATGTATGTATGTGCATAGGCCCTGTAAAAATCATAGGATTATATGATCCATTTTGCGGTAGGTAGGAGTACTTTCAAAGTGATCATAAACATAGACCCAAGCGAGCGACTTGTTTATCTGCATCGGCTCGTAGTTAGCCGAACATTGCTACGAAAACGAAATGTATGTACATATATAGCGATAACGACGAAGCAAGTGCATACATTTGTATGTATGTATGTATGTACATATGCATGCTCGTTTGAACGTGCACGATTCAGTAATAAAGGGTAGGAATGCAAATTTTGAGGACCAACATCGATACATCGATGTTCGATGTATCGAAAAAATTACGCGACACAAAAAATGCTGGTGATTGCGCTAGAAAAATTTTAATATTTTATTTTAACTAAAGAAAAGCTTACTTATGAATGTATGTAAATTGAATTGGCAGTCTTTCAAAACTGTTCAGAGATTATTAAATTTCATTAATTTTAGTACCTACTCCGTAAATTAATCCCATGTGGGTAATTCTTGGATTACTCGGGTGTCATGCGGAAATGGGAGTATGTGATCCCTGCCTGGGACATCGCAATGTTAAATGGACCATATTTTTTATATGAAATGTGGCAGGTTGAGGAGTACTCGGTTGGGTTTAAAATATGCATATGTATGTACCTATAGTGAATCCAAAATATATGTATTTCAAGTAAAAGATACTTTTAGTACGAGATCATTTTGGGTAAATGCATTATTATTATTTATTTTTAAATTCTGTTATTTTATTCTTTTTTTGGGTTCATTCAATGTATGTAAAATATATAAAATATAAGTACATAAGTAAGTACATGTGTGTGGATATGTATAAGAGAAATTTACATATGTATGTATATTCATTTACATATTAAGGGGTAAGTACATATGTACATACATCATATATATGTAGGTATGTACATATGTATGTGTTAGATTACATCTGTATTTTATATGGAAATGCGAAAAAAAAGTTATAAAAGTCTCCCCTAAATTTTAAGCTAATGTTGAGAGGGTTAAGAAACAAAAAAACGAATGGGAGTTGTTTTTAATATTTTCGTTTTTCAACAAAACCACAACAACGAAATCAAACTCTTATATACATGCATTATTAAAAGTCGTTTAAGTAACAATGAAAAAGAATGTAAAGAGATAAATTTAAAACCACTGGTTGAATTTAAAAGTATATGGGTTACTATGCTTAAAACAATTCTACATACCTAGTAAACTTCAATCGAAAATGGGCAAGCTCGAAATTGATATTAGAGGCATGCTCTAGAACACATTTTTCATAGAATTTAATGCAGAATCCGATTTTTCTACGAACAGTATGGCTTAGAAAATTGACCCAGCCTAACGTATGCACATACATATTTACATATCGAAACCACTCTTTGTATGCATACACCTAACCATAATTCATTCATCCTTTCATTCATTTATTCGTTATATACCTACATATATGTATGTAAGTATATACATACATATATATGCACAAATGCTTGGCTAAGCAACTGCGAAAATCTGCTTGCATTTCCTCCCATACAACGTAGACGTTTGTTGAAATTTTAGATTTTTTGCATTTCAACTCGCGGGGGTGGTGGGATCACGTACTAAGTATTTTTTTATTTGAAATAAAGTTTTGATTCAAAATAATTTTTTGATTCGAATCAAAAGTTTGATTCGAATCAAAAATTTTATTCGAATCAAAAATTTTATTCGAATCAAAAATTTTATTCGAATCAAAAATTTTATTCGAATCAAAAATTTGATTCGAATCAAAAATTTATTAAGAATCTTGATTCGAAATCAAGTTTGAATCAAGAATCAAAAAAGATTTTTGATTCTTTTAAGAAATGAATCACAAATCAATTTTATCTTTGATTTGAAAATAGTTTGAATCACGAATCAAAGGGTATTTCTGATTCTTTTTTGAAACGAATCACAAATAAAATTTATCTTTGATTTGAAAATAGTTTGAATCACGAATCAAAGGGTATTTCTGATTCTTTTTTGAAACGAATCACAAATAAAAATTATCTTTGATTTGAAAATATTTTAAATCAAGAATCAGAAAATATTTTTGATTAGTGATTCAGTCAAATCAAAATCACGCAACCCTGCATAGGACATGCTCGAACAAATGCGATCAATTCACCCCATATAAAGGGATGTAAAATTGTATTAGTCGCATGCTCCCTTGCGATTCATCCCCGACACGTCCCCACGTTATATGCAAACTCTTCGTACTTTTGTTTGTTGTTTGGCATCTGTAATTAGAACAAAATAATTTCAAGCGAAGATCAGCTAGCGACCACTTGCTTTCACGCCAGTCGAAGGCAACTTAATTATTTTTGCTAATCGACGATAGCCTAGTCCCATCGTAAGCGCTCGTTTTACGCTCTTTATTTGTCTGAAGTAGTGACAGTCGCTGTGTACACGTACACAAGTGCTTACGCTCATTGCTCATATGAGTCGCATTTGGATAGCTATGGTCTACATGCTTCTTGTATATGTATTCATATCAGGGTTTGAAATTGCTTAGCTACTTTTGCTGCATTTGCTTTTGCTTTGCTTTTGCTAACGAAAAGTAAATTAGCAAACTCGGCCAGCCGAGTAAAAAACGAGAACACGATTCATTCGCTTCAGTTTTCAGCTGAGCCGTGTTTGCTTGTATAGTTAAGCAAAGCAATGCGATTTGGGGGATTTCATTTTACTTCCAGCAATTAGTTGTATCTTTGCATTTTTTTTGCTTTTGCTTATTTTGCTGAAACGGTTTACGCATATTTCGATTTTTTATACATATTTACTTATGTATGTATGTATGTACACATAATATGTATGTATGTCCATTTGTAAACATCTTTTCATGTTGAATTTTGCTTAAAAACTAGTTTCAGCAAAATAAGCAACTGTTAGCAAAAATTTACCACTCAACTAATTGCTGGAAGTAAAAGCAACCCTCTCAAATTGAGTTGCTTGGCTTAACTATACAAGCAAACACGACTCAGCTGAAAACTGAAGCGAATGATTCGTGTTTTCGTTTTTGGCTCGGCTGAATTCAGCAATAAGCAAAAAACATCGGCTATTGCTATTTTGCAGCAAGCAAATTCAAACCCTGATTCATATATATACACAGATATAGTACAGCACGCCAAGTGAGCTACAAACGCGTACACATAATTGATCAATTATGGTATCTTTATCATTAAGCGGGAAAATCGAAGCTTGGAGATGATTACGAGTAGCGATTGACACACCACCACCTCTGTTGCGTCCAGTTTTAAAGCATCCCTATCCTTCCGAAGTACGTCAACCTGCAATATTTTGGGCAGATATGTTGGGCTTAAACGATGAAATGTACAACCATTTCTTCTTTTAAACTTCAACAACACCTAGGTCACAATTAGCATTACGGCCGACAATCACATTACTACGTTGTTGTTGTTGTTGTAGCCACCAAGACACTCCCCGAAGGTTTTGGGGAGTGTAGGGGATGTGACAGTCCTTTGCCGGATAAATCCGGTACGCTCGGGTACTAGTCCCTTCTGACACTAGCCCGACTGTCGTGCGAACGATTTTTTTGGCCATAATTAACCTTCTAGGCCGGTGGATTTTAGTCGCCTCTTACGACAGGCATTCCTTACCACGGGTATATTCTAAGCCCCCCAACCCGCTGGGCCTACATTACTACGTCGAGTCCTCTTGCTTGTCACTTTAGTAAAACCATCATCAGTGGCCGTCGAAAACTTTTCGGGATTATTAGCACCAGAACTTGTAATTGACTTGACGCCGTTGCCACTGACAGCAGCAGAATTATTGGAGGCAACAGAGCTTACAGAGGCAGCATTTTGTTTTGCTGTTGAAGCAATTTGTTTTACAGGTGAAGGCTGTTCAGGACCAGCAGTGCTTGATTCGAATCAATTTTTTTATTCGAAAAATTTTTTTATTCGAATCAAAAAATTATTTTGAATCAAATATGTATTTCAAATAAAAAATAATACGTGATCCCACCACCCCTCGAGTTGAGGAAATGCAAAAAATCTAAACTGTCAACAAACGTCTACGTTGCACATAGGTAGATTTTCAAGTTTTATGCCGCCAAAATTGAATTTTGTGAAGTTGTTACAATTACATAAAAAAACAAGTAAGGAAGCCTAAGTTCGTTCGAGTGGAATCGAACATTAGATACTCAGCTTTCATTGTTTGTTTGCGTTTGATGGATTTATATAAAGTTAGTGCTGCATAAAGTGGGCGTAGCCACGCCCATTTTCAAAATTTTTATCAGTCATCCAACTAAGCATATGAATATTATTCTTTGTGCAAAATTTCATTCCTTTATGACTTCCAGTTACAAAGATGTCACGTTACAAATTTTCAAAGCGTGTTCCAGAAATATCTTTGCTAAAAAGTAGGCGTGGTCATAAACAGATTTCAATAAATTTTTGCATGTCTATTAATACAAGTTATAAAAGTATATAAACCAAGTTTCATCATAATATCTCAATTATTTGTCGAGTTATGGGCTCCAAATTCACGTAGATTCCTTTGTCTAAAAGGAGGCGGTGCCACGCCCCTTTTCCAAAATGTTTCTATTTTTTGTTTCCGGTCTATTGTAGAAATCATGCCACAAAATTTCAATGAATTATCTTTACATTTGACAAAGATATCGCTTAAAATGGTTTTATTGGGCCACTTTATAACACCCATATATAAAAGAGGGCGTGACCGTCAAACCGATTTCTCTAAAATTTTGAACATGTATTACCACAAGTAAAAGTGTACACACCAAGTTTCTTCATTATATATAAATTATTTGTCGAGTTATAGGCTAAGGAATCTCGTATATTCCTGCTTCTAAAAAGAGGCGGTGCCACGCCCAGTTTCCAAAATTTTTACGGTTTTTGTTTTATCTTCGTAGTAAGACTCCTGCCATAAAATTTTAATGATATGTCTTTATATTTGACATAGATATCGCTTAAAATGTTTTTATTAGGTCACTTTATAAGACCCATATATAAAAGTGGGCGTGGTCGCCAACCGATTTTGGAAATTTTTCGCCCAAACATTTGCCTAAGTAAGTATATATCGCGTACCAAATTTCATTGATATATCTTCAATGGTCTCTGAGTTATGACTCATAAAACTTTCATTGTTTGCCCCTTAATAAGTGGGTGTGACACCGCCCATTTTCCAAAATTTTTATGTTTTTTGTTTTATGTCCGTAGTTGGACTCATGCCACAAAATTTCAGTGATAGATCTTTATATTTGACAGAGATATCGCTCAAAATGTTTTTATTAGGTCCCTTTATAATACACATATATAAAAGTGGGCGTGGCCGTCAACCGATTTTAACAATTTTCCGTCCAAACGTTTGCGTAAGTATGTAAATCACGCGTACCAAATTTCATTGATATATCTTCAACGGTTTCTGAGTTATGACTCATAAAGCTTTCAATGTTTGCTCCTTAATAAGTGGGCGTGGCACCGCCCATATTCCAAAATTCCATCAAATTTCTTCTTAGGGGCCTGAGCTCAACACGTGGGTAAAATTTCATCACTCTAGCTAGATTAGTGGCTCAGATACCAAATTTCCGATTTTTTCTATATAGGAAAAGTGGGCGTGGTCATTGTCCGATTTCGCCCATTTTCAATACCAACCGTCCCAGTGGCGATACCAACTTGCATTTCAAATTTCATCAAAATATCTCAATTTTTACGCGAGTTAGAGTGTTTACAGACGGACAGACGGACGGACGGACGGACATGGCTCAATCGATTTCTCTTTTCACCCTGATCGTTTTGATATATATAAGTCTATATCTATCTCGATTATTTCATTCTGTTACAATCCACCGTTATGTGATTAAAACTATAATACTCTGTGTACTAGTACAGCTGAGTATAACATACCCACATATTGGAAATAGACTGGGGGACAATAATTCATCGCCTTTTTCTCGACCCCATACTCTGCACTTGCTCTCAGATGTTCGTCACTTAGCATATCTGAAGTTAATTTTTTAGTTTTTTTTTTTACATATTTTTAAGTGCTAATTTCAACGTGAATATTTATAATTTAAAGCATTTCATTTAAGTAATCGTGATAGATCCTAAAGCTTCAAGTAATTATTAACACTTTTCAATAATATCCTTGATTTCCAATAACTCTAAGCTTATAGTTTTAAGCTTTTAATGTTGGAATATTTAAACAAAAAAATATCACTATTTTTCGGGTTCAAAATTGATTTTGTTATGTTGCTCTGTCAGACTTTGCCAACTTAACCCTCGGACATGATATCTAGTACAATTAGTATTTTTCCGACAAAAAATTACGTTGCACAAAGCCGCACTTCACTACTAGATACAGGGTTTTTCATATGTACCTACAATATGTTTCTTTTTTGTTTTTTAATTTGATTTTAATGTTTATATTTCTAACGCATATCTTGGTTAATGTAGGTGATGCTCGAAAGTAGCCGAGATATTTATCAGCGATTATTGTTAACTTTTTAGGCAGTATTTTTAGTATTTCGAATTTTTCAAAGTCAAGGAAATACTTATAAAAAGGGGCTAAGAATTCTAAACCTACATTTTTTTTAGAAGATCTTTGAGTACCCAATTTTGCAGCTCATTCGATTTTAATATAATAATATGCAACACTCAACTTTTTGAAAATTTTCATTGGCTTTTCGGAAATTTTAATTGGAACGGTCTCACGTACTTATAAGGTAAACACCCTAGAGAAAAAAATTTCTAAAATCGACGGAATTTTTCACAGCATTGAGAATTGCACTGTTTACACTAAAATTAGTTGGCTACATAACAGTACACATAGAACTCTCCTCAAAATCTTCTATAAATTCTGGCCTCGCTTTGAAATTTTTAATCCAATTTTAGAAATTTCTACGATTTTTGCTTAAAATGATTTTTTTTTGAAAAATTTTCTACATTTCTAAACGAAAATAAGAAAGTCAAATTTTCGTCAGAACTCTTTGAAATAAATTTAAAATCTCTGGCGTATGATTTTTTTTTTAGTCACTGTATATATTTTTCAATAAAATCGACTTTTAACGCAAATTATTAAAATTTTGCATTAAACAAGCAATTTGGAATAGATGTAGACAATAAAATATTTTTGGCCGCATAAAACTTGAAAATCTACCTATGTGCGTGCGGAATCAAAAGATATTCATTAATTTGAATAAAAAATTACAGCTATTTTTACTTTAGATACTACCCTGCAAGAGCTGTGCTAGTCATTTCACCGACCATATCACCGGCAGGCATGACGAAAAGTTTTGGGATATTTCCTATCACATTCTTAAGGGCATCTGTAACTTTTGTGTTGGTAATATTATATTTTTGTAATGGTGGTAGTACTTTCGGTCACACAATTCGGGCAGGGTATACTCAAAAATTAATAGAACTTCTTACCAAGAAGCCAGGATATACTTTTCCGAAAGATTTTGATGTGCTGAATCCGAATTTGGAGTCAAAATGTTCGAAGTAGTTTTCGAGATATCCTGACCTAAAGAAGCAATTGCAAAAAGTTCAATTTTCCTGAGTTTTTGGAGTTAGGGCCAGCCGAAAGTTATGACTTCGTTTAAAATTTACAGCTTTTACAAAATAGGCTTCGCTCTTTAAAATGCCGTTGGGCTTATTAATATCTTTTTTTGGTCTCCGAGATATCGCTGTTTTAAAATCTGCATACTTCTCAGTGCGTACACAATGTATTTTTTCCTTAAAAATACTTTAATTTCTTTGCTGCCACTTTTAACGTGTTGCTGTTTCTTGGCCTTATTTGAAGTAACAATTAATCAGATATCAAAAAAGCATTAAGATAGTCTCATAGCTTTCTATATTCCGCGAGGTTCGGAATAAAATTTAGTTTTCAGGTTGTACAACAGTTTTTCTCAAGCTCGTTTACATAAGCAACGTCATTAATAGATAAGCCACAAATAATTTATTTAAACACTAGCTGTACCCGGCCAAGCGTTGCTTTGGCCCACTTCCTATTATAGGCATTAGAAGCGAAAACTGACACACTTTAAAATAAGTTGGAACTATCTAGATACCGAACTTTCCTCGGGCTGCAGGCCTCAGCAAAATTCAGATAAGTTTTAAAAAAAGGGAAGGAAAAACTTGATATTTTCAAAAGTTTGCCCTCTTCATGTCCTTATCCCTTTTTTGCTTCGTATTAATCTCCCACTTCCTTTCCCTCTACTACTCCCCTTCTCTTTCTCTTTCCAATAATTTCCGCTTCCGTTTTCTTTTCCTTTTCCCGTCACACTTCCGCTTCCCTTTCCCTTCCTGTACCGCTCTCCCTTACCTATACTTTTCTGTCTTTATCCCTTTCGTCTCTCTCTTATTCCTTCTCTCTGTCTCACTGTCTCTCTCCCCATCCTCTTCGTTCCATTTACATTTATATTATTTCTCTCCTATTCCGGGAATAATACCTATGTAAAATCCCAGCTCAACACCCTTCGTTTGATACCAATATCGCTGGGAAATATTTCGTGGTCATTCGGGTCTACGTTTTGAACCACATCTGGGGACTTGACCAGGAATCATAATGGGTACGGATCTTTTATATCGTCCTGATCAACACCTTTCATTTGATACTAATATTAGTGAGAAATATTTCCGTGTCATCCGGGTCCACGTTCTGACACAAACCCGGGTACCCGACTTAGGAATCACAATGAGTTCATCTCTGTAAATTCCGTGCTCAACACCCTTCATTTGATACCAATATCGCTTAGAAATATTCCGGGGTCATTCGGGTCCACGTTTTGACCCATATCTGGGGAACCGACCTAGGCATCACAATTAAGACCCCTAGTACCCGGATGACCGAGCTTATCTCTGGCTGTAATTTTTTCGCAGGTCTTTAAAAGCGAAATAAAAATTTCGTTTCCTTCCCTTCCCTTTCCCATTCCATTCCATTTGACTTTTCTTTTTATTGCCCTTTTCCTAGGGAACCAGGTTGAGCATTACATCGAGAAGATCTCCATGATTCTCACTTTTCGGTTTCATCCGGGTCCAAGTTGTCACCCATATCTGGGAACCCGGTCCATGCACCACAGTTGCAATAGTTCTGTGTCGAAGTCCTCATAAAGATCTTTCATTTGATACCAGTATCGCTCAGAAACATTCGAGGGTCATCCGGGTCCACATGTTGACCCATATCTGGAGACACGGCCTAGGCATCACAAATAAAAGAGTTCTATGTCGAAGTCCTCATCAAAAGACCTTTCATTTGACACCAATATCACTCAGAAATATTCGGGGTCATCCGGGTCCACGTTTTGACCCATATCTCGAGGCTCGACCTACGAATCACAATGAGTACTATTCTATGTAAATCCTCTGCTCAATACCTTTCATTTGCTACCAATATCGTCCAAAAATATTCAGGGGAAAGCCGGGTCCACGTTATGACCTTTTGACCTATATCTCGGGAACCGACTTCCGGATTTGAAAAAAAAAAATGCATATAAACCATCTAGGGCAAGGTACTCAGCTGGTGTGTAAATTTGGTCAAAATCCCTCTACGCGTTTGGGCGAAAGCCGGCGACAAAGAAATAGGCTTGATTTTTATATATATAATAGTTATAGATTATTATTATAACTTGTCGGGAAACGCAAATGCAACTTAAAATTATTCCTATACGACTGTGGAAATATTCCGGAAAGGTTGTCACTTCTTATGCAGGACCAACACAATGACAGAAAGTTGACAATTCCCGATTCCCCTTGTGATACGTTAGAGAAAGCATCAGCAGTAACCACCTTGCCACCAGTGATTCGTGACTACAAGTCTGTTAAATTTAACATCTGAAGAAGAACCGATCTCAGTGGAACCACGAGCATACACAAAGGGGTTCTCGGTTTTTAATTGCTGAAGATTCTTCTACCAAGCAAAGCTAAGCAAGTTTTTTAGCGAAAAAGGTAATACAACTTTTTAATTTGTAGTGGTCTGACTTTAAACATTTGCATATTTTAGGTAAAAAAACTTGATTTGAACTTTCCTATTTTTTCTTACTACCATTTCAGGGTTTACAATTTTCCAATTGGATAAACACATACATAGTTGTAAACAAAAATAAAAAAAATTCAGTCTTTATGTAGGTAAATAAAATTCAATACTTAAAGTTCAACAGCTTTATGTTGTACGCCAAAAAAAGAGTTTATCTGCTTCGGTGTATAGTTGACCAGCAACTAAAGTTAAGTTAGTCGAACAGCTGGTTGGAGTTGTGTATGTATACTCAAATTGTATTCCGCCAATCATGGTCTGCGACTTCCGCGAAAATAATTTTTAATGAAGTGATAACCAAGAAAACACAAAATTACCATTATCTCAAAAACCTAACCATAAAACAATAGCAGTACTTGAATTTCTTGGTTATTTTTTTGCTGTAACATAGTATTATACATACATAAAACTATTTTTTTTGAAACTGTATTGAATTTTTACTTATGATCTCTTTGTTTTTATTGCCAATAAGTGAATAAACCAATTTTTCGTGTAATAAACTATGTTTAATTTAATGACACTTTAAAAGAATTGATCGACACACTAAGGTGATGATATTTAATAATTAGCGTAAGTTATCGTTCGGAATCTTAGGCCTGTTCAATAACAAAAACATATTACTAGAAGTTACGATATTCTGTCGCTTATAAAAAATGAAAAATTCGTAAAATCCAGTTAATTTCTTTTTGTTATTAAACACACCTATTATTCGGCCTCGACTATTCGGCCTTTCCAGCCGAAGGCCGAAGCCGAATAAAAAATACCAGCCGAATAGGCCGAATACCGAAGCTTGGCCGAATATTCGGTCGGACACTATTCATTTGCCTTCTACATTTTAATGAACTGTCATTCCGGTATATATTTAAATTTATAGATTATTCGAAATTGACCGGACCAAGAACTGCTAGTGGTTTAATAAGTAAACTGTTGGATGGGTAGGCAACCCTATTCATTTGTATACATACATATTACAAAAGCTTTGCTTGTTCGGACGTGTTTTCTGTCGCTCCGTATTGTGCGCTCGTTTATTATTATCGCTTTTAATTCTATTATGGTGCACTTATTGGAAATATTAGAAATTGAGATAGTGACTCTTACCAGTGTGATTTGGAATTTGTCTTTAGTTTATAACTTAATTTACATACATATATACAAACTTGATAACCGGATTTAAATAAAATTACATACATATCTACAAACTAATTTGATTCTCTCATCATGCCGTGCTTGTGCGGTAATAGGGTGGAACGACCCCAAGAAAAGGTGTCGTGTGCCAACTGCAAACAGTTTTTTCATATCGAATGTGTGGGTGTGCGGCCGGCCGATCTTCAGTATTATGAAACGTCCGACAACTCATTCTATTGTTCAGCTTGCACTGTGGAGCGCCGAAACTCTCTCCGCTCACCACCAGCAAAAGCTGCTAACAGTGCGAACTACAAATCTATCAACTCCATCGATTCATCTAAGGAAATCAACAGCGAAATTCAGGCCAATTTTAAGATCGTGTTAAGTGAAATCGCCGCTCTTAGGAGCGATCATGCATGTGTTCTATCTGTAGTTAATGCTCTACATAACGACAAGAAGTTGCTTATCCAAAAGGTTGATGCCCTGCAAGCAGAAACTCTTGCATTGCAGAAAATTATTAAAAATAAAGAGGCCACCCTACTGTCACTAACATCTGAAATAAAAACTTTACGTTGCGCTATTGCCTCCTCGTCAGTTTCTCATTCTCCCGCTTCTACTCTCTCCAACTCTCCAGCACCTGTTTCTAAACAACAGCGTGTAGCTGTCTCAACTAATTCAGTGAGTAATTTGACGTCATCACATTCTGCCGCTGCATTAACGGCGCCCAATAAAAATACTGCAGCCTCCCACAATAAGGGTGCATCTGCTCTCTCGATCTCAAACGCTGCTGCTGCTAAAATGCAACGTTCTGCTGCTACCGCCAATGCAGTGAGTAAGCTGTCGTCATCTACTGCATCGACTGGTGCTGCTCTAACAAACACAATAACCAAAGCGCCGAGTTTAACTACGACATCGAGCTCTGATCACAGCGTCACTGTAGTAAATACTCAGGTATTATCGTATGCTGATACTGCTGCACAAATGCAGCGACCGTCATTTACGCTCTCTGATTCCATTAGCGATACACTCTCTGCTAGTTCTGCTGTGCAAAGTGTTATTAAAAGCCCCAATTGGAATACCAATACCAAAGGCAGACGCCGTCAGCTAAAACCACCTATCGTTGTGGGTTCGAGCAATAATATGGAATTAGGCGTTGTATCGAAGTTGAAATGGTTACATTTATCTTCCTTCTTGAATACCGTCACTACCAATGATATATTGGAATACGTATCTAAACATGCAGGCATTGATAAAAAGTGTCTGGTATGTTTTATGCTTATCAAAAAGAAATCTAACGTATCTGAGCGTATTAAAATCAATTTCAAGCTGGGTGTGTCTGATAAATTCTATGACAAATTGCTAGTTGCTAATATATGGCCAGCTGATGTTAAAGTAAGACCATTCGAGTTTTTTCCCAGAGACGGTGCACTCCAGCAAGAATCTTGAACACGCCCGCACGTCGTGGGACCCGCTCAAAGCACATTAATATTTATTTTGAAAATTCATCTGGCATAAGGACCAAGTCCAAGCTTCTCTATGATCTTAGCGCTCAGTTAGAATACGACGTGTTCGTAATCATCGAGACCTGGCTCAATGGCGACTTCAATGATAATGAATTTTTTGATTCTAATATTTATAATGTGTACCGAAAGGACCGTGATATATCTACGACGGGCTTATCCAGAGGCGGGGGTGTACTCATCGCGGTTCAGAGGAAATATCGCTCAGCAGTTCAGTCGCTCAAAGATCCCAACCCACTTACTGACCAGCTTTGTGTATCTGTGCATGGTACTTCAAAAATTTTTATCTGCGCATCTTACATCCCTCCAAATAGTGATGACACATTATATAAGCTACATGTGGATAATGTCGTAGATTTAGTATCCAAGAGGCCTAATGACAATTTTTGTATTCTTGGCGACTTTAACTTAGGTAACATAACTTGGTCAAATATGCAAGACAGTGTTTCATTGATTCCCAATAATGTCAAAACCTTTTATGAATCATACTTAGTAGATAGTTTCGCAAGTATTAACCTCGCCCAGATAAATAATTTTCAAAATAAACTTTCACGGATCTTAGACCTTATTTACATAAGTGATAATATGAATTACAACTTATGTGAATGTCTCGATCCCCTTTCTGGTAATGGCCTTCATCACGTCCCTCTGGTTCTGCAGTTGGAATTTTACGATTTTAATGCGGTTCAAATCAATAAACTGTCAAATAATTTCAACTACAAAAAATGCAATTTCGAAGCGGTTAATTTCGAATTATCTCTAATTGATTGGGATTTGGTCTTCTCTGACTCTAGTATAGACGACTGCTTTTCTTCTTTCATGAATAAAACGAAAAGCATATGTTTAAATAATATTCCGCTAGTGAAAAGAAGGTGCTACAAAATACCGTGGTACACCAAAGAATTGAAGAAAATTAAGAATTTAAGGAACAGGTTCTTTAAAAAATTCAAAAAATCTAATTCTGTTTCTCATAGAGATGCATATTTGCAATATTCGAAACGGTTTAAGGCTCTTAATAAATCTCTTCACCGGAGATATGTTTCTAACTTTGAGGCTGATATCAAATTAAGCCCGAAAGCCTTTTGGCGTTATGTTAATTCAAAGAAATCGTGTTCTAGCATTCCTTCGGAAGTTTTCTATAAGGATAACTATGCGTATTCCGCCGCGGAAGCTGCAAATCTCTTTGCTGATTTCTTTAGCTCTAACTTTGAGCCTAATACGAACTCAGTTTCAAATTTCTTGCCAGAGGACTGCCAAGATTCCCCTCTTAATTTTGGATCACTTACTTTAACACTCGAAGATGTGATTGATGGCATTTTGCACATCAAATCGTCCTCACAAACCGATGTAGATGGCCTATCTTCTATACTCCTCAAGAATTGTCCAGCTTTTGCTTACCCGCTTTTGTTAATTTTCAACAAATCACTGGAGGCAGGCATATTTATTGATGCTTGGAAAGTTACCTCTATCACACCTATTTTCAAGAAAGGTAACAAGAACAACGTTGCCAATTATCGTCCAATTGCCAAACTGTCGACAGTCTCTAAACTGTTTGAATTTATAGTTAAGCAAAAAGTATACTTCGCAGTTAAACGTTTAATTTCAGATAACCAACATGGTTTTATGTCGGGCAGATCTACCGTGACAAATCTCACAATTTTCTCTGAGTTTTGTCTGTCGGCTTTCAATAATCGTGAGCAAGTCGACGCTGTTTATACAGACTTCTCAAAGGCGTTCGACAAAATCAGCCATCCAATATTAATCTCTAAGCTAGAACGGTTAGGATTTCATTCCATTTTCCTTGCTTGGCTCAAATCTTATCTCGCTTCACGCTTGTGCAACGTCGTTGTGGATAATGCAGCTTCCCGAGCTTTTATGGCCACGTCTGGTGTTCCGCAGGGAAGTATCTTAGGTCCCATGTTATTCATTTTATTTATAAATGATAAATTTCTGATCTTGGTGTTGTCTTCGACTCCAAATTCTTATTTCATAGCCACATGAATTGTACTCTTGCAAAATCATATTCTATGCTCTCTTTCCTCCGTCGATTTAGTTCTGAATTCTCTGACCCCTATACTTTGAAACTTCTCTATACTGCATTTGTACGTTCTAAGTTAGAATATGCTATCTTCATCTGGCGGCCATACTTCGACTGTCACATCCGGAGGCTTGAGCGAGTTCAAAAAATTTTTCTTCGTTTCGCCCTGCGCTCCTTACACTTTACTGATCCGATACCTTCCTATAGTGCTAGATGTCAGCTTATTCATTTAAAATCGTTAAGCTCCAGAAGGACAGTACTCTCTCTCATTTTTGTCTACGACATCTTACGAGGAGTTATTGATTGTACTTACCTTCTTGGATGCATTCATTTCAATATCCCTACAAGAAGTCTTCGTTACCATGATATTTTTTATCTAGGTCGAGTCCGAACTCTTTACGCTTCTAACTCTCCTGTTTACAGAACGCTTAAGGATTATAATTCCATCATGAATTCCACTACTCTCGACTTCTCTATGCCTAAATCTAAATTTAAACTTTTGCTAAATGAATTATTTAATTAGGTTATTTGATTATACTTTCTTTTTAAATAGCATAGTCGTAAAAAATTTTGTATCTCTAGTTTTAAGTCAATACTAAAGTTCAATCTTTGACAGGGTCCTTTCAGGCCCAAGTGCCCTTTATGGTACGCTAGCCCCTTACTGGGTATATTTAACTACATTTTATATTCATTTAAATATCACTAAACTTCGCAGAATTCTATCCTAGTTTGGGTCCTTTCTGGCCCAATGTGCCCTTTATGACACGCTCGCCACCTACATGGTATTTTTTATTATTTGTATATTGGTTACATTGTTTTTTGAATTAAAATATGTAAATAATGTCATCATACCTTTATACAACCTTCTATCTAGTCTGTAAGATTCATGTAATCATAGACTTAAATAAATAAATAAATAAATAAATATAATAGTCCAACTCTACCCTGCAAAAAATGCGATTAATCCGGGACGTGTCCGGGATCAATCGCAAGGGAGCATGCGACTACTACAATTTTACATCCCTTTATATGGAGTGAATTGATCGCATTTGTTCGAGCATGTCCTATGAAGAGACTAATTGTTCAACTTGTATACCCGAACGGGTACCAATGTAGATTAATCACTAACATACCAAACGGGTACAAATGTAATCAATCGCTTTCATCCCGAACGGGTACAAATGTAGATCAATCGCTTACATCCCGAACGGGTACAAATGTAGAGTAATCGCTTTCATCCCCAACGGGTACAAATGTAGATCAATCGCTTCCAGAACGAACGTGTACAAATGTAGATTTTTCCAAGTTGTTCGCCAAGGCAATTTTTTTTAATAACAATCTTTAAAAAATTTTAAATGTTCATGCATATATAAATAAAGATTATATAATGTTACTTTTAAAAAAAATCTCAATAAATAAATAAATAAATTGTAAGTTTTGAGTATGCATTATATGAGCGTAATGTAAAGGATTTTTTCATAGAATATTTTAGGCAACATTTTGTTAAAATTATTATTCATCATTGTTATTAAAAGAAAGGGTGTTCAATTCGTTTTACTGGTTGTTCTACAATTTTTTAAATACATTGCATATTTTTGTAAAATTTCTACACTTAGATCCCAGATTTGTACCCGTTCGGAATGAAAGCGATTAATCTACATTCATACCCGTTCGGATGAAAGCGATTAATATACATTTATACCCGTTAGGGAACAATTGGTCTACAATTAGTCTACATTTATACCCGTACGGGAACAATCGGGGACTAATTGTGGACCGATTGTGCTCGAAAGAGATCAATCGAGGACAAATCTCTGTCGGGATTGATCGCACATTTTTTTTGCAGGGTAATGCACCGTATGCGGATCTAAACATTTTCTTGCGTGCGGCCCTGACTGCCCCAGTGTTGGGATGGGCAAAAGTTGCCCATTTGCCCTCAAAAATTCTGCCAGCTGAGACTTTCCTGGGTGAGAGGGGATTTCAAAACAAAGGAGGGGACGAAAATTTGAGCGAGTTGTGTCTGTATTAGTGACCATAATGGGAGAAAAATTATTCATTAATTGACAATTGAATTTTTTTTGTTACTCACAAAATTTTCAATTAACCCTATGTGGTCTAATATTCGCTTCGCTCCCTAATATTTATCACAAAAGCTTTAAAGACATAAGTGTAGATAAATTCACAGAAATCATCCATTTTCGATTAGATTTTTTACTAATGAATTCATTTTTTATCATGGTATTGATCTTTCCAACTCGCTGTACATATTATAGAAACATGTCGAGAACTTCACATAAGAATGTTATGGTTAAAGTCAATAGGCTGTTTAAAATTCTAGAAATAAATACAATGGATGTGAACCTAGAATCAGTAAAACCTTAAGTTGTGAAGGGAATCGCTTGATTTGAAAAGACTTTTGAATGTAGGAAAAAACCAAACCGAACGACCTTAGTGACCTACAAACCGCACCCACGTAAATGTTCGGCACCCCTTCTTCGTTTTTTGCTTCGTTGAACTAATTCACACTAAACTTTATTTTAGATATAAATAATAAAGCCTTAATGGATTAATTTTCTGTATCTCACGAATTATTACCAGGGATGCCAACTTTCAGATTCAAATTAAGAATTTTTTCGGTGGATTTTGTTTAAATTTATTTAAAAATAAATTGTCGCTTAAATTACTTATATAATATTTAAGAAAATAAATTCTATAAAGCAGTAAAATGATCCAAAAATTTACTAATACAATACATGTTTTAATAGCAAATTTATGTCTCGGGGCCTTGAATATATTCAAAGATTTGGCCTTGAAATTATTTTTATTTTCTTCTGCTCTCATCATTTATTTATTTATTTTATTTATTAATTTTACACAAAACCATGGTGTAATAACAAGGTGACGTAAGTAGGCAGCTATTTCATTCTGTTTTCCTCTTCCTCCTGTCATTCGACTCTTTGAAAATGAAATTCCAATGTTGCCCCCAGTTGATCCCAAAAAAGTGTTGTTTTTATGTGTATTTTAGGTGTATGAAGGCGCGACTTTTGGAAAAAATTTAAAACAATAGTTGTTTTGTAACATTTTTATTTCCTTTGACAATTTTATTATTTATGAAGAAAAAATCGTTAAAATTTAAATTTTCGCGCCATCATTTCAAAAATGCCAAAAACAAGCTACACCCGTTGTAGAAAACCATAGACGGATCACCATATCCGTTCAGATTGGATAGATATATTGAATGCCGAAACAATACACGCTGATACTAACGATTATAAATTTTACCAGATATTGAGTTCAATATATCCAGTTTAGTATGAATTATATCGTCGCTTTATGTTTGCCTTTTTCATACGAAACTCGCTGGGTTTTATATTTTTTCGGTAAGTTGTACCGAATTCGGAAAAACGAAACCTGATACTAATGATTATAACGTTTACCAGATATTGACCTCAATACATATATTTCGTTAAATGTGAAATATATCGTCGTTTGAAGGCGTTTTGTTTTAATTTTTATATTCATATTGGTGCAGTTCACCAATTTTTTTTGTTTCTCAAGAATGAATAAAAGCTTCTTAAGAATTGTAAATAATATATATAATTTGGAAATAATATATATATCTGAAAATTAATTCGAAGAGAGCGGTCGTGTTTTTATTTCGCTCCGCTGTGGTTTTAATTTAATTATTTGTATCTTGTTCCTTTCGATATAATAATTGACATTCAATAGTACAATGGTGACAGTTTTAAATAATAATAACATATTCAGAAAGTGACTCCTATACTTTCATATAACATATTGTTTATTTGAATAAATAAATATTTACTCGGCATTTTAAACAAAGTTTTTAACAAATATACAAACATACATATGTACATATCTGTCAGTCATGCCGTGTGTGTGTGCCCGGAGAGTTGAACGAGACCAACCGAAGGTGGCATGTGCTCTTTGCAAAGAGTATTTTCACCTAAAGTGTGTAAATTTGTTGCCTGAAGACGTTGATTATCTCGACAAGAACAATAAACCTTTTTTTTGTAAACGCTGCATGGCCGAGCGCAGAAATTCTATTAGTGCTTCTTCGGCAACTACAAGTGTTGTTGTTGGTATTGATGACAACAATTCGCAAAAGTCCAAATCGTCTGAAAAAATTGTTGGTGCTAACTTGCCGAAAATCTCGTCTCAACCATTGCAGCCTGCTGCTATGGGAGGCGGTGCAAAGATCGTCAACAACTCGTCCAAACCTGCTGCTATGGGAGGCGGTGCAAAGATCGTCAACAACTCGTCTACACTGGCTACAATTGGGAGTGCATCGATCGTGAGTAATGATGTTAAAAAGTTACAAGATACCTTGGGTATTATACTTAGTGAAATATCTGCTCTTCGTATGGAGAATACTCATTTAATCTCTCTTGTAAATGCTCTGCATGAAGACCGAAATCTTTTAATGCAAAAGGTCGACGCCCTACAAGCAGAATCAATTTTAGTGCAAACTAAACTCTCGAACAACGAATCAATTATTTCATCTCTAAATTTGGAGCTAAAAAGTATAAGTGCAATTGTTGCGGGCTCTGGAGTTGCGCCAGCAGCTAATAAGAGCCGCTCAAACTCTTCTTCGGCTGCATCTCTATCATCGTTGGCTGCCGCTATGGGAGGCAGTGCTATGATCGTCGACAATTCAAAGGTGCGCGTGGGAGGCAGTGCTGAGTTTTCCGACAATTCATCGGCCGTTCTGAGTGGCAGTGCTATGAGAGGCGGTGCGGAGTTAGTCGACAATGCATCTTCTGTTTTGGGATGCAGTGAAGAGGTTTTCGACAATTCATCTTTAGCTGAACAGAACGCAATGCAAGCATCTGTTACAGCTGCGGTTAGCTTAATAAGCCCCAAAGTGTCACACATACGGTCATCAAATAGCAAATCTTCTGATACGGCTGTATCTAACGTAAATAATCTCAAAGCTTCTTATGCAGCTGCGGCTAAATCTAATAATAATTCTAATGGGTCTCATATCCGCTCATCTCAAGTTGCCAATGCCCCCTCGAGCGCGACGCAGAATAGTGTAACTCAGGCCTATGTGAGTAAATTTGGCACTCAAATACATGGCAATAAATCTACCGCCTCTACGAGCAAAGCTGGTAGTCAAACGGGTGGCAGTAAATCTAAGGTAAACATTGTTGGCTCCAAAAAAAGTGCAGATCTAGGTGTAGCTCATAAAATGAAATGGATACACCTCTCATATTTCAAGCCTACAGTTTCGGTTGATGATATTCTGTCGTACATAACGAGCGAAACAGGTATCCACTCTAATTCTATAGCGTGTTATCGTCTGGTAAAAAAGCAACCAGACCAAAATGGTGCGGGTCCTGAAACACCTCCATCCTCATTATATGGCACAGTGTATAACTCTGAGTTGTGGCCAGCTGATGTAAGTCTTCGTCCGTTCAGGTTTTTTCAAAAACCGGGTGTAGCAGAAGGAAAAACCTGAGTTTATCGTCACAATTAATTGATGGTAAAAACAAAAGCTTCAGAATATTGTACCAAAACGTATCCGGTCTACGCACGAAATCCCTGTCTATTTTCCAACAATCTTCTCAAATGGATTATGATGCTGTGGTGATTACAGAAACTTGGCTGAATGATCAGTTTTATGATGAGGAATTTTTCGACCTCAACCTCTTTCATGTTTTCCGAAAAGATCGCGATGCTGCTAAAACTGGCCGTAAACGAGGTGGTGGCGTACTTATAGCTGTTAAGCGTATTTTTTCTGCACGTATTGTAGATTTACCAAACAATGATTCCCTACTGGATCAACTCTGTGTTTTGGTTCCAGGTATTAAAGAGAGTATTATTATATGCGTGTCTTATATTCCTCCGAATAGTTCGGTTGAACTGTACAGATTTCATTTAGATAATATTAAGCATTTATCATTTAAATCAAAAGCAAATCAACACATGTGTGTTTTAGGGGACTTTAATCTTTGTAGGTTAGATTGGCATTATGCTTGTGATGATGTTTTCCTTACCCCATCAAATACTTGCAATGAAACTGAATCTTATGTAATTGATACATTCTCTTTACTAGATTTAATTCAAATCAACCGATTTTTTAATGAATTGAATAGGCTTTTAGACTTAGTCTATATTAGTAATAATCTTAGTTATATTATTAATAAGGCTGCTTTCCCAATGTCGGCATCTGACATGCATCATGTGCCATTGCTTATCGATCTAAATGTTTATTCATTTCTTCCTTCTAGAAGAACTATAAATAATCAATTTAACTTTGATTTCAAAAATTGCAATTTTGATATTTTAAATAAACACATTTCAGATGTTGATTGGGAATGTCAGTTCAAATACCATACTTTAGAATCTTCTTTCAAGTTGTTCAAGTCTACGGTAATTGATATTTGCAATGTTCATATGCCAGTTAAGGCCAAGCCTACCTATAAAGTACCATGGTATACGCGTGCCCTAGTCAGGTTAAAAAACTTACGAAATAAGTTTTATAAAAAATATCTGGCTACACATGATGTTAACTTCTTTCTTAATTATAGGCATTATATGCGCGAATTTAATCTATATGGCAAAGCTCTGTATGTAAATTATATCAAAAAGTTTGAAATTAATATTAAAAATAATCCTAAAGAATTTTGGCGTTACATTAACTCGAAACGTAAAAGCTCGATTATACCAAATTCCATGTTTTTAAACAATAAAACCTCAACAAATTCTTTAGAAACTGCAAACTTATTTGCAGATTTTTTTGAATCTAATTTTGTAAATGGGCCTAATATTATTGATACCTCGTGTAGTACGTATATGTATGCACCGAATATCAGTTCTATTACAGTGTCAGAAGATGATGTCATATTGGGCATCTCGAAATTAAAAATGTCCCGTAAACCAGATAACGATGGCCTATCTGCTTTCCTTTTGAAAAAGTGTTGTAATGCTCTTGCGAATCCGCTCCAATATATTTTTAATAATTCGTTAAAATCCGGGATCTTTATCGAGGAATGGAAACTCTCTTTTATTACTCCAATTTTCAAATCAGGAAATAAAAGTAATATCTGCAATTACCGTCCGATTTCAAAGATTACAACCATAAGTAAGCTCTTTGAATCCATAGTAAAAGATAAACTTTTCCGTAGTGTCAAAAATTTTATTTCACCCTTCCAGCACGGTTTTATGCCTGGCCGATCAACTGTTACAAATCTAACAATTTTCTCCGAATATTGTATTTCATCATTTCAAGAAGGCTACCAGGTTGATGCTATATACACGGATTTTTCTAAGGCGTTCGACAAAGTTTGTCATTCCCTCCTTATTGAAAAATTATCGAAGTTTGGTATTCACTCAAATTTACTACGTTGGTTTGAGTCTTATCTTAAAAATAGACTAAGTTTTGTAAGCATTGAAGAAGCACATTCGAGACCTATTGTTGCCACTTCTGGTGTACCACAAGGCAGTGTGCTTGGGCCACTCCTTTTTGTTCTATTTATAAACGATATCGTATCTCAAATACATCATGCCCACTGCCTTTTATTTGCAGATGATATGAAATTATTTTTAAAAATACGTGACTTGCACGATGTTGATAAACTCCAAAATGATATCAACTCTGTTAACAATTGGTGTACAAGAAACCTTCTGTTCTTGAATATTAACAAATGCTCTGTGGCAACTTTTTCTAAATCGAATACGCCTATACCTACAACCTACTTTCTCTCCAATTCACGACTTAACTCTGTGAAAGAAGTTAAAGATTTGGGAGTGATTTTTGATACGAAATTTTCTTTCGTACCTCATGTAAATTTCATACTGCCGAAGGCTTACTCACTTCTAGCCTTTATTCGTCGAAATAGCTCAAGCTTTACTGATCCCTACACTTTTAAGTCTCCATATACCAGCTTAGTTCGTTCAAGGCTTGAGTATGCTTCGGTTATTTGGAACCCAGTATACTCGATACATGCTTATCGATTAGAGCGTGTTCAAAAGACATTTATACGCTTTGCTTTACATACCCTAAAATTTAATGAGCCCATCCCATCTTATGAATCCCGCTGTATGCTAATTGATCTTAAAACATTAGAGAATAGAAGAATGTTACTGTCACTTTCATTCGTAACTGACATTATTGTTGGAATTATTGATTGCCCGTATCTGCTTGGTTTAATTAACTTTAATGTACCGTCAAGATTGCTTAGACACTCTTCTCTTTTTAATATGGGAGTTTGCCGTACTAATTATGCATTAAATTCGCCAATAAGTAGGGCGTTAACTGAATTTAATAGCCTTGCCAAGAAATATGAAATTGATTTCGGGCTTGGGAAAAATTGTGTTAAATCTGTCTTAATTCAAGCTTATCGCTAATATATTTACCTTTCAATTATATTAACATATGTAATTGTAAGCATATATTCTTTGTAACTTAGGTTTTTTTTTTTTAGTAGTCTGTAAGAACTTGTTTCATTGATGAATAAATAAATAAATAAATAAAAATAATATAAAATATAGTATTTTACCTTTAACAATAAGGCAAATATATAAACAATTTACTCCTCTTTTTGGACCGGATCCGGCCAATTTAGCCCTAAATTTTTCCCCCTTTTCCCTCTGGAAATGCAACCCTACCGTTTCAAAAAGCTTACTATTTGAGAATAGGTTCGCACTCTTCTATTTACGTCACCTGTTTATTCCACCATGACACAAAACCAATTCAGCTGTCAAACATGTTAATTACTATTTTTTATATATTAAGAATATTCTGATAGTTGGTCGTACCATACGAAAACTAGTACATTTAAAATTTCTGACGAAAGCTGGCAATAAAAAAATTCTGTACGAAAACTAGCACATTTAACTTTGGCGGACGAAAAGTAGGACTTTAAATTTTTGGCTGACGAAAAGTAGCAATAATTATATACTGTTTATACATTAAAATTGTTGTGGTTTGAGCGAAATTTCTGCATTTCGTCAGCCAAAAGTCAAAGTTGCGACTTTGCGTCATCCAAAAATTTAAAGTGCTTGTATTCGTCAGCCACAAAAAATCGTATACTAGTTTTCGTATGGTACGGCGATTTATTTTGAGCATTTTTATTGTGCATAGCAATATGTACTTACCTATGAACGTACATACATATATGTACTTTAATTCGCATATACCACAGTGCACTGCACATACATATATAATCAACAATAGTAAAACTAAAAATGTCTAAAATTGATCTCTGCAATAAGTAGCTGCGGCAACTCTTACTCAGAAGTTTTTACATTTCAAAAAACCACCCCATTTTTCTATTTAAATTTTAAAAACTCTCAGTTTCGTCAATATGAAGTGCACTGTGGGCAATATCAAAAAAATTTTGTAGTCCAAAATTGTATTAGCTTCTATTTTAATTTAATTTCATATCACTTTAAAATAAGAAGTTGGAGGAGAAAATAAAATATCAACATTATAAAAATTAAAACACTTAATAATAATAATACACTGGCGCTATTATAACTCTGACGAGGTTTAAGCTTAAATTAACAATAAACAGCTGAACAGTGATCATATACCAATAAAGATGGTCATAGCAGAGAGTCACTCTTCCCTTTTCGGTTTTATATGTTGCCAAATTATCATATTTTGTATTAATTTTACATTCTTCATGACAGTGAAAAACTGTAACAAAAAATCAATCAGCTGATTAGCGTTACGGCTCAAAACCAAAATTCATTTGTTTTTTATTTTTTAGAAACTAGAAAAATATTTTAAGCATAGATGCAACTACAGATGTTTCACCTTAGATCCCTCTAAGCTTATGGCCGAGTTTCTCTCCCAATTCGAGGTGTGCTCCTTAACTTTTGTTTTTCCTACCAGTTGGATGGACCTACAGTTTTACGCCGGCTCCTAACGGCGAATGCATTTTTTGTGAGAAGCTTTTTCATGGCAGAAATACACTCGGAGGGTATGCCGCCACTGCCGAGAGGTGACCGCTATTTCTAAAAACCCAATAATTGCGTTTTAATCACTTAGAAAAATTTGTTTAGTGTTTGTCCGCACTGGGGTTTGAACCCGATACCTCTAGTATAGCAGGCGAGCACTCTACCCACTCTACCACAGCGGTCACTTGATGTTATACAAAATGTGTATTAATTGAAATAAAATAAAATTAGTAAATTTTAATAAAAAATTAAGCTGAGAAATTACCATCTGATACCAATGTAGGAGATATTATGCGACTAGCTGTAGCGAAGAAAATATCTCCTAATAAAGAGGAGCTAACGAAAAAAATGACATTTTTAATATTTATTTCCTGTCATGTTTTTTTATTATTCTTTGAATTTCTTTAATATACATATAAAATGTATGTATTAAAATCAGCTCATTCCAAATGTGAATTAACAAAATATTTTTATTTTGAAATAAAAAATGTTTTTTTTATATTAACAACATTTTATTGACTTTGTCACACTGTGCTCATTCTTATACCCATGATACAAATATGTACTACTAGGCAGGTACGTATTCGGGGGGCTTTCTGGGGGTTCCATGCCCCTCAGAAATTTAGGGACTTCCACATTAATTTTTAATACTAATGGAAATTGAATGTGGTATAAGAATAATAGTTAAGAAGAACGCTGAAAATCGCGGAAAAATGAAATTTTACATTGTAAAATATTTACTAATTTCCATTGTTAATTCGGAAGATTATCTGGATAAAGATTATTTAGAAACATTCTAGTAGATTAAATGGAGAAGCTATACCCCAAAAAGGCTATATCTGAAAAATCGGTCGTAGGGCAGCTATATGTTATAGGGGTCCGATGTCGACAATTTTAGTCACATTATTTGGGTCAGTATGGGTACCAATACTGCAAAGTTTCTTGTCCCTAGCTTTTCAAATGGAGAAGTTATACCCCAAAATCTATAATCTGAACAATCGGTTGTATGGGAGCTATATACTACAGTGGTCCGATTCGGCCGATTCCGACAAATGATCATCTAGTCATAAAAATATATCCATATACCGAATTTCTCAAATATGTCTGGAGAAATACTCCTTGAGTTTGAAAATTTAATTTTTAGTCATACCTTTCTACGGAATTGCCCATATATGTATATATTTGGCGTTTTCGATTCGCCATCACACAAGCGAGGTCGGATCGAACAAAAATGTTTGAACCCATAATGAGTAGTAGCCATACTCGTTAACTGGTGGATAAAAATTTCCCTCTGCTCGCTATCATTCACATATAAATTTGACAGAAGGAAATTTATAGCCAGCAGAGAAATTGTGAATCGAAAGCGGCTATTAATAGATATATTTTGGATATTGTTAGTCTTTTTCGCCTTTTAAGCACTGATTATTATTTTAGTAAATATAAAACACATGTACATATAAATATGGTGAACATAAATCTGTGGTCACAAGCCATAACCGCCTAAGTCGACTTAAGACAAAATTGAGTTATATATACCACGTTATTATACATTAAAAACTATATTTCTGTAAAACCCCCATACCTGTAACTTATTCCAATCAAAAGATATTAATAAAAACATTTTGGCTTAACTCACAATAGAGGTATATTAAATTTGCTATAACAGCCAAAATTTATATATATACTTAATGAAATTTCTTCATAACATTTTGTTTTATATACAAAAAATTTATCGTAGCATCGTGGATGGCTCATCGATTTGGCATTCATAGTTTTTAATCAACTTTTATGATTTTTCAAAAAACGCATTCGAATATAAAAAGCAATTTATCTCGAAATCATATTTTACGACTTAGGCTTGTGGCCACAGAAATATTCGAAAAAAATCAAGGGCTCCCCCCGAAATATTTTTTTGGTGGCCTTATTTGGTTTTTGAAGTTTGACTATAAAAATTTCTTTTGAGAGTCAAGCAAACATATCGCACCCTAAATCATAAAGTGACACAACTCAAATTTTTTAAATCGAGTTTTTTGCATAAATGGGTACACAACATATTTGTAGTGATTGAGAAGAAAAAACATTTCAATAAGTGTCTCTTTTGACCAAAAAATTACCATTTTACGTGGCCTTTTGCCGTACGATTGCTTACAAAGAAAAGAAGTTTTTTTGGCTCTCCTTAAAATTTTTGAATTTTGAGTTGTGTCACTTTATGATTTATGGTGCGATATAGTCTTTATATACCCAACTGTTGGATTCCATTGCAAGGAAAAAATAAAAAAAATATATTCGTTTGAATAATGAAAAAACATATAATGTATGGCGCCTCTATACATGTTGTTTCATTATTCAAGCGATGATAGATGGAGAAATATCTAAAGATAAAAGGGCAAAAACGAACTAAAAAGCTTTGTCGGCATGTTTTTGCGCTTCGAGTTTTCGCGTCTTTTGTTTGTACGATAGTTCGTTTTTGCGCTATAAAATAATATAACGCATTTTTGCACTGGGGTCTACATATAGCCTTCAATTTTACAGCTCCATTTAGCATGCCGGTAAGTATATTTTCGTTTTCTCAATTTCTTTTTCCACTTATTGGATAGATAAATTTATGAAGTTATATGTAATTAAATCTTTCGCTGTCATATTGTTTTTTTGTTATGGTTTCATTTTTTGTTCAAATCGAAATAAAAAGTTAGAAAAATTAACAATTGCTACCTCCAATATTATTCAGTATAATGCGCAACAAATACATATACATACATACATACATAGTAAATATTTGTGTACACTGTGAATAACTCAGCTAGACATTTCTCCATACATGTATTTATGTAGTCCTTCCTGGTTATTAAATTCCACAGGCGGGTATCTAATGTCTCGTTATTCCAGAACTTGAGCGTCCTAAATTTCTCTCGCTCAAAAAAATATATATTTTTTAAACTTCAAAAGAAATAGCCAATGGCGTGTAGGCTGAGATACAAAAGGAATGCCCATTTTTTTTTAGAAATAATACTCCATTTTGTATGATATTCCCACAAAATCTCCCCCCTATAATACGAAATATCTGGATTTTAATTTTCT
Source organism: Urophora cardui (assembly GCA_960531455.1). NCBI lineage: Eukaryota > Metazoa > Arthropoda > Insecta > Diptera > Tephritidae > Urophora > Urophora cardui. The sequence goes on from OY482673.1 coordinate 84,745,475, forward strand.
AAAAAATGAATTCATTTGAAATATGTTTATACTAAACAAATAAAATCCCAATATACCAAATGCAATGACGAAATAAACCTACAACACTTTTCATATTTTTTTCTTCAGGAAGAAAGCTTTATCCTCCATAATTTTCTCCAACTAATTTGTCAAATATTGATTTTATGTCGTACTATCAATTATAACTGTAAAAGTGCTCGCCTGCTATGCCAGAGGTCTCGGGTTCAAACCACGGTCCGAGCCAAACAAATTTTTCTAATTAGTAAAAATCCAATTATTGGGTTTTTTAAGAGCAGCGGTCACCTCTCGGCAGTGGGCGGCATACCCTCCGAGAGTATTTATGCCATGAAAAAGCTTCTCACAAAAAATGCATTCGCCGTTCGGAGCCGGCATAAAACTGTAGGTCCACCCAATTAGTAGGAAAAACAAAAAGGAGCACACCTCGAATTGGGAGAGAAGCTCGGCCATAAAACTCGTCAGAGTTATAATAGCGCCATTGTATTATATATTATTATTATTATTATCAATTATAACTGCCACATTTCCTATACATTTTTCATGCTTATAACCTTCCAATTAGGTCTATAATTACCCAACAAGATATTTTGTTTTTTTTTTTTCATTCCGAAGTTCAAACTAATGTTTACAAGTTTGAAAGCAAAATTAATTTAAATTGTTATATACACGCTTTAACAAATTTCAAAAAAATATCCATACAAAAAAATCAATCCCTAAATGTTTCCGAAAATCCCTTAAAATCGGTGGTATCCATATCTGGCAACCTAGAGCATAGCTGTCCAAATGCGACTCATGTGAGCAATGAGAGTAAGCACTTGTGTACGTATACTCACCGATTGTCACTACTAAAGACAAATAAAGAGCGTAAAACGAGCGCTTACGATGGGACTGGGCGATCGCCGATTAGCAAAAATAATTAAGTTGCCTTCGACTGGCATGAAAGCAAGTGGTCGCTAGCTGGTCTTAGCTTGAAATTTTTTTGTTCTAATTACAGATGCCAAACAACAGTACGAAGATCTTGCATATAACGTGTGTACACAAATGTAAATATATACGTGTATATTTGTGTTGTTTCATAATTTCGCAAAGCGTGCGCACGTGACCCTGCTCGCTCAACATCTGAAAGCAGACTGATTATTTTTAGTAATTTTTCACTTTGGCATACGGTAGGCGCACCAACACACATTCATTTTTCGGTCGTTGCTTGATTGTGGTAGTGAATCGCATTTGGACAGCCCTGACCTAGAGTAAAACTCTGCCATGCTCTCTTATTTACAAACACATATGCAAAAGACACATATACGTACACGGCTGTTTCTTACCCCCCGGTTCAAATTTTGTTCCCCTATCCTCCATAACTTCGCTTAGGCCCTCTGCTACGAGCTCTTGCCCATCACTACTCCAGTGTATGCAATTACACTATATATCGCTAGCTTAGAGTGCAAATTGTGTAAGTCCTTTTTTTAAAATTTTGTAGGAGAGACAAAAAACAAAAAATAAAAACATTTCGAAATGAAAAAAAACAAGTAAGGAAGCCTAAGTTCGAGTGGAATCGAACATTAGATACTCAGCTGTATGCTTTCATTGTTTGTTTGCGTTTGATGGAAACACGGTGTACTTTATATAAAGCGAGTGCTGCATAAAGTGGGCGTAGCCACGCCCATTTTCTAAATTTTTATCAGTCATCCAACTAAGCATGTCAATATTATTCTTTGTGCAAAAATTAATTCCTTTATGACTTCTAGTTACAAAGATGTCACGTTACAAACTCCCAAAGGGTATTCCAGAAATATCTGTTAAAAAGTAGGCGTGGTCATAAACCGATTTCAATTAATTTTTGCGTGTTTATTAACACAAGTTATAAAAGTGTATAAACCAAGTTTCGTCATAATATCTCAATTATTTGTCGAGTTAAAGGCTAATAAATCTCGTATATCCCTTTGTCCAAAAGGAGGCGGTGCCACGCCCATTTTCCAAAATTTGTCTATTTTATGTTTCCGGTCTATTGTGGAACTCATGTCACAAAATTTCAATGAATTATCTTTATATTTGACAAAGATATCGCTTACAATGTTTTTATTAGGCCACTTTATAATACACATATATAAAAGTGGGCGTGGTCGTCAACCGATTTTGGTAATTTTTCGTTCACACATTTGCCTAAGTAAATATATCATGCGTACCAAATTCATCGATATATCTTCAACGGTTTCTGAGTTATGACTCATAAAACTTTCAATGTTTGCCCCTTAATAAGTGGGCGTGGCTCCGCCCATTTTCCAAAATTTTTGTGGTTTTCGTTTTATGTTCATAGTTGGAATCATGCCACAAAATTTCAGTGATAGATCTTTATATTTGACAGAGATATCGCTTAAAATGTTTTTATTAGGTCACTTTATAATACACATATATAAAAGTGGGCGTGGCCGTCAACCGATTTTGACAATTTTCCGTCAAAACATTTGCCTAAGTAAGTAAATCACGCGTACCAAATTTCATCGACATATCTTCAACGGTTTCTGAGTTATGACTCATAAAACTTTCAATGTTTGACCCTTAATAAGTGGGCGTGGCACCGCCCATTTTCCAAAATTTCATAAAATTTCTTCATAGGGGCCTGAGCTCAACATGTGGGTAAAATTTTATCGCTCCAGCTATATTAGGGACTGAGATACCAAATTTCCGATTTTTTCTATATAGGAAAAGTGGGCGTGGTCATGGTCCGATTTCGCCCATTTTCAATACCAACCGTCCCAGTCTCGATACCAACTTGCATTCCAAATTTCATCAAAATATCTCAATTTTTGCGCGAGTTAGAGTGTTTACAGACGGACGGACGGACAGACGGACGGACGGACGGACGGACGGACGGACGGACGGACATGGCTCAATCGATTTCTCTTTTCACCCTGATCATTTTGATATATATAAGTCTATATCTATCTCGGTTATTTCATTCTGTTACAATCCACCGTTATGTGATTAAAACTATAATACTCTGTGTACTAGTACAGCTGAGTATAAAAAAAAAAATTCTGTTCATATCTGTGCCCGCAAATTAAAGTAGCCTAACTCAAAATATGGTGAACCGAGAAAACTCTATTTTTGTCAAAATTCAAACCATTGGACCAATTCGGATTTTTACAAGGGGAAATAATGGATTTGTAGTGTTAGAGAAGGAATAGTTGTGAACCAGAAATCTTAAAGAAAGGTTAATTGCAAAAAATTGTCTTTTATAACTTAAGTGCTTTTATTGGATGCAATTTTTACGAAAACCAGAATTAACTCTAGTTAAGTTCTTTTATTGTGTTGAATTCTTACCAATAAGGTTTTTATTTCCATTTAACTCGAGTTAAGTGTTTTTAAGCGTAGACCTACGTTCGGGTCAAAAACGACCCGAAACGACCATTTAAGTGGATATAACTAACTAAGTAGTGGAATTAGAAGTCTTAGAGTTTTTGACTTTTAATTTTTGTTTGAAATGAATGAAATAAAATAAAAATCGTTTCCCTAATCATTGTTGTTTCGGCCTAAAAAAATAATCCATAATCCTACGCCGCGGATCGTTTTCAACCCGAACTGAATTTGCGTTTTATTTTACCGAATACTGAAAAAGGCATGGTACTAGGGAAATCACCACAAGAAGCTTGGTTTATCCGGAAATGATTAATGAAGACTCCCAGGCGAGAGGTTCAAAGCTATAACAGCTGGAACCGCCGAAAAAAAAGGCGCGGTAGCACTACTGTTTGATAGAAAATAGCTGGTAATTGTGATGGAATCGACATATAGAGTCATGTGCAAAATACATATGTTTATAAACCCAGTGATGAATCTTTATATTCGTTTGTTTTTTTTTCGTTCAATTAAGGCATGTCTACAGCACACTCCATATGCGTATGACCATGAACCAAAAACTTGTGATAAATTTTGTCAATGTTAGTATCACCTTGCATGAAGATTTAAAACATAGTATGTACTAATAAAAGAGTTTTGGTTTTGGCCAGGACAGCAATCGCTATAAAAAACGACATGTTAAATATTGAATGGTAAACTATTTAAGTATTTGAATAAGCACGATGCTATTCCATTGCCACCACAATTTGCAAGGGTCTCATGCCACATATAACACGTAGGTTGTCCGGAAACACAGTCATGTACAGTTAAATAAAAAGTGTATAAAGCGTTTATAAAAATATTCAGAAGATCGCAAAAAGGTGTAGGAAGGCATATGCTAATCAGCACTATCTCCCGTGTCCGACTGACTATCGTTAAAAAATGAGTCCTTAATTGAGTCGTCGCTACTATAATCCATATTCGGAAAGTCTTCTTCCTCCATGTTACCAGGATCCATACCTTGTAAAAGGCTACACGATTAAAGTTTAATAACAATAATAACTAGCCGAAGGCCTGAGTTGTCAGTGCTATATAAAAAATATCTGTTAGTTTCTAGCTTTTAAGCTTAACTATCAATATTAATAAATAAAAAAAATAACAATAATAATACACTGGCGATATTAAAACTCTAACGAGTTTTATTGCCAAGCTTCTCTCCCAATTCGAGGTGTGCTTCTTAACTATTGTTATTCCTACAATTTGTGTGGACCTACAGTGTTATGCGAGCTCCCAACGGCGAATGCTTTTTTGTGAGAAGCCTTTTCATGGCAGAAATACACTCGGAGGGTATGCCGCCCACTACCGAGAGGTGACCGCTATTTATAAAAACCCAATAATTGCGGTTTAATCAATTAGAAAAATTTTTTGTGGTGTTTGTCCCGCGAAATACCACCGAAATCGTTTTTTTATTGTAACTTTGTTATTTTTCAACCGATTTATAAAATTGATACGTCATTATTTTCGTATTTTGCAACTCTACACTTCCTTCTAATGCTCTTTTGAGCTCTGAAGTCGTTTTCACATAGTTGGGTCAGCTAACTTATTTGTATGTCCATGAATTATCCTCTTTGTTTTGCCAAATGAAAGTGCTTCAAAATTCATGACAATGTTGCCTTTAAAGGGTTTTACTAAATTAATAAACAAAGAAGTTACGTCACTACGAATATTTAATGTACTTATTTAACTCATTTCTTTTAACCAATTCAGGATATGTAAAGTTGTGAAAGTCCACCCCTAAATTTGAAGCTTATATTGAGAGGATTAAGAGACAAAAAAATTTTTTTTTCTGATCCCGTGAAATTCCGGCGAAATGGTTTTTTCTTGTAACTTTGTTATTTATCATCCGATTTTTAAAATTGATACGTCATTATTTTCGTATTTCGAAGCTCTATATTTTCTTCTAATGTCCTTTTGCACTCTGAAATCAAATAACAAAGTTACAATAAAAAAACTATTTCGGCGGTATTTCGCGGGATCAGAAAAAAAATAAAACTTTTTTCTTTAATCCTCTCAATATAAGCTTCAAACTTAGGGTCGGACTTTTACAACTTTACATATACTGAATTGCTTAAAAAATTAGTTAAATAATTGCTACGTTAAATAACTTCTTTGTGACGTAACTTCTTTGTTTATTAATTTAGTAAAATCGCTTCAAGGCAACATTGTCATGAATTTTGAAGCACTTTCATTTGGCAATACAAAGGGGATAATTCATGGACATACAAATAAGTTAGCTGACATAACTATGTGAAAACGACTTCAGAGCTCAAAAGGGCATTAGAAGGAAATGTAGAGCTTCAAAATACGAAACTAATGACGTATGAATTTTAAAAATCGGATGATAAATAAAAAAGTTACAAGAAAAAAACGATTTCCGCGGTATTTCGCGGGGTCAAAAAAAAAATTTTTTTTGTGTCCCTTAACCCTCTCAACATAAGCTTCAAATTTAGGGGCGGACTTTTACAACATATTTTTTCGACCCTATGTAGTATATAATAATTAATTGAATTTCTATAATATATATCCTTGAAAAATCTCTTATCTCGGTTTATCATATCCACTTGCTTCCAACAAAAAAACCTAACTGAAGATAATAACGCATGAAATGAGAAAAATATTCTAACAAAAAAACCTAACTCGAAATAAATTGTGTAAAAATAAAAAAAAAATCACTTAAAATAACCTATTTCCACTTAGGCTATGAAAACAAAATTGACAAAAAAAATTATAATTCCTAACTGAAGTTAAGTTTTTTTAATAAACTGAAAACGCAAATAAATACGTCCATGAAGTACCCACATAACTCTAGTTAGGATGTTTTAATAAAACGATTTTTGATACAATACTAGACCTAAGAGATTTGCTAAAAGATAAGTTGTTTTAACTGGTGCAAAATGTTTCTATCTGAGTTAGGATAATTTTTATATCTTAATAACTTTTTAAATATTACTCCAATTTAAATGGGGATAAGGCAGATCGATGGGTTTTCCCCCAAAGATTAACACTATAACAATAACTCAATTTCGCATTATCTCGAGTTAGGCTACTTTAATTTGCGGGCACAGATATAAATATTTTGGACTTACACAATTTTCTTCGGTTTTTGGACTTACACAATTTGCGTATCACTGAATAACAACGAGTATAAATATGACAAGTATCACAGACTTGTTTAGCGTGGTGCATATTTGATTTTTCTAGCGTTCTACATAAAAAGACACTTTTCCATAAAAGTGGACTTACACAGTTTGCACTCTAAGCTAGCGATATATGGTCAATTCCACCTAAAACGGCCCTATCCAGCAAAATTAGAAATCACTTATTTTTAATTAAATTTAATTTGTTAATATGCACAAGAGGATGCTTTTTATGGGTGAATAAAAAAATTGAATTCACGTAAATTTTTATAAGTTTGGCAACACTTTGAACTTTGTATATACTGAATATTCAGTTCACATTCTCTGCAAGGTGTCTCTTTATTTAACATTTTTAACTCTTTCATTCTCAATATTAATAAAAACCGTTACCTCTGAAGAGACTAGGTCATTGTTTTACATTTCTGTGAAGTTTCGATATTATACGTTTTATAGTAACAATTTTATGGCGTGTATAATATACTAAAATTTTCGGTCACACCCGTCACAGAAAAAATTGAAAAAATTTAATTATATTGGTACTTTACATTTTAACCACCTGACACTCTCCAATAATAACAAAGTAGTCGCGATAAATACTTAGTAACATTTTCTTAAAATTTATCGCAGTAATTTATTATTCAGTTCTAAAAAATATTTGATCACACCCGTCACACCAACGCGAAGTATACATATATTTTTTAATAGATTCGAAAAACAGAAAGCGCGAACAGAGGAAGAAGCTTAAAGAAAACAAAGAAAAATATTAATTGCAGCTAGCTAAAGAGAGAATAAGAGATAAAAGAAGGAGGGATGCTAAAAAAATGATATCAGATAAAACTGCACATCTCAGTTTAAAAATCGATACAATATTTTTAACATTTGCCATGGTACTGAGGATTTTGGATTAGAAATGACTTGGAATTTTTTCGCTACAGGCCATGGTAAAGGCGCTGTAGATGGAATAGCTGCAGCTGTAAAACGAACCTTAAGTACGGGCATTAAGGCTAGAGAATATTTTATGAAAACACCCGTTGACTGTTTCCAATATCTAGTTGAAACAAAGCAACTTAATAAGATCGACGTTTTTTACGCATCAAAAGACGATGTTGAGCGCGACAGTAATTTCTTCAACGATAGGTGGGAAAACGTAAAATTAATAAAGAATATTCAAAAAATGCACAACTTTAAAAGAGCAGATGCGGTCTCTGTGTATGCTTGCGATTCATATTTATCTGAATTTAAACAAATTTTCCTAAAACATACACCTTTGGAATAATGTGAGTTCTTTGATAGCGAGCAAACAATGTTATGTTACTTTTTTTTCATATTACGAGTTATAAATGAAGTCAATAAAAACTTTTAGTTCATCAGAAATTTTGAATTTTGGTACTGGGTCACACCCGTCACATAGAGAGGTCACACCCGTCCAATTTTTTAAACAGAGTTTTCGCAAGAAAAACGTGAATTTCAAAATAGTAAGTATGCTATACAATCAAAAAGACTTTGAACAACGTGCTGAACTAAATTTTTTATATGCGTTCTGTAAAAAGTTTTACAAAATTTATATGCAAAGTGGGATTTTTTGAAAGCTCAAATATATAAGGTCACACCCGTCCCAGCTTTCTAATGGCCACTCTGGTCGGAAATGGTGTCCTTCAAGTATATATCTGCTATCCACCGTTTTTAACTTTCCCATTGCTGGGAATAACGGCCTTTTTTTGAAATGCAAGCTTTCTATTTCAAAAATATAGCGAAAATTATGAGTGTGACCAGGAACACCCGTCACAATGGAATTGGCCATATACAATTGCCGCCATATATATTATATAATATGAATATTATTCTTTGTGCAACATTTCATTCCTTTATGACTTCTAGTTACAAAGATGTCACGTTACAAATTCCCAAAGGATGTTCCAGAAATATCTTTGTTAAAAAGTAGGCGTGGTCACAACCCGATTTGAATAAATTTTTGTATGTCTATTAACACAGGTTATGAAAGTGTATAAACCAAGTTTCGTCATAATATCTCAATTATTTGTAGAGTTATAGACTAAGAAATCTCGTATATTCCTTTGTCTAAAAAGAGGCGGTGCCAGGCCCATTTTCCAAAATTTTTCTATTTTTTTGTTTCCGGTCTATTGTGGAACTCATGCCACAAAATTTCAATGAATTATCTTTATATTTGACAAAGATATCGCTTAAAATGTTTTTATTAGGCCACTTTATAGTTCCCATATATAAAAGTGGGCGTGGTCGTCAACCGATTTTGCTAAAATTTTGAACATGTATTACCACAAGTAATAAAAGTGTACACACCAAGTTTCGTCATAATATCCCAATTACCTGTCGAGTTATGGGCTCAGAAATCTCGTATATTCCTGCTTCTAAAAAGAGAGAGAGAGGTCGTCAACCGATTTTGGCAATTTTTAGTCCAAATATTTGCCTAAGTAAGTATATCACGCATACCGAATATTATCGATATATCTTCAACGGTTTGTGAGTTATGACTCATTAAACTCAAATGTTCAAAAAATGCACAACTTTAAAAGAGCAGATGCGGTCTCTGTGTATGCTTGCGATTCATATTTATCTGAATTTAAACAAATTTTCCTAAAACATACACCTTTGGAATAATGTGAGTTCTTTGATAGCGAGCAAACAATGTTATGTTACTTTTTTTTCATATTACGAGTTATAAATGAAGTCAATAAAAACTTTTAGTTCATCAGAAATTTTGAATTTTGGTACTGGGTCACACCCGTCACATAGAGAGGTCACACCCGTCCAATTTTTTAAACAGAGTTTTCGCAAGAAAAACGTGAATTTCAAAATAGTAAGTATGCTATACAATCAAAAAGACTTTGAACAACGTGCTGAACTAAATTTTTTATATGCGTTCTGTAAAAAGTTTTACAAAATTTATATGCAAAGTGGGATTTTTTGAAAGCTCAAATATATAAGGTCACACCCGTCCCAGCTTTCTAATGGCCACTCTGGTCGGAAATGGTGTCCTTCAAGTATATATCTGCTATCCACCGTTTTTAACTTTCCCATTGCTGGGAATAACGGCCTTTTTTTGAAATGCAAGCTTTCTATTTCAAAAATATAGCGAAAATTATGAGTGTGACCAGGAACACCCGTCACAATGGAATTGGCCATATACAATTGCCGCCATTGTTATTTTTGAAAATACATATTTTACCAATTCACGAAAGATTTAATAAAATGTATAATGGATGAGGATTTAGAATTGATATTAATTATTATAGGAAGTGTTATTGCCGTATATACGGAATACATTAAAATTAAACAAGTAAGGAAGCCTAAGTTCGAGTGGAATCGAACATTAGATACTGAGCTGTATGCTTTCATTGTTTGTTTGCGTTTGATGGAAACACGGCGTATTTTATATAAAGCTAGTGCTGCATAAAGTGGGCGTAGCCACGCCCATTTTCAATATTTTTATCAGACATCCAACTAAGCATATGAATATTATTCTTTGTGCAACATTTCATTCCTTTATGACTTCTAGTTACAAAGATGTCACGTTACAAATTCCCAAAGGATGTTCCAGAAATATCTTTGTTAAAAAGTAGGCGTGGTCACAACCCGATTTGAATAAATTTTTGTATGTCTATTAACACAGGTTATGAAAGTGTATAAACCAAGTTTCGTCATAATATCTCAATTATTTGTAGAGTTATAGACTAAGAAATCTCGTATATTCCTTTGTCTAAAAAGAGGCGGTGCCAGGCCCATTTTCCAAAATTTTTCTATTTTTTTGTTTCCGGTCTATTGTGGAACTCATGCCACAAAATTTCAATGAATTATCTTTATATTTGACAAAGATATCGCTTAAAATGTTTTTATTAGGCCACTTTATAGTTCCCATATATAAAAGTGGGCGTGGTCGTCAACCGATTTTGCTAAAATTTTGAACATGTATTACCACAAGTAATAAAAGTGTACACACCAAGTTTCGTCATAATATCCCAATTACCTGTCGAGTTATGGGCTCAGAAATCTCGTATATTCCTGCTTCTAAAAAGAGAGAGAGAGGTCGTCAACCGATTTTGGCAATTTTTAGTCCAAATATTTGCCTAAGTAAGTATATCACGCATACCGAATATTATCGATATATCTTCAACGGTTTGTGAGTTATGACTCATTAAACTCAAATGTTTACCCCTTAATAAGTGGACGTGGCACCGCCCATTTTCCAAAATTTTTGTGTTTTTCGTTTTATGTCCATAGTTGGACTCCTGCCACAAAATTTCAGTGACAGATCTTTATATTTGACAGAGATATCGGCCCCTTTATAGTTCACATATATAAAAGTGGGCGTGGCCGTCAACCGATTTTGACAATTTTCCGTCAAAACGTTTGTATAAGTAAGTAAATAACGCGTACCAAATTTCATCGATATATCTTCAATGGTTTCTGAGTTATGACTCATAAAACTTTCAATGTTTGACCCTTAATAAATGGGCGTGGCACCGCCCATTTTCCAAAATTTCATCAAATTTCTTCTTAGGGGCCTGAGCTCAACACGTGGGTAAAATTTGATCACTCTAGCTTTAATAGTGACTGAGATACCAAATTTCCGATTTTTTCTATATAGAAAAAGTGGGCGTGGTCATGGTCAGATTTCGCCCATTTTCAATACCAACCGTCCCAGTCTCGATACCAACTTGCATTTCATATTTCATCAAAATATCTCAATTTTTGCGCGAGTTAGAGTGTTTACAGACGGACGGACGGACAGACGGACGGACGGACAGACGGACATGGCTCAATCTATTTCTCTTTTCACCCTGATCATTTTGATATATATAAGTCTATATCTATCTCGATTATTTCATTCTGTTACAATCCACCGTTATGTGATTAAAACTATAATACTCTGTGTACTAGTACAGCTGAGTATAAAAAAGTACTATTCGGGTACGTGATTTGTATTTGTAAAGGGAACAGCGTTGCCACTTCAAAAATTTTAAATTTACCAAAATACAAAATAAAAGTAACCAAAACCAGAAACAAGTAACCAAAATAAATTAATAATATAGGCATATGTCCCATTAATGTTAGGGCTATTTATTTGGAAGCAAAACAATATATCAAAAACGGCCATGTAAAACCAATATATCAATTATTTTAAATTTTTAAGCCTTAAACAGATCCAACGTCGAGCCAAATATCGCCTCTTCGTTGCGTTCTATCAACATTTAGAAACACGGCCGGATATAAGAATGAATAGAACCAGGGACTGTAACGGTTATGAGTTATATCCAAAAAGTTGATTTTTAATCATTATTTGCTGAGTTTTATTTTTTGCTCACAAAATAAGTTATTTCTTGAGTTTTATTTATCCCAGAAAATAAAAGTTATTTCTTGAGTTTTATTTTTCCATCAGAAAATAAAAGTTATTTCTTGAGTTTTATTTTTCCATCAGAAAATAAGTTATTTTTTGAGTTTTATTTTTCGATCAGAAAATAAAAGTTATTTTTTGAGTTTTATTTTTCCCCCAGAAAATAAAATTTATTTCTTGAGTTTTATTTTTCCCTCAGAAAATAAGTTATTTCTTGAGTTTTATTTTTCCATCAGAAAATAAAAGTTATTTTTTTAGTTTTATTTTTCGATCAGAAAATAAAAGTTATGTTTTGAGTTTTATTTTTCGATCAGAAAATAAAAGTTATTTTCTGAGTTTTATTTTTTGCTCAGAGAATAAAAGTTTTTCAGTTTAATTTTGGCTGCAATTGTAGATTTTTCCATACAAATAAGTAAAGTAGATAAATAAATTTTTAATTTTTTTTACTTATAAACTTTACCTACGTGTTAATATGGCAAAATCGACAGCTGCAGCTAAAATTAAACTGAAGAAACTTTTATTCTCTGAGCAAAAAGATAGAACTCAGAAAATAACTTATTTTCTGATCGAAAAATAAAACTCAAAAAATAACTTTTATTTTCTGAGGGAAAAATAAAACTCAGAAAATAACTTATTTTCTGATGGAAAAATAAAACTCAAAAAATAACTTTTATTTTCTGATCGAAAAATAAAACTCAAAAAATAACTTTTATTTTCTGATCGAAAAATAAAACTCAAAAAATAACTTATTTTCTGATGGAAAAATAAAACTCAAGAAATAACTTTTATTTTCTGAGGGAAAAATAAAACTCAAGAAATAACTTTTATTTTCTGAACAGAAAATAAAACTCAGAAAATAATGATTAAAAATCAATTTTTTTATAAAAATCGAAAAAATAAAAGTTAATGCGTTACGGTGATTACTACATCTGTTTACTTATTTTGCGTTTAGCATTTCTCCTTCAGTAAGATTTTTTTAGTCAAAATTTAAAAAATAACGATTATTTGCAGTCCCTGAATAGAACCAAAAAGCTGACGAAAATCGGCCCGAAATTCGCCAGAATAGATTTATTTCTAATGTGGTCGCTGGCTCCTGTCAAATAAATTATTTGGATTTAAAAGCTTTTTAGTGCTTAGCACGAAAATTATTTAATTTAATTTTTTATTGTTGGGGGTTAATGGAAAAATTTCAACAACTATTTCCAGCGAAGGTTGAGTATATGTAGCTATTTCACGAAAAACCATTTTCGATCATTTGCAGCCTTTTCGGAAGTGGATGCTCCTCACGAGGATCGAACAGGTGATACATTCCATCTTCAGCCACAATGTGCGAACGCTTATTCACGCTCGACCGCTGCGCTCTGTGAAAGCCGTTGAATTTTTCCCACTTTCCCATATTCATTTTCCTGAAACAGTTTTACACTCAATATTCGTTGGAAATAGTTGTTGAATTTTTTCCAATTACCACCAACAATAAATTATTTGGAATGTGACAAAAAAATACAACAAACCAATTTGGATAACAATTATTTTATAGTTTGGAAAAAGTAAATGCGTATTCCTAAAAATTGTGTACTAAATACATGGACCTTGACGGTATACGGAATACATTAAAATTAAAAAAAAAAACGTGGAAAGGGAACAGCGTTGTCACTTCAAAATTTTTTAATTTACCAAAATACAAAACAAAAGTAACCAAAACTAGAAACAAGTAACCAAAATAAATTAATAGTATAGGCATATGTCCCATTAATGTTAGGGCTATTTATTTGGAAGCAAACAATATATCAAAAACGGCCATGTAAAAACAATATATCAGTTATTTTAAATTTTTAAGCCTTAAACAGATCCAACGTCGAGGCAAATATCGCCCCTTCGTTGCGTTCTATCAACATTTAGAAACACGGCCAGATTTGAGAATGAATAGAACCAAAAAGCTGACAACCAACAATAAATTATTTGGAATTTGAAAAAAAAATACAACAAACCAATTTGGATAACAAATATTTTATAGTTTGGAGAAATTAAAAGCGTATTCCTAAAAATTGTGTACTCAATACATGGACCTTGACGGTAACCAAAATTGGCCGAAAGTACCCACGTAACCAAACGAAAAAATTGTAACCAATTTTGGTAAAAAGTAACAAAAGTGGTAACGCTGAAAGGGAAGTTGGTGTTTTTTTTTTTAATTTGCTGAAAACCCGCGATTTGGATCAATTCCAAATTAATAATAATATAATAATAATAATACACTGGCGCTATTATAACTCTGACGAGTTTAATGACCGAGCTTCTCTCCCAATTCAAGAAGTGCTCCTAATTGGGTGGACCTACAGTTTTATGCCGGCTGCGAACGGCGAATGCATTTTTTGTGAGAAGCTTTTTAATAGCAGAAATACACTCGGAGGGTATGCCGCCCACTGCCGAAAGTGACCGCTATTTCTAAAAACCCAATAAGTAATTGGGTTTTAATTAATTAGAAATATTTTTTTTTGGTGTTTGCCGGACTGGGGTTAGAACCCGAGACCTCTGGTATAACAGGCGAGCACTCTACCCATTGCACCACAGCGGCCACATTTCCAAATTGCTATCCGTTGATTTTTATGTATTGTAAGAATTACAGTTGCTTTGCCTTAAAACATCAGACTGAAAATTTTGGTTAATACAAATATGTATATGCACAACCTCTCAAATCTGGTGTTCTCTTATATATAATATAATACAATGGCGCTGTTATAACTCTGACGTGTTTTATGGCCGAGCTTCTCTCCCAATTCGAGGTGTGCTCCTTTTTATTTTTCCTACTAATTGGGTAGACCTACAGTTTTATGCCGGCTCCGAACGGCGAATGCATTTTTAGTGAGAAGCTTGTTCATGGCAGAAATACACTCGGAGGGTAGCCGCCCACTGCCGAGAGGTGACCGCTGCTCTTAAAAAAACCCAATAATTGGATTTTTACTAATTAGAAAATTTGTTTTTTGGTGTTTGGCTCGGACCGTGGTTTGAACCCGAGACCTCTGATATAGCAGGCGAGCACTCTACCCACTGCACCACAGCGGCTCACTTATACCAAGGCGAAAACTCCCTATTCAAAAGAATACTCATTTCACTTAATTATTTTTTTACAGTTAAACTTATTTAAGTTTCAATTATGTATTTGCACAGGGGTAACTACATATGGCCGATTTTCTGGGAAAGTAAACCAAGTAGTTTTTTTTTGTCAAATATTGCAAGCACTGGGGTCTTGCGGAGTTCATGACATATTATAGTAGCTGTTGAAAACAGAAAGGTAAATATAACATGTTTGTTGCGACTAAATTTAGCCGTTCAAGTTTTATCTATTAGAAAATTAGCTATAATATCATAACACGTAAAGTTTTTAAAAAAGTTATGTTCCAACTAGGAGTTACATATGTGAAAAGTAAATGTGCCGCAAAAATCTTATGTAACGTTAGCAGTGCAAAACCAAAAAAGTTTTTTTAAGACATGTTAAAATACGTTTAAATACGTTCCAATTAAAAAAAGTTAAACTTCCAAAGATTTGAAGACATTGTCAGCTTAAATAATAAGTAACGTTAGCAGTGATTTTTTATCCATATAATACATATAATAAAATTGTAACAGCTCGATGTCTGTACATTGAAGATATTCAAGAAAAACTGATAGGAGAGGTCATTGTTGGACCAGCGGAACCCAAATCTACAATTTTTAGAAGTCTATCTGTCTGTCTGTCTGTCCGTCTGTATGATTGTGCGCGCATCACGCAAAAACTACTGAATATAATTGCATGAAACTTTCACCATTCTATCACTTAACGCCTAACTTAAAATTCAGGACAACTTTCATTTGGATATCTCATCCCGTTCCCGAGTTATTGACCAAAATGTGGGAAAAAATGTGACCAAAAATGTGTTTTTTTTACCATAACGCCCGCGTCACATAAAAACGACTGCATAGAAATGAATGGAACTTTCAATAATCATTTTCTGGATGAAAAAATGAGAGCTATTGGAAAAGGGGCGTGGCACAAAGTAACCAAAACCAGAAACAAGTAACCAAAATAAATTAATAATATAGGCATATGTCCCATTAATGTTAGGGCTATTTATTTGGAAGCAAAACAATATATCAAAAACGGCCATGTAAAACCAATATATCAATTATTTTAAATTTTTAAGCCTTAAACAGATCCAACGTCGAGCCAAATATCGCCCCTTCGTTGCGTTCTATCAACATTTAGAAACACGGCCGGATATAAGAATGAATAGAACCAGGGACTGTAACGGTTATGAGTTATATCCAAAAAGTTGATTTTTAATCATTATTTGCTGAGTTTTATTTTTTGCTCACAAAATAAAAGTTATTTCTTGAGTTTTATTTATCCCTCAGAAAATAAAAGTTATTTCTTGAGTTTTATTTTTCCATCAGAAAATAAAAGTTATTTCATGAGTTGTATTGTTTATAGGCCATGAAATTCAATATATATGGATATTTTAAAGAGCTTTTAGGCCGATTAGATTAAGAGGCAAAATTCATTAATTTTACTTCATCCTCCTACGCGTTTCGACGGTATTCCCGTCTTCCTCAGGGAGTCTAATTTTATTTAAAAACATTAAAATATACACAACAACATATTATTACAAAGAAATTATTACGAATTATACATACATTTTTAAATATATACATAGAATTAAAAGACTTTTCACTTACACTTAAATTCATCTAAAAAAAACATCTAAACCAATTTTCGTTACAACACATCTATCCACATCTTGGCACAATTACATATTTATACATATACAGTTTTTGACATTTGTTATTTGATTATATTTCTATATACGCAATTTATGCTGTCCACATCTTCCTTATAGTTTATTGCGTCTTTTATTCTTTGTTGTATGCGGAGACTTTCCAATGTCAATCTTGTTTTTGTTCGTTTCTCTATGTCTAATATTTTCGCGTTGTCAAAGTCCGCTGTATGTCCAGTATTGATCAAGTGTTGTGCTAGTGCTGTTGTTGTCTTTTTATTTCTAACGTCTGTTTTATGCTCGCCTATTCTAACACCTAGTGCACGTTTAGTGGTACCTACATATTTTTTGTTGCATCGTTCGTCATTGTTGCCTTTACATTTGATTTCGTACACTACATTGTGTTGTTGTTCTTTAGTGACTTTATCTTTTGTCTTGCTGAATATTTGGTTGAGTGTGTGATTCGGTTTATGTGCGAATATCAATTTGTCATTATGTATGCATTTTTGTAATATGTTGTTATCCGTTAAACCCTGTATGTATGTAATGCCTCTAAATATTTTGTTGTTGTTTTCATTGGTAGTTTTTGCATTAGTTTGGCGTGTTGTTTGTTTTTGTTTTGTTATTGCTAACCACCCTTCAATGACTTTATTTGGGTAACCGTTTTTTGTCAAGATTTTTCTTATTTTATCGTCGTTGTTTTTTCTGAACGCCTGGTCGCTCAGCGTGTAGATCTTATTTATAAAATTCGTCATGGTGTTCTTCTTTTGGGTCCAGGGGTGGTTAGAGTTATAGTTAATCATTCGAGAGGATGCTATTGGTTTCGCATACCAATTCGTCAAAATTTTGTTATTGTTTCTAAATATTTCTATGTCTAGGAAGGCTATCTTATTGTCAGTTTCTCTTTCAGTCGTGAATTGGATTTTCTTGTGTTGCGCATTTAATGTAGTCAGAATGTCTTCCACGTCCTTAATCTTAACAATAGCGAATACATCATCTACATATTTAGTTATGTATTTGATGTATATGTCTTTTGTATTGAGATCAGTTATAGCGTCGTCAAGTATTTTGTCCAGAACTATGTCAGCTATAATGGGCGATAATGGATTTCCCATTGGCATACCATAAATTTGTTGGTACACCGTTCCGTCAAACATAAAATAGTTATTGTCCCTTAAACAAAAATTTATGATATCTAAAAATTGGTTTCTCGTCAAGTCGGTATGATTTTGAAGGGTTGTCCAATTTTGCATAATGGTTCTTATTGCTAGGCTCACTGGTATGTTGGTAAAAAGGAAAATTACGTCAAAAGAAATCAATATTTCGTCATTTTCAATTTTTAGTTCATTGAGCTTTTCTTTGAGTTGCGATGAGTTTTTAATGTTGTAGTTAGTAGAAATAAGTTGTTTGAGTATATTTCCTATATATTTAGACATTTCGAAGCAAGGAATATTTATAGAAGAAGAAATGGGTCTGAGAGGTAAGTTTTCTTTGTGTATTTTTGGGAGTCCATATAGTCTAGGTGAGACAGCTGCATTACAGGTCAATTTATGTTTTTGTATAATGTCGATTTTCCCTTGTTTATATAATTCATTTACTATTGTGTTGTTTTTCCTTAGTAATTTCTGTGTCGGGTCCAAGCGCATAGTTTTGTATGTTTCTTTATCGTTTAGTAGTTCTATCATCTTGTTTTTGTATTCCTGCTTGTCCATTAGTACGGTCTTGTTACCTTTGTCTGCACTTGTGATTATTATTGAGTCTTTGTGTTGCTCTAGAAATTTTTTTGTGTTGTCAAAAATTTTCAATATGAATTTTTCTTTGTTATTGTTTTTAAACAAAGTCATTGAAAGGTGGTTAGCAATAACAAAACAAAAACAAACAACACGCCAAACTAATGCAAAAACTACCAATGAAAACAACAACAAAATATGTAGAGGCATTACATACATACAGGGTTTAACGGATAACAACATATTACAAAAATGCATACATAATGACAAATTGATATTCGCACATAAACCGAATCACACACAACCAAATATTCAGCAAGACAAAAGATAAAGTCACTAAAGAACAACAACACAATGTAGTGTACGAAATCAAATGTAAAGGCAACAATGACGAACGATGCAACAAAAAATATGTAGGTACCACTAAACGTGCACTAGGTGTTAGAATAGGCGAGCATAAAACAGACGTTAGAAATAAAAAGACAACAACAGCACTAGCACAACACTTGATCAATACTGGACATACAGCGGACTTTGACAACGCGAAAATATTAGACATAGAGAAACGAACAAAAACAAGATTGACATTGGAAAGTCTCCGCATACAACAAAGAATAAAAGACGCAATAAACTATAAGGAAGATGTGGACAGCATAAATTGCGTATATAGAAATATAATCAAATAACAAATGTCAAAAACTGTATATGTATAAATATGTAATTGTGCCAAGATGTGGATAGATGTGTTGTAACGAAAATTGGTTTAGATGTTTTTTTAGATGAATTTAACCCGGATTTTCCCAGAACTTTTTTTGTTTCAGATTTTCATAAAAGTATGTACACCAATAAATTTCGACCTCCTGAGCATGAAATTGAAGTCCGTTTTCCAATACCTTGTGGCACTTTTCCGGAAAATGTGAAAAACTAGCGTTACCATATGGTAGCCGTGGGTCGCCTAGGGTACAGGTTTTTGTTTAAAGGGTAAATGATGTTTGGAAACTTTTTTTTTTAGTTTCACAGGAAAAAACACATATCTAATTCACTTTATTGAGATTTAAGTAGGTTTTAAGTAAAGTTATGCAAATAACATATTTTTTTTTTAAATACTTCCATATGTAGGGTTGGCCTATTCTGGCCAATAGCATATATTGCACTTTGTTAGCAAATGTGCTTGATAAATAATAACAATAATTAAAAAACTTCTCTAATTGAACATGACGTAGTATATTACGACAATCTTCGTATTCGCCAGTGGAAAACTTGGAAGAGGAAATGGTGAAATATTCTTCACCCATTCATCTTCTTGGACAAAATGGGGCAATGTCGAGCTACCAGCCATTACAACTTCTCAGTTGCCTTTTAGTTGGGCCGAGCAAACATTATCTGGTTTACCCACACATTCCTCTTCAGTATTATCTTCTCCAAAAATGTTGTAATATTGATGAGGCTCCATGTATGTACCTAAATGACAGTTGGTATGTCATTTAGTCCACCATCGTCGAATGCCTCATCTTGATCTTGAATGAAATCATGCATTTTTTGTAATGTTAAACCTCTAAAAGCAGAAAATTTATAAAATTCTAACAAATTAATAACATTACATTAGTTAAATTTACACAACGGCAGAGAAAATCACGCGAAGCCCAACAAAAAAAACCTGTACCCTGGACGACCCACGGCTACCATATGGTAACGCCTTTAGAAAAATGTAAAAAAATGTTGGAAAGAAGAATTTTTTCTTTAAAAACTAATTTACATTACATACATAATTTCATTAGCTTTCAAAAAGTGTAATTATATGAACAATTTATTCTAAAAGTTATAAAATACACTTATATTTACCGACATGCCATATCTGAAAACGGGAATTTTCAGTACTAATTTTTGTCACCTCATTTTCACACGCAATAGCTTCGACATTTGAGCACAGAATAACACGATCTTTACCTTTTTGCAAAGCCACATTAATTTTTCATTGAAAATTGGCATTTTCCTGGTGTGTTTTCTTTTCCTTTTGTTTATTTTCTTGTAAATGTAAGGGGATGTTTAGCGTTACCATATGGTGCTCGTGGGTTGATTCGGGTTAAGTGTAAGTGAAAAGTCTTTTAATTCTATGTATATATTTAAAAATGTATGTATAATTCGTAATAATTTCTTTGTAATAATATGTTGTTGTGTATCTTTTAATGTTTTTAAATAAAATTAGACTCCCTGAGGAAGACGGGAATACCGTCAAAACGCGTAGGAGGATGAAGGAAAATTAAAAAATTTTGCCTCTTAATCTAATCGGCCTAAAAGCTCTTTAAAATATTCGTTATTTCATGAGTTTTATTTTTCCATCAGAAAATAAGTTATTTTTTGAGTTTTATTTTTCGATCAGAAAATAAAAGTTATTTTTTGAGTTTTATTTTTCCCCCAGAAAATAAAATTTATTTCTTGAGTTTTATTTTTCCCTCAGAAAATAAGTTATTTCTTGAGTTTTATTTTTCCATCAGAAAATAAAAGTTATTTTTTGAGTTTTATTTTTCGATCAGAAAATAAAAGTTATGTTTTGAGTTTTATTTTTCGATCAGAAAATAAAAGTTATTTTCTGAGTTTTATTTTTTTGCTCAGAGAATAAAAGTTTTTCAGTTTAATTTTGGCTGCAATTGTAGATTTTTCCATATAAATAAGTAAAGTAGATAAATAAATTTTTAATTTTTTTTACTTATAAACTTTACCTACGTGTTAATATGGCAAAATCGACAGCTGCAGCTAAAATTAAACTGAAGAAACTTTTATTCTCTGAGCAAAAAGATAGAACTCAGAAAATAACTTATTTTCTGATCGAAAAATAAAACTCAAAAAATAACTTTTATTTTCTGATGGAAAAATAAAATTCAAAAAATAACTTTTATTTTCTGATCGAAAAATAAAACTCAAAAAATAACTTTTATTTTCTGATCGAAAAATAAAACTCAAAAAATAACTTTTATTTTCTGATGGAAAAATAAAACTCAAGAAATAACTTTTATTTTCTGAGGGAAAAATAAAACTCAAGAAATAACTTTTATTTTCTGATGGAAAAATAAAACTCAAGAAATAACTTTTATTTTCTGATCGAAAAATAAAACTCAAAAAATAACTTTTATTTTCTGATCGAAAAATAAAACAAAAAATAACTTTTATTTTCTGATGGAAAAATAAAACTCAAGAAATAACTTTTATTTTCTGAGGGAAAAATAAAACTCAAGAAATAACTTTTATTTTCTGATGGAAAAATAAAACTCAAAAAATAACTTTTATTTTCTGATCGAAAAATAAAACAAAAAATAACTTTTATTTTCTGATGGAAAAATAAAACTCAAGAAATAACTTTTATTTTCTGAGGGAAAAATAAAACTCAAAAAATAACTTTTATTTTCTGATCGAAAAATAAAACTCAAAAAATAACTTTTATTTTCTGATCGAAAAATAAAACTCAAAAAATAACTTTTATTTTCTGATGGAAAAATAAAACTCAAGAAATAACTTATTTTCTGATGGAAAAATAAAACTCAAGAAATAACTTTTATTTTCTGAGGAAAAAATAAAACTCAAGAAATAACTTTTATTTTCTGAACAGAAAATAAAACTCAGAAAATAATGATTAAAAATCAATTTTTTTATAAAAATCGAAAAAATAAAAGTTAATGCGTTACGGTGATTACTACATCTGTGTACTTATTTTGCGTTTAGCATTTCTCCTTCAGTATGATTTTTTTAGTCAAAATTTAAAAAATAACGATTATTTGCAGTCCCTGAATAGAACCAAAAAGCTGACGAAAATCGGCCCGAAATTCGCCAGAATAGATTTATTTCTAATGTGGTCGCTGGCTCCTGTCAAATAAATTATTTGGATTTAAAAGCTTTTTAGTGCTTAGCACGAAAATTATTTAATTTAATTTTTTATTGTTGGGGGTTAATGGAAAAATTTCAACAACTATTTCCAGCGAAGGTTGAGTATATGTAGCTATTTCACGAAAAACCATTTTCGATCATTTGCAGCCTTTTCGGAAGTGGATGCTCCTCACGAGGATCGAACAGGTGATACATTCCATCTTCAGCCACAATGTGCGAACGCTTTTTCACGCTCGACCGCTGCGCTCTGTGAAAGCCGTTGAATTTTTCCCACTTTTCCCATATTCATTTTCCTGAAACAGTTTTACACTCAATATTCGTTGGAAATAGTTGTTGAATTTTTTCCAATTACCACCAACAATAAATTATTTGGAATGTGACAAAAAATACAACAAACCAATTTGGATAACAATTATTTTATAGTTTGGAAAAAGTAAATGCGTATTCCTAAAAATTGTGTACGCAATACATGGACCTTGACGGTATACGGAATACATTAAAATTAAAAAAAAAAAACGTGGAAAGGGAACAGCGTTGTCACTTCAAAATTTTTTAATTTACCAAAATACAAAACAAAAGTAACCAAAACTAGAAACAAGTAACCAAAATAAATTAATAGTATAGGCATATGTCCCATTAATGTTAGGGCTATTTATTTGGAAGCAAACAATATATCAAAAACGGCCATGTAAAAACAATATATCAATTATTTTAAATTTTTAAGCCTTAAACAGATCCAACGTCGAGGCAAATATCGCCCCTTCGTCGCGTTCTATCAACATTTAGAAACACGGCCAGATTTGAGAATGAATAGAACCAAAAAGCTGACAACCAACAATAAATTATTTGGAATTTGAAAAAAAGTACAACAAACCAATTTGGATAACAAATATTTTATAGTTTGGAGAAATTAAAAGCGTATTCCTAAAAATTGTGTACTCAATACATGGACCTTGACGGTAACCAAAATTGGCCGAAAGTAACCACGTAACCAAACGAAAAAATTGTTACCAATTTTGGTAAAAAGTAACAAAAGTGGTAACGCTGAAAGGGAGTTGGTGTATTTTTTTTTAATTTGTTGAAAACCCGCGATTTGGATCAATTCCAAATTAATAATAATATAATAATAATAATACACTGGCGCTATTATAACTCTGACGAGTTTAATGACCGAGCTTCTCTCCCAATTCAAGAAGTGCTCCTAATTGGGTGGACCTACAGTTTTATGCCGGCTGCGAACGGCGAATGCATTTTTTGCGAGAAGCTTTTTAATAGCAGAAATACACTCGGAGGGTATGCCGCCCACTGCCGAAAGTGTCCGCTATTTCTAAAAACCCAATAAGTAATTGGGTTTTAATTAATTAGAAATATTTTTTTTTTGGTGTTTGCCGGACTGGGGTTAGAACCCGAGACCTCTGGTATAACAGGCGAGCACTCTACCCATTGCACCACAGCGGCCACATTTCCAAATTGCTATCCGTTGATTTTTATGTATTATAAGAATTACAGTTGCTTTGCCTTAAAACATCAGACTGAAAATTTTGGTTAATACAAATATGTATATGCACAACCTCTCAAATCTGGTGTTCTCTTATATATAATATAATACAATGGCGCTGTTATAACTCTGACGTGTTTTATGGCCGAGCTTCTCTCCCAATTCGAGGTGTGCTCCTTTTTATTTTTCCTACTAATTGGGTAGACCTACAGTTTTATGCCGGCTCCGAACGGCGAATGCATTTTTAGTGAGAAGCTTGTTCATGGCAGAAATACACTCGGAGGGTATGCCGCCCACTGCCGAGAGGTGACCGCTGCTCTTAAAAAACCCAATAATTGGATTTTTACTAATTAGAAAATTTTTTTTTTGGTGTTTGGCTCGGACCGTGGTTTGAACCCGAGACCTCTGATATAGCAGGCGAGCACTCTACCCACTGCACCACAGCGGCTCACTTATACCAAGGCGAAAACTCCCTATTCAAAAGAATACTCATTTCACTTAATTATTTTTTTACAGTTAAACTTATTTAAGTTTCAATTATGTATTTGCACAGGGGTAACTACATATGGCCGATTTTCTGGGAAAGTAAACCAAGTAGTTTTTTTTTGTCAAATATTGCAAGCACTGGGGTCTTGCGGAGTTCATGACATATTATAGTAGCTGTTGAAAACAGAAAGGTAAATATAACATGTTTGTTGCGACTAAATTTAGCCGTTCAAGTTTTATCTATTAGAAAATTAGCTATAATATCATAACACGTAAAGTTTTTAAAAAAGTTATGTTCCAACTAGGAGTTACATATGTGACAAGTAAATGTGCCGCAAAAATCTTATGTAACGTTAGCAGTGCAAAACCAAAAAAGTTTTTTTAAGACATGTTAAAATACGTTTAAATACGTTCCAATTAAAAAAAGTTAAATTTCCAAAGATTTGAAGACATTGTCAGCTTAAATAATATGTAACGTTAGCAGTGATTTTTTATCCATATAATACATATAATAAAATTGTAACAGCTCGATGTCTGTACATTGAAGATATTCAAGAAAAACTGATAGGAGAGGTCATTGTTGGACCAGCGGAACCCAAATCTACAATTTTTAGAAGTCTATCTGTCTGTCTGTCTGTCCGTCTGTATGATTGTGCGCGCATCACGCAAAAACTACTGAATATAATTGCATGAAACTACATGACATACAGCGGACTTTGACAACGCGAAAATATTAGACATAGAGAAACGAACAAAAACAAGATTGACATTGGAAAGTCTCCGCATACAACAAAGAATAAAAGACGCAATAAACTATAAGGAAGATGTGGACAGCATAAATTGCGTATATAGAAATATAATCAAATAACAAATGTCAAAAACTGTATATGTATAAATATGTAATTGTGCCAAGATGTGGATAGATGTGTTGTAACGAAAATTGGTTTAGATGTTTTTTTAGATGAATTTAACCCGGATTTTCCCAGAACTTTTTTTGTTTCAGATTTTCATAAAAGTATGTACACCAATAAATTTCGACCTCCTGAGCATGAAATTGAAGTCCGTTTTCCAATACCTTGTGGCACTTTTCCGGAAAATGTGAAAAACTAGCGTTACCATATGGTAGCCGTGGGTCGCCTAGGGTACAGGTTTTTGTTTAAAGGGTAAATGATGTTTGGAAACTTTTTTTTTTAGTTTCACAGGAAAAAACACATATCTAATTCACTTTATTGAGATTTAAGTAGGTTTTAAGTAAAGTTATGCAAATAACATATTTTTTTTTTAAATACTTCCATATGTAGGGTTGGCCTATTCTGGCCAATAGCATATATTGCACTTTGTTAGCAAATGTGCTTGATAAATAATAACAATAATTAAAAAACTTCTCTAATTGAACATGACGTAGTATATTACGACAATCTTCGTATTCGCCAGTGGAAAACTTGGAAGAGGAAATGGTGAAATATTCTTCACCCATTCATCTTCTTGGACAAAATGGGGCAATGTCGAGCTACCAGCCATTACAACTTCTCAGTTGCCTTTTAGTTGGGCCGAGCAAACATTATCTGGTTTACCCACACATTCCTCTTCAGTATTATCTTCTCCAAAAATGTTGTAATATTGATGAGGCTCCATGTATGTACCTAAATGACAGTTGGTATGTCATTTAGTCCACCATCGTCGAATGCCTCATCTTGATCTTGAATGAAATCATGCATTTTTTGTAATGTTAAACCTCTAAAAGCAGAAAATTTATAAAATTCTAACAAATTAATAACATTACATTAGTTAAATTTACACAACGGCAGAGAAAATCACGCGAAGCCCAACAAAAAAAACCTGTACCCTGGACGACCCACGGCTACCATATGGTAACGCCTTTAGAAAAATGTAAAAAAATGTTGGAAAGAAGAATTTTTTCTTTAAAAACTAATTTACATTACATACATAATTTCATTAGCTTTCAAAAAGTGTAATTATATGAACAATTTATTCTAAAAGTTATAAAATACACTTATATTTACCGACATGCCATATCTGAAAACGGGAATTTTCAGTACTAATTTTTGTCACCTCATTTTCACACGCAATAGCTTCGACATTTGAGCACAGAATAACACGATCTTTACCTTTTTGCAAAGCCACATTAATTTTTCATTGAAAATTGGCATTTTCCTGGTGTGTTTTCTTTTCCTTTTGTTTATTTTCTTGTAAATGTAAGGGGATGTTTAGCGTTACCATATGGTGCTCGTGGGTTGATTCGGGTTAAGTGTAAGTGAAAAGTCTTTTAATTCTATGTATATATTTAAAAATGTATGTATAATTCGTAATAATTTCTTTGTAATAATATGTTGTTGTGTATCTTTTAATGTTTTTAAATAAAATTAGACTCCCTGAGGAAGACGGGAATACCGTCAAAACGCGTAGGAGGATGAAGGAAAATTAAAAAATTTTGCCTCTTAATCTAATCGGCCTAAAAGCTCTTTAAAATATTCGTTATTTCATGAGTTTTATTTTTCCATCAGAAAATAAGTTATTTTTTGAGTTTTATTTTTCGATCAGAAAATAAAAGTTATTTTTTGAGTTTTATTTTTCCCCCAGAAAATAAAATTTATTTCTTGAGTTTTATTTTTCCCTCAGAAAATAAGTTATTTCTTGAGTTTTATTTTTCCATCAGAAAATAAAAGTTATTTTTTGAGTTTTATTTTTCGATCAGAAAATAAAAGTTATGTTTTGAGTTTTATTTTTCGATCAGAAAATAAAAGTTATTTTCTGAGTTTTATTTTTTTGCTCAGAGAATAAAAGTTTTTCAGTTTAATTTTGGCTGCAATTGTAGATTTTTCCATATAAATAAGTAAAGTAGATAAATAAATTTTTAATTTTTTTTACTTATAAACTTTACCTACGTGTTAATATGGCAAAATCGACAGCTGCAGCTAAAATTAAACTGAAGAAACTTTTATTCTCTGAGCAAAAAGATAGAACTCAGAAAATAACTTATTTTCTGATCGAAAAATAAAACTCAAAAAATAACTTTTATTTTCTGATGGAAAAATAAAATTCAAAAAATAACTTTTATTTTCTGATCGAAAAATAAAACTCAAAAAATAACTTTTATTTTCTGATCGAAAAATAAAACTCAAAAAATAACTTTTATTTTCTGATGGAAAAATAAAACTCAAGAAATAACTTTTATTTTCTGAGGGAAAAATAAAACTCAAGAAATAACTTTTATTTTCTGATGGAAAAATAAAACTCAAGAAATAACTTTTATTTTCTGATCGAAAAATAAAACTCAAAAAATAACTTTTATTTTCTGATCGAAAAATAAAACAAAAAATAACTTTTATTTTCTGATGGAAAAATAAAACTCAAGAAATAACTTTTATTTTCTGAGGGAAAAATAAAACTCAAGAAATAACTTTTATTTTCTGATGGAAAAATAAAACTCAAAAAATAACTTTTATTTTCTGATCGAAAAATAAAACAAAAAATAACTTTTATTTTCTGATGGAAAAATAAAACTCAAGAAATAACTTTTATTTTCTGAGGGAAAAATAAAACTCAAAAAATAACTTTTATTTTCTGATCGAAAAATAAAACTCAAAAAATAACTTTTATTTTCTGATCGAAAAATAAAACTCAAAAAATAACTTTTATTTTCTGATGGAAAAATAAAACTCAAGAAATAACTTATTTTCTGATGGAAAAATAAAACTCAAGAAATAACTTTTATTTTCTGAGGAAAAAATAAAACTCAAGAAATAACTTTTATTTTCTGAACAGAAAATAAAACTCAGAAAATAATGATTAAAAATCAATTTTTTTATAAAAATCGAAAAAATAAAAGTTAATGCGTTACGGTGATTACTACATCTGTGTACTTATTTTGCGTTTAGCATTTCTCCTTCAGTATGATTTTTTTAGTCAAAATTTAAAAAATAACGATTATTTGCAGTCCCTGAATAGAACCAAAAAGCTGACGAAAATCGGCCCGAAATTCGCCAGAATAGATTTATTTCTAATGTGGTCGCTGGCTCCTGTCAAATAAATTATTTGGATTTAAAAGCTTTTTAGTGCTTAGCACGAAAATTATTTAATTTAATTTTTTATTGTTGGGGGTTAATGGAAAAATTTCAACAACTATTTCCAGCGAAGGTTGAGTATATGTAGCTATTTCACGAAAAACCATTTTCGATCATTTGCAGCCTTTTCGGAAGTGGATGCTCCTCACGAGGATCGAACAGGTGATACATTCCATCTTCAGCCACAATGTGCGAACGCTTTTTCACGCTCGACCGCTGCGCTCTGTGAAAGCCGTTGAATTTTTCCCACTTTTCCCATATTCATTTTCCTGAAACAGTTTTACACTCAATATTCGTTGGAAATAGTTGTTGAATTTTTTCCAATTACCACCAACAATAAATTATTTGGAATGTGACAAAAAATACAACAAACCAATTTGGATAACAATTATTTTATAGTTTGGAAAAAGTAAATGCGTATTCCTAAAAATTGTGTACGCAATACATGGACCTTGACGGTATACGGAATACATTAAAATTAAAAAAAAAAAACGTGGAAAGGGAACAGCGTTGTCACTTCAAAATTTTTTAATTTACCAAAATACAAAACAAAAGTAACCAAAACTAGAAACAAGTAACCAAAATAAATTAATAGTATAGGCATATGTCCCATTAATGTTAGGGCTATTTATTTGGAAGCAAACAATATATCAAAAACGGCCATGTAAAAACAATATATCAATTATTTTAAATTTTTAAGCCTTAAACAGATCCAACGTCGAGGCAAATATCGCCCCTTCGTCGCGTTCTATCAACATTTAGAAACACGGCCAGATTTGAGAATGAATAGAACCAAAAAGCTGACAACCAACAATAAATTATTTGGAATTTGAAAAAAAGTACAACAAACCAATTTGGATAACAAATATTTTATAGTTTGGAGAAATTAAAAGCGTATTCCTAAAAATTGTGTACTCAATACATGGACCTTGACGGTAACCAAAATTGGCCGAAAGTAACCACGTAACCAAACGAAAAAATTGTTACCAATTTTGGTAAAAAGTAACAAAAGTGGTAACGCTGAAAGGGAGTTGGTGTATTTTTTTTTAATTTGTTGAAAACCCGCGATTTGGATCAATTCCAAATTAATAATAATATAATAATAATAATACACTGGCGCTATTATAACTCTGACGAGTTTAATGACCGAGCTTCTCTCCCAATTCAAGAAGTGCTCCTAATTGGGTGGACCTACAGTTTTATGCCGGCTGCGAACGGCGAATGCATTTTTTGCGAGAAGCTTTTTAATAGCAGAAATACACTCGGAGGGTATGCCGCCCACTGCCGAAAGTGTCCGCTATTTCTAAAAACCCAATAAGTAATTGGGTTTTAATTAATTAGAAATATTTTTTTTTTGGTGTTTGCCGGACTGGGGTTAGAACCCGAGACCTCTGGTATAACAGGCGAGCACTCTACCCATTGCACCACAGCGGCCACATTTCCAAATTGCTATCCGTTGATTTTTATGTATTATAAGAATTACAGTTGCTTTGCCTTAAAACATCAGACTGAAAATTTTGGTTAATACAAATATGTATATGCACAACCTCTCAAATCTGGTGTTCTCTTATATATAATATAATACAATGGCGCTGTTATAACTCTGACGTGTTTTATGGCCGAGCTTCTCTCCCAATTCGAGGTGTGCTCCTTTTTATTTTTCCTACTAATTGGGTAGACCTACAGTTTTATGCCGGCTCCGAACGGCGAATGCATTTTTAGTGAGAAGCTTGTTCATGGCAGAAATACACTCGGAGGGTATGCCGCCCACTGCCGAGAGGTGACCGCTGCTCTTAAAAAACCCAATAATTGGATTTTTACTAATTAGAAAATTTTTTTTTTGGTGTTTGGCTCGGACCGTGGTTTGAACCCGAGACCTCTGATATAGCAGGCGAGCACTCTACCCACTGCACCACAGCGGCTCACTTATACCAAGGCGAAAACTCCCTATTCAAAAGAATACTCATTTCACTTAATTATTTTTTTACAGTTAAACTTATTTAAGTTTCAATTATGTATTTGCACAGGGGTAACTACATATGGCCGATTTTCTGGGAAAGTAAACCAAGTAGTTTTTTTTTGTCAAATATTGCAAGCACTGGGGTCTTGCGGAGTTCATGACATATTATAGTAGCTGTTGAAAACAGAAAGGTAAATATAACATGTTTGTTGCGACTAAATTTAGCCGTTCAAGTTTTATCTATTAGAAAATTAGCTATAATATCATAACACGTAAAGTTTTTAAAAAAGTTATGTTCCAACTAGGAGTTACATATGTGACAAGTAAATGTGCCGCAAAAATCTTATGTAACGTTAGCAGTGCAAAACCAAAAAAGTTTTTTTAAGACATGTTAAAATACGTTTAAATACGTTCCAATTAAAAAAAGTTAAATTTCCAAAGATTTGAAGACATTGTCAGCTTAAATAATATGTAACGTTAGCAGTGATTTTTTATCCATATAATACATATAATAAAATTGTAACAGCTCGATGTCTGTACATTGAAGATATTCAAGAAAAACTGATAGGAGAGGTCATTGTTGGACCAGCGGAACCCAAATCTACAATTTTTAGAAGTCTATCTGTCTGTCTGTCTGTCCGTCTGTATGATTGTGCGCGCATCACGCAAAAACTACTGAATATAATTGCATGAAACTTTCACCATTCTATCACTTATCGCCTAACTTAAAATTCAGGACAACTTTCATTTGGATATCTCATCCCGTTCCCGAGTTATTGACCAAAATGTGGGAAAAAATGTGACCAAAAATGTGTTTTTTTACCATAACGCCCGCGTCACATAAAAACGACTGCATAGAAATGAATGGAACTTTCAATAATCATTTTCTGGATGAAAAAATGAGAGCTATTGGAAAAGGGGCGTGGCACAAAGTAACCAAAACCAGAAACAAGTAACCAAAATAAATTAATAATATAGGCATATGTCCCATTAATGTTAGGGCTATTTATTTGGAAGCAAAACAATATATCAAAAACGGCCATGTAAAACCAATATATCAATTATTTTAAATTTTTAAGCCTTAAACAGATCCAACGTCGAGCCAAATATCGCCCCTTCGTTGCGTTCTATCAACATTTAGAAACACGGCCGGATATAAGAATGAATAGAACCAGGGACTGTAACGGTTATGAGTTATATCCAAAAAGTTGATTTTTAATCATTATTTGCTGAGTTTTATTTTTTGCTCACAAAATAAAAGTTATTTCTTGAGTTTTATTTATCCCTCAGAAAATAAAAGATATTTCTTGAGTTTTATTTTTCCATCAGAAAATAAAAGTTATTTCATGAGTTTTATTTTTCCATCAGAAAATAAGTTATTTTTTGAGTTTTATTTTTCGATCAGAAAATAAAAGTTATTTTTTGAGTTTTATTTTTCCCCCAGAAAATAAAATTTATTTCTTGAGTTTTATTTTTCCCTCAGAAAATAAGTTATTTCTTGAGTTTTATTTTTCCATCAGAAAATAAAAGTTATTTTTTGAGTTTTATTTTTCGATCAGAAAATAAAAGTTATGTTTTGAGTTTTATTTTTCGATCAGAAAATAAAAGTTATTTTCTGAGTTTTATTTTTTTGCTCAGAGAATAAAAGTTTTTCAGTTTAATTTTGGCTGCAATTGTAGATTTTTCCATATAAATAAGTAAAGTAGATAAATAGATTTTTAATTTTTTTTACTTATAAACTTTACCTACGTGTTAATATGGCAAAATCGACAGCTGCAGCTAAAATTAAACTGAAGAAACTTTTATTCTCTGAGCAAAAAGATAGAACTCAGAAAATAACTTATTTTCTGATCGAAAAATAAAACTCAAAAAATAACTTTTATTTTCTGAGGGAAAAATAAAACTCAAAAAATAACTTTTATTTTCTGATGGAAAAATAAAACTCAAAAAATAACTTTTATTTTCTGATCGAAAAATTAAACTCAAAAAATGACTTTTATTTTCTGATCGAAAAATAAAACTCAAAAAATAACTTTAATTTTCTGATGGAAAAATAAAACTCAAGAAATAACTTTTATTTTCTGAGGGAAAAATAAAACTCAAGAAATAACTTTTATTTTCTGATGGAAAAATAAAACTCAAGAAATAACTTTTATTTTCTGAGGGAAAAATAAAACTCAAGAATAACTTTTATTTTCTGAACAGAAAATAAAACTCAGAAAATAATGATTAAAAATCAATTTTTTTATAAAAATCGAAAAAATAAAAGTTAATGCGTTACGGTGATTACTACATCTGTGTACTTATTTTGCGTTTAGCATTTCTCCTTCAGTATGATTTTTTTAGTCAAAATTTAAAAAATAACGATTATTTGCAGTCCCTGAATAGAACCAAAAAGCTGACGAAAATCGGCCCGAAATTCGCCAGAATAGATTTATTTCTAATGTGGTCGCTGGCTCCTGTCAAATAAATTATTTGGATTTAAAAGCTTTTTAGTGCTTAGCACGAAAATTATTTAATTTAATTTTTTATTGTTGGGGGTTAATGGAAAAATTTCAACAACTATTTCCAGCGAAGGTTGAGTATATGTAGCTATTTCACGAAAAACCATTTTCGATCATTTGCAGCCTTTTCGGAAGTGGATGCTCCTCACGAGGATCGAACAGGTGATACATTCCATCTTCAGCCACAATGTGCGAACGCTTTTTCACGCTCGACCGCTGCGATCTGTGAAAGCCGTTGAATTTTTCCCACTTTTCCCATATTCATTTTCCTGAAACAGTTTTACACTCAATATTCGTTGGAAATAGTTGTTGAATTTTTTCCAATTACCACCAACAATAAATTATTTGGAATGTGACAAAAAATACAACAAACCAATTTGGATAACAATTATTTTATAGTTTGGAAAAAGTAAATGCGTATTCCTAAAAATTGTGTACGCAATACATGGACCTTGACGGTATACGGAATACATTAAAATTAAAAAAAAAAAACTTGGAAAGGGAACAGCGTTGTCACTTCAAAATTTTTTAATTTACCAAAATACAAAACAAAAGTTACCAAAACTAGAAACAAGTAACCAAAATAAATTAATAGTATAGGCCCATTAATGTTAGGGCTATTTATTTGGAAGCAAACAATATATCAAAAACGGCCATGTAAAAACAATATATCAATTATTTTAAATTTTTAAGCCTTAAACAGATCCAACGTCGAGGCAAATATCGCCCCTTCGTCGCGTTCTATCAACATTTAGAAACACGGCCAGATTTGAGAATGAATAGAACCAAAAAGCTGACAACCAACAATAAATTATTTGGAATTTGAAAAAAAAATACAACAAACCAATTTGGATAACAAATATTTTATAGTTTGGAGAAATTAAAAGCGTATTCCTAAAAATTGTGTACTCAATACATGGACCTTGACGGTAACCAAAATTGGCCGAAAGTAACCACGTAACCAAACGAAAAAATTGTAACCAATTTTGGTAAAAAGTAACAAAAGTGGTAACGCTGAAAGGGAGTTGGTGTATTTTTTTTTAATTTGTTGAAAACCCGCGAT
Source organism: Urophora cardui (assembly GCA_960531455.1). Taxonomy (NCBI): domain Eukaryota; kingdom Metazoa; phylum Arthropoda; class Insecta; order Diptera; family Tephritidae; genus Urophora; species Urophora cardui. The sequence continues at coordinate 84,779,347 of OY482673.1, forward strand.
TTGGATCAATTCCAAATTAATAATAATATAATAATAATAATACACTGGCGCTATTATAACTCTGACGAGTTTAATGACCGAGCTTCTCTCCCAATTCAAGAAGTGCTCCTAATTGGGTGGACCTACAGTTTTATGCCGGCTGCGAACGGCGAATGCATTTTTTGTGAGAAGCTTTTTAATAGCAGAAATACACTCGGAGGGTATGCCGCCCACTGCCGAAAGTGTCCGCTATTTCTAAAAACCCAATAAGTAATTGGGTTTTAATTAATTAGAAATATTTTTTTTTTGGTGTTTGCCGGACTGGGGTTAGAACCGGAGACCTCTGGTATAACAGGCGAGCACTCTACCCATTGCACCACAGCGGCCACATTTCCAAATTGCTATCCGTTGATTTTTATGTATTGTAAGAATTACAGTTGCTTTGCCTTAAAACATCAGACTGAAAATTTTGGTTAATACAAATAAGTATATACACAACCTCTCAAATCTGGTGTTCTCTTATATATAATATAATACAATGGCGCTGTTATAACTCTGACGTGTTTTATGGCCGAGCTTCTCTCCCAATTCGAGGTGTGCTCCTTTTTATTTTTCCTACTAATTGGGTAGACCTACAGTTTTATGCCGGCTCCGAACGGCGAATGCATTTTTAGTGAGAAGCTTGTTCATGGCAGAAATACACTCGGAGGGTATGCCGCCCACTGCCGAGAGGTGACCGCTGCTCTTAAAAAACCCAATAATTGGATTTTTACTAATTAGAAAAATTTTTTTTTGGTGTTTGGCTCGGACCGTGGTTTGAACCCGAGACCTCTGATATAGCAGGCGAGCACTCTACCCACTGCACCACAGCGGCTCACTTATACCAAGGCGAAAACTCCCTATTCAAAAGAATACTCATTTCACTTAATTATTTTTTTACAGTTAAACTTATTTAAGTTTCAATTATGTATTTGCACAGGGGTAACTACATATGGCCGATTTTCTGGGAAAGTAAACCAAGTAGTTTTTTTTTTGTCAAATATTGCAAGCACTGGGGTCTTGCGGAGTTCATGACATATTATAGTAGCTGTTGAAAACAGAAAGGTAAATATAACATGTTTGTTGCGACTAAATTTAGCCGTTCAAGTTTTATCTATTAGAAAATTAGCTATAATATCATAACACGTAAAGTTTTTAAAAAAGTTATGTTCCAACTAGGAGTTACATATGTGACAAGTAAATGTGCCGCAAAAATCTTATGTAACGTTAGCAGTGCAAAACCAAAAAAGTTTTTTTAAGACATGTTAAAATACGTTTAAATACGTTCCAATTAAAAAAAGTTAAATTTCCAAAGATTTGAAGACATTGTCAGCTTAAATAATATGTAACGTTAGCAGTGATTTTTTATCCATATAATACATATAATAAAATTGTAACAGCTCGATGTCTGTACATTGAAGATATTCAAGAAAAACTGATAGGAGAGGTCATTGTTGGACCAGCGGAACCCAAATCTACAATTTTTAGAAGTCTATCTGTCTGTCTGTCTGTCCCTCTGTATGATTGTGCGCGCATCACGCTAAAACTACTGAATATAATTGCATGAAACTTTCACCATTCTATCACTTATCGCCTAACTTAAAATTCAGGACAACTTTCATTTGGATATCTCATCCCGTTCCCGAGTTATTGACCAAAATGTGGGAAAAAAATGTGACCAAAAATGTGTTTTTTTACCATAACGCCCGCGTCACATAAAAACGACTGCATAGAAATGAATGGAACTTTCAATAATCATTTTCTGGATGAAAAAATTAGAGCTATTGGAAAAGGGGCGTGGCACAACCCATACACACTTAATCTTTCATGCTGAATATCTCTGGAAGTGTTTTCCGTAGGATATCAAAACTTGGAGGGATAGGGAAAGGGAGATATCTCCGAAACCAATCGAGATATTGAATTTAATAGAATTACTTATTGCAGCACTCATCAGCACCTTATATTTGATACCCATATTGTACTAACAAATTTTGGATCACCCTTGGTCCACTTATTGGTCGATAGCTCCAAAAATAGTTGAGCTATAGAAATAAGGGATATCTTAAATCTTAAAGTAGACATCTATAATAATAATAATACCATGACGCTATTATAACTCTGACTAGTTTCATTCAATTCCATCATTCCAATTTTTAGTGACCCGCGCACAGACATAAGGACAGACAGACAGTCAGACCGACAGAAATTTTAAAAACAGTTCATTTGGATTCCTCTGGCTCCTTTTTTATTTTCTGTATAGCTGCAATGTACAGAGATCAACGGTTACAATTTTATTATATGTTCGCACGTGTAACGTTAGCAGTGCTTTGTGTAACGTAGGCAGTGCCTTATTTTTTGTTGAATTACGTTAAAAAATCCTAATGATTTTGGTAAAGCGGTATGCCATGACCTTGTGACATCCTTGCTATATAACATGAAGTAAAATTGGGATGAGTGTCTCAGCAAGTTCGCAGAAATTAAACCAAACATGATCTGTATCTTGATCTCACTTCCAAATGATGTAACGTTAGCAGTGCGTTTCACGCGCTTATAACTTTTACGGTATGGTAGCCATTAGAGCTGCAAAACTATCGATGGCACTATCGATAGTATCGATAGTTTTTTTCCGTGTCACTATCGATAGTTTTTTTCCACTATCGATGGTTATCCCTATTCATTCTTGTAGTTTTGTCCCAAGAGAAGAATACTGAATGTTAGGGAGGAGTTGGATTTCGATATCAAATTGGTCAAATTAATACCCGATTTTTTGAAAGTTTTGATTTTCAAATTAAGTTTTTTATAAAAACTTGTAAAAATCAGAAGAAAATATATTTTTAAAAATTAGCCCGTTTAATTGTTAACGTAATATCAAAGATATCTGATAAAAACATTATTTTTAGCGATTTCTTTCATGTGAAACAAAAAGGATATTTTATGGACTAAAAACTCGGTTATATGACTCATCCGTGTATAGACAAAAGATAAAATTTGTTTGTGACTTCACCCTCTCATAGGGTTAGCGTTAATCAGAGGTTGAGTAAACGGCCCTTAAGCTAAAGATATAGATACTTATGAAGATGAAAAGGTTTAATTTAACGAAAAAATGCTATATATATAAGTGAAGTATTTAATTCCTATTTGTTGTTCTTTTGTTAATTAATTAATGTTATGCGTTCAAAAAAAATTAAAGACTTTGAAACAGAAAATGTAAACAAAACCATCCCTCTTTTTAAGGTTTAATTTAACCAGAAAATGCTATATACATAGCGAAAAAAGTACAATGGTTTTTTCAACCAACTTCTTGGTTAATGTTTTATTGGTTGATTTATTCATGTCAAAAGGAAAAAATGTAATATGTACATTTTCATTGTACCATTAACCAATATTTTGGTAACAATCAATATCAAACAGAAAGTTGGTTTCCCCAACGTGTATATTTGTTATATTGACGAAAACATTGGTTAATTCTATCTAAAAAAAAAGTAAAAATATTTACGAAGCTTTATGGCCAGTGTTGCCGCTCAAAAATTTCAAAAGGTGGCCCAAAAAATTAAAAAAAGTGGCTCCAATTTTTTTAGTTAAAACATATTTTTATATATTTTTGTGGTTTATTTAATGCTTAAAGAAAATGGAATTTAAAATATTCTCTACACTAACGCAGCGTTAATATGATCGTTCGTTGAGCAGACGGAATAACCCGAGAAAGGCAAGGAATTAAAAAAAAACTGTTATAGCGTTCGTTGAGCCGTAGGAAAGTGCAAGGACCGTAGGAATTTTACCAAAAAAGAGCGAATATGAGTGCAAAGAATGTAAATTGTGGTAAAATTCCGTGTCTTGCACTTTCCTACGGATCAACGAACGCTATATGTGTTTGTGTGTGTCTGGGCTGCTCCGTGCGTTTTCATTATAAAAATATAACCAACAAATTGTTTAATAGTAACAAGAAATTGGTTGAAGATTTGAACGAACATTTTGTTATATCAACAAATATCATGGTTAATATAACCAAAAACACTGTCTAATATATCAACAATGGTAATGGTAATATTAAACAAAATTCACATTGATTCCATTTCAAGTGTGAAATTAGAACTATTAACCAACTTCTGGTTGATTTTTCTCTCAGTGTAAGTGAAGTATGTATCTAATTCTTATTTGATCTTTTATTTAATTATTGTTTTGCGTAAAAAATTAAAGACTTTTTGGAAAGAAAACTGTAAACAAAATCATCCCTCTTTTTATTTTAGTGAAATATTCATAAAAAACTATCGATAGTATCGATAGTTTTTTTTTCGACTATCGAAACTATCGAGTGGTCCGACTATCGATGGTTTTGCAGCTCTAGTAGCCATCAGACTAATTTTACTCTTAAAATGAAGGTATAGGTCTACCTGATAGCATAGGTAGCAGAACCTTGGACGTTTCTAACATTTTTGTTATTATTTCGTATAAACTAAATAAAAACTCCATGCGAATGTAACGTTAGCAGTCAGAAAATTGACCATATGTATGTATATGTAATTTAAATTCATGTACTATGTATGGGTATGTAGATAGTAATTAACATATAATTAATATTAACCATCTCTAAATATATTTAAAACCCCCTTTATTAACATTTCTGCTGGCACTACTTCACTTTAAATCAATTTAACGAAGTTTTTACGATTAAATATGTATACCGATGTAGCAACAAACTTATACCATGTCTCCACATAACGTGTTTCGCTCTTTTTTTCTGCACTCGCTCTCTCAATCTTGTTTCGACCTAGAAACGAGTGCCGAAACTCGCCAATTTCCATACAAATTTCTGAGATCGAGTGAAGATTGAAACACTTGTTTCGTCCTGGGGTGGAAAATGAGTTTTCTGATTTTGTACTAATTGAGCAAGTAAAATTTACCAAATCAAAGGAAAATGTACCATCATTTTTGGTAGCATATTTTTTCTAAGGACTTATACTAATCCCAAATTATATCTTCTTCTTTAGCCATTCAAAATATTATTGCTTTTCCAAGCAAAATCTTTCCTCTAAAAATAACATTATAAAAGCTTAAATTCATATAAATTTTTTATTAAATAAAAAGTTACTTAAACTAAAATTATTTTAAATACACAGCCCCATTCAATGCAAAAATATTTCACAAAAGAAAAACGTTTTAGGTATATACTCAAATTTCTAAATTTTTTAAGGCTCTCATGTTCTGCTAAAGCTCTAAACTCAGCATTTACTACGTTTATACGTTGGCAAATTCATGAAATCATTTCATGTATTTTCGCTGCATAAACGAATTTTCATGAATTTAATTGTTCACGAAAATTATTCATCAATTTCGCCATTATTTCATGAAATTATGAAATACAAGTCCGGCAACGCCAAACCAACAGCTGTTCATTCAGTCAAGGCAGATTTAACAGGTAGGCTCGGGGGCGAATTCAGAAATGTCCAATGTATTTTGTTATTGTAATTGGTAGTGTAATGTCAAAATTATATTTCGCCGTGGTTAAATTCTGAATTCGCTTGTGACTCGCGCATTCCGATTGGCCATGATGTGAATTCGCTTAGATTTTGACATTACACACTACCTTTGTAAATAAAAAAAGTAGTTTCAGAATTCGCCACCGAGTCTACCTAGTAAATCTGCCTTGACAGCTGATGTCGTTAGAACGTTGCCACTTTTTAAAAAAGTTGAATTTCATGAGGTCATAAATGCTGCATAAACGAGACCATTTTCGAATTCATGAAATTAAGAGTTCACGAATTCTACCATATAAACGTAGTAATTAATTTGCTCTATTTTGTCAAATTCACGCTTTGGAAATAACTCTAAAATCAAAGGGACAATACTATTTGTTTTGTTTTAATATATTTGGGATGCAGTGATGTATTATTTGACAAAAATGTACCAAATATGTCAGCGTAGTACCTATGTACTTTTGGCTACCGGAATGTACCAAAAAAAGTACAATTGTACCACATTTTCCATCCCTGTTCTGAATCCTCTTGCCAAACGCGATGATATTGATGCCTTCTCTAATTTTGTATCGAAAATCAATCGAAATCTCACAGACCAAAACAAAAACGCAAAAATAAGCAAACATACAAACATTTAAAAAGAACAAGAAAGAGAAATGTTAAACTGAATAACGATCAGCCACGTGGAGACGGGTTATTTAGCGAGATGTTTCGCTGACGAATCAAGTTATGTGGAGACGGGTGTAGGGTTAATTTAACTTTGTTTTTTATTGATCTTGTTGATCATGATTTCTATTGTGAAATTTGAAATACATAACTTCAAAAATTTTCTTCAGAGAATTTTCGAAACTTAAACAATAAACAACTAATTTTGTTAACGTATAATTTTAAATAAAATTTAAAAAAAAAAAATAAATATATATGGAATTTTAATTACCATAACGGGCTTTTAATATTGGCTGCGAAACGCATAGAAAACGCATAGAAGTAGAAAATTTTCAACTTAGCTGCGTTCGAATACGTGTTCGAAATCATCTTCGAATTTTCTATGCGTGTGGTGCATTTACATTCGTGCCACTGGAGTTTGCCTCATTTAACATAGGTATGCAACACGGCTGTCAGTGACACGCACACGCATACGCATCTGCGTACGGTGCATTATAGTCCAACTCTAATGCACCGTATGCAGATGGGTGTGCGTATGCGCATCTAAACGTTTTCTTGTGTGCGGCCCTGACTGCTCCAGTGTATGCGCATGGTTGCGTCTGTCAATTACACTACATATATTCAATTCCCGCCATTGTTATTTTTGAAAATACATATTTTACCAATTCGCGAAACATTCAATAAAATGTATAATGAATGAGGATTTAGAATATCATAATTAATTATGATAGGAAGTGTTATTGCCGTATATACGGAATACGTTAAAATTATTTAAAAAAAAACGTACCATTCGGGTACGTGATTTGTATTTGGAAGGGAAGTTAGTGTTTTTTTTTAATTTGATGAAAACCCGTGAAGTGGATCAATTCCAAATTAATAATAATATAATAATAATAATACACTGGCGCTATTATAACCCTGACGAGTTTAATGACCGAGGTTCTCTCCCAATTCAAGAAGTGCTCCTAATTGGGTGGACCTACAGTTTTATGCCGGCTGCGAACGGCGAATGCATTTTTTGTGAGAAGCTTTTTCATAGCAGAAATGGAGGGTATGTCGCCCACTGCCGAAAGGTGACCGCTATTTCTAAAAATCCAATAATTGGGTTTTAATTAATTAAAAAAAAATTTTTTTGGAGTTTGTCCGGACTGGGGTTTAAATTCATGTACTATGTACATGGGTATGCAGATAGTAATAAACATATACACCCTTTTACGGTTGTCGTCGTCGACACTCACTCGACGGTGTCGGCGACGACTCATCAAAATCGGTATTACGTATGGTAAAGTCGATAACTTGTGACAACTATCGAAACATATTTGGTATCAGCTAAGTCGACGTCGACGGGCACTCGTTGCCATTTTCGTCGACGCTGCGTTTAATGGTGACAAGAAGAAAATTTAGTATGTATGCATTTTTGTTTTTAAAATTTTATTACGGGAGTGTTAAAATTAGTAGAACTAACATCCGAAGAATATTTCCTGCTAGTTTCATTGAAAAATTCCCACTAGTTTAAAAATAAATTCGGTGAGCGCACATACCGCAGCCGACCCAAAGGTTTTCAATGGGGTACGATACCAACTAATTTCTTACAACATTGACAAGCAATGACCATTAAATTGAATACCTTGGCACCTCCTTTAAGAGAGATTGAGGAGAAAACTATTTTATTAGATATTTATGTACATATGTACGTACATACATATGTATATATTTCAACTAAAATTATTTTTCTTTTATTTCTTAATTACTCGAGCACTTCATTGCTATGTTCATCGCTAAAACTTGATGAATCATATGCAAAATACATTTATAATAAAGAAAAAAATTATCAAAATAGCACAAATAAAAAATACGGAAAAAATTGCGCACAGATTGTAAAAAAAACAAACAGGTAGTGCAGAAATTATAGGGATGGTACTGTCGTCATTCGGTTTACCGATAAACAGTCGACGACGCACACTGGGGCCACTTATATATATGGAGACGCTCAAAATTCTGAAATCAACTTTTTTACATCAGAATCGCTTTATCTCCACTAAAGCAGTTAATCTATAGCATCTTAACCCATTGACGCCCATGAGTTAACCCGTTGGTGACCTATATTTTTTATTTTAGTTTCGAATCTAATATTCTTGAATCAGAATCGGTATATCGATACTAAAATAGTAAATCCCAAGAATTTTAACCCCTTAACGACCACGCATTAACCCATTTTCACCCAAATTTTTTCACCTAATTCTTAGATCAAAATATTAACATCATATTAGTTGTATCTACACTAAAACGAGTAATCTTTGGAATCTTAACCCATTAACGGCCATGAATTAACCCATTGGTGACCAATTTTTTTTTTTTTAAGATCTGTAACCAAATTATTTAAATCACAATTAGTATGTCTGTACAAAAATAGCCAATGTGTATTATATTAACCCATTAGCGGCTATGTATTAACCCATTGATGGCATATGTTTTTTCTTTAAATTCTGAAATCAACTTATTGGAATAAGAATCATTAAGTTTATACATGATTTAAGCACTTTACCCCATTCGCGACCATACCGCAACACATTGATAACTTTTTTAAACCTGAAATAAATTTATTTACATCAGAATCGCCATACGTATCTACAATGAAATATAATACATAAATGTGCTGCATCGTAACTAATAAAAAAACTACGTTTTAACTCGTTAGTGAAATTTTTTCTCTTTATTCTGAATTCTTTACTAAGAACTAAGTTAACAGTGATAAAATGTAGTAAATAGCTAAGGGTAACAATGCAGTTTTTTGTTAAAGCTTTCCTTCTAAGGCACACAAATTCAGTTAAATAAATATTAAATTATACATACATATACTCAGTTTTAAATTAATGGATAAGAGCTTATTTTCTAAAACATAGCCTTTCGTAATTTCTTCAACGTTTCAAATAAACTAATGCGTTAACATAACAAAAAAAAATTTCAACCTTGCTCATCACTGTCAGAATCGCATTCAACCCTTGGAACTTCAAGTTCCATCAACTCCAATGCCTCAGGGAAAAATAATTTTCGATTTGTGGCCATTGGCAAAGATCGCGAGCAAGTAAGTAGCGGATCTGATGAAACCAATAACCTATTGAACACGTCTTGCAAATTGTCGGCGCGACTTGTTTTCCTGCTATAGTTCTCCCTAAAGTTTTTAAAATCCTTGTTGGAACATTCCAAAGCTTCTTCACTCAACTGTCCAATGGGGAGCAAGGCTTCCTTAACTATTTTACCACCGTGGATCAATATTTTATGTAGTGTAGTGGACATAGGATACCATACTCTACAATTAGCGACAAAGCATCAGATGGTGTTACCTTCTTTATCGTCACGTAGTCGCTCCTGTCTTCTGTATCTTTCTTCTCAGTAATTTCTTTTATCTTCTGAGCAACCGGTGCATTTCCAGAAGCTCTCAGTTTCATTTGGGCGGCATATGCTAGTTCATCAGAGGAGTATTTCGATCGCAACTAAAAAAATTATATAATTTATAAACATATGTATATATAAAAGGAGAGAAAATAACAAATGTACCTCAGATGTTTTTCGTCGTTTCGTTTGATGGCTACTCTCAGAGAAGTTAACAGTTGGTCTACCAGCATTTGATCCAAAACATAGTTGGTAGTCGCCATTCAACCACTTACTTTCATTGGAGTAAAGCCTTTCTGCATGCCTACCGCAAGCAGTCCACTTTTCTGAGAATTGGGTTCTAAAATTCTTTAGCGCCAAGTTCAGCTTTTCCTTGGAAATCGATGTTTTCGTAACTATGAAGTCATTTAGTTCATCAAATTTCTCAGATAGTCTAGTTTTCTTGCTATTAATAAGGACTTCACACATAAGTCGCCTTTTTAAAACAAGTTTGTCTTTTTCTAAAAAATAGTTTAAAAAAAGGTCAAATAACCAGGCCAGGTTAAATATATGTATATATTTTATTGGGGCTAAACTCACTATTATTAACTGCTTTGATATTGCAAGACGACTGCGCATTGTGTTCTGCCATCACTTTTAAAATACTTACAGCGAGATTATAATTTAACTCACACTCTTTACCACACAATACACTTTTTTATAATGAATTTTTATTATGCATATAACTAGCGGGTGTCTGAGTTAAAAAAGGAAATATGCAGGTGCAGGTACATATGTATGTATGTATACAGAAATGATTTTCTCCAATTTTCTTGTTTCGAAATATTAAAAGTTTTCTGTTGTCACAAGTATGTTTATATGGGAATTAGGGGTTTCGCCGTTAGCGTTTTAAGCAGAACACGTATTTTACCACACATTTTCATGCCTAACATAAAAAAAAACAAAATTGGAGTAACACAACTTGTGCTTCAAAGAACTCATATTATAATACAATTTACAAGTCTGAATTAAAAAAACCTGGCTTGATAAGTAACCTTAACCACAATTTGCAATTAAAGTAACCAGTGAATAATGGGTAAACTAAATTTAAGATAGAACAGAATCAAATTCAACCAGATATAGGTGTTTTTTTTTTAACTGAAATTGGAATGGAATTTTTAAACTCACTTTTTTTTAAAATGCGCACTTTGCTTTTGGTTCTGAACTCGGATTCTTTGTTACAAAGGACCATATTATACTGCTGCATTTTTACATTTACTACTTTTTTGCGCAAATTAAAAAAAATCCATTTTGAAAAAAATATTAAAAAAAAAGAGGTATGTTTAGTTTTATACTAAAAATTAATTTTTTAAAACATCTAGTTCCAAAAAAAAACACTAATCGATTATATAAGCTTCACTTAATGTTATGGAAAAAGCAGAATAATAAAATTATATATCCTTCTCTTACACCAACTATTTCAAATACACATTAAAATTTCTCACTTTGAAAAAAAATTATTTTTTGGAAAATTTGCCATGTTTGTCTATGGATAACTCCCAACTGAAAAATGATAGAAAGCTGAAAATTGGGCCAGAAGTGTAGAATTTTATAGGGAACAATACTGCGTTTTTATTTTTTTGAAAAACTCATTATTTAAAAACTGAATTTTGAGCACGCTCGGCCCCAGTGTGCGACGTCTCAATACGCTTAGCTAATACCGATTTTGCGTCGATGTGACGACGACGTCGAGACTACTTCACTACTTCACTTTAAATCAATTTAACGAAGTTTTTACTATTAAATATGTATACCGATATAGCAACCAACTTAATATTGGCTGCGAAACGTATAGAAAACGCATAGAAGTAGAAAATTTTCAACTTAGCTGCGTACGAATGCGTGTTCGAAATCATCTTCGAATTTTCTATGCGTGTGGTGCATTTACATCCGTCCCACTAAAGTTTGTCTCATTTAAACACAGGTATGCAACACGGCTGTCAGTGACACGCATACGCATACGCATCTGTATACGGTGCATTAGAGTTGCACTATTAGAGTTGCACTATAATATATAATATACATGAATTGTCATCTCTAGTTCCGGTTGACTATTGAAGATTACTTTCTACATACGTGTCGAGAAGACAGATCTCTTAAAATCATTTAATTTCATTTTGTACATTTTTAAGCCTAGTACTGAGTTCACCGCCGTGCAATTTCCCCAGCAACATGCATTTATTTTGCCGTGAAATATTTCAAGAAAAATTTTTTGTCAAATGAGAATAAATGCCAAAACAAAAACTGAGCAAATGTAAAAAAAAAATTTGGAGCATCGCCTCAGAACCAACTTTCAAATTTTGGCCAATAAAAAATTTTTATACAAAATATGAATTCAAATTTCAACAAATATCACTTTTCACTCGAAAATAAATGGCATTGTACATTTAATTTGGCGTGAAAAAACGTTGCTGGCATAATGTTGCTAGCATGTTGCGCAGGAACTCGGTACAACTTTGGCGTGAAATATTTGTGAAATTTCACAAATGTTTCACAATCAGTTTTTTTGTATGGATTTTGACAGCAGTTTCACGTGAAACTCGAACTCAGTACTATGCTTTATAGTTTAAATAAAGTAGTCTATTCAATTTACCGTTATTTGGCCAATGGCTTCACTTAATCCTGTATATCTCTTTAAGACATTGAGCCATCTTCATTACTATGAAACGATCAAGTAAATACAGCCAAGTCGCGCAATGCCACTGCACGGTTATATTCTATGCATGTTATACCCGTAAATGGGCTTGTATCTACTGCGCTGCCAATGCGCTGTTACTGCAGATGTGTAGGTATTGGTACAATATGCATAGAATGTACCCGTATAGTGGCATTGCGCGAACTGGCTGTATTTACTTGATCGCTTATAACTAGGGCACGGAATTTCATGTACTAAAAAATAAGAAATATGCGCATAAAAAATGCAACAAAAACTGAGAAATATGCATGAAAAATCAAAAAAAATGCATTAATTCAAATTTTTTCAACTTCAGATAATTCATGTTTATTGAAGTTACAATAGCTAAATAAATTAGGTACAAACATTTTTTAATTCAATTTTGCTCTTACGTTGTACGTTTATACATATCGTTAGCTTAGAGTGCAAACTGTGTAAGTCCACTTTTTATGAAAAACTGTATTTTTATGTAGAACGCTAGAAAAATCAAATACGCACCACGCTAAACAAGTCTGTGATACTTGTCATATTTCTAATCGTTGTTATTCAGCGATACGCAAATTGTGTAAGCCCAAAAAGCGAAGAAAATTGTGTAAGTCCAAAATATTTACATGAACAGAAATTTTTTTTTCATTTCGAAATTTGTTAATTTTTTGTGTTTTGTCTCTTCTACAATGTTTGAAAAAAGGACTTACAAAATTTGCACTCTAAGCTAGCAATATGTATGTACATATGTTTTTATAGATATGTACATAAATTCAGTCTTGAACATTTCATAATTTGTAAAGGTTAATCCTTATTTAACGATTCATTAGCATACACAATGAAATATTTTTTCATATTCTCAAAAAGAAAACTTTGCCGATTCGGTCGAAAAAAGCTCTTATACATAGAAAACGAACGTTCTACATCCACAGAGGTAATAGGAGCATGTTTGAAAACGGCTCTTTGTCGACAGGTATGCACCGTATCGAAAATACTAATAATAGCCGTGTTCACACAAAACTCTATTCGTCGTCAGATGACTGTTATGCATGAACTTCGTTTGTATAAAACTGTCAACTAGCAAATTACAAAAATAGCCAATATAATGCGAAATATATAATAAAAAAATGCAAACAACGCAAAATATGTAAAAATATGCATATATGACCAAAATATGCAAAATATGCAAAAACATTTGAATGCCAGTTTTAAGACAATTTCACGATTCGCAAAGATTGTTTACTTATTTTGCTCTACCTAAATCTAAGAATAACATGTATTTGCATAGATTTCCATGCCCTACTTATAACTTTTCAATTTTACCATAGATTTTCTCGTTGATAGTTTATATTTTTGCCAATTGAATGGAGCTTCATGTAAACGAGTAAAACTAAAAGTAAAAACTTTTGTTTTAAAGATCTTGTCTGTCAAAGTCAATTTTTTCTTCAAATATTCGTAAAAATTGAAAATTTTCAAATTTACTCATCTATTGTTCAGAAACTATAACACCTAGAGAAAAATGTTATAGGAGCCATGTAAAGGAAATTAACACATCTATTCCGGATTACGATCCACTTTCATCGGAGATGGATCGAATCAAATGGCATTCTGCAATTCGATTAACGTCCGATGAACGTCAGATTTTTTCGAAGTTCGGAAATCGGCATTCTGTTTCACGATAGATCGGATTTTTGACAGTTAATCGGAGCGATTTTTTCCGTCAGCTTTTGTGTGTCGAAGGCAATAGAAATTGTGATTATTTTTGGAAATATGTATTACCAATTTAATGTAATTATTAGGGCAACCAAAAATTGGCACAAGCAAGTTTTTTTCTATGGTAGCTATCACATAATGCGTAATTTAGGGTAGTGTTTAAGAAAAATTATACATTTTGACCTACTTTTGATTGAGCTCAAAATTCATAATAAATTCTAATTTATGCTAATTTCACTATCGAAAAAAATATGTTACGGATTTTCTGCTCTCTGATTGTCTAGTCGCTTCAATTTGTTAATTGAATTGCTCCAGATATGGCATGTACGTATAGACGTCGGGTAATTTCAACAAAATTTTATTGCACATCTAACCCCCATATATATTTCGTTTAATCTTCACAACCAGTGCATCGGAGCAAAAGTTTGCTTTTTATTTAGCTACGTTCCTGCTCCATTCTGATACATTTTTTTGTCTGGCTCTGCTCCTAACTCCCAATTTTTTTTTGCTGCGAGCTCTGCTCTCGCTCCCATTTTTTTGTTGTGTTGATCGGGGATGCCGTATGTGGCAAAATGAATTAAATTTTTTTATACCGGAATCCAAATATGGCGTTCGGTCGGTCGCGCTTTTGACAGGTGAGTAGAAATGTATGAAAATATATGAAACAAATCGCATTTTGACCTCAAGCGTCTGATCGTAAAATTTTTTGTAAATATCGATGAAAAAATAATTTCAAATTGTTCTCTTTCGATGAAAAATATATTAGTGACAGTTAGCATTCTTTTACTTCAACATGTAATATCGAATGTCAGAGTATAGCAACTTTGAGGTACGATCAACGCGTGACCGACCTAACGCCAAATTACGATTACGGCATATTGTCTTTCTCTTTTTAGATATGTACCTGAGTGTTTACATTTTGTTCTTTTATTTTATTTTAGTTTACTTTAGGGCCGACTTCATAATGAAATTAAAAGTTCATTTAAAATCTAAAGGAGCCTTTAATTTGTTGATCGATTTCATAAAGTCTTTTTCAAGATAAAAGTTCCTTTAAAGTTAAATACCCAAAAATGGGCATTTAAGTGATTTAAAGGTCCCTTTTGCCGGAAAAAATTTAATTTCTGCAGTCTGTCAAAATCAAATATCAAGAATTTGTTATAATGTTTCAACCGATTTTGTTTGTTGGGTCCTATAATGCAATATTCATCTTCTTCTTCTTTTGTAAGGTTGGATGACCGCTTCCAATTTTTTCTGCACTGGGTTTCCAAATTATGCTTTTTCCTTTTTTTTTTCAAAAAAATCAAAGCCACAATCAAAAAATTTATTTATTTTCAGAAAAAAACAAATGATAAATTTCAATATTTTTAAATTTATGACAATAATTTGACGTGAAACTGTCAAAATGGCATTGCCATTTGCAATATTTTCGCTTAAAGGAGCCTTCTAATATATTATTATTAAATCACTCCTACTTTAAAGTACGATTAAATGCCTCTTTAACTAAAAGGAACTTTTAACAAAAGGAGCTTTAAGAGCTTCATTATGAAATCGGCCCTTATTTTATTTTGTTTTATGTTTTAAGAAAATTAACTGAAATAAAAAAAAAAAATTTAAGGCGAAAAAGTGCCAATTCCTTAAGTTTAACGGCAATTTTTGGCGCCAAGAAAACATTTTTAGAGCAATTTTTTGGATGCCCTAGTAATTATACTATGATTTTTAAAGCCTTCAAAGCTATAAATATTAGTAAATAATCTCTTAAGCCTTAGTATTTAAATTACTCCTTTATATTTGTGATATTTTGACCTCCCTACAGTGTTATTATAATTAAATTTTTTTTTTGAGATAAAAAATTATTGCGGTTGCAATGTATGATATCGCTAGCTTAGAGTGCAAACTGTGTAAGTCCAATTTTATGAAAAGGCGTATTTTTATGTAGCACGCTAGAAAAACCAAATACGCACCACGCTAAACAAGTCTGTGATACTTGTCATATTTCTACTCGTTGTTATTCAGTGATACGCAAATTGTGTAAGTCCAAAAAACGAAGAAAATTGTGTAAGTCCAAAATAATTACAAGAACAGAAAATTTTTTTTTCATTTTGAATTTTTCTCATTTTTAGTTTTTTGTCTCTCCTACAAAGTTTGAAAAATTTGCACTCTAAGCTAGCGATATGGAGAATCCACCCTGCATCACATATATACACATCTATTCCGGTTTACGATCCACTTTCATCGGAGGTGAATCGGATCAAATGGCATTCTGCAATTCAATTGACGTGCGATGAACGTCAGATTTTTTCGAAGTTCGGAAATCGGCATTCTGGTTCACGATGGATCGGATTTTTGACAGTTTATCGGAGCGATTCTTTCCGTCAGCTTTTGTGTGTCGGAGGCAATAGAAATTTTGATTATTTTTGGAAATATTACCAATTTAATGTAATTAAACTATGATTTTTAAATTTATGCAACATTATTATACAAAACCGGCTTGGTTTAGCTATGCTACTGGCCTTTTCTTTGCAAAATAAGTGAACAAAAGGAATCTGCTTTAGTACAATAGACTGAATAGAGGAAAATAAGTACAAGGAGTTTCAATGTATTGAACTTTTATTTAATAATAAAATTTATTATCCTTTTTAGCAATATTTATATATTATTGTTTAATAAAAGCTTCTGAAAATAATTTTAATTGTGTATTATTACTACGATCATGTAAGATGAGTGGGTAGCGCAACTCGGGCATAATTTCTATGCCAAGATGTACTCCTTTAAGCATTTTTGCCTGGCAATGCCCTACCTTAAAACTAGAATGCCCTACCTTAAAAAGGCCAACAAGTGAGATCAATTGCACTGTAGGTAAATTTTTAACTTTTGAAATATCAGAGAGAAACGCCGAGACACCCCAACTTAATTTTTGGCTGTAGAATACGATGGCGTTTTCAGAAAGTCAAAGTTAGCTCTCGTTTTCGAGAAATTTAGGAAAGAAGTTTCAGAGCTCCGAAGGTAATTTTTTTCCCGTTTATAAACTTTACTTAGGTTTTGAACCCTTTTCTCGCGTAAGGATTTTGACGGTTGTTCTTAATTAATTGGGGCATTCTAAATTCAATGCCATCATTAGTTTTTCCAAACTGGCTCCGGTTTATGAGATAACGGTGTTGAAAAATTACCATCAATTTGGACTTTTTTGTTAATAACTCAGTCAGTTTATGAGTTAAATTGCCCAAACTTTGCACATGACCATATTTTAGCATTACCTTAACTTTTCCTGAAAATAATTGAAATCGGATGACTATAACTTATAGCTGCCATACAACCGATTGTTCGGATGTGGACATTTTGGGGTATAGCTTCGCTATTTAAACAGATAAGGACATGCAAATTTGGAGAATTTGTACTCGTATTGGCCTTAGTCTATTCCCTGAAAATCGTCGAGATCAGCTCACTATAAAATATAGCTACCATACAGCTGATTGTTCAGATATATGGTTTTGCACTTTTATTTTTTTTATAACTCCGAAAATAGTCATTCTGCGTGAAAGAGAAACATAAAGACTTTCATTCAAAACGAATAGGTGAAAAATTTTCTCATATACGATTTCCACATATCTGCGCATCAGTTATTGCACTTTTGTGCAGCCAAAGTTGAAATTTCACCGTAGGCATTTTTTTCAAGCCCAATAACTCATATGAGTCTTTCTTTTACAAATCGGACACCTATTGTAACCTTACACTGAACAATCAGTAGTATTGGAACTGTATGTTATAGTTACCCGATCTTGACAATTTTCAGGGAATATATTAAGATCAATACAGGTCGAAATTCTCTAAAGTTTCATGTCCTTAGCTGTTTAAATAGCGAAGCTATACCCCAAAATGTCCACATCTGAACAATCGGTTGAATGGCAGCTATATGTTATAGTCACCCGATTTCAATTATTTTCAGAAAAAGTTAAGGTAATGGTAAAATATGGTCATGTGCAAATTTTGGGCAATTTAGCTCATAAACTGACTGAGTTATTAACAAAAAAGTCCAAATTGATGGTACTATTTAAATACCGTTATCTCATAAACCGAAGGCAGTTTGGAAAAACTAATGATGGCACTGAATTTAGAATGCCCCAATTAAGTAGGAACAACCGTCAAAATCCTTAAGCGATAAAAGGGTTCAAAACCTAAGTAAAGTTTATAAACGGGGAAAAAATTACCTTCGGAGCTCTGAAATTTCTTTCCTAAATTTCTCGAAAACGAGAGCTAACTTTGACTTTCTGAAAACGCCATCGTATTCTACAGACATAAATTGTATAATTTATCCATTAAATTTTTAAATTTACTAATATTTTAAGGTTTTAAGTTAATAAAACTAATAGCCTTCAAAGCTATAAATATTAGTAAATAATCTCTTAAGCCTTAGTATTTAAATTACTCCTTTATATTTGTGATATTTTGACCTCCCTACAGTGTTATTATAATTAAATTTTTTGTTTGAGATAAAAAATTATTGCGGTTGCAATGTATGATATCGCTAGCTTAGAGTGCAAGCTGTGTAAGTCCAATTTTATGAAAAGGCGTATTTTTATATAGCACGCTAGAAAAACCAAATACGCACCACGCTAAACAAGTCTGTGATACTTGTCATATTTCTACTCGTTGTTATTCAGTGATACGCAAATTGTGTAAGTCCAAAAAACGGAGAAAATTGTGTAAGTCCAAAATAATTACAAGAACAGAAAATTTTTTTTTCATTTTGAATTTTTCTCATTTTTAGTTTTTTGTCTCTCCTACAAAGTTTGAAAAATTTGCACTCTAAGCTAGCGATATGGAGAATCCACCCTGCATCACATATATACACATCTATTCCGGTTTACGATCCACTTTCATCGGAGGTGAATCGGATCAAATGGCATTCTGCAATTCAATTGACGTCCGATGAACGTCAGATTTTTTCGAAGTTCGGAAATCGGCATTCTGGTTCACGATGGATCGGATTTTTGACAGTTTATCGGAGCGATTCTTTCCGTCAGCTTTTGTGTGTCGGAGGCAATAGAAATTTTGATTATTTTTGGAAATATTACCAATTTAATGTAATTAAACTATGATTTTTTAATTTATGCAACATTATTATACAAAACGGGCTTGGTTTAGCTAAGCTACTGGCATTTTCTTTGCAAAATAAGTGAACAAAAGGAATCTTTTTGGTTGCTTGTTTTTCCGACAGGGTAGGAATATGAAGTATTGTGGAACGATCTTCCGTCATCCCTTGTCAAGTTTTGGTTTGGAGACAAACCGGTTTCGGCTAATTCGGAAAAAAGACACTGAAGATGGCGCATATTAGCCGAAACCGGTTTGTCTCCAAACCAAACTTGACAAGGGATGACGGAAGATCGTTCCACAAAAGGAATCTGCTTTAGTACAATTGACTGAATAGAGAGAAATAAGTACAAGGAGTTTCAATGAATTGTACTTTTATTTAATAATAAAATTTATTTTTCTTTTTAGCAATATTTAACCATATATTATTGTTTAATAAAAGATTCTGAAAATAATTTTAAATGTGTATTATTACTACGATGATGTAATATGAGTGGGTAGCGCAATTCTGGCATAATTTCTGTGCCAGTATGTACTCCTTTAAGCATTTTTGCCCGACTGAGGTTTTTTAAAGATATCTCCATGCGACATGATTTACAAACATTTGCACGGGAAACTAATAGGGCCCTTCCACGATCAAATCATTTGATCAAATCGCGTGTCTGTGTGATTTGACGATTTGACATCCACACGTCAAATCGGCATCAAATTACACGCTACCTTTCTATTAATTAACAAAGGAAATTGTTAAAATATAAGCGATTTGAAGCGCGATAAATGGCTGTAGCATGCACAATTAACAATATTTGAATTTTTAAAACACCATAATTATCACTTTTTTGTCCCGATCCAAATTTAATTGTCTTTTTAATTTAATTTTGCGCACTTGCCTACTCACACGTTTGTTTACATTTGAAATTTGATCAAATGGTTGCAACACACGTCAAATGGTAATTTGGCACTGAAATTTGATCAAACAGCACCTTACACGCATCCACAACGCACGTCAAATACCATCCAATTTGATGGAAAACAAAAATTTTTGATTTCGGTCAAATCGGCATCAAACACGTACGTGTGAAAAACCAGGGTTCGGATTTGCCTCATTTTGGCTCCTCACTCACACATGCTTCACTCATGAGGGTGCAGCTGCATGAGTGGCCTCTGAGCGCATAAACAACAGAGGCCACACATTAGCGTGAGCGCTCTGCGTGAGTGGCAGCAGAGTGAGCAGCCAAGATGAGGCACGCTAGTAGCGTTGCCTCTCCTCAGCTGCGCCCTCATGAGTTGCTCTGAGTGAGTGAGGAATATGAGCGACGCCTCACAGCTTGGCGATGACGCAGCCAACCGTCTGTAGTAAGTATGCAGTATGGAGCTGCATGAATGCTACAAATTTGTTTACTCTGCAGTGTGCACACTGCACGCATATGTGGTAAATCTACAGCATACCTCGGCGTTTCATAGATCTTAAGATCAGACAAACAGGTTACGCTCTTCACACAGACAGGTTGCGCTCTTTGTTAAAAAAATGATTTAGTCGTCGCTGAACAAGTGGCCAAACAACATCGTGTGTGGCTATCGCATGTTTGCGCAGCTAATGTTAAAAATATGCATGTACGTATGTACATATATGCATGTTTGTTCGCCATACCCTGCAAAAAAATGTGCGATTAATCCCGAAAGAGGTTTGTCCCGGATTCGTCTCTTTCGGGAACAATCGGTCCACAATTAGTACCCGATTGTTCCCGCACGGTTATAAATGTAGACCAATTGTTTCCGAAAGGATATAAATGTAGACCAAATGTTCCCGAACGGGTACAAATCTAGATTGATTAAATGTAGAAATTTTACAAAAATATTCAATGTATGAATTAAAAAAATTTTATAATAATAGGTAAAACTGAACACCGTTTCTTTTAATAACAATGATGAATAATAATTTAGCAAAATGTTACCAAAATAAACTTTCTTCTAACATATATAACAATTAATAATATTTACATTTTCATAAAAAATAGGCTTGGCTTACAACTTTGGATGAAAGCGATTAATCTACATTTGTACCTGTTCGGGATGAAAGCGATTAATCTACTTTTGTACCCGGGTATACAAATTGGACAATTAGTCTCTTCATAGGACATTCTCGAACAAATGCGATCAATTCGCCCCATATAAAGGGATGTAAAATTGTATTAGTCGCATGCTCCCTTGCGATTGATCCCGGACACGTCCCGAATTAATCGCATTTCTTGCAGGGTAGCGATCAAAGCGCTCTCACTTATACACCTGCATTTACAAATTTGCCTAGCCCTGATCTACAGCACATTTTTTTAAATATGAAGATCTACTGCACGGCGTTTAAAATCTATCGCATTTTAAGATTAAATATTTGTTTAATCTTGACTTTTGTTCAAAATAATGTACTTTATGGCAAATATGGTAGTAGAAAACTCTTTGGCAGCGCTTTTATGTTCGAAATCGAATAACGAAAGCCCGTATGACACCACTTTATTTCTCTGAATTTTTCTTGTATTTATTGTTTGAAAAATCTACCGAAAGTAAAACTACAAAAACAATTCTACTGTAGGTTGAAAAAAGATAAACTATCCCTCAAAGAACAATTTGATTGTCATTTAATTTTAAACTCAACTAGAACAATTTTTTTTTTTAATTTGAATAATAAATTACTAAAATAAAATAATAATGAAAATTAAAATTAAAATAGAAGGATGGCTATGTACTGAGTATATTTGGAACAATACGGTACGCAAATAGGACTTCTTCATTCCCTTGATTGAAAAGCGGAAGTTAGATAGAGCTTGCTAAATTTACAACTTGTAGGTATGTACATACCTATTTTCATTTCTTTTTTATTTCAAAATTATTTTATTTTATTGTTGTCAAGGTAAAAAATTGTGAGAAATAGACTGTTAATGTCAAATGCAAAAAAAATATGATTCTAATGACGAATAAATAGTTTTTTTGCGTTAGTCGCATAATAAATAAAAACTAAACAAGTAGGTAAGTACCTACATATGTAGGTACATACATACATATATTTTATCATACAAAAAACATTATATCAAGCAACGAATGCACATTCTTAAAAATAATGTTCCTTTTAACTACCTACCTACATACATACGTATGTAAATATTCGTAATTGCATCTGCTGAATTAAATACATATCTACACATATACATAGATGAAAAACAACAAAAACCAAGTTTAGGTAGAAATATGGATTTTACATACCTACTCAATCGCCTAAAACGGGCATAAATATGAAAAAAAAGCAGAAAAACAACCAGACATGCTTTTTATTAGAAAAACATGTCACTAAATTGCACACTGCAACATAAATATATGTATGTATGCATCATGATGAAATAATAAAATGGTGGACGCAGCAGAGGACGGCTATTTTGTTTTTGGAATAGTTAGCTGTCAAATTATCGTGTTTTGTTTTGATTTTGCCCTCTTGCACGTGTTATTCGTGGAAATAGCTTGTGTTCGCTTGTATGTTTGCTGGCGTTTTTTCTGTTTTTGACATTTTTATCTACGGCCGTTCAACGGTAATCGCCTATTCTCTTTTAGCCGCTACGACCATATAGAATTATTGGATCATGGTATGCATTCTAATATATGTATGTAATATTTACTGAGTTTCTGCGCACTCACCCACACGCTCACTCGCATTACACAAAGAGAAGAGGAATCCTACGACGGCTCATCTCACACGCAGCGTGAGCGCCTCATTTCTTCATCGCTCATTCGAAATGAGTGAGGAAACAAAAAAAATCCTCACTCTGCTTTAGAGATGAGCGAGAAACGCAAACGGCCACTCATCATCATGCCGTGAGGCTGAAATTCCTCACTCACTCACTCATACTCTGAGTTTCTTCCTACCCTGTGAAAAACACATAGACATTTTACTACCACATATACACGATTTGATCAAATATTTGATCGTGGAAGGGCCCTATAACAAATCGAAGAAACGTGCTCACTTTCTATGTCCATTTATGCTCAACGCGTCCTGTAGCAGGAATATTCTACACGATATGTACATATTCATGATTTGATGGATCACAACCTGGATCTCAAATTTGCTTTTATGTTTTGTGATCCATAAAAACTCGTTGATATGCGACCAGTGTGGAGCGTCATAGTGCAAGAGATATTGTTAAAGCAATGTGAGTGTAAAAGACTTTTTTGCGTCACCGGCCTAAGTGTTGTTGAGTGAGAAACTATGTTCGAATCAGTGTTAGGTAGGGTTTTAGGGAAATCATATGTCTTTTTGACATCACATTTGTATTTTTGACAGCACATTTGTATTTTTGACAGCACATTTGTATTTTTGACAGCACATTTGTATTTTTGACAGCAAATTTATATTTTCACTAGGTATAAGATTACCTTTTCAAAAGAATATATTAAATAATTAAAATCTATGGAGATTATTGGATTCCATTGCTACAACAGCTTTATTAGTGGAAAAAGAAATGGAAGAACAGAGGAATTTTAACATTAATTTTAATTAAATTTTTTAAAATAATGTTTTTTATTATAAAAAAAGTGCCAACGTAATTGAAAATAACGTTTATAGAATACTGTCACCAAGTTTCATGCGAGAATAACTTGTATTTCGGAAATTAACACCGGCTGAGCTTGTATATAATAAACCAATTTTATTTATTTACAAACTACTCGGAATTTTTCAGAGAAACTTTCAGGAAATATTCTTTGGACGATAACACAGGCCGACAAGAAATTTGACCATAAACCAGACCATACTTTCCTAAAGGTTTTCGATGCGCTGAATTCAAATCTGGACGCAGAATTGCTCTATCACGTCAGGATTTCGAGATATCCTATCCTAAATGTGCAAAAAACACAGTTTTTGGCTATTTTTGAGGTTATACATAAACGACAGATTTTTTTTTGTTAAAAAAGCACACATAGCATCTTAAAGAAGAAGTCTTTCTCTTACGAATGGCGTTGAGTTTGCTCAAATACCTTTTTTTCGCTAAGATAGAGCAATTTAAAGTTTATGTGTTAATAGTTTGTGGGATTGTGTTTCGGGGGCTTATGGTGTTTAAGCATTTATAAACTTTAAATTGCTCTATCTTAGCGAAAAAACAGATATTTGAGCAAACTCAACGCCATTCGTAAGAGAAAGACTTCTTCTTTCAGATGCTATGTGTGCCTTTAAAAAAAAAGAATCTGTCGTTTATATACATATGTATAACCTCAAAAATAGGCAAAAACGGTGTTTTTTGCACATTTAGGTTAGGATATTTCAAAATCCTGACGTGATAGAGCAATTCTGCGTCCAGATTTGAATTCAGCGCATCAAAAACCTTAAAAGTATGGTCTGGTTTATGGTCAAAAAAATCGGTCTCATTTTGTCGGCCTGTGTAATTCATCTAATTTTGAGACTTTCAACTATTATCTATATATATAAAAATGATTTGGTATTTAATTGTAACGCTAAAACTTGAAAACGGCTGAACCAAATCAAATACTTCCTTAGGGGGGTTTGTTTGTTGTTACCCCGCGAAGGTTTAGTCGAAGAAAAAATTAAAAAATGTTAGGGGGGCGTGGCACCTCCCATACAACCTTAATTTTTAAAGCTGATTATCTCTAAAACAGTTTAAGCTAGGGAGCTGAAAATTGGTATAGAGGTAGGTGATATCAAAACCCTTCTCATTCAGAAAATTGGGGGTTATCAGAAAAGGGGGCGTGGCACCTCCCATACAACCTTAATTTTTAAAGCTGATTATCTCTAAAACAGTTTAAGGTAGGGAGCTGAAAATTGGTATAGAGGTAGGTGATATCAAAACCCTTCTCATTCAGAAAATTGGGGGTTATCAGAAAAGAGGCGTGGCACCTCCCATACAACCTTAATTTTTAAAGCTGATTATCTCTAAAACAGTTTAAGGTAGGGAGCTGAAAATTGGTATAGAGTTAGGTGATATCAAAACCCTTCTCATTCAGAAAAGTGGGGGTTATCAGAAAAGGGGGCGTGGCACCTCCCATACAACCTTAATTTTTAAAGCTGATTATCTCTAAAACAGTTCAAGGTAGGGAACTGAAAATTGGTGTAGAGGTAGGTGATATCAAAACCCTTCTCACTCAGAAAAGTGGGGGTTGTCAGAAAAGGGGGCGTGGCACCTCCCATACAACCTTATTTTTTAAAGCGGATTATCTCTAAAACAGTTCAAGGTAGGGAGCTGAAAATTGGTATAGAGGTAGGTGATATCAAAACCCTTCTCACTCAGAAAAGTGGGGGTTATCAGAAAATGGGGCGTGACACCTCCCATACAACCTTAATTTTTAAAGCTGATTATCTCTAAAACAGTTCAAGGTAGGGACTTGGAAATTGGTATAGAGCTAAATGATATCAAAACCATTCCCACGCATAAAAGTGGGGGTTATCGGAAAAAGGGGCGTGGCACCTCCCATACAAACTTAATTTTTCATGTTGAATATCTAATATTGTTTACGTTAGGGACTTGGAAATTGGTGTGGAGATAAACGATAACAATACCATATTAACGTCACAAAAGCTCAATTTACAAGCTTAGTTAGACCTATCTTGGAATACGCATCTATTATTTGGAATCCCCACTACCAGTGTTTTTCAGATAAAATAGAATCTGTCCAAAGGCAGTTCCTGCTTTTTGCTTTGCGGAACTTTCGTTGGGACTCAGATTACATTCTTCCACCTTACACTTCTCGTTTAAAACTCATTAATTTGCCTTCACTTTCTAGTCGTAGAGAGATGCTTGGTATAGTTTTTATGGTTAAATTAATCACTGGACTTATAAATAGCCCATGCCTTCTAAGTGAGTTATATTTTAACGTTCCATGTAGAGTATCGAGGCATTTCAAGCCACTATTTGTGAAACCTTGCAAAACAAATTTCGAATTAAATGAACCATTCCGCCGCTTATGCCATGACTTTAATAATCACTCCAGCACGTTTCACACTTCAGACTCGCTTTTTATTATAAAAAAAATAGTTCTAGCCTCACTTAATAAATGATATACAATCAGCTGATGAATTTTGTTCTGTAGCTGAATAGTTTTAGATCTCGACACCTAACAAACCCCTTCCTGTACGACTCGGCACAAAAAAAAAAAAAAAAAAAAAAACATATCCGTGCGTCATGCTGATTGGCGCCCCTCGCGTCGGTCGGGCGGGATATGGAGGGTAAACCGTTGGGTATTATTATTATTATTATTAACGCAAAATAATAGGAGTTATACGAAAAGGGGGCGTGGCACCTCCCAACAACACTTAATTTTTTAAGCTGAATATCTTTAAAAAGGATTTAAGTCAGGGACCTGGAAATTGGTGTGGAGATAAACGATAACAATTCCGTATTAACGCAAAATAATAGGAGTTATACGAAAAGGGGGCGTGGCACCTCCCAACAACACTTAATTTTTTAAGCTGAATATCTTTAAAAGGATTTAAGTCAGGGACCTGGAAATTGGTACAGAGCTATATGATACCAAAACAATTTTTGCGCATAAAAGTGTAGGTTATCGGAAAAGGGGACGTGGCACCTGCCATATAATCTTAATTTTTCAAGCTGAATATCTATAAAACCGTTTAAGGTTGGGACCTGAAAATTGATCAGGAGGTTAACGATATCAATAGCATGCTTATGAAAAAAAAAAAACAGTAGTTTTGGGAAAAGGGGGGTGTCACCTCCCATGCGTTCTTAATTTTTAAGGCTAAATATCCCTAAAAGCGTTCATGGCATGTACATAGAAATCACTATGCAGATATACGATATCAATACCATGTTCACCAAAAAAAAAAAGTTTTATCGAAAAATGCGGCATTGCACCTCCCATACGTACTAAACTTTTGAGGCTGAATATATCTAAAAGGGTTGGAGGAGAGGCCTGAAAACCATTATGGAGGTATACTATATCAATACTCTTACTTACTTATGGCGTTTTCTTTTCTACGAAAAAATGTTGCCCTCCTATATCCCAATTATCGAATTACGTATCCTGACTTTCTATAAAACGGCTGAATTTGTAGATAAGGGTGCCCTCTTACTTAGTTAGAGGTCAATATTTGGTGAAAGGACCAGACAAACATACAAACTGGCTAAGAAAATCAAACAGGGCAACATTATTTCGAGAAAAGAAAACGCCATTAGTTAAAATAGCCAATACTCAGTGAAAATAAATATCCGGAACAGAAAACTAAAAATGTTGTGTATCGTGCAGCCTTAAACTGAATACTAAAATTATATATTTTTGAAGTTGTATACACAATGAAGTAGTGAAAAATCGTTAATTTTCTATTAAAAATAATACGAAATATGAAATTAATAAAAAAAAATCTATTTTGGGCAGAACGAAGTTTGCCGGGTCAGCTAGTTTAATTATAATATTAAAGTTCTCCAGAGGGTTATTTTTTTTTAAAGCAAAAAGGTCTTCTACACACGCAATTTGGCGTTCGGTCGGTCACGCTTCTGACAAGTGAGTAGAAATGTATGGAAATATATGGAGCAAATCGCATTGTGACCTCAGGCGTTTGATCGTAAAATTTTTGTAATATCGTATGTTCATTGCAACCCTGTATACGGCCTGAGTTGAACATTTCTCTACTAAGTCGGGCGTTTGACATTAACTCATTACCGGCCACTGTCCCCATACGAGGACACCTATTTAAATGTCAATATCTGTGTCTGAAATACCAAAAACTGACTATGTAACTGCACTAGTGATTAATAGATGGCCCCGGCAGTGTATGTAAACAAAAACATATGGTCATTGTGTCAAACAAATGTAATTTTGAGCGCTTCAAATTTAGTCATTTCGCGGAGTTAATTATTCTGGAGTAATTATACAATTTTTTTGAATATGTTGTGAAATTAAAACTTACAATTCCGACGTAAATATCAAGTAGAAAGTGCACAATATTGTAGAAGTGGAATCGTGTTGGAAAAGTTTGAAAAAGGATTGAAAAGGTATAGTTTTATAGCGATGTCCCCATTTGGGGACAATGGGCACAAGCATTAACTTTTTCCAAAATTTTGCAGGTGATTTTGAATGTAAAATTATGGCCCATAGTCAAGTTTTTAAGGGAAAAAACGGATTTTTGAAGCTCCAGGAAGCCGTTGAGTGGATTATGGATAACGAAGATGACGATGACGATGAATATGATATATTAGTCATTCCTCCTGACCCAGCCGTAGTCAGTGACGAGGAGGAAGCAAATGAAGATGATTTGGTATGTACCGCTATGCCGAATGATGTGGCTGGCAAAATTGAGGTTGTTTCGCGGTATCACGAGGATTCAGATTGGGATGAAAGTGATGATGAGCCACTTTCATCCATTGCTAAGCGCAGAAGGGTCGATGCAGGCTTCGGCGAACCAGTGTGGAGGCGGGTTTCTCCCAATTATAGCACTAATTATGACTGCACTGATATAGTTCAAAAACGAGTAGATAACTTTGTTAATTCTATAACTGATCCTACCCCTACTTCCTTGTTCGAAAAAATTATTGATACCGATGTTCTCACAATGATAATTGAAAATAGTGTTTAGTACGCCAATCAAAATAACAGACACAACTTTGAACTAAGCATCGACGAACTAAAAATATTTTTGGGAATTTTGCTGCTAAGTGGTTATCACGAACTACCAACGGAGAGGTCTTATTGGAGTGTAGATGACGATCTTCGCGTTCCGATGGTGGCAAATGCAATGAGTCGAAATAGGTCTTTAGAAATCAAGAGAAATCTGCACTTTGTTGATAACAGTCTAGCCACATGTTCTACTGATAAAATGTTCAAATTAAGGCCGCTATGCAATCTTATTCAAAGAAACTGTAACCAGTGGGGAATTCTTAACGAAATACTTTCCGTAGATGAGTCCATGATCAAGTATTTTGGTCGAAATCCTGCAAAGCAATTTATCATGGGTAAGCCAGTCAGATTCGGTTATAGGAATTGGGCCGCAACAAGCTGCAATGGATACTGTTATGGCTTTGATATGTACTGTGGTAAATCTGCAGTTGTAACCAAGGATCCGCTCGGTGAACGAGTGGCTAAATCGTTGCTAGCAAAGTTACCTATAGTACCAACTAGGGATTCCAATCCCGGGACCCCGGGATCCCGGCCTTTTTTACATCCCGGAAATCCCGGGATCTCTAGAATTTCATCCCGGGATTTTCGGGATAAAATAAAGAGAGAACATTCCGCTATTAAATTGTATTTTATATAATTTTTTTGGTATCAGATCTATATACTAATATCGTTTCCAATTCTGAACGAAAATGTTGCATTATTACATGGCAGCATTATCAACATGTGCCCTGTGCCCTATGAAAATTGTGCATTTTTCATGTGGTAAATGAAACAAAAGTTATGCAACCCTTTTGTGGAAGAGAATAAAAAAATTTGACAGTCCGAAGAAAATGCAGAATAAGTTTGACATTTTTGCCAGAATAAAAAAGGCAAAGTAAGGATTAATATTTTTGATTTAATAACACTATGCTACAAATAATTAAAAAAAAAATACCAAGAAATTCAAGTTTGGGGGAGAATAGATATCGGCCTGCTGAGCTCGGAACTATTGTTTTTTTGAAAAATTATTTTCGCGGGAGTCACAAATGCGATAATCACAAGCAGTACCTCGTTCGAAAGACAATTAAAACTGTCGATGTACAACTTATAGTAATTGGATATAACCTCGCTGAGTGACAGCTGGTCGAAATAAAACTTTTGTAATTACTTGCGATTTTTGAAAACATTTTGATTGTAACACTAAGTTTTTTGTAGGAAGTTGTAAAATTCAGCAAAGTTTTATTCTTTTAAAAATTAGCCTGGTTAATTGTGGTTATAGCATTTGTGATTTCCGAAAATAATTTTTGAGTGAAGTGATAACCAAAAAAAAAATTACCGTTCTCTCAAAAACCTAACAATACAACACATTAAAAAAAATATTTCCGAATGCGTTTAGAATTCCTGTGGTAAAATTCATTTGATAATTTCTATTTCCTGATTTTTAGCCATTTATTTTTCAAAGGTTTTTGCAATTTCCTCCCATGAAAAGTAAATAATGGAAGAAAATACAAACAATATTAAAAAATTAAACTAGCAAAAACGAGGAAAAAGTTTAATTTTATTTGAGAATTTCACATTACGTACTAAAATAAAATACGCAGCTGTATACTCGGAATTCATCTCAAAGTTTGTGCATCCGATTTTTAATTTTTTTCAAATGCTGCACTAATTTTCATTATTTTTCGGCAAGCTTGGAAATATTCACTTAAACGAAGTAAGTCGTTAAATTCTAAAAATTTTTATTGGAAATTATCAAAGATCACAAGCTTTATTATTAATACCTTTGAAGCACCAACTGTAAAGGCAAATGTTTAGTTCACCAAATGTATGTAATTTCCTTTGTTGGTTGCGTTTTTTAAAGTAACTCTTATTATTAAATAATACGTATGATTTTACGTTCCTATTTTATTTTGTTTTCAAACTTTTATCAATCATCCAACTAAGCATATGAATATTATTCTTTGTGCAAAATTTCATTCCTTTATGACTTCTAGTTACAAAGATGTCACGCTACAAATTCCCAAAGGGTGTTCCAGAAATATCTTTGTTAAAAAGTAGGCGTGGTCATAAACCGATTTCAATAAATTTTTGCGTGTCTATTAACACAAGTTATAAAAGTGTATAAACCAAGTTTCGTCATAATATCTCAATTATTAGTCGAGTTATGGGCTCAGAAATCTCGTATATTCCAGCTTCTAAAAAGAGGCGGTGCCACGCCCATTTTCCAAAATTTTTGTGTTTTTCGTTTCCGGTTTATTGTAGAAATCATGCCACAAAATTTCAATGAATTATCTTTACATTTGACAAAGATATCGCTTAAAATGTTTTTATTAGGTCACTTTATAAGACCCATATATAAAAGTGGGCGTGGTCGTCAACCGATTTCTCTAAAATTTTGAACATGTATTACCACTAGTAATAAAAGTGTACACACCAAGTTTCGTCATAATATCTCAATTATTTGTCGAGTTTTGGGCTCCGAAATCTCGTATATTTTTGCTTCTAAAAAGAGGTGGTGCCACGCCCATTTTCCAAAATTTTTGTTTTTTGTTTTATGTCCGTAGTTAGACTCCTGGCATAAAATTTCAATGATATATCTTTATATTATCGATATAAGGCCATAGATCATATATATATGTATATTTTGAGAGCTTTTTGGCCGGTAATAAATAAGCAAAACTAAGTTTTCTTATCCTCTCCAGTGATGCCAATATTCTTGGACCAAAAATCCCTACGGCATGCCAAAAAATTCCCTACTTTTCCCTACGCTAACAAAATTTTTCCCTACAAATTTCCCTACGCCGTATTTTCTCTATATTGACATACACACACAAAATTGATGCAAATAAAGTTTTTATTCAAAAAACCACGTATGCATACATAGAAATTTTTATGTTTCTAAGTATATTTTCAAGAACCTTCTTTTCATGTTCAAGGAAATGAAAAATTTCCTTACTTCTTATTCGCTCAGAAGCTGATTTCGGAAGAGTATTTAGAAGCTCGAGACATTCAGGTACAATATATATATCATCGACTGGCAATGTTTCGTGAGGTGACCTAATCAGTCCTTATTAGTGATGAGCGATATATCGCAAGCGGTGATTTTTTCACTATGAATAAAAAATCGCAAATCGCAATTGCGATCACTTTTTCAAAATAGCAGTTCACTACTTATTGGGAACTGCTATCGATGTAGCAAGTAAGCAATTCACCTATGTGAATCGCAATCGCAAAAGCATTATAAATTTCTTTTTGTTTATACTTTTGAGCAGACCACATACGTATATAGAAATAAAAGAAAAAAAAAAATTATTGAATTTACAATTTATCTTTGAAAAATGTTTACAAACAGCGAAATTACTGCGGAATACGTTGTTATTGCTATCATTTTGTTAACATAAAATGAAGACAGGTTATATCGCTCAGAAATCGCAAAATTAATCTCTACCGGTAACTGCAATCGCAATAGCAGTTTAAAATCGCAGTGATTTAAAAATAGCAATCACCGAAATCCAGATATCGAAAAATCGCAACTTCGCTCATCTCTAATCCTTATTTCGTTTTTTAATAAAATTTTGAGTCAGCTTATAAAATATTTTAGTTTACTCCAAATAAATTTCATGTATTAACGGCTTTTCGGTTACCCCTGACTGCAAACCATCTAATGGGCACGGAAGCGCATAACACCCTGGATTACAAACAACGACACATCTCTTGCTCTCTCCCCTACGGAGATTCAGGAAATCATAAAGAATACCAAAACCTCAAAATCAGTCGGACCAGACGGCATATCCATGTTGATGCTAAAACATCTCCCCAACATATGGAAGATGGCAAGGATCATTCCCATACCTAAACCGGTGAGGCTAGTCAATGCAGGAGAATCCTATCGCCCGATATCTCTCCTCTCCACGGTATTAAAGACACTTGAGGTCGCCATACTACCATATATAAACGGACATCTACAACTTGCCCCACATCAACATGGATTCCGGAAATCGCACAGCAAAACAACAGCTCTAAACGCCATAAACACGCAGATAGTGCGCGGTCTCAACCAACGACGCCCCAGCGAGAGAACGGTCCTCGTGGCACTTGATTTGTCGAAAGCCTTCGACACAGTCAATCATGCCACCCTAATGGAGGATCTAGACGTCTCGAGCCTCCCGCCGAGGCTGAAAAGGTGGACCGCGAACTATCCGAGTCGTCAACAGGCATCCGTTGAGAATAAAACAGGGAGTTCCACAGGGGGTGTCCTGTCCCCGTTGTTAGTCAACCTATACATCTCTACACTCTCACTTCCACCTGAAGGAGTTCGTATTATATCCTAAGCCGATGACTGCTCGATTATGGCGTCAGGCACCGACATAAATGACTTATGCTCGAAAATAAACGGTTATCTCTCCGACCTTTCCCACTTGGTTACATCGCGCTCCCTCGAACTGCAGCCCTCTAAGTCCTCCGCGACCCTGTTCACGACATGGACGAAGGAGGTTAGGCTAGAGCTTGGCATACGGATAGGGAATATACCCATCCCTACCATAAACAACCCAAAAATCTTGGGTGTTACCTTCGACAGCCTAGCTTCCTTCTCCGCGCATACGATCGCGAATAAGGCAGCACCTGGGGAAAAGACAAAGAAACCCTTATCGCAACATACAAAGCAATCGGCCGGCCGGTCTTGAACTATGCATCGCCAATATGGTCGCCGGGGACTTGCAAGAAAGTCTACTCATGTCGTCGGAACACCACCTACATCACAAGACACAGGTGCTCTCAGTTGAGAATCATAACATCACGCTTAGCAAACAGTTTCTCCTTGGATGCTACCGCAGAGGTCATCAAAACAACCATCTAATGGAGCCCAAACCGCATAAAATAAATAATCAACCACTAGACCCCACAACATACAGGCAGGCAATAAATGAGATACACAACGAAACAGTCTCCACCTTCGTTTCAACCCGCCCCGCGTACATAATAATTAGAGACCAACCACCACCAATAGCTGCAGAAGAACTAGAGTTGCCCAGAGAAACCCGAGTCACCTTATCACAATTAAGGTCGGGCTTCTGTAGTAGGCTCAATTCCTACAGGGTCAGAATCGATCCAAACATACGTATGTCCGGCTGTGGACACACAGCACCTCCTTGCATGCCACCTGAAACCAACTAACTTAACACTCTTGACCCTCTGGACAAACCCAAAAGAAGCTGCAACATTCTTGGGTCTTCCGTTAAGTGAAATTGATGACAAATTGTGAGCAGCACTCATCGGCTAAGCAGGGCTTAGTACCGCTACAACAACCCTGGATTAGGGGTTTTTCTGTGAACGAAGCTAACGAAAAAAAAACTTTTGCTCCGAGGCACTGTGAGCAGGTAAAA
Source organism: Urophora cardui (assembly GCA_960531455.1). Classification (NCBI taxonomy): domain Eukaryota; kingdom Metazoa; phylum Arthropoda; class Insecta; order Diptera; family Tephritidae; genus Urophora; species Urophora cardui. The sequence goes on from OY482673.1 coordinate 84,813,384, forward strand.
TAATATATTCCCAGATCAGAACAAAGTACAATTTTGAAATATTGCATTCAAGGATGCAGAAATATTTTATTTGTATGTAATAAAAAATTTTAGGTTCTTAGAAAAAATTAATTCGTTGCAAAGGAAACGAAAATTTTTAACTTCAAAAATTCCCTACATTCAGCTAATTTTTGAAAATCTGTCCTTTTTTCCCTACACTGCAAATTTGAGGTCGAATTTCCCTACATGTAGCCTCTTTTCCCTACACTTGGCATCACTGATCCTCTCCTACGCGTTTCGGCTTGATTCTCAGCCTTCATCAGGGAGTCTATTTATTTAAACAATTAAAAAGAAGAAAACACACAACATAAATACACAGACTGATACTATATACATATACATACATAAATAAATAAATTATATGACATCAATAAATATTATACCTAAACATTGAACACTTTTAAACAAAATACTTTTCACTTACATTTTAAATATTCAACAAGTTACATTACACTACATTTATATATTTATATATATATATACATAATTATCGTGGTCTATGTTTCCTACTGTCATTCGTCAATTCTATTTCTACTCGTTAGTATTGATCTGTAGGCGCAATTTATGTTATCGACGTCCTCTTTGAAATTCATTGTATTTTGTATTTGTTGCTGTATTCGCAGACTTTCTAATGTTAATCTTGTTCTTGTTCTTTTTTCTATGTCTAATATTCTTGTGTTATCAAAGTCTGCTACATGTCCCGTGTTGGTTAAGTGTTGCGCTAATGCTGTGGTCGACTTTCTGTTTTTAACGTCTGTTTTATGTTCGCCTATTCTTATTCCTAATGCACGTTTTGTTGTGCCTATATATTTTTTGTTGCAAAGATCATTTTCGTTTCCTTTACATGTTATTTCATAGACTACGTTGTGTTGTTGTTCTTTGGTTATTTTGTCTTTTGTTTTGCTAAATATTTTGCTAAGAGTTTGGTGTGGTTTTGGTGCAAAGGTTAGCTTGTCATTTCGAATACACTTGTGTAAAGTTTTGTTGTCTGTTAAGCCTTGTATAAATGTCACTCCCATAAATATTTTGTTGCTATTTTTGTCAGTTCTTGCTATATTTTTGTTGTATGTTTTTTGTCTGTGTTTTGTTGTTGTTATCCATCTTTCTATTGTTTTTGTCGGATATCCATTTTTAAGCAATATATTTTTGATTTTCGTTTCATTTTCTTTTCTGAACGCCTGGTCGCTCAGTGCGTAGATTTTGCTTATTAAGTTCATTGCTGTGTTCTTTTTTGTTTGTTTTTTGTAGTTTTTGTTGTACTGTTTGATAATGTAGCAAGTTCCTTGGTCATATTTGTAGCGTATGTGTCGAAAAAAGCTCTCAAAATATACATATATATATGATCTATGGCCTTATATCGATAATAAAATTGCAACATTCGGAGAGCTCATACCGAATACCCATTTGACTTAAATTAATCTAAAAAGCACACAACATGAAGCACTTTTTTCGACACATACGCTACAAATATGACCAAGGAACTTGCTACATTATCAAACAGTACAACAAAAACTACAAAAAACTGGCGAAGCAACAACAACGGCTGAGATATTTACTCGAATGCAAGAACTTCGGAATAACACCACCACATTTAACAGGCAAAATCAACAACATAAAACATGGATTCAAATTGGACTCAACAAGAAAAGAACTAAAAAATATAGAACAAAACTTTACAAAGAAAATTTTAAATCTAGAAATTAAGGAAGCAAATACTCAAATTAAAATAATCCGTACTAGTATAGATCACATTAGATGGGATCTCAATAAGAGACTAAGTCAGTATGACTTTCGGATGATAGAAAACCACCAAAAGGAGTTTCACAACAATATTATGACAGCAACAAATGATAACCTGAATAAAAAGCTACAGGCACAAATCAACAAAAAATTTCAAAAATACGACCTTGCTATCAACGAAGATTGGCTTGTGAACCAAACAAATATACAGATACCCAGAGAGTCTCGTTGGCTTCTTTCTTTAGGAAACAAATTTGCACTTCCAACAACAACAAAAAATATATCACCAATACGTTTAATCGCTGAAATAGAGCAAGGTATACAGACAATGGAAGATTACAAGGACAAGGAGGAAGCGAGATGCAACGTAGCAACTAGGATTAAGAATTTTAGAAATAAGTTTGAAAATAAGGATAAAGAAAAATTTATTTTAAAAATATTTGAAGACACGGAAAAACTATTACAGAAGCACAAAGACACAGTAGTTGTAACAAGCTCGGATAAAGGTAATAAGACAGTAATAATGGACAAGAGTGAATATAGAAACAAAATGTTAGCGCTACTTAATGACAAAGACACCTATAAAACCATACGATTAGATCCCACACAAAAGCTTCTAAGGAAAAACAATCTAATAATAAATGACTTATATAAACGAGAAAATATCGATATTACAGAAAAACACAAATTGACATGCACGGCTGCAACGGCCCCAAGACTGTATGGACTCCCAAAGATACACAAGACAAACACTCCTATGAGACCCATTGCCTCCTCGACCAACATCCCCTGCCTTGAACTCTCAAAATTTATTGGACACACACTCAAACAACTAATTTCTGATCACCATAATATTAAAAATTCTCTAGCACTCAAAGAAAAGCTAAAAGACTTGACAATTGAAGAGGACGAAATTTTTATATCATTTGACGTAGTTTCCTTGTTCACTAATATACCAGTTTATCTAGCAATTCGCACAATAATGCAAAAATGGTCATCGCTTAAAAATAATTCAAACTTGACAAGGAAACAATTTTTAGATATTTTAGAATTTTGTTTAAGGGACAATAACTATTTTCAATATGACGGGATTTATTACCAGCAAGTGCATGGTATGCCTATGGGAAACCCCCTATCACCCACAGTAGCTGACATTGTCCTCGACAAAATTCTTGACGACGCTATAGCTGAACTAAAAAACAAAGACATATATATCAAATACATAACGAAATATGTAGATGATATATTCGCGATAATTAAAATCAAGGACGTGGAAGACATTTTGACAGTATTAAACGCACAACATAAAAAGATACAGTTTACTGTAGAACGCGAAACAGACGGAAAACTTGCCTTCCTAGACATAGAAGTACACAAGCATAACAACAAAATATTAACAAATTGGTACAAGAAACCTATTTCTTCTTCGAGAATGATTAATTACAACTCCAATCATCCCTGGACTCAGAAGAAGAACACAGAAATGAACTTAATAAGCAAAATCTACGCACTGAGCGACCAGGCGTTCAGAAAAGAAAATGAAACGAAAATCAAAAATATATTGCTTAAAAATGGATATCCGACAAAAACAATAGAAAGATGGATAACAACAACAAAACACAGACAAAAAACATACAACAAAAATATAGCAAGAACTGACAAAAATAGCAACAAAATATTTATGGGAGTGACATTTATACAAGGCTTAACAGACAACAAAACTTTACACAAGTGTATTCGAAATGACAAGCTAACCTTTGCACCAAAACCACACCAAACTCTTAGCAAAATATTTAGCAAAACAAAAGACAAAATAACCAAAGAACAACAACACAACGTAGTCTATGAAATAACATGTAAAGGAAACGAAAATGATCTTTGCAACAAAAAATATATAGGCACAACAAAACGTGCATTAGGAATAAGAATAGGCGAACATAAAACAGACGTTAAAAACAGAAAGTCGACCACAGCATTAGCGCAACACTTAACCAACACGGGACATGTAGCAGACTTTGATAACACAAGAATATTAGACATAGAAAAAAGAACAAGAACAAGATTAACATTAGAAAGTCTGCGAATACAGCAACAAATACAAAATACAATGAATTTCAAAGCGGACGTCGATAACATAAATTGCGCCTACAGATCAATACTAACGAGTAGAAATAGAATTGACGAATGACAGTAGGAAACATAGACCACGATAATTATGTATATATATATAAATATATAAATGTAGTGTAATGTAACTTGTTGAATATTTAAAATGTAAGTGAAAAGTATTTTGTTTAAAAGTGTTCAATTTTTAGGTATAATATTTATTGATGTCATATAATTTATTTATTTATGTATGTATATGTATATAGTATCAGTCTGTGTATTTATGTTGTGTGTTTTCTTCTTTTTAATTGTTTAAATAAATAGACTCCCTGATGAAGGCTGAGAATCAAGCCGAAACGCGTAGGAGAGGATAAGAAAACTTAGTTTTGCTTATTTATTACCGGCCAAAAAGCTCTCAAAATATACAGATATATCTTTATACTTGACAGAGATATCGCTTAAAATGTTTTTATTAGGTCACTTTATAATACACATATATAAAAGTGGGCGTGGCCGTCAACCGATTTTGACAATTTTTCGTCCAAACATTTGCCTAAGTAAGTATATCACGCGTACCAAATTTCATCGATATATCTTCAACAGTTTCTGAGTTATGACTCATAAAGCTTTCAATGTTTGCTCCTTAATAAGTGGGCGTGGCACCGCCCATTTTCCAAAATTCCGTCAAATTTCTTCTTAGGGGCCTGAGCTCAACACGTGGGTAAAATTTCATCACTCTAGCTATATTAGTGGCTGAGATACCAAATGTCCGATTTTTTCTATATAGGAAAAGTGGGCGTGGTCATGGTCCGATTTCGCCCATTTTCAATACCAACCGTCCCAGTGTCGATACCAAATTGCATTTCAAATTTCATCAAAATATCTCAATTTTTGCGCGAGTTAGAGTGTTTACAGACGGACGGACGGACAGACGGACGGACGGACATTGCTCAATCGATTTCTCTTTTCACCCTGATCATTTTGATATATATAAGTCCCTATCTATCTCTATTATTTCATTCTGTTACAATCCACCGTTATGTGATTAAAACTATAATACTCTGTGTACTAGTACAGCTGAGTATAAAATGGCAATAAAAATCAAATTTTTCTTTGCTCTTTAAAGTTGTAGCGTTCCTCGAAATATATATTTACTTTTTTCAACCCCAAGTGTGGGAAAATAATTAATGTCCAAATCCCGGGATCCCGGGATTATCAAATAAAATCTCGAAAATCCCGGGATCGTAAAAATCGGAAAATTTGGAATCCCTAGTACCAACAGAACATATCGTATATTTTGATAATTTTTTTACCAACTATCACCTATTATGCGATCTAAAGCGATTGGGTTATAGAGCTACTGGTACGATACGAGATAATAGAACAAAGAGGTGTCCACTCATATCTATAAAGGAAATGAAGAAAACCAAATCCAGAGCAGATTATGATTATCGTTTTGACAAAAATAACGAGATTACAATGGTTCGTTGGAAGGACAACAATGTGGTCACAATGGGAACAAATTTTGATTCAATAGAACCCTTGGGAAAGGTACGATGCTGGTGTAATATTCGGAAAGAAAAGGTGAATTTTGATATACCAAGACTATTTATAAATTATAACCAAGGCATGGGAGGCGTGGACCAAATGGACCAGTCAATTAGCTTGTATAGGGTATCGATTAGAGGAAAAAAATGGTGGTGGCCAATTTTCACATACTGTGTGGATTTAGCAGTTAGTAACGCTTGGAGGCTACATGTTTTACAATGCAAAACTGAAAATACATCACCAATGGATCAATTGTCATTCAGGCGGCATATTATGCGAACGTATGTAAAACCTACTTCATCCAGACAACCTCGTCCATCATCCACTGTACTTGGTGCCGTGTCGAAAAACAATGGCTACAACCCTGAACGCTTGGCAAACCAATTGCGGTGTGTAATTTGTCATTCTAAGTGCTGCTGGAGATGTGAATCGTGTACTAAAACACTTTGCGTTGAACGCAAATGCTTTGCTCAATATCATACCTAATCCGCCCATTGTCCCCAGGCGAGGACACCCATTTTTCTCGAAAATTTAATAAAAAATTTTAAGTTTTTTCTTTTTAACATGTTATTTGAATACCAATGAATTAATAAATGACAATAAAAATTATTTTCCACCGGTAGATTTGATTTGGGCGGTAATGGGTTAAGTAAATTAAAATTCTTTTTTTTTCGATGAAAAATAACGGCAACTCTGGTTGTAAACGGAAGTGTTTTCTTTTTTTTCTTTTAGTGAATATAAAAGTTCAAAATTTTAAATAGCTAAAGGACATTGAAAAAGTGGTGTTCTACAGAAACACATAGTGATTGTGCCTCTCTGTGAGGAGAAACCGGCGGTTTTTTGTATATTGAAGATAAGTATACGAAAATACTTGGGAATATACATACCTAAATATATGATTGCTTTTGTACATATGTATGTATATGCATATGTACATATGTATGTACATAAGTGCGCGTACTAAAACAACACTTCATTTTCCCAGGTTTTCGCGGTATCAACTGAGCAGGTCAGTTAATATGTCAATAATGCGAACTGCCTTGACGACCAATTCCTATAACTGACCGATAGGTGGCGCTGCAATAGTAGTTTCCAGAAGTCTACACCGAGCGTAGTTATAAAATTTTCTTAATTAAATTAAATTAATTTAATTAAATTTAATTAAATTTAATTAAATAAAAATAAAATAAAACAAAACAGCATTTGATAAAGTCAATCACTCCTTGCTGATTCTTAAACTTGATCTTAGCTTTCAGCCCAGCCTTTTGCAATGGACATCTTCATATCTTTTAAATAGAACACAAAGGGTGATTTTCAAAAATGCCTACTCGTCTATTATTAATGTTACTTCAGGAGTTCCTCAAGGCAGTCACCTTGGCCCTATTCTGTTTTTGCTATTTATTAACGATATAACTACTACAGTTAAACCCTCAAAAATTTCATTGTATGCGGACGACGTAAAGCTTTTTAGATCAATCTCTTCATTTGATGATAGAACTTTGCTTCAGGAAGATTTAAATTCCTTAGTTTCTTGGTGTGACACTAACTTAATGCCACTTAACCTCAATAAATGTAAATTCATGCGCTTTTCCCGGAAAACCGTACAGCCAGATTCTTATGCAATAAATGGCTTAGGTCTCAAACAAGTAAATGAGTTTGTGGATTTAGGTGTAATAATGGACTGCAAACTTAGTTTTAACATTCATATTAATGCTACAGCAAATAAGGCAAGAGGTGTCTTAGCGTTTGTAAAAAGTTGGTCAAAGGAATTCAGCGACCCATACATAACTAAAACACTCTTTACAACTTTAGTAAGACCTATATTGGAATACGGTTCGATAGTTTGAAATCCATACTACCGCATTCACTCTGACCACTTAGAGTCAGTCCAAAAACTTTTTGCTTTAAGAAATTTGCCTTGGGACTCTGGTTACAATCTTCCACCGTATACTAGCCGTTTAAAACTCCTTAATCTTCCGACTTGCAAGTCGACGAGAAATGTTAGGGGTAATATTTATCGTTAAGCTCTTGAATGGCTTAATTCTTTCTCCTTTCTTGCTAGCTGAAATAAACTTTAACATTCCTTCTCGTTCAACAAGACACTTCAACCCTATCTATTTAAAGCAGTGTAAATCAAGCTTTGAATTAAATGAACCTTTCCGGGGTTTATGTAAGAGCTTTAATTCCTATTCCAGCTTTTTAGATATTTCGGACTAACTTTTCATTATAAGGGAAAAAATACTGTCTTATCTTAACACATAGTAGCGATTATTCTGTTATAATTCTCAAGACTAACTTCAAATGTACTATACTCAGCTGATGATTTTATTTCTCTGTAGCTGAGCAGTTTAAGATCTCGACGCTTAACAAACTCCTCCCACTCAACACCTCGGCATTTTATGTAAACTAGAGTGCTGCCTACTGTCGAAATTCGACAGTTTTCTAGATGTTTTCTTATGACTAAGTTGCAACTATAGTTTTTGTATAATTGTTTGTTGCTATTGTCACTGTTACTATTTTATTGTTGTTCCTGTTGATGCTGCTCCTTTTGTTGCTAATGTCACTGCTACTATTTTGTTGTTGTTGTTTTTGTTGTTGTCGTTACTCGCCTTCACAATTCTCCTACATATGTACTTCTATCTTTATATTTCTGCTCTTTTCTCTCCTCAATTTCTTTCCTACTTATTCTTTCTTATCCTTCTTATTACTTGACTTTGTGTTTTTGTAGTAGTGCTTTTGCTACTTTTTTGTTTCTACTTCTTTGAAACTACACACCACTTCCAGCCAAACATGTTCACAATTGCATGGTAAGTTTGGTGAACACGCATAAAATCACCTATGCATGCGCATCTGTTGTGCTCAAAAGCATGTAACAACAACCTCACGGATATTTTCCAGCGACGATTGTGGACGTATTTCGGAACCAGTTTTCATGAGCAATACCTTTCTAATGGTGTTCTTAATTTTAAAATCGGTTCAGTAGTTTCGAAGGAGAAGATGGAACAACATTTATGTTAGCGTATTAATAATATAGAAGAATAGAAGATACCTCAATGAACTTTCTTAAAATAACTGTAAAAACCCGTATTGTTGTTGTTGTCGCTACTTTTCTTCTTAACTCCTCTACGTAAATGAATTTTCTTAAAATAACGGTAAAAAACCTTACTTTTGTTGTTATCGTTGTTTCTAGTCTTCCTAATTGCTTCATTCTATTTCTCGACGTTCTTTTTCCCCCTTTCTTTCCTACTTTTTCTTTTTTATTCTACTTATTCCATCTATTTCTTTTTGTTATAGTGCTCTTCTCATTGTCACTGCTAATATTTTGTTGCTTGTAGATATTGTTTTTGTTTGTAGATGTTGTTGTTGCTGTTATATTTGGTGTGGTGTTGTTGTTATTACTCGTCCTACTAATTCTTCTAACTACATACATACATACATACATATGTTCAATATATGTACATAATTGTCTCATTTTATTTCTACTTTCTTTATTTATTATTTCTTATCCTACTTATTCCTTGCCATTATGTTTTTGTTGTAGTAATTTTGCTACCTTTTTACGTTTCTACTTCTTTGAAACTACACACCACATCCAGCCAAACATGTTCAGAATTGCATGTTAAGTTTGGTGAAAACGCACAAAGTCAGCTACATATGCTTGCGCATTGAGACAGCTCTGTTGTGTGCAAAAGCATGCAACAACAACCACACGGCAATTTTCCAACGACGATTGTGGACGCATTTTCCAACCAATTTTAATGAAAATTGGCGCAGTTCTATTTGAGAGCAATACCTTTCTAATGGTGTGCTTAGTTTTAGAATCGGTTCAGTAGTTTCGACGGAGAAGAAGGAACAAAATTTATGTTAGCGTATTAATAATATAGATAAAAAATATCCGTACGTTATGCGGGCGCGCCTCTCGTGCGGTCGGGCGGGATTGAAGGGCACCCACCCCATGGTGGTGGCCAATTTTCACATACTGTGTGGATTTAGCAGTTAGTAACGCTTGGAGGCTACATGTTTTACAATGCAAAACTGAAAATACATCACCAATGGATCAATTGTCATTCAGGCGGCATATTATGCGAACGTATGTAAAACCTACTTCATCCAGACAACCTCGTCCATCATCCACTGTACTTGGTGCCGTGTCGAAAAACAATGGCTACAACCCTGAACGCTTGGCAAACCAATTGCGGTGTGTAATTTGTCATTCTAAGTTCTGCTGGAGATGTGAATCGTGTACTAAAACACTTTGCGTTGAACGCAAATGCTTTGCTCAATATCATACCTAATCCGCCCATTGTCCCCAGGCGAGGACACCCATTTTTCTCGAAAATTTAATAAAAAATTTTAAGTTTTTTCTTTTTAACATGTTATTTGAATACCAATGAATTAATAAATGACAATAAAAATTATTTTCCACCGGTAGATTTGATTTGGGCGGTAATGGGTTAAGTAAATTAAAATTCTTTTTTTTTCGATGAAAAATAACGGCAACTCTGTTTGTAAACGGAAGTGTTTTCTTTTTTTTCTTTTAGTGAATATAAAAGTTCAAAATTTTAAATAGCTAAAGGACATTGAAAAAGTGGTGTTCTACAGAAACACATAGGGCCGTTTACTCAACCTCTGATTAACGCTAACCGGAGGATAAAGGTCCGGTTAAGTTGTTGACTGCATTATCGACCATATGATAAATGTATGATGTGATGAAGTCGATAATGATGTTTAACCGGACTTTTATCGTGGTTAGCGTTAATCAGCGGTTGAGTAAACGGCCCATAGTGATTGTGCCTCTCTGTGAGGAGAAACCGGCGGTTTTTTGTATATTGAAGATAAGTATACGAAAATACTTGGGAATATACATACCTAAATATATGATTGCTTTTGTACATATGTATGTATATGCATATGTACATATGTATGTACATAAGTGCGCGTACTAAAACAACACTTCATTTTCCCAGGTTTTCGCGGTATCAACTGAGCAGGTCAGTTAATATGTCAATAATGCGAACTGCCTTGACGACCAATTCCTATAACTGACCGATAGGTGGCGCTGCAATAGTAGTTTCCAGAAGTCTACACCGAGCGTAGTTATAAAATTTTCTTAATTAAATTAAATTAATTTAATTAAATAAAAATAAAATAAAACAAAACAGCATTTGATAAAGTCAATCACTCCTTGCTGATTCTTAAACTTGATCTTAGCTTTCAGCCCAGCCTTTTGCAATGGACATCTTCATATCTTTTAAATAGAACACAAAGGGTGATTTTCAAAAATGCCTACTCGTCTATTATTGATGTTACTTCAGGAGTTCTTCAAGGCAGTCACCTTGGCCCTATTCTGTTTTTGCTATTTATTAACGATATAACTACTACAGTTAAACACTCAAAAATTTCATTGTATGCGGACGACGTAAAGCTTTTTAGATCAATCTCTTCATTTGATGATAGAACTTTGCTTCAGGAAGATTTAAATTCCTTAGTTTCTTGGTGTGACACTAACTTAATGCCACTTAACCTCAATAAATGTAAATTCATGCGCTTTTCCCGGAAAACCGTACAGCCAGATTCTTATGCAATAAATGGCTTAGGTCTCAAACAAGTAAATGAGTTTGTGGATTTAGGTGTAATAATGGACTGCAAACTTAGTTTTAACATTCATATTAATGCTACAGCAAATAAGGCAAGAGGTGTCTTAGCGTTTGTAAAAAGTTGGTCAAAGGAATTCAGCGACCCATACATAACTAAAACACTCTTTACAACTTTAGTAAGACCTATATTGGAATACGGTTCGATAGTTTGGAATCCATACTACCGCATTCACTCTGACCACTTAGAGTCAGTCCAAAAACTTTTTGCTTTAAGAAATTTGCCTTGGGACTCTGGTTACAATCTTCCACCGTATACTAGCCGTTTAAAACTCCTTAATCTTCCGACTTGCAAGTCGACGAGAAATGTTAGGGGTAATATTTATCGTTAAGCTCTTGAATGGCTTAATTCTTTCTCCTTTCTTGCTAGCTGAAATAAACTTTAACATTCCTTCTCGTTCAACAAGACACTTCAACCCTATCTATTTAAAGCAGTGTAAATCAAGCTTTGAATTAAATGAACCTTTCCGGGGTTTATGTAAGAGCTTTAATTCCTATTCCAGCTTTTTAGATATTTCGGACTAACTTTTCATTATAAGGGAAAAAATACTGTCTTATCTTAACACATAGTAGCGATTATTCTGTTATAATTCTCAAGACTAACTTCAAATGTACTATACTCAGCTGATGATTTTATTTCTCTGTAGCTGAGCAGTTTAAGATCTCGACGCTTAACAAACTCCTCCCACTCAACACCTCGGCATTTTATGTAAACTAGAGTGCTGCCTACTGTCGAAATTCGACAGTTTTCTAGATGTTTTCTTATGACTAAGTTGCAACTATAGTTTTTGTATAATTGTTTGTTGTTATTGTCACTGTTACTATTTTATTGTTGTTCCTGTTGATGCTGCTCCTTTTGTTGCTAATGTCACTGCTACTATTTTGTTGTTGTTGTTTTTGTTGTTGTCGTTACTCGTCTTCACAATTCTCCTACATATGTACTTCTATCTTTATATTTCTGCTCTTTTCTCTCCTCAATTTCTTTCCTACTTATTCTTTCTTATCCTTCTTATTACTTGACTTTGTGTTTTTGTAGTAGTGCTTTTGCTACTTTTTTGTTTCTACTTCTTTGAAACTACACACCACTTCCAGCCAAACATGTTCACAATTGCATGGTAAGTTTGGTGAACACGCATAAAATCACCTATGCATGCGCATCTGTTGTGCTCAAAAGCATGTAACAACAACCTCACGGATATTTTCCAGCGACGATTGTGGACGTATTTCGGAACCAGTTTTCATGAGCAATACCTTTCTAATGGTGTTCTTAATTTTAAAATCGGTTCAGTAGTTTCGAAGGAGAAGATGGAACAACATTTATGTTAGCGTATTAATAATATAGAAGAATAGAAGATACCTCAATGAACTTTCTTAAAATAACTGTAAAAACCCGTATTGTTGTTGTTGTCGCTACTTTTCTTCTTAACTCCTCTACGTAAATGAATTTTCTTAAAATAACGGTAAAAAACCTTACTTTTGTTGTTATCGTTGTTTCTAGTCTTCCTAATTGCTTCATTCTATTTCTCGACGTTCTTTTTCCCCCTTTCTTTCCTACTTTTTCTTTTTTATTCTACTTATTCCATCTATTTCTTTTTGTTATAGTGCTCTTCTCATTGTCACTGCTAATATTTTGTTGCTTGTAGATATTGTTTTTGTTTGTAGATGTTGTTGTTGCTGTTATATTTGGTGTGGTGTTGTTGTTATTACTCGTCCTACTAATTCTTCTAACTACATACATACATACATACATATGTTCAATATATGTACATAATTGTCTCATTTTATTTCTACTTTCTTTATTTATTATTTCTTATCCTACTTATTCCTTGCCATTATGTTTTTGTTGTAGTAATTTTGCTACCTTTTTACGTTTCTACTTCTTTGAAACTACACACCACATCCAGCCAAACATGTTCAGAATTGCATGTTAAGTTTGGTGAAAACGCACAAAGTCAGCTACATATGCTTGCGCATTGAGACAGCTCTGTTGTGTGCAAAAGCATGCAACAACAACCACACGGCAATTTTCCAACGACGATTGTGGACGCATTTTCCAACCAATTTTAATGAAAATTGGCGCAGTTCTATTTGAGAGCAATACCTTTCTAATGGTGTGCTTAGTTTTAGAATCGGTTCAGTAGTTTCGACGGAGAAGAAGGAACAAAATTTATGTTAGCGTATTAATAATATAGATAAAAAATATCCGTACGTTATGCGGGCGCGCCTCTCGTGCGGTCGGGCGGGATTGAAGGGCGTGGGTTATTATTATAAAAAAAAAAAAAACAATATGGCTAGTGGGTACCTTTTCTGAATCTTACCTAGTAGATAAGCATTTAAGACTGGACTTTAGTCAGATAAATAGCTTTGTAAAGAAGTTCTCAAGAATTCTTTGTATTATTTTTATCAGTAATGAATTAAATATTTTATTGAGGGAATGACTTGACCCTTTATCTACTCCTAGATTACACCATATTCCGCTTATTTTGCATTTGAAATCATACGTTTACAAATCTATTGACGCTACTAAGAAACCAGATAATCTTAATTTTAATTTCACTAACTGCAATTTTCAAAATTTTAATGACATTTCTTTAATTGATTGGGATATATTGTTTAATGGTGTTGAAATAACATAATTTTTGATATTTTTAAATGCAAGATAAATGAAATATGTTTAAATAACATACCTCTGATGTCTAAACGTAGGTATAAGACCCCATGGTTTACGAAGGAGCTAATCAACTCGAAGAATTTGAGGAACAAACACTTCACAAAGTACAAAACATCAAATTTCTTTATCCACAAGCAGGAATACTTATTAGTAGGGCAACAGAAAATATTCCCTAAAAAATTCGTTTTTAGCGCTAAAAATATGTCCTTAAAAATATGGTTTAAGCGCTAAAAATATGCCCTTAAAACTTAGTTTAAGCACTGAAAATATGCCCTTAAATTTTTTTTATATAGTTAATAAAAAGATATACGGCATGGTAGGTTGTGCGCTCCCCTCTCATGCAAGAGAAATAAAAAAAATTCACATTTGCGAAACACATCTTCGTTACCAAAAGAAAACAAGTATTTCTACATACGAAAATCTACATATATATATTAGGGCGGGTCAATTTGTACTGATGGAATAAAACCTACTTTGTTTCGGCCACAGCTGCATTCTCTGGTCAATTCTGAACAAAAAAATCCAAAGGAGCATAGTTCTAAACTGAAGTTTGACCCTCCGCAATTTTAATTTTAGATAGTCATCCCAAAATTTTTTTTTACATTTGTTAAAAGAATGTAGTTGAAGATACTCAAATTAAATTTTGAGATTTATTTGAGTTGAACCCATCCGTCAGCCGACACATTATCACAAAATTTAATCAATTTGGGTAAAGTTTACAAACGACGAAGAATTCACTATCAGAGATCTTAAACTTCTTTCCTAAATATCTCGAAATCAAAATTTATTACGGATATTCTGAATACGTCATTGTATTCTACAGGCAAAAATTAAGTTGACGTGTTTCGGCGTTTTAGGCCCGTCACATAGCATACGTCAATCCGTCTACGTCGACGTATGTGACTGACAGCTCAGTAAAATGTCGGCATTTAAACGTACGTCGTCACACGTACGTAGGATCCGTCGCCGCAACGTACCAAAGTTGGCCAATACTCAACTTTCGGCATACGTCAATCTGTCGCTATGTCAGCTGATTACTTTTGATCCTTAACCTTTAGCTACTCTTGAATTTTACTTTTTTTGCAATTTGCTTTTCGAGTTTTTTCTCATTTGTAAAACATTCCTCCATAAAACCAAAATGGTAAATAATTATCAGGAGATGTTAGGAATGGAGGAAGTTACTGAAAACTGAATTTCAAGAGGGCAACTTAAAAGAGAAATTACAAAATATTCTAAAGAGTTAAATTTTTGCCACCACCTCTGTAGTTAAAGGTTAATCAAACAGCTGATTTATGTATATCCGTCAACGTTTCCTATGTGGCGACCTCTCCGTCAAGTACGTGAGCTGTCAGTCACATACGTCGACGTAGACGGATTGACGTATGCTATGTGTCGGGGCTATTTCACTTAGATATTTCAAACTTTTAAGATATACCTGTTGTAACATAAAATAATTTGGAAAAATTCTAAAGAAGGTGTTTGGAAAATTAATGTATTTCCCTAAAAAATAATCAAATTGCATACTTATTTATTCAAATTGCTATTGCTGTAAATTACAAAATTTTGCGATAAATTTTCAAATAGAAAACTATGTAGATTGTCGCGGTTAGTTTTTAAACGTAGAAAAAGATCTTTCCACGTCAACTGAAGATATCGGGGCGTATTTAAAAGCAAGAATTTCAGTCACTGTGTAGCGTGTAGTGCTACACGTTCAATATGAATATTGCGATATTTTTCTCGCTCTGAGGTTCAAGATATTTTACTTGCGTCCTTTTTGCACTTTCACTTTCAATTCATTTATTGCCAATATTGCGATCCGGATCACGGATTTCAAAATTTTGCGATCCAGAATCGCGAGCCATCAATACTCGATGCTGCACTATCAATATGAATCACGATCCACGGATTTCATCAATATATATTGACCGTCTGACGTATGCTATGTATGTAGATCAGCGATCGGCACCGCTGGCAGAGCAACCAACACACTCGCAAAATATTTGTGGTAGTGTGTGTGCAAAAGCAGAGCACTGAAAAAACATTTATCCGCATACCATCCGCACCTTTCAACGTACAAGTGCAAATTGGTTCGCGGCCAGCTCAGCGATAGCTTGCTAGCAGCGCACACACGTTCTATACATGAGAAACGAGTGGCCCTAAATGGCCCAGCTGCCGATCGCCGATGTAGATAACCAGCTGATTCGTGTAGCACATTTGAATGAAACATTGCGAAAATATTAAATTCGCCTTGAACTTGTCAGACAAAGAGGAATGGCAAATAGTATGCGCATATACAAAAAAAAATTGCCAGAGTACTAAATTTAAATAAAAACAATTTTACGAGCGAGGTGGAAAAATACGACGAAATACTATGCTAAAATATGAATTTGTAGCAAAATATGCCAAAAATATGCAAATAAGTCAAGATATGCAAAAATAAGCCTTTTGACCTAAATATGCGAAAATATGCCCTAACAAGTTAGGCTTATTCTCTTCTCTTATCGTCTTGAGCTAAATGGGACTGCAACAGAAAAATATGCATTTGCATATCTTCTGTTGCCCTACTTATTAGCGTTACTCGAAGGAGTTTAAAGCACTGAGTAAAGTTCTCAAGAGCAATTATATCTGTGGCAATTTGCAATAATCGCTTAAGTCGAAAAATATGATTTTGAGATAAATTGATTTTTATATTCGAAGGCGTTTCTTAATAAATCATAAAAGTCGATTAAAAACTATGGACGTAAAATCAGTGAGCCATCCACAATGTTACGATCAAATTTTGTAAATAAAACAAAATGTCATGAAGAAATTTGATTAAGTATATCGCTAGCTTAGAGTGCAAATTGTGTAAGTCCTTTTTTAAAACTTTGTAGGAGAGACAAAAAACAAAAAATAAAAAAAATTCGAAATGAAAAAAATTTTCTGTTCATATAAATATTTTGGACTTACACAATTTTCCTCGCTTTTTGGACTTACCCAATTTGCGTATCACTGAATAACAACGAGTAGAAATCTGACAAGTATCACAGACTTGTTTAGCGCGGTGCGTATTTGATTTTTCTCGCGTTCTACATAAAAATACACTTTTTCATAAAAGTGGACTTACACAGTTTGCACTCTAAGCTAGCGATATACATACATCTACTTTGGCTGTTATAGCAAGTTTAATACACCTCTATTCTAAGTTAAGCTTAAATGTTTTTATTTATATCTTTTGATTGAATTAAGTTTTAAGCATGGCGGTTTTACAGAAATATAGAGTTTTAAAAGGAGAATAACGTGTTATATATAACTCAAAATCTTCCTAAGTCAACTTAAGCGGTTATTGCTTGTGGCCACAGATATACTTAAATTTGAGTCAGTTATAAAGTTAAATCCTAAGTCTTTCTGGAAATATGTTAATTCAAAAAGGAAGTGTGCAATCATTCCCTCCAATCTTTTTTATAATGACGTAAACGGGCATTCCTCTTCAGAGGTTGCCGATCTCTTTGCAGACTTCTTTCGGTCAAATTTCTAAGCTTTGACAAATAGCGATAGTGTCTACAGCAAAAATGAGGACTGTTCGATTAACTGGAGTCTTATCAATAAAAGATGTTGAGGAGGTCATAAGAAAAATCAAGGCATCAACAGAAACAGATGTGGATGGCTTATCATCCCACCTGTTAAAGAATTTTTAGCTTTTGCCTACCCACTTTTATTGATATTTAACAACTCTTGAGAGTGGAGTTTTCATTGATGCATGGAAGGTGACACGTATTACTCATACGTTTACGGACCAATTTCCAAATTATCGACCGTATCTAAGCTTTTCGAATACGTTGTTAAAGATAAAATATATTTAGCTGTAAATCGTTTAATTTCTGTGAACCAGCGTGGTTTTATGACTGGTAGATCAACTGTCACAAATCTAGCAGTATTTTCAGAATCCTGTATATCTGCCTTTAGTAGAAGAGTGCAAGTTTATACCGTATACACGGGTTTTTCAAAGGCTTTTGATAAGGTTGATCATTCGATCTTGATTTCTAAGCTAGGTAATTTGGGATTTCACTCCACATTTTTAGCTTGGATTAAATCGTAGCCGTGTAGTGGTAGTTATAGCATGTTCTCTCAATCATTTATTGCTTCCCCTGGCGTACCTCAGGGAAGTATTCTGGGTCCATTACTTTTTATTATTTTTATCAATGATATCTCAAACTGTTTTAAATACTCACAATTACTTTTATATGCGGACTAGCTGACCCGGCAAACTTCGTTCTGCCCAAAATAGACTTTTTTATTAATTTCATTTCAACCCTTTTAGATATATTCAGCCTCTTTTTTTTGGGTGAACATGGTATTGATATCGTATATCTGCATAGTGATTTCTATGTACATGCCATGAACGCTTTTAGGGATATTTAGCCTTAAAAATTAAGAACGTATGGGAGATGCCACGCCTCCTTTTCCTAAAATTACTGCTTTTTTCATAAGCATACTATTGATATCGTTAATCTCCTGATCAATTTTCATGTCCCAACCTTAAACGCTTTTATAGATATTCAGCTTGAGAAATTAAGTTTGTATGGGAGGAGCAACGCCCCCTTTTCCGATAACGCCTATTATTTTGCGTTAATATGGAATTGTTATCGTTTATCTCCACATCAATTTCCAAGTCCCTACCTTAAAGAATTTTGGAGATATTCCGCATGAAAAATTAAATTTGTATGGGAGGTGCCACGCCCTGTTTTCTGATAATCCCCACTTATCTGCGTGGAAATGGTTTTGATATCATTTAGCTCTATACCAATTTTCAACTCCCTACCTTGAACTCCTTTAGAGATCATCAGCTTGAAAAATTAAGATATATGGCAGGTGCCACGCCCCCTTTTCCGAAAACCTACACTTTTATGCGCAAAAATTGTTTTGATATACAGCTCTGTACCAATGTCCAGGTTCATGCCTTAAATCTTTTTAGAGATATGTATTCAGCTTAAAAAATTAAGTGTGTATGGGAGGTGCCACGCCCCCTTTTTCGGTAACCCTCACTTTTATGCGTGAGAGTGGTTCTAATATCATGTAGCTCTATAGCAATTTTCAAGATCCTGCCATTAATTCTTTCTGATATATTCAGCTTCCAACGCTAAGTATGTATGGGAGGTGCCACGCCCCCTTTTCGTATAACGCCTATTATTTTGCGTTAATATGGAATTGTTATCGTTTATCTCCATATCAATTTCCAAGTCCCTACCTTAAACAATTTTGGAGATACTCAGCTTGAAAAATTAAATTTGTATGGGAGGTGCCACGCCCTCTTTTCTGATAATCCCCACTTTTCTGCGTGAGAAGGGCTTTGATATCACCTACCTCTATACCAATTTTCAGCTCCCTACCTTGAACTGTTTTAGAGATAATCAGCTTTAAAAATTAATATTGTATGGGAGGTGCCACGCCCCCCTAATATTTTAAAATTTTTTCTTCGACTAAACCTTCGCGGGGTCACAACAAACAAACCCCCCAAAGTATTTGGTTTGGTTCAGCCATTTTCAAGTTTTAGCGTTACAATTAAAAACCAAATCATTTTTATATATATAGATGATTTGAAAAAATTTATTAGAATCACCAGTCAGTCTGACGCTATAAATCGTCAATCGGATATTGATAACGTTTTTGTTTGGTGTCGTAAAAACAAACTCAGTTTGAACATTAGGAAATGTTTTCAAATTACCTACTCTAAATCCAATTCTGTAATTCGAAATTCCTATATTATTGGAGGATCTATATTATCTTATGTAGAGGAGATTTCGGATCTAGGTATAATCAGGGTTTGAAATTGCTTAGCTACTTTTGCTGCATTTGCTTTTGCTAACGAAAAGTAAATTAGCAAACTCGGCCAGCCGAGTAAAAAACGAGAACACGATTCATTCGCTTCAGTTTTCAGCTGAGCCGTGCTTGCTTGTATAGTTAAGCAAAGCAACGCGATTTGGGGGATTTCATTTTACTTCCAGCAATTAGTTGTGTCTTTGCATTTTTTCTGCTTTTGCTTATTTTGCAGAAACGATTTGTTTACGCATATTTCGATTTTTTATACATACATATTTACTTGTGTATGTATGTATGTACACATAATATGTACATATGTATGTCCATTTGTAAACATCTTTTCATGTTGAATTCTGCTTAAAAACTAGTTTCAGCAAAATAAGCAACTGTAAGCAAAAATTTACCACTCAACTAATTGCTGGAAGTAAAAGCAACCTTCTCAAATTGAGTTGCTTGGCTTAACTATACAAGCAAACACAACTCAGCTGAACACTGAAGCGAATGATTCGTGTTTACGTTTTTGGCTCGGCTGAATTCAGCAATAAGCAAAAAACATCGGCTTTTGCTGTTTTACAGCAAGCAAATTCAAACCCTGAGTATAATATTTGACACGAGATTTTCATTTCAAAATCAATTAAACTGGCTGGCTTTCATTCGCCGTTATAGACCCATATACGTGTACAAATTATCTAATTTCCTTACCGTCAGAAACCGGAGTGCAGTTAGAAGCTTTTGCCACCGTGCGGCGATATGTTGACTTTGGTGTAATTTTCTCTATGCCTTATTTTGTTTTCTTTAGCGCGTGGTATGCATCAACAAAAATGACGAAGCAACGGATCAAGATTGCGAACTTACAGTTGAGGAATTGCAAGAGTTAGCTCAGGACGATTTCTATGAACGTCTTGCAACTAGCTTAGCGCCTGAAATCTATGGGCATTTGGATGTGAAAAAAGCATTGTTGCTTCTCCTGGTTGGTGGTGTAGATAAGCGTCCAGATGGTATGCGTATTCGTGGCAACATAAACATCTGTTTGATGGGCGATCCTGGTGTTGCCAAATCTCAGCTACTCAGCTACATAAGTCGCTTAGCGATACGTTCGCAATATACCACTGGTCGTGGCTCATCTGGTGTAGGTTTGACAGCAGCCATTATGAAAGATCCAATAACTGGCGAAATGATACTAGAAGGTGGTGCTCTTGTGTTAGCCGATCAAGGTGTTTGTTGCATCGACGAATTCGATAAAATGGCGGAGCACGATCGCACAGCTATACACGAGGTGATGGAACAGCAAACTATTTCCATTGCTAAGGCTGGTATAATGACAACATTGAATGCACGTGTGTCCATATTAGCAGCTGCCAATCCAGCTTTCGGTCGTTACAATCCACGTCGTACCGTTGAACAGAATATTCAGTTACCAGCAGCACTACTGTCGCGCTTCGATTTGCTTTGGTTGATGCAGGATAAGCCGGATCGGGATAATGACTTGCGTTTGGCGAAACACATCACATATGTACATAGTCACAATAAACAACCACCCACGCGCGTCAAAGCACTAGATATGAATTTGATGCGGCGTTACATAAATCTTTGTAAGCGCAAAAATCCGACTATACCCGATGAGTTAACTGAATATATTGTTGGCGCGTATGTCGAGCTACGACGTGAGGCGAGAAATCAAAAGGATATGACTTTTACTTCGGCCCGTAATCTTTTGGGTATTTTGCGCTTATCTACGGCATTGGCACGTTTGCGTTTATCAGATAAGGTGGAACGGGATGACGTATCAGAAGCATTGCGCCTATTGGAAATGTCAAAGGATTCGCTGAATCAATTGCACGAACATCAAAAGGGACAGTAAGTAAAATTCAAAAATTTAAAATAAGATATTTTCGCAATATCCAATTTAGTGTATATATTAACCCCTGCAACGATTCACTCATTTGACGATCCAAGTAACTCGCATAAAACAAAAGTTTTATAGTTTTAGCTGGATCCAGTCCATCGGAACCCGAATGGGTGTCTATAATCCGAACTATTATCCATTGATTTGGAGGTGTTTTTTGTCGTCTCTAACAATCACAACTTCTAACACCTTGACATTTCGTTGTTCTTTGTGCCATTGGGAACGGACCTGTAAATAATGATACATCTGGCTTAGTTGTCTCCAGCGACACAAAACCCCAGTTTTTGTATCTAAAAGGTTAGGTTCGGGTATATTGGTAATGATCCACCAAATTAGCATATGACCTGGAGTCAATGCAGCTAAATGAGTACGATCATCGGAAAGTGCTGCAAGTGGCCTGGAGTTTAAACACTATTCAATTCTCTTCAGTATGGTGTAAAATTTTTCGAAGGTAAGGGTTGTATTGATGGTGCATTTCAGCACCCCGGGGGGTATAAAGTGCCAGTTTATACCAGTCTGTGATGCAAACATGGCAGCAGATCCGAGTTGTTTTCGAAATTCGCCATGTTCTTCTTTCATAAACGCGTCGGCACCAACAAATGTAGTACTTCTGTCATTATACAGATCTGAGCATATACCGCGTGCAGCTACAAAGCGCTCCAATGCATGAATGAACGCTTGCGTTGTCTTGTCACCAGAGATGTAGAATAATTATTATTTCATTTTAAAATTATAAAAAAAGTCTTACAAATTTTCTTCAGAATCATAAAAGTCTTTTGATAACATTTTTTTCCTGATGAAAATGATAAAATCTATATATATAAAAATGATTTGGTATTTAATTGTAACGCTAAAACTTGAAAACGACTGAACCAAATCAAATACTTCCTTAGGGGGGTTGTTTTGTTGTTACCCCGCGAAGGTTTAGTCGAAGAAAAAATTAAAAAATGTTAGGGGGGCGTGGCACCTCCCATACAACCTTAATTTTTAAAGCTGATTATCTCTAAAACAGTTTAAGGTAGGGAGCTGAAAATTGGTATAGAGGTAGGTGATATCAAAACCCTTCTCATTCAGAAAAGTGGGGGTTATCAGAAAAGGGGGCGTGACACCTCCCATACAACCTTAATTTTTAAAGCTGATTATCTCTAAAACAGTTCAAGGTAGGGACTTGGAAATTGGTATAGAGCTAAATGATATCAAAACCATTCCCACGCATAAAAGTGGGGGTTATCGGAAAAAGGGGCGTGGCACCTCCCATACAAACTTAATTTTTCATGCTGAATATCTAAAATTGTTTACGCTAGGGACTTGGAAATTGGTGTGGAGATAAACGATAACAATTCCATATTAACGCAAAATAATAGGAGTTATACGAAAAGGGGGCGTGGCACTTCCCAACAACACTTAATTTTTTAAGCTGAATATCTTTAAAAAGGATTTAAGTCAGGGACCTGGAAATTGGTACAGAGCTATATGATATCAAAACAATTTTTGCGCATAAAAGTGTAGGTTATCGGAAAAGGGGGCGTGGCACCTCCCATAAAAATTTTTCAAGCTGAATATCTATAAAAGCGTTTAAGGATGGGACCTGAAAATTGATCAGGAGATTGACGATCAATAGCATGCTTATGAAAAAACAGTAGTTTTGGGAAAAGGGGGCGTGGCACCTCCCGTTCTTAATTTTTAAGGCTAGATATCCCTAAAAGCGTTCATGGCATGTACATAGAAATCACTATGCAGATATACGATATCAATACCATGTTCACCCAAAAAAAAAGATTTATCGAAAAATGGGGTATTGCACCTCCCATACGTACTAAACTTTTGAGGCTGAATATATCTAAAAGGGTTGGAGGAGGGGCCTGAAACCCATTATGGAGGAATACTATATCAATACTCTTACTTACTTAGTTAAAATAGCCAATACTCAGTGAAAATAAATATCCGGAACAGAAAACTAAAAATTTTGTGTATCGTGCAGCCTTAAACTGAATACTAAAATTATATATTTTTGAAGTTGTATACACAATGAAGTAGTGAAAAATCGTTAATTTTCTATTAAAAATAATACCGGTGTAATAACAGTTTTTGAAATGATATTAATAAAAAGATCTATTTTGGGCAGAACGAAGTTTGCCGGGTCAGCTAGTCTTCTATAATTATTATTCAGAAACATATATTTTAAAACTCTTTCCATAATAGTTATTTCAAATATATTTTTTTTAAGTCTTCAAAGACTTTTATATAGAGACAAATTTGAAAAAAGTCTTTACGTAATTATTATCAGTAACAAATTGTTTTTTATATCTTCAAAGACTTTTTCAGTTCAAAAAGTCTCAGAAAATTTTCAATAAGTTTCATATCCGTATAAAATAAGAATAACTTTCATATAACGCTAGCTTAGAGTGCAAATTATGTAAGTCCTTTTTTCAAACTTTGTAGGAGAGACAAAAAACAGAAAATAAAAAAATTTCGAAATGAAAAAAAATTTCTGTTTATATAAATACTTTGGACTTATACAATTTTCTTCGCTTTTTGGACTTACGCAATTTGCATATCACTGAATAACAACGAGTAAAAAATATGACAATATTCACAGACTTGTTTAGCGCGGTGCGTATTTGATTTTTCTAGCGTTCTACATAAAAATACACTTTTACATAAAATTGGACTTACACAGTTTGCACTCTAAGCAAGCGATAAGTACTTCAAAATTCAAGCAAATTTCCAATTCGAAATTGTATGAAAGATTTTTATCGAAGATATAAAAAATAAATTTGTTACTCAAAATAATTACTTAAAGATATTTTTGAAATTCGTCTCAATGAAAAAGTCTTTGAAGACTCAAAAAACAATTTGTTACGGATAATAACACTGGATCACAAAATGAAATTTTTTGTCTGTACTTTGGACGTGACTATCTTATCTATATGTAAAATCGGTCGCTGATTCCGAAAATCGGGTTTATTTTTAATTCTATGGGAAGGTTTTTGAGATATCGGCAATTTACCGTTATTTAGCCAATGGCTCCACTTAATCCTGTATATCTCTTTAACGCTATCTTCCTTGGGGTAACACCAAACAAAAGAATATTAAATTTACTTTTCACCGCTCCTATAACATTTTTCTCTAACTCTCATAGTTTCTGAAATATTGACGATTCAATTTGAATTTTTTCGATTTTTTACGATTTTTTCAAGAAAATATTGACTTTGTCAGGCAATATCTTTAAAACCAATGATCGATATCCCGCAACTATTAAAGCTCGCTCCGTCCCCGCTCTTTAAAATAAAATTTAAATTAAAGTGTAAAATTTAAGGAAAATAAAGTGAAACGAAATTGCAGTTAAAAATAATACAGAAGAAGAGGAAAGTTGTTTTTATTTAAAGAAAAGGAAACAATAGAGAATAAACCTAAAGAAAAGAACGCTGAAGGGTGTACTACGCAGAAGGACATCACAGTGGCGGTAGCCACGGTTATGACTCACGTCCGGACTTGGATGGCGTAGCCCAGGGTTATTTGTTATAAGCGCGGCCGAAGGCATATTGTCTTTCTCTTTTGAAACATGTATCTAAAAGTTTACATTTTGTTATTTTATTGTATTTTATTTTGTTTTATGTTTTAATGAAACTAACTGAAAAAATACTCGCCCACTACTGTACCAAAAATCTTGCAATAATTACATGAATTGAAACCATTAGTTGGTATGGGGGTGCCACTCCCATTTTTCCGCTGATGGCTATTTTATGTCTTTAGGCTTCTCCGGTATCATAGTAAATAATCATGTTTAATTTCGTGCGATTCCGTACCACGGATCAAAATTTATGAAGAGTTTAAATGAACAGATTTTCATATTTCGGTTTTATATAAAAAATTCCTACTTTCTTCCATATTGCGTTCCATTTTTTTTTGACTTTTGAATATCTTAGGAAAAATTTTGCACGTCGCCAATTTTTTTGTATGGAAAAGAGATCGAGAACACAATTTTTTGACCATTTTTGAAAAAATTTCATACAAATTTCATAAAAATGTAGAGTAAAACAGCTGATTGCTACGGGCTCAAAAAATCCTAAAAATTGCATACGGGCGTTTGCGTCGGCGAGCGGACCACACGTTCTCGACTAACTGGGCTATTACTATCAAGCAACAAGACAACAGCGTATGCGGAGGAATATCATGAATGCGCAATAAATACGTAATTATTACACCATGAATGATCATAATTATTTTATGTTGATAAATGCTTTTGAGAAAACATTTCCTGAAAAAGATTTGTAGCATAATATGCATTGCATTTGCTCAAACGCATTCATCAACATAAAATAATTATAATCATTCATGGTGTCCGCATATGCTGTTGTCTTGTTGCTTGATAATAAGCCACTGAACCACCGTAGACCTGTAGGCAAGGTTAGGTGAAAAAGAAAAAATGACGGAACCCATTTAGGTGAATATAGCGGACAGTAGCAGCACAGAGTTGCATTTGAATTACTCTTAAAAACTTAAGAGCTTGAAAACAAAACAAAACTAACTTTTAACTTCAGCTATCCTTCGTTGATCACTTAAAAACACTTTCTCAATCTGTTTTAAAGAGTGCACTTTGATATAATTATTATACAACTCTACCACGATCTTAAAATATTTTTTTCGCACATTTTCGCTGCGCCGGCAACCCTTTTCTGTCAATGGAACCAATTTTGGTGAATTTCCCAAAATCCCATCCCAAAGCTTGCCTACAGTTCTACAGTGCACTGAACAGAAACAAACGACAGCACTTCATTGATCGTAGCGCTCACACAAGCGAAGCAAACAAAGAACGTAATAATCTGTGTGAATTTGGTTCTCAATTTGTCCTACAATTGTACCACTAGCTGCCTGGGCCTGTTTTATAGCTTTCACACCGACAGCACAAAGTTCTTCGTGCACGAATACAAATTTTGCAAATTTCTGTTCAGTCAGCATTGAGCTGTTGAGCTAGCAGGTTGTGTTGCTCGAGCAGTTTCTGAATGCTTGTAAATCATTGTTTGTTGGGGGTGGTTTTTTTGTTTGGATTTTTTTTACGTAATATTTTTATTAGGAATCATGATTTTGCATTTCGTCTCATATTTTAATTTTTTTGTTTGTGGTTTTGTGTTAAGAATAAAAATACTATCCATTTCCAATTTAAAAATTTTAATTTTCGACAATGATTGAGTTTATTTTGGGTGTAGCCAAGAGCTTTTGTGCTTTTAACACATGCACAATGTTTGAAAGTATTAGTGTGATAATCCTGCTATACAGTCAAAGCAGGCAAATCTATTAACCCGCCGTTACTCGCGCACTTATTTTAGGACGTCGTTACTCGCGGAGTGTCATTTACACGCCAAGCTAAAATGTATTATTGCTTGGAATTGTGAAAACTTACGTTCGATAACTAATACATGTTGTATATAAGGTCACGAAAATACGAATTAATATGTTTTTAATAAATAAGGATTGATTTTTATTGAACAATTTTAGACATAAAACAAGGTACAAAAAATTAAGAAATAAGACTTTTTAAAAAAACCCTCATCTGAGTGAAAAATTAACTGATTTTCGCCTTCTTAGCAAGTAATAATAATGAACATAAGTTATTTATTAATAAAAAGAAGTAGAACGGTAAATCACTCCAAGGTAGTGCAATCCTTGCAGATATTGCATAACTATATGAACTATTGAACAGTTTTTTACGCGTTTACCCGCGGGGTGCAACAGACACCCTAATTGAAATTTAGATGCTCCGTTTAGCTAAACGGTAAAACTGAAACTAACCAGCATTAATCTACTAATAAAGTGTGTGAATATACTCAGCTATTAGAAAAATTGCGGCCCTAGTACAACCAGAAAAAAATGTATGACGGTAATTAATATTGTTGGGTGCAATTTACACCCCACGCGAGTAACGGCGGGTTAACAGTTTTTATCCTCAAATGATACATGTCACATGCCTCGCTCACGCTTTGCACAGGGTTGCGGAGGAAAGAAGATCAATTTTTTCAGTTGTGGATGGGCTGATATCAAAAGCGAAAAAGATTTTTATAAAGGCACCGTCTCGAAAAGATCAATTTAAAACACTTGCTCCTGGTGTACCTTTCCCTCCAGAGCCTGTAATCACTCGTTGGGGTACGTGGTTAAATGCATATGAATACTACTGCGAACATTTTGAGGTAGTGGAAAATGTTATATGTAAATTCGTTTGATGGCCATGATGCTAGAGCCATAGAAGAGACGCAACAACTTTTTAAAAATAATGAATTGAAGGGTCAATTAGCATACATAAAAAATAACTTTTCATGTATTCCAAAAACGATAGAATCCCTTCAGTTCAACCAAGTATCTTTAGAAAATGGTCTAAATTTAATTCAAGATCTTGAAAGAAAATTAAGTACGGTGCATGGCGCTGCAGCTAAAAATGTATATTGTAAATTAAATCAAGTGCTAGATAAAAATGTTGGGTAATGTTTTAAATGATGAAAACTTTGCCACAATACACTTTAGTGCGTTAACATCGAATGACATTGGATTCTACAAATATTCTCCGTTATCTAGTGCTGACGTGATAAAAAGTTTTTCTATGTACAAGAACATACTAGCCGATAACAGAAGATCGCTCAGTGTTAATAATTTAAAAATATATCTTGTTATTTATTGTAACAAAAAGTTTAAAGTGCAATAAAAGTGAAAATTGAAAACAGTTAAAAATATATTACTTTCTTATAAGATTTGCAAGTTTTCGGGAAATTTTTTTTCCATTTTTAAGTAATTTTTAAGGATTTTTAAGATCAATATGTAATTTTTTTGGAGTAATTTTTGGCCGTTTTTTAGGTCAAAAAAATCCGGGCCCTGGACATAACCTATGAAAAGGGAGTTCTTGGCCCCTAACTCCAGATTTTGGGGGTGTATTGGAAATTCTAAGTATGCAGTTTTTATATACCTGACTATACCTACAACTTGAGGTATGTCTCGCCAAAAGTACTTCTTCACTGGGCCTAATGAATAAAAACAAGTAAGGAAGCCTAAGTTCGAGTGGAATCGAACATTAGATACTCAGCTGTATGCTTTCATTGTTTGTTTGCGTTTGATGGAAACACGGTGTACTTTATATAAAGCGAGTGCTGCATAAAGTGGGCGTAGCCACGCCCATTTTCTAAATTTTTATCAGTCATCCAACTAAGCATATCAATATTATTCTTTGTGCAAAAATTAATTCCTTTATGACTTCTAGTTACAAAGATGTCACGTTACAAACTCCCAAAGGGTATTCCAGAAATATCTGTTAAAAAGTAGGCGTGGTCATAAACCGATTTCAATTAATTTTTGCGTGTTTATTAACACAAGTTATAAAAGTGTATAAACCAAGTTTCGTCATAATATCTCAATTATTTGTCGAGTTAAAGGCTAATAAATCTCGTATATCCCTTTGTCCAAAAGGAGGCGGTGCCACGCCCATTTTCCAAAATTTGTCTATTTTATGTTTCCGGTCTATTGTGGAACTCATGTCACAAAATTTCAATGAATTATCTTTATATTTGACAAAGATATCGCTTACAATGTTTTTATTAGGCCACTTTATAATACACATATATAAAATTGGGCGTGGTCGTCAACCGATTTTGGTAATTTTTCGTCCACACATTTGCCTAAGTAAATATATCATGCGTACCAAATTTCATCGATATATCTTCAACGGTTTCTGAGTTATGACTCATAAAACTTTCAATGTTTGCCCCTTAATAAGTGGGCGTGGCTCCGCCCATTTTCCAAAATTTTTGTGGTTTTCGTTTTATGTTCATAGTTGGAATCATGCCACAAAATTTCAGTGATAGATCTTTATATTTGACAGAGATATCGCTTAAAATGTTTTTATTAGGTCACTTTATAATACACATATATAAAAGTGGGCGTGGCCGTCAACCGATTTTGACAATTTTCCGTCAAAACATTTGCCTAAGTAAGTAAATCACGCGTACCAAATTTCATCGACATATCTTCAGCGGTTTCTGAGTTATGACTCATAAAACTTTCAATGTTTGACCCTTAATAAGTGGGCGTGGCACCGCCCATTTTCCAAAATTTCATAAAATTTCTTCATAGGGGCCTGAGCTCAACATGTGGGTAAAATTTTATCGCTCCAGCTATATTAGGGACTGAGATACCAAATTTCCGATTTTTTCTATATAGGAAAAGTGGGCGTGGTCATGGTCCGATTTCGCCCATTTTCAATACCAACCGTCCCAGTCTCGATACCAACTTGCATTCCAAATTTCATCAAAATATCTCAATTTTTGCGCGAGTTAGAGTGTTTACAGACGGACGGACGGACAGACGGACGGACGGACATGGCTCAATCGATTTCTCTTTTCACCCTGATCATTTTGATATATATAAGTCTATATCTATCTCGGTTATTTCATTCTGTTACAATCCACCGTTATGTGATTAAAACTATAATACTCTGTGTACTAGTACAGCTGAGTATAAAAAGCAATTGCTAGTAAGCATTTGCTTATTAGCAAAAAGCAATTGCTTAAAAATCTTTTACTGAAAAGAATAAGCATTTGCTAATTTATTTTATGAAAAATATTTCAGTCATTGCTGCTTTTGCTACAAATTTTAAGCTTTTACTACACCATTTCCAGATAGATTTTAGAAGGGGAAATTGGATTTTAGAAATGTCAATTGGATTTTAGAATAGCCAACTGTTTTTTAGAAAAGGGAAATTGAACTTTAGAAACTGTAAATTGGATTTTCGAAAATTTATATAATTACGTATATGTACATTATACTTTCATACGCAATAAAGAATTTCTATTCGAAAAATTCTGTGTAAAATTTATTTTACACGCACATTCTCAAATCCAATTCACGCTTTCGAAAATCCAATTCACGTTTTCTAAAATCCTTTTAACGGTTTCTAAAATCCAATTGACATTTCTAAAGTCCAATTTTCTCTTTCTAAAATCCAGTGAACGCTTTCTAACAATCCATCTGGAAATGGTGTAGAAAGAGACCAAATGTTAAAAAATAACAAAATGTGACTAACGGAGCTATACAAAAACAAAGTCAATAAAAACGACAACAACTTCCTTCCCGGTATTACCAAAATAAGAATTTCATTTCGAAAATGTTGGGCACAGGATTGCGTGATTTCGAATCAATTTTGATTTCAAATCAACTTTCAAATAAAGAATCAACTTGATTCGTGATTCAAAATACTTTCAAATAAAAGATAATCTTTATTTGTGATTCGTTTAAAAAAAAACAAAAACACCCTTTGATTCGTGATTCAAACGATTTTCAAATCAAAGGTAAATTTTATTTGTGATTCATTTCTCAAAAGAATCAAAAATTTATTTAGAATCAAACATATTTTTTAATTCTTGATTCAAAATATATTTTTTATTCGAATCAAAAATTTGATCAAGATTCAAAAAATATTTTTGATTCAAAATAATTTTGATTTGAAATCAAGTTTGAATCAAGAATCAAAAAATTGATCTTTTATTTGAAAATAGTTTGAATCACGAATCAAAGGGTATTTCTGTAGTGAGTTTCTGTAACAAAATCGCGAAAATTTTCGATCAAAATGACGTCACATTAATACGTTCCACACTTTGTCACCACCTAAAAAGCAGGTGAGAATCTATCGATTGACGTCATTATGACGTCACTCAGGCGAAAAGATTGATAGAGTTCAGTTACAGAAACGCAGTGCAGATTTTTCTTTTATTAGAAAATATTTTAAATCAAGAATCAGAAAATATTTTGGATTCGTGATTCAGACAAATCAAAATCACGCAGCCCTGGTTTGGCACAAACAACAAAAACGTCATAAACTTAACAACACCATCGTTATGCAAATAGGTAACAAAAATGGCATTTCTGGGCTTTTCTTACCAAAGCTAGTGGGTGTTTTTCCTACTGGTAGGACGATTTGAATTCTATTCAGTTTTTACCTTCGTTTATTTTGTCAAATTTCCACAACAGTTGAAAACCCGCTTCAAGACACCTGATGTCTGTCTTACAGCTTATATAGTTTGCCTTTTTCTGTTGACATACTCGTTACCATATGCTTCGGACTTCGGAACTGGTACAGTCTACCACCCCGATACAGTTTGGAAGTGAGTGTACTTCCCTCCATCCATTTTTAGCTGCAATCATATCCACGCGAGATTTCGGAAATTTTATCCACACATGTGCTTTCTTTAAAACTTCTTTCATCACCGAACTAAAAGTTTTGGAAACTGTAGCTCTTCTGCTATACTATTCTGATGGCCCGGATCGAAAACTGAGCGCAGAAACACCTTCATCCTATCAAAGGTCGATAACGCACCCCCGCCCCCTTTTCGCGGGTGTTTTCAAAAAATAGGAAGCCAGTTAATCTACGTTCTCACGGTTGTGTCGATAAAGTTTTCGAAAGTCTTCATTTTTATATTCCCGTCGCGCATTATAATACTTTTCTTTACGTATAGTCAGAAACTGCGCCATAATTGCATGTATACGGAAGAAAAATCGACGAAAACTAATTTCTGAAAAATTTAGCATGGGGTAGGGCATGCTTAAAAAATCATTACCTTTTGCTTATAAAAAATAGCAAATGCTTGATGTTTATTCATTAGGCCCACTGTCACACAGTGTTATTTGTTGCGTAGTGTTACGATTAATTATTTAATAAAATTTCGATTAATCAGCCAATTAACTTTCCGATTAATCGCACATCCCTCATTTTAAAGGTTAAATGTTAAATTCAATATCTGTTTAAAATAGATACAACTTTTCTGAAGTACATTTAAAATTTTCTAAAATAATGTATGCTTTCTTAAATACAATTTGAACTCTTCTCTTTATGCACATTTTAATACTTACCGTGGAAATCATTCCTTTATATGAAACCTTAAATTAATCATGATCTCATTTTAGTTAATCAATTTGTTTTCTGTTTAAAGCATTCCAAACACATCTGACAAAATATTTGCGATTGTACGTGAATTAGCTGGATCAAGTAATACCGTTAAAATCGTCGACGTCATGGAGCGTTCTACAACCAAAGGCTTCAAACCCGATCAAGTGGACAAATGCATTGAGGATTATGAGGAGCTTAATGTATGGCAAGTCAATATGGCACGTACCAAAATTACCTTCATGTAATAACAAAGAACTCGTTTAAATACATACATATAATCTATTATTTTTGTTGCCAACGTTACATTCGTATGGACTTTTTATTTTATATCAATAAATGTTCCACTAACAAACGCCTAAGTTTTTTCAAGCTTTCCCTGCAAAACTACTCCAGGTCAAATTGACTAGTTAATTGACTTGGATCCGTGACCAAAAGTTTTAGGAAAGTTTTCGTCACATTCATAAGATCATCGGTAACTTCTGTTACCATTTCATTTTTCGTGTTCCCATCTGTGAATTTTCAATTCCATTCTGTCCTATTCTATCTCATACACGTACGAGTAAGAGTGGGTAGGTAACATTAAATTTTTGCATTTGATTTAGAGTTTCGGTCACAGCAGTTTTGCAGGGTTTTATTTAACTTCCCAATAAACACAACGGATTCGCCTCGAATTCGCATCCGATTCGCTTTCTCTGATTATATTATCGCGGCAATAGTTCGCGGCGATAGATCGGCGAATCCGAATTCGTAGGCATGTCACCTATCACTAGCGATTCGAAAATTTTGTTCATTCTCGGATCGTTGGAGATCCGAAAACTTGTTCATTAGCGATTCGAGATTTTTATAAATGGCGTTTCGAAAAATTAGAAGTTCAGAGTTTGGTTTACTGGCAATGGGTTAACTCCGTATAAAATAATACAAAGCACTTAAGATATTTTTATAAGGAAAGTTTAACTTTCATGAAATAACAAAAGCTTTTCAAAAAAAATTTAAGCAGTAAATAAAGTCCCCCTATTAAATAATTTTGAATTGGTTTTTCTACATACTCGTATCTATTTGATTATAAACCGATTTGATTTATTTTCGCGAACTCGCCTAGAATTCGCCACGATAAAATCTGCGGAACTTTGATATTCGTGTTCAGGTATAAATCTAAAATTTCAGAACTATAATGATTTTTTAGTGCAAAACAACTTAAAAAAATAGAAAAAAATTATATCGCGAAAATTGATTTTCTCGAACTTGCCGCGAACTCGAGGCGAGTCTGAGAAATTACATTCGCGAAAATCTGCTTTCGCGAACTCGCCTCGAATTCGCCGCGATATCATCCTCGCGTCTGTGTTTATTGGGTTCATATTTTGTACGTATGTATACATGTATGTATGTCGTCAAAGCTTGCAACAAATATTTGACCCTGCAAAAAAATATGCGATTAATTGCGACAGTGATTTGTCCCGGATTGATCTCTTTCGGAAGGAATCGGTCCACAATTAGTCTCCTATTGTTCCCGTACGGGTTTAAATGTAGACTAATTGTAGGACAATTGTTCCCGAATGGGTATAAATGTAGATTAATCGCTTTCATTCCGAACGGAAACAAATCTATATTGAGTAAATGTATAAATTTTACAAAAGTATTCAATGTATTAAAAAAATTTTATAGCAATAGCTAAAACTAATTGAACACAATTTCTTTTAATAACAATGATGAATAATAATTTTAACAAAATGTTACCAAAAATATCCATTGAAAAATCAATTACAATTATAAAGTAAAACTTATAATCTTTACTTAAATAGGCATGAGCATTTATAATTTTTAAAGATTGTTATAAAAAATAGCCTTGGCTAACAACTTTGAAAAATTCCTCACACGTCTTTTACACTCGCATAATGCATTCATAAAACTTAAAATATTTGGAGAAAATACTTAACTTTTTTAAAAGATTTCACTACAAGATGAAAGCTAATCGAATAAACTT
This sequence comes from Urophora cardui, assembly GCA_960531455.1. Taxonomy (NCBI): domain Eukaryota; kingdom Metazoa; phylum Arthropoda; class Insecta; order Diptera; family Tephritidae; genus Urophora; species Urophora cardui. The sequence goes on from OY482673.1 coordinate 84,847,752, forward strand.
TCTTCTAATATACATATATAACAATTTATAATTTTTAGACATTTTCATAAAAAATAGCTTTGGCTTGCAACTTTGGAAGAAAGCGATTAATCTACATTTAGATGTAAGCGATTGATCTACATTTCGTCGCCTGAGAAAACGAATGTCGTATGTGAAAATTGACGATTTCTAGTTTTTGATGCAGATTAACTAAATCGGACCTAATCTTTTAATTTTTCCAATCCATTTTTTCTATCTCTTTTAGTTTTTGAGTTATTTATGCCACTATCACCAACACCGTCGGCGGTACCGAAATGACGTTTTCGGCAAATCGGCATTATGACAACCGACGGTGCGCCGAATCTTTCGAAGTTCGGTAAATCGGCATTATGAACACCGAATGAACGAACATTTTGACAGTTTTTCGTGCCGAAATTTGCCGCAAGTATTTGGTTGCGGCGATATTAACAAAATATCAAAAAATTACAATAAAAGCTTAAGTAAATTGTGTAAATGCATGTATGAAGTTGGAATAAGTGTTAATAAGTGTGAATATATGTACATATATTAATCAACCGATCGCGAGAAGACACAATCATGGCGTGGGTCCATTACATTTTCCACCGAGATTGTTATTTAAAATTTCGCCTGTTTTTGTATACAATTTGCTTTTATGTAGTTCAAAATAATTCTATGAAAAACAGAAAAAAGGACAAGGTAAAGGTTTCTTTCACGCAAAATTAAGACTATTATTTTTATTTGCAGCCTCTAATTAAATTTACGCTTGTTTACTTAAAGTAAAAGGATTGCTATGATCCCTTAAAAACTTTCTCTCGTTTATCAGATTCCTTTGCTCTTCTTCCTCCACTAATATAGCTGCTATCGCAATAGAATCCATTATTTTATTATTTAAATAAATAGTTTTTAGTAAAATAAACTAACGATGTATTTGCTTTTATCAAAAAGATAAGAAACGTCAGAAAATCCCGCTCAATTCCGCCAGCCAGATTTAGAAAGGTAGGCGCATACGTGAATTCATAACTTTAATATTGTAATTGGTATAGTTTAATGTCAAAATAATATTTCGCCTTGGTTAAAATCTGTATTCGCCCATTCCTGTTGGCCATAGTGTGAATTTGCTTTGTTTTTGACATTACACTGTACCTTTCTAAATAAAAAAAAGTAGTTTCTGAATTCGCCGCTGCGTCTACCTGTCTTGAATTTCGCATCAGTACTTGGCAACACTGATTCGAACACAGTTCACATATTTGGCCACACTGAACTTCGAACCGTCGGGGTTGCTGATGCCATTTTCGATGAGTTCGGCGCCGTGGCTTTCGGCATTTCGGTACCGCCGACGGCGTTGGTGATACACACATTAGTGTGCATTTGTCGTATGTTACAAAATTACTACCATTTGGGTAAGCATTTGTCGTATGTCACATACAGGGCCGCCGAGAGAAAATCCGGGCCCGGGGTCAAAATAACTAAGGGCCCCCCTACTAAATGAACAAATTCTCAAAATCAAAATTCAATGAATATATAGTTACGAACTTTAATTTATCTATACATGGCCGCTGTGGTGCAGTGGGTAGAGTGCTCGCCTGCTATGCCAGGCTTCTGTTTTAGCCACTCAAAAAAAAAAAATGGACGTGGTTTTGTAGCGTCCGGAACGCAGTTTAAGTGGCTAAAACAGAGGCATTAAACTAAATTTCTGTCGCTAACATACTTTAATCATTAGCTGTGGCCTAAATCTTTCCTTTTATCATAAAACGATACAATATTTCGCGATATTTCTGCCTCAAAGTTCAAAAAATCGTGCGAACATACCGTCCGAAACGCCCAGGATATACCCATATCGCTGTATAAGAATTTGCATCATACCGAATTATTCTGTTGCAACAGAAAACGAATTCAAATTTATGCTGCAAAGTCGACGCCAAAAACCAACAATTCCTTAAGTGGGGTGCAGACACTTTAAGAGATTTATAAAATTTGTTGAAATTTAAAATGATTGCTATCTACGAAAGGTGATTAAAGGTGTTGTTCGTTTATTTTCTGTAAGCAAAAACTTGGATATCATTTTGAGATTCCCGGGCCCTCTAAAGCCCGGGCCCGGGGCAATTGACCCCCTCAGCCCCCCCCCCCCTCTCGTCGGGCCTGGTCACATACATACCATTGAAAAATTTCGGTGACATTTATTACGTCCGTATGGGTACAAATACTTCAAAGTTTCATGTCCTTAGCCGGGTTATACCCGAAAATGTCCATATCTGAACAATCGGTTGTATGGGAGCTATATATTATAGTGGTCCGATTTTCACAAATTTCTGTGAAATTTATTAGGTCCATATGGGTACAAATACTTCAAATTTTCATGCCCTTAGCTCTATACATGGAGAAGTTATACCACAAAATGTCTATATCTCAACAATCGGTTGTTTGGGAGCTATATGTTATAGTGGTCCGATCTTGACAAATTTCGGTGACATTTATAAGGTCCATATGAGTACAAATACTTCAAAGTTTCATGCCATTAGCTTTTTACATATTAGGTCGATGTGGTGGATTCCGACAAATGATCAAAGTATCATCAAAATATATTCAACTGCCAAATTTCAAATCGATATCTCAAAAAATGTGAGCTTCATAACCATTCCGGTTTGGAAAAAGAGAAGAATTTTTGTCGTATGTGCTATTATAGGCAGGTATTGGTGATCAGACGTCACATACGACAAATGCATACTGAATGAAAAGTCGTTTATCTCCCATATTTTTAAAGATATCCAACTTTTGCAAATTGCAGATCAAAATATATAATACTCGCTACAGCTCGTCCAAATAACAGAAAAATCTGTAGTATAGTTTTTGAGAATTTCCAATTTGAACTTCAAATTTGATTTTCTCGAATCTGTTTTGTAACATACGACATTCGTTTTCTCAGGCGACGATTTGTACCCGTTCGGTACGTTAGTTATTAATCTACATTGATACCCGTTCGGGTATACAAGTTGAACAATTAGTCTCTTCATAGGACATGCTCGAACAAATGTGATTAATTCACTCCATATAAAGGGATGTAAAATTGTATTAGTCGTATGCTCCCTTGCAATTGATCACCGACACGAAAAAAAAATTGAATGAAATCAACAAATTTCGTACTTAAATTTATTGTTAAATTAACTAGTCTTGTTGATTTAACAATTTAAAAATTACGTTTTTGTAAATAAAAAAATTATATAAGACATTAATAAAACAGCTGCTTCGGTATCGCTCGATATGTGAGGACCTCCTCGTGGTAAAAATTGCAAACTATGAAGAGGAAAAATGAAAATATTGTACATTAGAAACTTTTACAAACAAATATGTAATCCTTATACATATAAATGTAAATGCCATTATCATGCACTGTAAAGGATGCTACACTCTTATCATTGCCACTGCACAAAATTTTCTTTTTAATAAAAAAAATAATAATAATTAGCGTTTTGCGTTTTGCTAGGCAAATTGAGTGGTAGTTAAATCCTGATTTTAACTACAACGCCGCTAGATGTCACCCAAACACATGTCGCGACCTTAAAAATACTATTGTCGCTGAATTTCTAAAAAGAGGGTCAGAATAACGCTTTATTGACGGTGCTAGAAGGTTAAAATGTTCCAGAAAGTTATTCGCCATACAATTTTAGTATGGGCCGCCTCAGAGAACACGGCAAGCTTAATTTCTTGCGATATGGTATAATGTACATATATTCATAGTATATGTATTACTTATAGAAAGGTAAATAAAAATAGGTAAAAAAAACTTTTTAAGTTAAACGGTTTTATGTTATACATACATTGCAATGTTTAAGATAAATGTACCAAAAACCAAAAAATAATAAAATAGATACAGTCGTGGGAATTATAAACATTTGCATAGACTAGACTAAAATAAAACCGGGGGGCACGTCAATTGTCTACAAATTATCGACTTAATGTGCGATAGAAGAATCGTTTAATTCGTCGTTAGGCAGTTGGCCCGCAGACGGTGAGGAAATTACTTACTATTTTCTTGCTCATGGAAATTCCAATAGTTATACACTCCATGTTAATAAAAGAGATGTTTCAACTAGTTTATCGTTGGACATTCACACGAGGAATCGTTTCACTGCTCGTAGTTTGTCTTTAATCGACAAAACATGATAAAAGTACTACTCGCTCACCACTATGAAACCCTAAAACTCGCTTATAATCGAGCTTGCTAGCTTTTTTCCACATTCTAGCCCTACTTATCACACGTCCATCGTTGTCGGTTGAACAACTGCCTAATTATAGTGTAACATTACAAAACAAACATTTTAATCAACGATTGTAGACAATTGACGTGCCCCACGGTTTTATTTTAGTCTAGTCTATGCAAATGTTTATAATTCCCACGACTGTATCTATTTTATTATTTTTTGGTTTTTAGTACATTTATCTTAAACATTGCAATGTATGTATAACATAAAACCGTTTAACTTAAAAAGTTTTTTTACCTATTTTTATTTTCTAGTTTTTAGTTTTTATTTCGCATTCTGTTTAATTCATTATTATTATACGCCATTTAGTCTTAAACTTTGCAATGTATGTTTAACATAAAACCGTTTAACTTAAAAAGTTTTTTTTACCTATTTTTATTTAAATAGAGCGACTCACGCGCCACCTAGCGGCTCCAATTTTTTTTTTAAACATTTGTAAATTATTTAAGTAATGCACATGCAGTTTTAATTACCCCGATCTCAGCTCCACCTAGCGGAATTTTTTTTTTAAGAAAATATTTCTTTTCAAGGTAGTAATACATGTTCCGAATTTCAGCGAAATCGGACCATAAATGCAATTTTTGTAAATATAGCGACCCACGCACCACCTATCGGAAGTTTTTTTTAGGAAAATATTTCCTTTCAAGGTAGTAATACATGTTCCGAATTTCAGCCAAATCGGACCATAAATGCGATTTTTGTAAATATAGCGACCCACGCGCCACCTAGCGGAATTTTTTTTTTTAAGAAAATATTTCTTTTCAAGGTAGTAATACATGTTCCGAATTTCAGCCAAATCGGACCATAAATGCGATTTTTGTAAATATAGCGACCCACGCGCCACCTATCGGAAAAACAAGCAACCAAAAAGTTATTAATATTTTAAGGTTTTAAGTTAATAAAACTAATAGCCTTCAAAGCTATAAATATTAGTAAATAATCTCTTAAGCCTTAGTATTTAAATTACTCCTTTATATTTGTGATATTTTGACCTCCCTACAGTGTTATTATAATTAAATTTTTTGTTTGAGATAAAAAATTATTGCGGTTGCAATGTATGATATCGCTAGCTTAGAGTGCAAACTGTGTAAGTCCAATTTTATGAAAAGGCGTATTTTTATGTAGCACGCCAGAAAAACCAAATACGCACCACGCTAAACAAGTCTGTGATACTTGTCATATTTCTACTCGTTGTTATTCAGTGATACGCAAATTGTGTAAGTCCAAAAAACGAAGAAAATTGTGTAAGTCCAAAATAATTACAAGAACAGAAAATTTTTTTTTCATTTTGAATTTTTTTCATTTTTAGTTTTTTGTCTCTCCTACAAAGTTTGAAAAATTTGCACTCTAAGCTAGCGATATGGAGAATCCACCCTGCATCACATATATACACATCTATTCCGGTTTACGATCCACTTTCATCGGAGGTGAATCGGATCAAATGGCATTCTGCAATTCAATTGACGTGCGATGAACATCAGATTTTTTCGAAGTTCGGAAATCGGCATTCTGGTTCACGATGGATCGGATTTTTGACAGTTTATCGGAGCGATTCTTTCCGTCAGCTTTTGTGTGTCGGAGGCAATAGAAATTTTGATTATTTTTGGAAATATTACCAATTTAATGTAATTAAACTATGATTTTTTAATTTATGCAACATTATTATACAAAACGGGCTTGGTTTAGCTATGCTACTGGCCTTTTCTTTGCAAAATAAGTGAACAAAAGGAATCTGCTTTAGTACAATAGACTGAATAGAGGAAAATAAGTACAAGGAGTTTCAATGTATTGAACTTTTATTTAATAATAACATTTATTATCCTTTTTAGCAATATTTATATATTATTGTTTAATAAAAGCTTCTGAAAATAATTTTAATTGTGTATTATTACTACGATCATGTAAGATGAGTGGGTAGCGCAACTCGGGCATAATTTCTATGCCAAGATGTACTCCTTTAAGCATTTTTGCCTGGCAATGCCCTACCTTAAAACTAGAATGCCCTACCTTAAAAAGGCCAACAAGTGCGATCAATTGCACTGTAGGTAAATTTTTAACTTTTGAAATATCAGAGAGAAACGCCGAGACACCCCAACTTAATTTTTGGCTGTAGAATACGATGGCGTTTTCAGAAAGTCAAAGTTAGCTCTCGTTTTCGAGAAATTTAGGAAAGAAGTTTCAGAGCTCCGAAGGTAATTTTTTTTCCCGTTTATAACCTTTACTTAGGTTTTGAACCCTTTTCTCGCGTAAGGATTTTGACGGTTGTTCTTAATTAATTGGGGCATTCTAAATTCAATGTCATCATTAGTTTTTCCAAACTGGCTCCGGTTTATGAGATAACGGTGTTGAAAAATTACCATCAATTTGGACTTTTTTGTTAATAACTCAGTCAGTTTATGAGTTAAATTGCCCAAACTTTGCACATGACCATATTTTAGCATTACCTTAACTTTTCCTGAAAATAATTGAAATCGGATGACTATAACTTATAGCTGCCATACAACCGATTGTTCGGATGTGGACATTTTGGGGTATAGCTTCGCTATTTAAACAGATAAGGACATGCAAATTTGGAGAATTTGTACTCGTATTGGCCTTAGTCTATTCCCTGAAAATCGTCGAGATCAGCTCACTATAAAATATAGCTACCATACAGCTGATTGTTCAGATATATGGTTTTGCACTTTTATTTTTTTTATAACTCCGAAAATAGTCATTCTGCGTGAAAGAGAAACATAAAGACTTTCATTCAAAACGAATAGGTGAAAAATTTTCTCATATACGATTTCCACATATCTGCGCATCAGTTATTGCACTTTTGTGCAGACAAAGTTGAAATTTCACCGTAGGCATTTTTTTCAAGCCCAATAACTCATATGAGTCTTTCTTTTACAAATCTGACACCTATTGTAACCTTACACTGAACAATCAGTAGTATTGGAACTATATGTTATAGTTACCCGATCTTGACAATTTTCAGGGAATAGATTAAGATCAATACAGGTCGAAATTCTCTAAAGTTTCATGTCCTTAGCTGTTTAAATAGCGAAGCTATACCCCAAAATGTCCACATCTGAACAATAGGTTGTATGGCAGCTATATGTTATAGTCACCCGATTTCAATTATTTTCAGAAAAAGTTAAGGTAATGGTAAAATATGGTCATGTGCAAATTTTGGGCAATTTAGCTCATAAACTGACTGAGTTATTAACAAAAAAGTCCAAATTGATGGTACTTTTTAAATACCGTTATTTCATAAACCGAAGGCAGTTTGGAAAAACTAATGATGGCACTGAATTTAGAATGCCCCAATTAAGTAGGAACAACCGTCAAAATCCTTAAGCGAGAAAAGGGTTCAAAACCTAAGTAAAGTTTATAAACGGGAAAAAATTACCTTCGGAGCTCTGAAATTTCTTTCCTAAATTTCTCGAAAACGAGAGCTAACTTTGACTTTCTGAAAACGCCATCGTACTCTACAGACATAAATTGTATAATTTATCCATTAAATTTTTAAATTTACTAATATTTTAAGGTTTTAAGTTAATAAAACTAATAGCCTTCAAAGCTATAAATATTAGTAAATAATCTCTTAAGCCTTAGTATTTAAATTACTCCTTTATATTTGTGATATTTTGACCTCCCTACAGTGTTATTATAATAAAATTTTTTGTTTGAGATAAAAAATTATTGCGGTTGCAATGTATGATATCGCTAGCTTAGAGTGCAAACTGTGTAAGTACAATTTTATGAAAAGGCGTATTTTTATGTAGCACGCTAGAAAAACCAAATACGCACCACGCTAAACAAGTCTGTGATACTTGTCATATTTCTACTCGTTGTTATTCAGTGATACGCAAATTGTGTAAGTCCAAAAAACGAAGAAAATTGTGTAAGTCCAAAATAATTACAAGAACAGAAAATTTTTTTTTCATTTTGAATTTTTCTCATTTTTAGTTTTTTGTCTCTCCTACAAAGTTTGAAAAATTTGCACTCTAAGCTAGCGATATGGAGAATCCACCCTGCATCACATATATACACATCTATTCCGGTTTACGATCCACTTTCATCGGAGGTGAATCGGATCAAATGGCATTCTGCAATTCAATTGACGTCCGATGAACGTCAGATTTTTTCGAAGTTCGGAAATCGGCATTCTGGTTCACGATGGTTCGGATTTTTGACAGTTTAGCGGAGCGATTCTTTCTGTCAGCTTTTGTGTGTCGGAGGCAATAGAAATTTTGATTATTTTTGGAAATATTACCAATTTAATGTAATTAAACTATGATTTTTAAATTTATGCAACATTATTATACAAAACGGGCTTGGTTTAGCTATGCTACTGGCCTTTTCTTTGCAAAATAAGTGAACAAAAGGAATCTGCTTTAGTACAATAGACTGAATAGAGGAAAATAAGTACAAGGAGTTTCAATGTATTGAACTTTTATTTAATAATAAAATTTATTATCCTTTTTAGCAATATTTATATATTATTGTTTAATAAAAGCTTCTGAAAATAATTTTAATTGTGTATTATTACTACGATCATGTAAGATGAGTGGGTAGCGCAACTCGGGCATAATTTCTATGCCAAGATGTACTCCTTTAAGCATTTTTGCCTGGCAATGCCCTACCTTAAAACTAGAATGCCCTACCTTAAAAAGGCCAACAAGTGAGATCAATTGCACTGTAGGTAAATTTTTAACTTTTGAAATATCAGAGAGAAACGCCGAGACACCCCAACTTAATTTTTGGCTGTAGAATACGATGGCGTTTTCAGAAAGTCAAAGTTAGCTCTCGTTTTCGAGAAATTTAGGAAAGAAGTTTCAGAGCTCCGAAGGTAATTTTTTTCCCGTTTATAAACTTTACTTAGGTTTTGAACCCTTTTCTCGCGTAAGGATTTTGACGGTTGTTCTTAATTAATTGGGGCATTCTAAATTCAATGCCATCATTAGTTTTTCCAAACTGGCTCCGGTTTATGAGATAACGGTGTTGAAAAATTACCATCAATTTGGACTTTTTTGTTAATAACTCAGTCAGTTTATGAGTTAAATTGCCCAAACTTTGCACATGACCATATTTTAGCATTACCTTAACTTTTCCTGAAAATAATTGAAATCGGATGACTATAACTTATAGCTGCCATACAACCGATTGTTCGGATGTGGACATTTTGGGGTATAGCTTCGCTATTTAAACAGATAAGGACATGCAAATTTGGAGAATTTGTACTCGTATTGGCCTTAGTCTATTCCCTGAAAATCGTCGAGATCAGCTCACTATAAAATATAGCTACCATACAGCTGATTGTTCAGATATATGGTTTTGCACTTTTATTTTTTTTATAACTCCGAAAATAGTCATTCTGCGTGAAAGAGAAACATAAAGACTTTCATTCAAAACGAATAGGTGAAAAATTTTCTCATATACGATTTCCACATATCTGCGCATCAGTTATTGCACTTTTGTGTAGCCAAAGTTGAAATTTCACCGTAGGCATTTTTTTCAAGCCCAATAACTCATATGAGTCTTTCTTTTACAAATCGGACACCTATTGTAACCTTACACTGAACAATCAGTAGTATTGGAACTGTATGTTATAGTTACCCGATCTTGACAATTTTCAGGGAATATATTAAGATCAATACAGGTCGAAATTCTCTAAAGTTTCATGTCCTTAGCTGTTTAAATAGCGAAGCTATACCCCAAAATGTCCACATCTGAACAATCGGTTGAATGGCAGCTATATGTTATAGTCACCCGATTTCAATTATTTTCAGAAAAAGTTAAGGTAATGGTAAAATATGGTCATGTGCAAATTTTGGGCAATTTAGCTCATAAACTGACTGAGTTATTAACAAAAAAGTCCAAATTGATGGTACTATTTAAATACCGTTATCTCATAAACCGAAGGCAGTTTGGAAAAACTAATGATGGCACTGAATTTAGAATGCCCCAATTAAGTAGGAACAACCGTCAAAATCCTTAAGCGATAAAAGGGTTCAAAACCTAAGTAAAGTTTATAAACGGGGAAAAAATTACCTTCGGAGCTCTGAAATTTCTTTCCTAAATTTCTCGAAAACGAGAGCTAACTTTGACTTTCTGAAAACGCCATCGTATTCTACAGACATAAATTGTATAATTTATCCATTAAATTTTTAAATTTACTAATATTTTAAGGTTTTAAGTTAATAAAACTAATAGCCTTCAAAGCTATAAATATTAGTAAATAATCTCTTAAGCCTTAGTATTTAAATTACTCCTTTATATTTGTGATATTTTGACCTCCCTACAGTGTTATTATAATTAAATTTTTTGTTTGAGATAAAAAATTATTGCGGTTGCAATGTATGATATCGCTAGCTTAGAGTGCAAGCTGTGTAAGTCCAATTTTATGAAAAGGCGTATTTTTATATAGCACGCTAGAAAAACCAAATACGCACCACGCTAAACAAGTCTGTGATACTTGTCATATTTCTACTCGTTGTTATTCAGTGATACGCAAATTGTGTAAGTCCAAAAAACGGAGAAAATTGTGTAAGTCCAAAATAATTACAAGAACAGAAATTTTTTTTTTCATTTTGAATTTTTCTCATTTTTAGTTTTTTGTCTCTCCTACAAAGTTTGAAAAATTTGCACTCTAAGCTAGCGATATGGAGAATCCACCCTGCATCACATATATACACATCTATTCCGGTTTACGATCCACTTTCATCGGAGGTGAATCGGATCAAATGGCATTCTGCAATTCAATTGACGTCCGATGAACGTCAGATTTTTTCGAAGTTCGGAAATCGGCATTCTAGTTCACGATGGATCGGATTTTTGACAGTTTATCGGAGCGATTCTTTCCGTCAGCTTTTGTGTGTCGGAGGCAATAGAAATTTTGATTATTTTTGGAAATATTACCAATTTAATGTAATTAAACTATGATTTTTAAATTTATGCAACATTATTATACAAAACGGGCTTGGTTTAGCTATGCTACTGGCCTTTTCTTTGCAAAATAAGTGAACAAAAGGAATCTGCTTTAGTACAATAGACTGAATAGAGGAAAATAAGTACAAGGAGTTTCAATGTATTGAACTTTTATTTAATAATAAAATTTATTATCCTTTTTAGCAATATTTATACATTATTGTTTAATAAAAGCTTCTGAAAATAATTTTAATTGTGTATTATTACTACGATCATGTAAGATGAGTGGGTAGCGCAACTCGGGCATAATTTCTATGCCAAGATGTACTCGTTTAAGCATTTTTGCCTGGCAATGCCCTACCTTAAAACTAGAATGCCCTACCTTAAAAAGGCCAACAAGTGAGATCAATTGCACTGTAGGTAAATTTTTAACTTTTGAAATATCAGAGAGAAACGCCGAGACACCCCAACTTAATTTTTGGCTGTAGAATACGATGGCGTTTTCAGAAAGTCAAAGTTAGCTCTCGTTTTCGAGAAATTTAGGAAAGAAGTTTCAGAGCTCCGAAGGTAATTTTTTTTCCCGTTTATAAACTTTACTTAGGTTTTGAACCCTTTTCTCGCGTAAGGATTTTGACGGTTGTTCTTAATTAATTGGGGCATTCTAAATTCAATGCCATCATTAGTTTTTCCAAACTGGCTCCGGTTTATGAGATAACGGTGTTGAAAAATTACCATCAATTTGGACTTTTTTGTTAATAACTCAGTCAGTTTATGAGTTAAATTGCCCAAACTTTGCACATGACCATATTTTAGCATTACCTTAACTTTTCCTGAAAATAATTGAAATCGGATGACTATAACTTATAGCTGCCATACAACCGATTGTTCGGATGTGGACATTTTGGGGTATAGCTTCGCTATTTAAACAGATAAGGACATGCAAATTTGGAGAATTTGTACTCGTATTGGCCTTAGTCTATTCCCTGAAAATCGTCGAGATCAGCTCACTATAAAATATAGCTACCATACAGCTGATTGTTCAGATATATGGTTTTGCACTTTTATTTTTTTTATAACTCCGAAAATAGTCATTCTGCGTGAAAGAGAAACATAAAGACTTTCATTCAAAACGAATAGGTGAAAAATTTTCTCATATACGATTTCCACATATCTGCGCATCAGTTATTGCACTTTTGTGCAGCCAAAGTTGAAATTTCACCGTAGGCATTTTTTTCAAGCCCAATAACTCATATGAGTCTTTCTTTTACAAATCTGACACCTATTGTAACCTTACACTGAACAATCAGTAGTATTGGAACTATATGTTATAGTTACCCGATCTTGACAATTTTCAGGGAATAGATTAAGATCAATACAGGTCGAAATTCTCTAAAGTTTCATGTCCTTAGCTGTTTAAATAGCGAAGCTATACCCCAAAATGTCCACATCTGAACAATCGGTTGTATGGCAGCTATATGTTATAGTCACCCGATTTCAATTATTTTCAGAAAAAGTTAAGGTAATGGTAAAATATGGTCATGTGCAAATTTTGGGCAATTTAGCTCATAAACTGACTGAGTTATTAACAAAAAAGTCCAAATTGATGGTACTTTTTAAATACCGTTATCTCATAAACCGAAGGCAGTTTGGAAAAACTAATGATGGCACTGAATTTAGAATGCCCCAATTAAGTAGGAACAACCGTCAAAATCCTTAAGCGAGAAAAGGGTTCAAAACCTAAGTAAAGTTTATAAACGGGAAAAAAATTACCTTCGGAGCTCTGAAATTTCTTTCCTAAATTTCTCGAAAACGAGAGCTAACTTTGACTTTCTGAAAACGCCATCGTATTCTACAGACATAAATTGTATAATTTATCCATTAAATTTTTAAATTTACTAATATTTTAAGGTTTTAAGTTAATAAAACTAATAGCCTTCAAAGCTATAAATATTAGTAAATAATCTCTTAAGCCTTAGTATTTAAATTACTCCTTTATATTTGTGATATTTTGACCTCCCTACAGTGTTATTATAATTAAATTTTTTTTTTGAGATAAAAAATTATTGCGGTTGCAATGTATGATATCGCTAGCTTAGAGTGCAAACTGTGTAAGTCCAATTTTATGAAAAGGCGTATTTTTATGTAGCACGCTAGAAAAACCAAATACGCACCACGCTAAACAAGTCTGTGATACTTGTCATATTTCTACTCGTTGTTATTCAGTGATACGCAAATTGTGTAAGTCCAAAAAACGAAGAAAATTGTGTAAGTCCAAAATAATTACAAGAACAGAAAATTTTTTTTTCATTTTGAATTTTTCTCATTTTTAGTTTTTTGTCTCTCCTACAAAGTTTGAAAAATTTGCACTCTAAGCTAGCGATATGGAGAATCCACCCTGCATCACATATATACACATCTATTCCGGTTTACGATCCACTTTCATCGGAGGTGAATCGGATCAAATGGCATTCTGCAATTCAATTGACGTGCGATGAACGTCAGATTTTTTCGAAGTTCGGAAATCGGCATTCTGGTTCACGATGGATCGGATTTTTGACAGTTTATCGGAGCGATTCTTTCCGTCAGCTTTTGTGTGTCGGAGGCAATAGAAATTTTGATTATTTTTGGAAATATTACCAATTTAATGTAATTAAACTATGATTTTTTAATTTATGCAACATTATTATACAAAACGGGCTTGGTTTAGCTATGCTACTGGCCTTTTCTTTGCAAAATAAGTGAACAAAAGGAATCTGCTTTAGTACAATAGACTGAATAGAGGAAAATAAGTACAAGGAGTTTCAATGTATTGAACTTTTATTTAATAATAACATTTATTATCCTTTTTAGCAATATTTATATATTATTGTTTAATAAAAGCTTCTGAAAATAATTTTAATTGTGTATTATTACTACGATCATGTAAGATGAGTGGGTAGCGCAACTCGGGCATAATTTCTATGCCAAGATGTACTCCTTTAAGCATTTTTGCCTGGCAATGCCCTACCTTAAAACTAGAATGCCCTACCTTAAAAAGGCCAACAAGTGCGATCAATTGCACTGTAGGTAAATTTTTAACTTTTGAAATATCAGAGAGAAACGCCGAGACACCCCAACTTAATTTTTGGCTATAGAATACGATGGCGTTTTCAGAAAGTCAAAGTTAGCTCTCGTTTTCGAGAAATTTAGGAAAGAAGTTTCAGAGCTCCGAAGGTAATTTTTTTTCCCGTTTATAAACTTTACTTAGGTTTTGAACCCTTTTCTCGCGTAAGGATTTTGACGGTTGTTCTTAATTAATTGGGGCATTCTAAATTCAATGTCATCATTAGTTTTTCCAAACTGGCTCCGGTTTATGAGATAACGGTGTTGAAAACTTACCATCAATTTGGACTTTTTTGTTAATAACTCAGTCAGTTTATGAGTTAAATTGCCCAAACTTTGCACATGACCATATTTTAGCATTACCTTAACTTTTCCTGAAAATAATTGAAATCGGATGACTATAACTTATAGCTGCCATACAACCGATTGTTCGGATGTGGACATTTTGGGGTATAGCTTCGCTATTTAAACAGATAAGGACATGCAAATTTGGAGAATTTGTACTCGTATTGGCCTTAGTCTATTCCCTGAAAATCGTCGAGATCAGCTCACTATAAAATATAGCTACCATACAGCTGATTGTTCAGATATATGGTTTTGCACTTTTATTTTTTTTATAACTCCGAAAATAGTCATTCTGCGTGAAAGAGAAACATAAAGACTTTCATTCAAAACGAATAGGTGAAAAATTTTCTCATATACGATTTCCACATATCTGCGCATCAGTTATTGCACTTTTGTGCAGCCAAAGTTGAAATTTCACCGTAGGCATTTTTTTCAAGTCCAATAACTCATATGAGTCTTTCTTTTACAAATCGGACACCTATTGTAACCTTACACTGAACAATCAGTAGTATTGGAACTATATGTTATAGTTACAGGTGTAGTTAATACAGGTCGAAATTCTCTAAAGTTTCATGTCCTTAGCTGTTTAAATAGCGAAGCTATACCCCAAAATGTCCACATCTGAACAATCGGTTGTATGGCAGCTATATGTTATAGTCACCCGATTTCAATTATTTTCAGAAAAAGTTAAGGTAATGGTAAAATATGGTCATGTGCAAATTTTGGGCAATTTAGCTCATAAACTGACTGAGTTATTAACAAAAAAGTCCAAATTGATGGTACTTTTTAAATACCGTTATTTCATAAACCGAAGGCAGTTTGGAAAAACTAATGATGGCACTGAATTTAGAATGCCCCAATTAAGTAGGAACAACCGTCAAAATCCTTAAGCGAGAAAAGGGTTCAAAACCTAAGTAAAGTTTATAAACGGGAAAAAAATTACCTTCGGAGCTCTGAAATTTCTTTCCTAAATTTCTCGAAAACGAGAGCTAACTTTGACTTTCTGAAAACGCCATCGTACTCTACAGACATAAATTGTATAATTTATCCATTAAATTTTTAAATTTACTAATATTTTAAGGTTTTAAGTTAATAAAACTAATAGCCTTCAAAGCTATAAATATTAGTAAATAATCTCTTAAGCCTTAGTATTTAAATTACTCCTTTATATTTGTGATATTTTGACCTCCCTACAGTGTTATTATAATTAAATTTTTTGTTTGAGATAAAAAATTATTGCGGTTGCAATGTATGATATCGCTAGCTTAGAGTGCAAACTGTGTAAGTACAATTTTATGAAAAGGCGTATTTTTATGTAGCACGCTAGAAAAACCAAATACGCACCACGCTAAACAAGTCTGTGATACTTGTCATATTTCTACTCGTTGTTATTCAGTGATACGCAAATTGTGTAAGTCCAAAAAACGAAGAAAATTGTGTAAGTCCAAAATAATTACAAGAACAGAAAATTTTTTTTTCATTTTGAATTTTTCTCATTTTTAGTTTTTTGTCTCTCCTACAAAGTTTGAAAAATTTGCACTCTAAGCTAGCGATATGGAGAATCCACCCTGCATCACATATATACACATCTATTCCGGTTTACGATCCACTTTCATCGGAGGTGAATCGGATCAAATGGCATTCTGCAATTCAATTGACGTCCGATGAACGTCAGATTTTTTCGAAGTTCGGAAATCGGCATTCTAGTTCACGATGGATCGGATTTTTGACAGTTTATCGGAGCGATTCTTTCCGTCAGCTTTTGTGTGTCGGAGGCAATAGAAATTTTGATTATTTTTGGAAATATTACCAATTTAATGTAATTAAACTATGATTTTTAAATTTATGCAACATTATTATACAAAACGGGCTTGGTTTAGCTATGCTACTGGCCTTTTCTTTGCAAAATAAGTGAACAAAAGGAATCTGCTTTAGTACAATAGACTGAATAGAGGAAAATAAGTACAAGGAGTTTCAATGTATTGAACTTTTATTTAATAATAAAATTTATTATCCTTTTTAGCAATATTTATACATTATTGTTTAATAAAAGCTTCTGAAAATAATTTTAATTGTGTATTATTACTACGATCATGTAAGATGAGTGGGTAGCGCAACTCGGGCATAATTTCTATGCCAAGATGTACTCGTTTAAGCATTTTTGCCTGGCAATGCCCTACCTTAAAACTAGAATGCCCTACCTTAAAAAGGCCAACAAGTGAGATCAATTGCACTGTAGGTAAATTTTTAACTTTTGAAATATCAGAGAGAAACGCCGAGACACCCCAACTTAATTTTTGGCTGTAGAATACGATGGCGTTTTCAGAAAGTCAAAGTTAGCTCTCGTTTTCGAGAAATTTAGGAAAGAAGTTTCAGAGCTCCGAAGGTAATTTTTTTTCCCGTTTATAAACTTTACTTAGGTTTTGAACCCTTTTCTCGCGTAAGGATTTTGACGGTTGTTCTTAATTAATTGGGGCATTCTAAATTCAATGCCATCATTAGTTTTTCCAAACTGGCTCCGGTTTATGAGATAACGGTGTTGAAAAATTACCATCAATTTGGACTTTTTTGTTAATAACTCAGTCAGTTTATGAGTTAAATTGCCCAAACTTTGCACATGACCATATTTTAGCATTACCTTAACTTTTCCTGAAAATAATTGAAATCGGATGACTATAACTTATAGCTGCCATACAACCGATTGTTCGGATGTGGACATTTTGGGGTATAGCTTCGCTATTTAAACAGATAAGGACATGCAAATTTGGAGAATTTGTACTCGTATTGGCCTTAGTCTATTCCCTGAAAATCGTCGAGATCAGCTCACTATAAAATATAGCTACCATACAGCTGATTGTTCAGATATATGGTTTTGCACTTTTATTTTTTTTATAACTCCGAAAATAGTCATTCTGCGTGAAAGAGAAACATAAAGACTTTCATTCAAAACGAATAGGTGAAAAATTTTCTCATATACGATTTCCACATATCTGCGCATCAGTTATTGCACTTTTGTGCAGCCAAAGTTGAAATTTCACCGTAGGCATTTTTTTCAAGCCCAATAACTCATATGAGTCTTTCTTTTACAAATCTGACACCTATTGTAACCTTACACTGAACAATCAGTAGTATTGGAACTATATGTTATAGTTACCCGATCTTGACAATTTTCAGGGAATAGATTAAGATCAATACAGGTCGAAATTCTCTAAAGTTTCATGTCCTTAGCTGTTTAAATAGCGAAGCTATACCCCAAAATGTCCACATCTGAACAATCGGTTGTATGGCAGCTATATGTTATAGTCACCCGATTTCAATTATTTTCAGAAAAAGTTAAGGTAATGGTAAAATATGGTCATGTGCAAATTTTGGGCAATTTAGCTCATAAACTGACTGAGTTATTAACAAAAAAGTCCAAATTGATGGTACTTTTTAAATACCGTTATCTCATAAACCGAAGGCAGTTTGGAAAAACTAATGATGGCACTGAATTTAGAATGCCCCAATTAAGTAGGAACAACCGTCAAAATCCTTAAGCGAGAAAAGGGTTCAAAACCTAAGTAAAGTTTATAAACGGGAAAAAAATTACCTTCGGAGCTCTGAAATTTCTTTCCTAAATTTCTCGAAAACGAGAGCTAACTTTGACTTTCTGAAAACGCCATCGTATTCTACAGACATAAATTGTATAATTTATCCATTAAATTTTTAAATTTACTAATATTTTAAGGTTTTAAGTTAATAAAACTAATAGCCTTCAAAGCTATAAATATTAGTAAATAATCTCTTAAGCCTTAGTATTTAAATTACTCCTTTATATTTGTGATATTTTGACCTCCCTACAGTGTTATTATAATTAAATTTTTTTTTTGAGATAAAAAATTATTGCGGTTGCAATGTATGATATCGCTAGCTTAGAGTGCAAACTGTGTAAGTCCAATTTTATGAAAAGGCGTATTTTTATGTAGCACGCTAGAAAAACCAAATACGCACCACGCTAAACAAGTCTGTGATACTTGTCATATTTCTACTCGTTGTTATTCAGTGATACGCAAATTGTGTAAGTCCAAAAAACGAAGAAAATTGTGTAAGTCCAAAATAATTACAAGAACAGAAAATTTTTTTTTCATTTTGAATTTTTCTCATTTTTAGTTTTTTGTCTCTCCTACAAAGTTTGAAAAATTTGCACTCTAAGCTAGCGATATGGAGAATCCACCCTGCATCACATATATACACATCTATTCCGGTTTACGATCCACTTTCATCGGAGGTGAATCGGATCAAATGGCATTCTGCAATTCAATTGACGTGCGATGAACGTCAGATTTTTTCGAAGTTCGGAAATCGGCATTCTGGTTCACGATGGATCGGATTTTTGACAGTTTATCGGAGCGATTCTTTCCGTCAGCTTTTGTGTGTCGGAGGCAATAGAAATTTTGATTATTTTTGGAAATATTACCAATTTAATGTAATTAAACTATGATTTTTTAATTTATGCAACATTATTATACAAAACGGGCTTGGTTTAGCTATGCTACTGGCCTTTTCTTTGCAAAATAAGTGAACAAAAGGAATCTGCTTTAGTACAATAGACTGAATAGAGGAAAATAAGTACAAGGAGTTTCAATGTATTGAACTTTTATTTAATAATAACATTTATTATCCTTTTTAGCAATATTTATATATTATTGTTTAATAAAAGCTTCTGAAAATAATTTTAATTGTGTATTATTACTACGATCATGTAAGATGAGTGGGTAGCGCAACTCGGGCATAATTTCTATGCCAAGATGTACTCCTTTAAGCATTTTTGCCTGGCAATGCCCTACCTTAAAACTAGAATGCCCTACCTTAAAAAGGCCAACAAGTGCGATCAATTGCACTGTAGGTAAATTTTTAACTTTTGAAATATCAGAGAGAAACGCCGAGACACCCCAACTTAATTTTTGGCTATAGAATACGATGGCGTTTTCAGAAAGTCAAAGTTAGCTCTCGTTTTCGAGAAATTTAGGAAAGAAGTTTCAGAGCTCCGAAGGTAATTTTTTTTCCCGTTTATAAACTTTACTTAGGTTTTGAACCCTTTTCTCGCGTAAGGATTTTGACGGTTGTTCTTAATTAATTGGGGCATTCTAAATTCAATGTCATCATTAGTTTTTCCAAACTGGCTCCGGTTTATGAGATAACGGTGTTGAAAACTTACCATCAATTTGGACTTTTTTGTTAATAACTCAGTCAGTTTATGAGTTAAATTGCCCAAACTTTGCACATGACCATATTTTAGCATTACCTTAACTTTTCCTGAAAATAATTGAAATCGGATGACTATAACTTATAGCTGCCATACAACCGATTGTTCGGATGTGGACATTTTGGGGTATAGCTTCGCTATTTAAACAGATAAGGACATGCAAATTTGGAGAATTTGTACTCGTATTGGCCTTAGTCTATTCCCTGAAAATCGTCGAGATCAGCTCACTATAAAATATAGCTACCATACAGCTGATTGTTCAGATATATGGTTTTGCACTTTTATTTTTTTTATAACTCCGAAAATAGTCATTCTGCGTGAAAGAGAAACATAAAGACTTTCATTCAAAACGAATAGGTGAAAAATTTTCTCATATACGATTTCCACATATCTGCGCATCAGTTATTGCACTTTTGTGCAGCCAAAGTTGAAATTTCACCGTAGGCATTTTTTTCAAGTCCAATAACTCATATGAGTCTTTCTTTTACAAATCGGACACCTATTGTAACCTTACACTGAACAATCAGTAGTATTGGAACTATATGTTATAGTTACAGGTGTAGTTAATACAGGTCGAAATTCTCTAAAGTTTCATGTCCTTAGCTGTTTAAATAGCGAAGCTATACCCCAAAATGTCCACATCTGAACAATCGGTTGTATGGCAGCTATATGTTATAGTCACCCGATTTCAATTATTTTCAGAAAAAGTTAAGGTAATGGTAAAATATGGTCATGTGCAAATTTTGGGCAATTTAGCTCATAAACTGACTGAGTTATTAACAAAAAAGTCCAAATTGATGGTACTTTTTAAATACCGTTATTTCATAAACCGAAGGCAGTTTGGAAAAACTAATGATGGCACTGAATTTAGAATGCCCCAATTAAGTAGGAACAACCGTCAAAATCCTTAAGCGAGAAAAGGGTTCAAAACCTAAGTAAAGTTTATAAACGGGAAAAAAATTACCTTCGGAGCTCTGAAATTTCTTTCCTAAATTTCTCGAAAACGAGAGCTAACTTTGACTTTCTGAAAACGCCATCGTACTCTACAGACATAAATTGTATAATTTATCCATTAAATTTTTAAATTTACTAATATTTTAAGGTTTTAAGTTAATAAAACTAATAGCCTTCAAAGCTATAAATATTAGTAAATAATCTCTTAAGCCTTAGTATTTAAATTACTCCTTTATATTTGTGATATTTTGACCTCCCTACAGTGTTATTATAATTAAATTTTTTGTTTGAGATAAAAAATTATTGCGGTTGCAATGTATGATATCGCTAGCTTAGAGTGCAAACTGTGTAAGTACAATTTTATGAAAAGGCGTATTTTTATGTAGCACGCTAGAAAAACCAAATACGCACCACGCTAAACAAGTCTGTGATACTTGTCATATTTCTACTCGTTGTTATTCAGTGATACGCAAATTGTGTAAGTCCAAAAAACGAAGAAAATTGTGTAAGTCCAAAATAATTACAAGAACAGAAAATTTTTTTTTCATTTTGAATTTTTCTCATTTTTAGTTTTTTGTCTCTCCTACAAAGTTTGAAAAATTTGCACTCTAAGCTAGCGATATGGAGAATCCACCCTGCATCACATATATACACATCTATTCCGGTTTACGATCCACTTTCATCGGAGGTGAATCGGATCAAATGGCATTCTGCAATTCAATTGACGTGCGATGAACGTCAGATTTTTTCGAAGTTCGGAAATCGGCATTCTGGTTCACGATGGATCGGATTTTTGACAGTTTATCGGAGCGATTCTTTCCGTCAGCTTTTGTGTGTCGGAGGCAATAGAAATTTTGATTATTTTTGGAAATATTACCAATTTAATGTAATTAAACTATGATTTTTTAATTTATGCAACATTATTATACAAAACGGGCTTGGTTTAGCTATGCTACTGGCCTTTTCTTTGCAAAATAAGTGAACAAAAGGAATCTGCTTTAGTACAATAGACTGAATAGAGGAAAATAAGTACAAGGAGTTTCAATGTATTGAACTTTTATTTAATAATAACATTTATTATCCTTTTTAGCAATATTTATATATTATTGTTTAATAAAAGCTTCTGAAAATAATTTTAATTGTGTATTATTACTACGATCATGTAAGATGAGTGGGTAGCGCAACTCGGGCATAATTTCTATGCCAAGATGTACTCCTTTAAGCATTTTTGCCTGGCAATGCCCTACCTTAAAACTAGAATGCCCTACCTTAAAAAGGCCAACAAGTGCGATCAATTGCACTGTAGGTAAATTTTTAACTTTTGAAATATCAGAGAGAAACGCCGAGACACCCCAACTTAATTTTTGGCTGTAGAATACGATGGCGTTTTCAGAAAGTCAAAGTTAGCTCTCGTTTTCGAGAAATTTAGGAAAGAAGTTTCAGAGCTCCGAAGGTAATTTTTTTTCCCGTTTATAAACTTTACTTAGGTTTTGAACCCTTTGTATGTATGATGTCGCTAGCTTAGAGTGCAAACTGTGTAAGTACAATTTTATGAAAAGGCGTATTTTTATGTAGCACGCTAGAAAAACCAAATACGCACCACGCTAAACAAGTCTGTGATACTTGTCATATTTCTACTCGTTGTTATTCAGTGATACGCAAATTGTGTAAGTCCAAAAAACGAAGAAAATTGTGTAAGTCCAAAATAATTACAAGAACAGAAAATTTTTTTTTCATTTTGAATTTTTCTCATTTTTAGTTTTTTGTCTCTCCTACAAAGTTTGAAAAATTTGCACTCTAAGCTAGCGATATGGAGAATCCACCCTGCATCACATATATACACATCTATTCCGGTTTACGATCCACTTTCATCGGAGGTGAATCGGATCAAATGACATTCTGCAATTCAATTGACGTGCGATGAACGTCAGATTTTTTCGAAGTTCGGAAATCGGCATTCTGGTTCACGATGGATCGGATTTTTGACAGTTTATCGGAGCGATTCTTTCCGTCAGCTTTTGTGTGTCGGAGGCAATAGAAATTTTGATTATTTTTGGAAATATTACCAATTTAATGTAATTAAACTATGATTTTTTAATTTATGCAACATTATTATACAAAACGGGCTTGGTTTAGCTATGCTACTGGCCTTTTCTTTGCAAAATAAGTGAACAAAAGGAATCTGCTTTAGTACAATAGACTGAATAGAGGAAAATAAGTACAAGGAGTTTCAATGTATTGAACTTTTATTTAATAATAAAATTTATTATCCTTTTTAGCAATATTTATACATTATTGTTTAATAAAAGCTTCTGAAAATAATTTTAATTGTGTATTATTACTACGATCATGTAAGATGAGTGGGTAGCGCAACTCGGGCATAATTTCTATGCCAAGATGTACTCGTTTAAGCATTTTTGCCTGGCAATGCCCTACCTTAAAACTAGAATGCCCTACCTTAAAAAGGCCAACAAGTGAGATCAATTGCACTGTAGGTAAATTTTGAACTTTTGAAATATCAGAGAGAAACGCCGAGACACCCCAACTTAATTTTTGGCTGTAGAATACGATGGCGTTTTCAGAAAGTCAAAGTTAGCTCTCGTTTTCGAGAAATTTAGGAAAGAAGTTTCAGAGCTCCGAAGGTAATTTTTTTTCCCGTTTATAAACTTTACTTAGGTTTTGAACCCTTTTCTCGCGTAAGGATTTTGACGGTTGTTCTTAATTAATTGGGGCATTCTAAATTCAATGCCATCATTAGTTTTTCCAAACTGGCTCCGGTTTATGAGATAACGGTGTTGAAAAATTACCATCAATTTGGACTTTTTTGTTAATAACTCAGTCAGTTTATGAGTTAAATTGCCCAAACTTTGCACATGACCATATTTTAGCATTACCTTAACTTTTCCTGAAAATAATTGAAATCGGATGAGTATAACTTATAGCTGCCATACAACCGATTGTTCGGATGTGGACATTTTGGGGTATAGCTTCGCTATTTAAACAGATAAGGACATGCAAATTTGGAGAATTTGTACTCGTATTGGCCTTAGTCTATTCCCTGAAAATCGTCGAGATCAGCTCACTATAAAATATAGCTACCATACAGCTGATTGTTCAGATATATGGTATTGCAATTTTATTTTTTTTATAACTCCGAAAATAGTCATTCTGCGTGAAAGAGAAACATAAAGACTTTCATTCAAAACGAATAGGTGAAAAATTTTCTCATATACGATTTCCACATATCTGCGCATCAGTTATTGCACTTTTGTGCAGCCAAAGTTGAAATTTCACCGTAGGCATTTTTTTCAAGCCCAATAACTCATATGAGTCTTTCTTTTACAAATCTGACACCTATTGTAACCTTACACTGAACAATCAGTAGTATTGGAACTATATGTTATAGTTACCCGATCTTGACAATTTTCAGGGAATAGATTAAGATCAATACAGGTCGAAATTCTCTAAAGTTTCATGTCCTTAGCTGTTTAAATAGCGAAGCTATACCCCAAAATGTCCACATCTGAACAATCGGTTGTATGGCAGCTATATGTTATAGTCACCCGATTTCAATTATTTTCAGAAAAAGTTAAGGTAATGGTAAAATATGGTCATGTGCAAATTTTGGGCAATTTAGCTCATAAACTGACTGAGTTATTAACAAAAAAGTCCAAATTGATGGTACTTTTTAAATACCGTTATCTCATAAACCGAAGGCAGTTTGGAAAAACTAATGATGGCACTGAATTTAGAATGCCCCAATTAAGTAGGAACAACCGTCAAAATCCTTAAGCGAGAAAAGGGTTCAAAACCTAAGTAAAGTTTATAAACGGGAAAAAAATTGTCTTCGGAGCTCTGAAATTTCTTTCCTAAATTTCTCGAAAACGAGAGCTAACTTTGACTTTCTGAAAACGCCATCGTATTCTACAGACATAAATTGTATAATTTATCCATTAAATTTTTAAATTTACTAAAATTTTAAGGTTTTAAGTTAATAAAACTAATAGCCTTCAAAGCTATAAATATTAGTAAATAAACTCTTAAGCCTTAGTATTTAAATTACTCCTTTATATTTGTGATATTTTGACCTCCCTACAGTGTTATTATAATTAAATTTTTTGTTTGAGATAAAAAATTATTGCGGTTGCAATGTATGATATCGCTAGCTTAGAGTGCAAACTGTGTAAGTCCAATTTTATGAAAAGGCGTATTTTTATGTAGCACGCTAGAAAAACCAAATACGCACCACGCTAAACAAGTCTGTGATACTTGTCATATTTCTACTCGTTGTTATTCAGTGATACGCAAATTGTGTAAGTCCAAAAAACGAAGAAAATTGTGTAAGTCCAAAATAATTACAAGAACAGAAAATTTTTTTTTCATTTTGAATTTTTTTCATTTTTAGTTTTTTGTCTCTCCTACAAAGTTTGAAAAATTTGCACTCTAAGCTAGCGATATGGAGAATCCACCCTGCATCACATATATACACATCTATTCCGGTTTACGATCCACTTTCATCGGAGGTGAATCGGATCAAATGGCATTCTGCAATTCAATTGACGTGCGATGAACGTCAGATTTTTTCGAAGTTCGGAAATCGGCATTCTGGTTCACGATGGATCGGATTTTTGACAGTTTATCGGAGCGATTCTTTCCGTCAGCTTTTGTGTGTCGGAGGCAATAGAAATTTTGATTATTTTTGGAAATATTACCAATTTAATGTAATTAAACTATGATTTTTTAATTTATGCAACATTATTATACAAAACGGGCTTGGTTTAGCTATGCTACTGGCCTTTTCTTTGCAAAATAAGTGAACAAAAGGAATCTGCTTTAGTACAATAGACTGAATAGAGGAAAATAAGTACAAGGAGTTTCAATGTATTGAACTTTTATTTAATAATAACATTTATTATCCTTTTTAGCAATATTTATATATTATTGTTTAATAAAAGCTTCTGAAAATAATTTTAATTGTGTATTATTACTACGATCATGTAAGATGAGTGGGTAGCGCAACTCGGGCATAATTTCTATGCCAAGATGTACTCCTTTAAGCATTTTTGCCTGGCAATGCCCTACCTTAAAACTAGAATGCCCTACCTTAAAAAGGCCAACAAGTGCGATCAATTGCACTGTAGGTAAATTTTTAACTTTTGAAATATCAGAGAGAAACGCCGAGACACCCCAACTTAATTTTTGGCTGTAGAATACGATGGCGTTTTCAGAAAGTCAAAGTTAGCTCTCGTTTTCGAGAAATTTAGGAAAGAAGTTTCAGAGCTCCGAAGGTAATTTTTTTTCCCGTTTATAAACTTTACTTAGGTTTTGAACCCTTTGTATGTATGATATCGCTAGCTTAGAGTGCAAACTGTGTAAGTACAATTTTATGAAAGGGCGTATTTTTATGTAGCACGCTAGAAAAACCAAATACGCACCACGCTAAACAAGTCTGTGATACTTGTCATATTTCTACTCGTTGTTATTCAGTGATACGCAAATTGTGTAAGTCCAAAAAACGAAGAAAATTGTGTAAGTCCAAAATAATTACAAGAACAGAAAATTTTTTTTTCATTTTGAATTTTTCTCATTTTTAGTTTTTTGTCTCTCCTACAAAGTTTGAAAAATTTGCACTCTAAGCTAGCGATATGGAGAATCCACCCTGCATCACATATATACACATCTATTCCGGTTTACGATCCACTTTCATCGGAGGTGAATCGGATCAAATGGCATTCTGCAATTCAATTGACGTGCGATGAACGTCAGATTTTTTCGAAGTTCGGAAATCGGCATTCTGGTTCACGATGGTTCGGATTTTTGACAGTTTATCGGAGCGATTCTTTCCGTCAGCTTTTGTGTGTCGGAGGCAATAGAAATTTTGATTATTTTTGGAAATATTACCAATTTAATGTAATTAAACTATGATTTTTTAATTTATGCAACATTATTATACAAAACGGGCTTGGTTTAGCTATGCTACTGGCCTTTTCTTTGCAAAATAAGTGAACAAAAGGAATCTGCTTTAGTACAATAGACTGAATAGAGGAAAATAAGTACAAGGAGTTTCAATGTATTGAACTTTTATTTAATAATAACATTTATTATCCTTTTTAGCAATATTTATATATTATTGTTTAATAAAAGCTTCTGAAAATAATTTTAATTGTGTATTATTACTACGATCATGTAAGATGAGTGGGTAGCGCAACTCGGGCATAATTTCTATGCCAAGATGTACTCCTTTAAGCATTTTTGCCTGGCAATGCCCTACCTTAAAACCAGAATGCCCTACCTTAAAAAGGCCAACAAGTGCGATCAATTGCACTGTAGGTAAATTTTTAACTTTTGAAATATCAGAGAGAAACGCCGAGACACCCCAACTTAATTTTTGGCTGTAGAATACGATGGCGTTTTCAGAAAGTCAAAGTTAGCTCTCGTT
Source organism: Urophora cardui (assembly GCA_960531455.1). Lineage (NCBI taxonomy): Eukaryota > Metazoa > Arthropoda > Insecta > Diptera > Tephritidae > Urophora > Urophora cardui. The sequence goes on from OY482673.1 coordinate 84,875,011, forward strand.
TTCGAGAAATTTAGGAAAGAAGTTTCAGAGCTCCGAAGGTAATTTTTTTTCCCGTTTATAAACTTTACTTAGGTTTTGAACCCTTTTCTCGCGTAAGGATTTTGACGGTTGTTCTTAATTAATTGGGGCATTCTAAATTCAATGTCATCATTAGTTTTTCCAAACTGGCTCCGGTTTATGAGATAACGGTGTTGAAAAATTACCATCAATTTGGACTTTTTTGTTAATAACTCAGTCAGTTTATGAGTTAAATTGCCCAAACTTTGCACATGACCATATTTTAGCATTACCTTAACTTTTCCTGAAAATAATTGAAATCGGATGACTATAACTTATAGCTGCCATACAACCGATTGTTCGGATGTGGACATTTTGGGGTATAGCTTCGCTATTTAAACAGATAAGGACATGCAAATTTGGAGAATTTGTACTCGTATTGGCCTTAGTCTATTCCCTGAAAATCGTCGAGATCAGCTCACTATAAAATATAGCTACCATACAGCTGATTGTTCAGATATATGGTTTTGCACTTTTATTTTTTTTATAACTCCGAAAATAGTCATTCTGCGTGAAAGAGAAACATAAAGACTTTCATTCAAAACGAATAGGTGAAAAATTTTCTCATATACGATTTCCACATATCTGCGCATCAGTTATTGCACTTTTGTGCAGACAAAGTTGAAATTTCACCGTAGGCATTTTTTTCAAGCCCAATAACTCATATGAGTCTTTCTTTTACAAATCTGACACCTATTGTAACCTTACACTGAACAATCAGTAGTATTGGAACTATATGTTATAGTTACCCGATCTTGACAATTTTCAGGGAATAGATTAAGATCAATACAGGTCGAAATTCTCTAAAGTTTCATGTCCTTAGCTGTTTAAATAGCGAAGCTATACCCCAAAATGTCCACATCTGAACAATCGGTTGTATGGCAGCTATATGTTATAGTCACCCGATTTCAATTATTTTCAGAAAAAGTTAAGGTAATGGTAAAATATGGTCATGTGCAAATTTTGGGCAATTTAGCTCATAAACTGACTGAGTTATTAACAAAAAAGTCCAAATTGATGGTACTTTTTAAATACCGTTATCTCATAAACCGAAGGCAGTTTGGAAAAACTAATGATGGCACTGAATTTAGAATGCCCCAATTAAGTAGGAACAACCGTCAAAATCCTTAAGCGAGAAAAGGGTTCAAAACCTAAGTAAAGTTTATAAACGGGAAAAAAATTACCTTCGGAGCTCTGAAATTTCTTTCCTAAATTTCTCGAAAACGAGAGCTAACTTTGACTTTCTGAAAACGCCATCGTATTCTACAGACATAAATTGTATAATTTATCCATTAAATTTTTAAATTTACTAAAATTTTAAGGTTTTAAGTTAATAAAACTAATAGCCTTCAAAGCTATAAATATTAGTAAATAAACTCTTAAGCCTTAGTATTTAAATTACTCCTTTATATTTGTGATATTTTGACCTCCCTACAGTGTTATTATAATTAAATTTTTTGTTTGAGATAAAAAATTATTGCGGTTGCAATGTATGATATCGCTAGCTTAGAGTGCAAACTGTGTAAGTCCAATTTTATGAAAAGGCGTATTTTTATGTAGCACGCTAGAAAAACCAAATACGCACCACGCTAAACAAGTCTGTGATACTTGTCATATTTCTACTCGTTGTTATTCAGTGATACGCAAATTGTGTAAGTCCAAAAAACGAAGAAAATTGTGTAAGTCCAAAATAATTACAAGAACAGAAATTTTTTTTTTCATTTTGAATTTTTTTCATTTTTAGTTTTTTGTCTCTCCTACAAAGTTTGAAAAATTTGCACTCTAAGCTAGCGATATGGAGAATCCACCCTGCATCACATATATACACATCTATTCCGGTTTACGATCCACTTTCATCGGAGGTGAATCGGATCAAATGGCATTCTGCAATTCAATTGACGTGCGATGAACGTCAGATTTTTTCGAAGTTCGGAAATCGGCATTCTGGTTCACGATGGATCGGATTTTTGACAGTTTATCGGAGCGATTCTTTCCGTCAGCTTTTGTGTGTCGGAGGCAATAGAAATTTTGATTATTTTTGGAAATATTACCAATTTAATGTAATTAAACTATGATTTTTAAATTTATGCAACATTATTATACAAAACGGGCTTGGTTTAGCTATGCTACTGGCCTTTTCTTTGCAAAATAAGTGAACAAAAGGAATCTGCTTTAGTACAATAGACTGAATAGAGGAAAATAAGTACAAGGAGTTTCAATGTATTGAACTTTTATTTAATAATAAAATTTATTATCCTTTTTAGCAATATTTATATATTATTGTTTAATAAAAGCTTCTGAAAATAATTTTAATTGTGTATTATTACTACGAATCATGTAAGATGAGTGGGTAGCGCAACTCGGGCATAATTTCTGTGCCAAGATGTACTCCTTGAAGCATTTTTGCCTGACTGTGTCTTTTTAAAGATTTAAAATATCGCCATGCGACATGATTTACAAACATTTGCACGAGAAACTAACAAATCGAAGAAACGTGCTCACTTTCTATATCCGTTCATGCTCAACGCGTCCTGGCGAGTCACAAAATTGCTGCTACACGATATGTACATATCGTTACCTTAATTCACAAAGGCCCTAATTGACACTTTTTTCGAAACTGCGTTTTTCGCAGATTTTAGTAGGATATATTAAAATACACCTTCCCACAAAATTTTATAGCGATAGTTACAAAAGTAACGAAGACTTTTTAAAAAGCCCTATCTGCATATGCTGAAAATCTATAAACTAAAAGGCCCTAGCTACATTTGCTACAATATGCAGTAGTACAAGGTGAAAGTGTTTGGCAGGCCTTGAGTTAGACATTATGGACTCCATGCATGCTTAGATGGCTGTTTTTACCAAAATCGTAACACTGTGTTATCAAATAATTTGCTAAACTTTTGTATGGAAAATAGTGTAACTATAGAACATAAATATTTAGTAAAAGGACATACACAAATGGAATGCGAGGCTACACATTCTCTTATTGAAAGAAAAATGTCTAAAAAACAAATAAACTTACCATCTCAACTTATAAAATTTATCCGCGAAGCTCGAAAAAATCCTAGTCCACTTCAAGTTCACCACCTAGAGCATAGCTTTTTTTGAATTTTGAAAATATTCCGAAAATGTACTCAACGATTCGACCTGGTATGTAATATGAATGTATATTCCTAGTGCGTTAAACATATCTAAAATTATATTATGGTGTTTCCTTTTCAGGAAGAATGTCAGGAGACTCCACAGTCAACATGCTTCGTAGTGCTGGAAAAACATCGATGTTTACGAGTATCGATATTTTCGATATTTTTGAGAAAAAACATCGATATTATCGATATATCGACCTTTATATTAGAGCTCTAGATAGCCGGGTATCGAACAATTCGAAAAGATCAAATTTGTCTGAGGCTCGTTTGTTGTTCAAATACCCGTACAAACATTCGAGCTTACAGACAAAAAAATTTGTATCAGGAAAACAAAAATAAAAAAATACATATGAAGACAACAAAAAAAAATAAACAAACGAAAAATACAAACTTCAAATGCCCGCATTGTTCAAATGCCCGTGCAAACATACGGGTAATAAACAAACAAACAAGTGTTCGAGAATTTGAACAGCATTTGTTCGGGCTACTCGAAAATGTTCAAAAAAATCGAGAGCTCTACTTTATATAAACCTTAATTTAACATATCTATATATAACAGCTTTATTTTTGGAAATGTCTGCATTCATTATTCATTATTGAATTGAACGAGAGTGACAGTCATTTATATTACTCTAAAAATTAACTAAATAAACATTTAAACTAAATATTTCAATTTATTATCAACAGAAATCTTTTTTGAAAAGGGAATTCAATAATCAAAAAAAAAAACAAAAAAGGTAAATTCTGTTCCACCCAGAAAGAGTAGGTATCAATTACAGTGGTTCACTGAAATATTTCGCATTTAAGTTATTTATAAAACCATGTTAAAGACTAAAAGGTTTGAAATAGACAAATTAATAACGCATTCTAAATACCTTCTACACTCAGAGAAAATAAATCAAAAATAAATTTTTTATTTTTATAATGCACGTTTTCAACCAAGTCATTTTATTTTAAATTTGAAATTTTTTAAATTAAAAATGAAATTTTTGGAATTAAAATGTATTTGGGATTTAAAAAGAAAATGTTTAAATTAAAAATAAAAATGAATAGAAAAAAACATAAGTTTTTGGTTCAAAATCTCATAGTGCTTAAAATAGAAATAAAAATTTTTAAATTTAAAATGTTTTTTCTTGATTTTGCAATTCTACAATGAACATTTAAAAAAAAATGTTCGTATTTACATTACTTTTAAACACAGGAATTTCTACATAGGAATCAAATTTAAAAAAAAATCTCCAAATTTGGGGAACTACCCACAAAGCGGCAATGCTGCCTTTTACCAGCTTCTTTCCGCGTTTATCAGTGATGGATCCATGACCGTCGATATATCGAATATCGGAAAAAAATATCGATATATCGAAAAAGTTCAAAAACATCGATGAATCGATATTATATCGATATCGCTTCCAGCACTAATGCTTCGTGCCTTAGGATATGATCCTTCGGGACAAATATTTTATAAAACTGATATAACATCTGAGTACCAGCCGCTACCTCAGAGAGCCAGCAAAAATTTTGAAATATTAAAGCCCAGCTTATTACATAATCAACAACTTCCAATCTCTAAAAAGAAATGGGAAAATCTATAGGATCTCAAAATATCATTACCTAAAGATTGCCATTCTTTTTATGAAAACTTGCCCTTTAAAAATTAATGAAATTTTCCTATATTATGTATGTATGTACATATGTGTATTGAAATTAATATATTAATTTTACGATATATGATGTACATTAGACATATACGCCGCCGATTGACGCCGCCGCCGCCGCGCCGATTACCTTCATAATCGGCCGCCGCCGCCATAATCGGTGAAATCGGCGTATCGGCGCGGCGGCGTGCGCTGGCGCGCCATACCCTTATGGAGCGAGATGTGTACATATTTTCCTAGTTTTGCTAACTGCTAAAGTTCTTGAAAATTAAAAAAAAAAAAAGGAACCAATCGACGTGTTTTGACCTCAGGAACACGAAGCTGAATGCGGAAATGTTTTATTTTTTGCCGGTCAAAAGTTATTAACAAAAACTTTGGCTGTTCCCTACTTTACTAGCCTCAGTCCTAAAGAATTTAAGCTACTGGAACATTTCAGTTCGTTGGCTTACATAATTTTTTCTCAGATACGGAACTTTTCTGGGATCTCTTCCATTTAGTCCTACTTATCGAGGTCTGTTCCTAATTGTTCTACTCAAAACTACACCATTTCAACCCTCCTTGATATCATTAGATGCCGAAAATGATCCCAAACATGCCTCCAGAATCGAAAACTCATAGTTTGAACGTAAGAAAGTTACTGTTTTTGAGTAGCCCTCACAGTTGTCGAACCTCAGCCCTATAGGGAATATTAAAGAAGACGATGGGGGATCAAAAATGGAAAAATAAGCAAGAGTTATGGAAAAAAAAATTAAAGAAGCTTGGTACTTAATACCAGTTGCAAATTGCGCTGATTTGGTCAACCCTATGCCCCGAAGAAGTAAGGAAGTTATAAAAAATAAAGGAGCTTCAACTAAACATTAGATTAAATCTAGCTGCAGCAGTAATATTGTAGTTTATTTGGAAAATCAATCGAATTTAAAGTTTGTCCCTATTATTATTTCCAACTTAAATTATACATTTCATTATTTTTATTCATAAAAATTAAATTATTATACAAAAACCACCCCAGAGTCATTGAAGCATGTCCTCTCCGTATAAGCATCAATAGTTGTAATCTTTTGCAAGCAACATGCAAAAGAACACCACAAAAATTGAGGAATTGCCTACAAAAAAATAAGCGACCAGTTAAAAAATAAGCAGCAAGCGTATAACTCGGTAAGTCATAACCAACTTGAAAACAGTGTTGAAAAGTTTAAAAACGTGCGTCATTGTGAATGGTCAACGGAAATTAATTGGAAAATTTCAAAACGTCAAAAAATCAGAAATGAAAAAATTTCCCAGCCAGCATTTTTTGAAAATTTTGATCAAAAAATATTCAAATATCATACGCCCAGATGATTAAAAACGATCAAATTTAAAAACATTAGGTCCGTTTATTATTAGCTAGTTATGAATAGTTAGCCAAGTTTCGGCTGGAAAATCGTTTCTTGAGTCAAAAAAAATAGCAGAAGAGAGCCATTGACAGCTCCAAATTTCAGCTAGTGAAATTTTCCAAAGTAAGAAACAGCTGTTGAAAAAATAAACAAACGAATACTTTTGATTTTATTACTTTTGAAATTTTCTGAATTTTTGAAATAGAAATAAAGAAAATTAAATGTTTTTTTACAAAAAATAACCACTAACAGTCAAAAATAGCATTCAAATTACTAATCGCTAACTTTTACTATTATTCCGTTTCTTGATTTTCTGCTCGTTTCGCTCTTTATGAGCGCAATTCTTTCCGTTCTGCTCACTTGACAGCTAGCTGCTAGTTTAATAAGAAACAAACCTATTTTCTATTGGAATATGAGTGAATCGTCGGGAGAAAAATGTACCCTAAATATGACTATTCTTAAGTAATCATTTATGATACATATTTCTAAACATTTTTCAATAATTTTTTGATCAAATTTGATATCATTGAAATCTCCTACTTCATTTTTTTTTGGAATCGAAGATGCGCACTTTGCTTCAAGCATGTAAATCCGCGTCCAATAACAATAGACGAACAGGAGCCAGTCCATATTTCGCTCCATTTATGGAAAAAAGAGAAGAAATATTTGGGCAAACCGCAATAATATGAAATAACCACACGGTTCATTATGGTTCCTGGCCATTTGGTATAAAATTTTCATCGATCCCGCCACAATCATCGCCGCCCTCATCACATCTGACGCCTTTATCTCAAACATCATCGCCCTCATCACCATCGTCGTCTTCATAACAATTATCTCCACCACCACCATCCACCCAAAACCGTCCCTATTACAATCATCTCCGTCGTCACTGTCATCATCACCATCACATCGTTCATCCGTCTCACAAAATCTATCCACACGCAAAAGGCTTGCAGCTCGAGGAAGGTATTACGAAGGAAATTTTGAAGGCTAAATTTGGAAAATACCTCGAAATAGAAAAAAGAAATCTAGATCTACTGGAGAAATTCGCAAATAAATAAGTAACGCCTTTTTTCTTTCCATTAATACACATATTTAATTTTTATTTGGAACGATTCTACCGACATTCATTAGTTAAATATGTATATGTACATAGAAATTTAAATAAATTTTAAAAACAAACCGCTTTTTTTGTTTCCTTTAATAGCCCTGTAAAAAATATGCGATTTGTCCCGGACTCCTCTCTTTCGGGTACAATTACTCCTCAATTTTATAGGGAAGGGTGAAAATGTAGACAAATTGTTGACAATTGTACTCAAAAGGTTATAAAGAACTTCGAAATATGATTTTGTTCAGATCTAAAAGGGTACAATTAGTCTCCACATAGGACATGCTCAAACAAAAGGGAAAACTTCATTCCATATAAAGAGACCACAAGTTGTATTAGCCGCATGCTCCATTGCGAGTGATCCCGGATACATCCCGAATTAGTCGAATTTTTTGCAGGGACAGTGTCAATGAAAAAATTCAAATTATGAGATCTCACTAGTGTTGTAAATGAATCACAATTTAAAAAATTCCTCAACCATACCTCAGTAATCCCTCAATAAAAGCAGGTAGTGCATTCTTTTGTAGGTTGCTTACAAAAGATTGCCACTAATATATGGTAATTATTATTTGGTCTTAAAATGAAATCAATAGAGAATTGCAAAATTTTGTCCCTATTATTTTTCCAACACTGTATATACATATATTTATTTTAAAGTGCCTTATATATATATAAATATGTACATATGTAAATATATGTATGCATGTTTATTATCATACAAAATAAGCAAATGAATTTAAATTTACCCTTACATATGGATTTGTGTATATTCTTTAATATTTATTTTCTTTATTTTATATTTTAATTTATGTAACAATTGTTTTTTGCTGTTAATAAAAAAGTTTCAACAATTTAAGGTGGAAATTAGTTTATTTATTCCATTCAGCCAGCGATATTAAGGTAACTAAATAAAATTAATATTTGAATAAGGATTGTGATTTGTAGATTTGGGGCAGGCGCGCCGGCGCGAAAAAGCACGCCGCCGTCGCCGCCGCCGCCGGAATCACTGTCGGCGTATATGTCTAATGTACATATATATTTGTGTTGTTGTGTGGCCACTGTGGTGCAGTGGGTAGAGTGCTCGCCTGCTATGCCAGAGGTCTCGGGTTCAAATCACGGTCCGAGCAAAACACCAAAAAAAAAATTTTCTAATTAGTAAAAATCAAATTATTGGGTTTTTTAAGAGCAGCGGTCACCTCTCGGCAGTGGACGGCATACCCTCCGAGAGTATTTCTGCCATGAAAAAGCTTCTCACAAAAAATGCATTCGCCGTTCGGAGCCGGCATAAAACTGTAGGTCCACCCAATTAGTAGGAAAAACAAAAAGGAGCACACCTCAAATTGGGAGAGAAGCTCGGCCAAAAAACTCGCCAGAGTTATAATAGCGCCATTGTATTATTATTATTATATATATATTTACAGTCTTAAATGTTATTTATAATGCGCTTTGAAGTTATTGGAATCAATTGCAGGTGAAAATTTGTATAAATATTCAAACCACAAAAATCCCTAACTACAGTTTTTTTTCTAAATTCGTAGTGTAAAAAAGCCCTATCTGACACAAAATTGCCAAAATACAATGTATCTAAAATTTTTCTTCAAGATCTACTTCAGGGCCTTGTTTATGCAGAAACTGCATTTTTACAAACTCACAAAAGTCTTTTATTTTCATTTTAACACGTTTTTTGGCTCTCCTGTAAAAAAATTATTTTGTCAGTTAGGGCCTTTGTGAATTAAGGTAACGATATTCATGATTTGATTGATCGCAACCTGGATCCCAAATTTGCTTTTATATTTTGCGATCCATAAAAACTTGTTGATATGCGAAGAGTGTAGAGCGTCATCCATAGATTGCATCAGTATAACATATTATGTACTATAAATAGTGTAAAACAAACAAACTGCAAGAGGTTTTCGCATGAAACTTTGTGGGAATAAGCTGTAAATGTTATTTTCACTAAAGTTGGCATTTTCATTGCCATTGAGTTCATGGAGTTCATGGAGGAAAATTTGTATATAATGAACCACGATCCTATCACAGATCGTAAAAAAAGTCGCTCTCGCCAGACGATTATAGTGCAAGAGATATTCCTTGTTAAAGCAATGTGTATGTAGAAGACTTTTTGTCACCGGCCTTCGGCCGCGCTTCAAAAAAACCTCAGCCGGCAGAATTCTCCTTTTGGAAAACTTTAATATTATAATTTAATAATACTAGTTGAAAGCGTTAAAGGTAGATGAATTATCATCCAAAGAATATTTCCTGAAAGTTTCACTGAAAAATTTCTAGTAGTTTGTAAATAAATAAAATTGGTTCATTCTACCCAAGCTTAGCCGGTGTATTCTAATCCATTTTTTAACCATTTAATATATTCTTTCTGAAAATTTAATCTAAAATTTACTGAAAATATAAATTTGCTGTCAAAAATACAAATGTGCTGTCAAAAAATACATATTATTTCGCATAAACGCTATCTAACACTGAGTTTAACACTTAACAACACTTATGTTGGAAACGTCGTAAACCAGAATACCAATTTTCGTTTTGTCGTAGTAGTCGGCGTCGCCGCGATCGGAGTTCCGAGGAACTGTAGAATAGCTGTGATAATTAAATAAGACCATCGAATTTTTGTAGTTTGGTTAAGGGCATGGTTCATTCCGGCAGTTTTCTGACAAAAACTAATCTGACTGTGAGCGAACAACACCAAGATCGCGGAATTGATTTCTAAGGCTGTGTGCTAATGTAAAACATTTTACTCGTTGGAAAAATGAGGTGTCTAAATTTTCTATGGTTATCGTTTAATCATTTTCGAGAGTTTTTTTCTCACCTTGACTTGCGTGCATACCTACAGGCGGCCCAGATACCAAATTTAAAGCTCTCTTAGGTATGGAATAATCGAAGGAAATGAAATTAAAATTAAAAATTTAAAAAATTAAATTTTTTGTTGCATTAAATTTATTATAATATTATCGGCTTCAATTTTATCTCTCGCTTATTTGCGTATGGCGGTTGGTCGCTATCTTCCATTAATTATATTTCTATTCACATGCATGTCAATTGCCAAAACTGACCTAGCGTTCGAATTCACCACTAGGCACGGATAAAACTGCGCTCAATGGTGGTAGTGCCAAGACTGACTTCCGCCCTACCTTAAACCAACGCTGCCCTACCTTAAATTTAGGTCTGGCTACGGCCCTGGTCCCAACTAGTGCAGTTGTTGTTGCGCAAAATTTTGCAAATATTCGTTGAATAAAAATGTAAACTTGAATTGAAATACATACATATACATTAAGGTGGAGTGAAAACATATGGAGATTTTTTTTGTTCTTTTTTTGAACGTACCAGCAATGAAAAGTTGCCTTTATACGAGTTAATGAACCCCACACAATTTTATGGCGATAGGACGACGTTTTGAACTGCCCCCAGCCCGGCAAAGTTGAAAGCAATAAGCACGATCTGGTACAAATATGAAATTTTAAAAATTATAAAATCAAAAAACGAAGTATGAGGATTGATAAAGATGGCTAAGCTGAGTATTAAAGTGAATTTATTCTTTCTTGAAACAACAACAACAAAAGTTATTAAAGGTCAAAATTTATATTATGCAATTTTTAAATTGCAATTACTTAAAAACTACTGAACCGATTTCGAATGTTTTTATGCCGTTCAATAGGTATTTGGATTCCCTTTAATTTAATATACATTTTATATTTGAAAAGTAAGGGGGGTAAAAGGGAGGTTGACCCCCGCAGGCGGTGTTATGGAACCCACATAAAATGTATATCAAATTAAAGGGAATCAAAATGCCTATCGAATGGTATAAAAATATTCGAAATCTGTTCAATAGTTTTAAAGTAATTGCAATTTAAAAAATGCATAATTTAAACTTTGACCTTTAATAACTTTTGTTGTTGCTATTTCAAACAAAAATAAAGAGGTCTCCTCTTTCTTCTGCGCTCAGCGGGTTTCGACAGAAATACTTTCTTGGCCGGAGGGCCTTCTTCTATTCTCAAGATATGACCTGCCCAGCGGAACCGCTGGATCTTTATTCGCTGAACAATGTCGATTTCTGCGTACAGCTCATTGTATATCTCCGTCGATACTCGCCCTCGCCAACGCGAAAAGGTCCATAAATCCTCCGAAGAACTTTACTCTCGAATACTCCAAGCGCCATATCGTCTGCTGTTGATATAGTCCATGCTTCTTCGCTGTACATGAGGACTGGAACGATGAGTGTCCTGTAGAGTGTGGTTTTTGTTCGTCGAGAGAGCGCTTTACTTTTCAATGGCCTACTTAGTCCAAAGTAGCATTTATTGGCAAGAGTGATTCTTCGTTGGATTTCAGTGCTGACATTATTTTTGGTGTTAATGCTGGTTCCCAAATAGACGTCCTTAACGGTTTCGAATTTGTAGCTGTTAACAGTGACGTGGCTGTCGAGGCGTGCTGTTTCTTTGTGTGATGACAGGAGGTACTTCGTATTGTCCTCGGTGACCACCAACCCCATTTTATTAACCTATTTATCCAGCTTGGAGAAGGCAGAACATACGGCGCGCGTGTTAGTGCCAATGATGTCGATGTCATCGGCGTACGCCAGCAGTTGAACACTCTTGTGGTATAAGATGCTTCCTGCACGGTGAAGTTCTGCAGCTCGTAGTATCTTTTCCAGCATCAAATTACACTCTTGTGGTATAAGATGCTTCCTGCACGGTGAAGTTCTGCAGCTCGTATTATCTTTTCCAGCATCAAATTGAAGAAGTCACACGAAAGGGAGTCACCTTGTCTGAAACCTCGTTTGGTCTCGAACGGCTCGGAGAGGTCCTTCCCAATTCTGACGGTGCTGGTGGTGTTAGTCAGCGTCATTTGGCATAGCCGTATAAGTTTAGCAGGGAAACCAAATTCAGACATTGCGGCATATAGGCAGTTCCTATTCGTGCTATCAAAAGCGGCTTTAAAATCGACAAAAAGATGGTGTGTGTCGGTTCCTTTTTCATGAGTTTTTTCCAGGATTTGGCGTATTGTGAAGATCTGGTCGATGGTAGATTTACCAGGTCTGAAGCCACACTGATAAGGTCCAATCAGCTTGTTGACGGTGGGCTGCAGTCTTTCGCACAATACACTTACCTTATATGCGATATTCAGAAGGCTTATCCCACGATAATTGGCGCGTACTGTGGAGTCTCCTTTTTTATGGATTGGGCAGAGCACACTTAAGTTCCAATCGTTGGGCATGCCACCATATTCTGCATAGGAGTTGATGCATGCTCCTTATCAACTCTTCGCCGCCCTGTTTGAATAGCTCGGCTGGCAAGCCGTCAGCTCCCGGGGCTTTGTTATTTTTAAGCCGAGACATTGCTATTCGCACTTCGTAATGATCGGGTGGTGGAACATTCCTACCATCATCTGCTATTGGGGATTCGGGTCGAACATCTTCTCCTTCCACAATTTCACTGTCGCCGTTATCTAGCAGGGATGAGAAGTGATCCCTCCACAACTTAAGTACACTCTGGACATCAGTTACCAGATCGCCGTTATCATTCCGGCAGGAATTCGTCCCGGTCTTGAAACCTTCAGTCATCCGCCTTACTTTTTGATAAAATTTTCGAACATCATTCCTACCCGCCAGCATCTCAAGCTCTTCACACTCGCGCCTTTCGGCCTCCCTTTTCTTCATTCGAAAAAGGCGCCTCTCCTCCCTCTTAGCCGTTCGATAGTGCTCCCATAAGCTTCGTGTTGCGCCCGCACGCAATGTAGCCCTGTAGGCGGCGTTCTTTCTTTCCGAGGCGTCGTGGCATTCCTTATCGTACCAGTTCTTTTTTCTGCGGGCTCACTGGTATCAAATAGTTTCCTCAGCGGCGGTACGAAGTGTACGAGCGATGCGCTCCCATTCCTCGGATACATCGTTTGGTGGAGAGTTGCTCTCAGAGAGCAGGAGTGAGAGCCGGGTGGAGTATTCGTTGGCTGTCTGCGTCATGTGCAGTCTCTCGACTTCAAACTTTCCTTGCTTCCCTGTTGGCACATCTTTGCTGCACAGAGGCGAGTGCGCACCTTGGCCGCCACAAGATAATGGTCAGAGTCGATATTGGGACCACGGATTGTGCGCACGTCTAGGATGCTGGAGCTGTGTCTGCCGTCGATCATGACGTGATCGGTCTGATTTCGCGTTTTTCGATCAGGTGACAGCCATGTGGCTTGGTGTATTTTTTTGTGCTGGAATCTGGTACTGCTAATGACCATGTTTCGGGACCCGGCGAAATCGATCAGCCTCGTCCCATTAGGGGTAGTTACGTCGTGGAGACTGAATTTTCCGACTGTGCCACCAAAGATACCTTCCTTGCCTATCCTGGCATTAAAATCGCCAAGCACCAAGCGCCAAGCTTTTTATCGCGGCGGGGGCAGCAATATACACTGAGGGAAAAACAACGTATATCTAACAAAAACGACGTCAACTCAACAAAAAAATAGTCATGATAGTCAGCCTACCTTGAAAATTGTTGCATCGACTATAATAATTGTTATTTTCATATTTTACAAATATTGCAATGGCAACAACCGCATTTATATTTAATATGACTGTGACGATTGCCAATTTAACATATACCTAATGTGAGTGGATAATGCATCAGGACATTAACTATTATTGAATATTATTTGAAACAACATTAAAATGCCAATTTGAAATTGTTGTGATGTTAGTTAAAAGCGCTTTTATTGTTAGGTTAACAATGATACGTTGATGTAACGTAGCTATCGTAGTTATTTTAAAGTGAACATTATAGGGGTGAGCAATAACACGATTTTTTGGGAGTTGACACATAAGCACTGACTCACTAAAAAGAGTCGACTCACTGAGTTGGCACGATTGTGCTACAGCACATATTACTTTCGTGATATTGTCAACCAAAAAGTGTTACTGTGTGCTATGAGAGACTGTGTCAGTGAAAGAGTTGCTCCGATGATGAATTGATATTTGTGCGAGAATGGCCAACCAATAATAGAATTGAAGTGATAGGTGTGGGTGGGCAAATATATGGAAAATTAATTAGTTAATTAATTAATGTCGTTTTCGTTGTTCATTATTGATTTAGACCTATGTAGCTCTGAGATATAGGGTATTTAGGGATTTTTGAGATGTTCGTAAAGTATACATATTGGGCTATCTGATGGATAAATAAAATATACATATGTGTGCCAATATAAACTTAGTTGATAAGATCAATTACAAATTTCAAATGAATGTATCTTTTTATATATGCACGATATACGATAATGGGTTAAAGTCCAAAAGTTGGAAAAAATCATCTAGTTTCTGAATATCATAACCAAATTTATCAAAATTAAGGGGAACAAGTAAGGAAGCCTAAGTTCGAGTGGAATCGAACATTAGATACTCAGCTGTATGCTTTCATTGTTTGTTTGCGTTTGATGGAAACGCGGCGTATTTTATTTATATATAAAGTGGGCGTAGCCACGCCCATTTTCAACATTTTTATCAGTCATCCAACTAAGCATATGAATATTATTCTTTGTGCAAAATTTCATTCCTTTTTGACTTCTAGTTACAAAGATGTCACGTTGCAAATTCCAAAAGGTTGTTCCAGAAATATCTTTGTTAAAAAGTAGGCGTGGTCATAAACCAATTTCAATAAATTTTTGCGTGTTTATTAACAGAAGTTATAAAAGTGTATAAACCAAGTTTCGTCATAATATCTCAATTATTTGTCGAGTTATAGGCTAAGAAATCTCGTATATTCCTTTGTCTAAAAAGAGGCGGTGCCACGCCCATTTTCCAAAATTTTTCTATTTTATGTTCCCGGTCTATTGCGGAACTCATGCCACAAAATTTAAATGAATAATCTTTATATTTGACAAAGATATCGCTTAAAATATTTCTACTAGGCCACTTTATAATACCCATATATAAAAGTGGGCGTGGTCGTCAACCGATCTCGCTAAAATTGTCAACATGTATTACCACAAGTAATAAAAGTGTACACACCAAGTTTCGTCATTATATATAAATTATTAGTCGGGTTATGGGCTCAGAAATCTCGTATATCCCTGCTTCTAAAAAGAGGCGGTGCCACGCCCATTTTCCCAAAATTTTTGTGTTTTTTCGTTTTATGTCCGCAGGTGGTAAACAAGCGTAATTTTAATTAGAGGCTGAAAATAAATAAAACAAGGTAACAAATTTTTTTTAAAAAGCTTTAATTTAATATTAATATAAAAATTTACTAAAAAGGAAAAAAATAAATTTTTATTATTTTTGAACAAGATTTATATTAGTCCTTAGTTCATTTGGATCTTGATTTTAATCTAAGCATACATTTAACGTATTTCTTCAAAGCATTTCTGTATATGTATCAACATAAATAAAAGCGCGGTTACTCATTAGATATTCATGTTATGAAACAGTATTGGTGAAATGGAAGGAAAGCGATAAAAACTTTAAATTCCAATTACGTAAGATATGCACTACGTAAAGAGCACCCACGCCCTTATATATGTTGATACATATACAGAAATGCTTTGAAGAAATTCGTTAAATGTATGCTTAGGTTAAAATTAAGATCCAAATGAACTAAGGACTAATATAAAATAAATCTTGTTCAAAAATATTAAAAATTTATTTTTTTTCCTTTTTAGTAAATTTTTATATTAATATTAAATAAAAGCTTTTTAAAAAAAAATTTTTACCTTGTTTTATTTATTTTCAGCCTCTAATTAAAATTACGCTTGTTTACTTAAAGTAAAAGGATTGCTATGATCTCTCAAGGAATGAGATAAGGAATGACCCAACGGAGGAATACCAAATGCCAATAAAGCGTGCAATAAAACAGGCAAAAAATATAGTAGACAACAAGATAGCCTACACTCTCACGGCAATGAATCCATCGGCCCCGTCACTGATCGCACTATCTAAAATCCACAAAGCAGGAACACCTATGCGACCAATAGTAAACCATAAATCGGCACCAGGATATAGACTATCAAAACATCTAAATATGCTACTAACCGAGAGACTGGACCTGTCCAATAAATACACAATCAAAAACACGACGGAACTAGTCAAAAAACTGAACAACCTGAAGGACTCGAAATTGGTATCGTTTGACGTGAAAGATCTATACCCTTCGATACCACTGACAGAAACACTAAAAACTCTAACTAAAATATTTACAGAAAAAACGAACAGAGACATTGCAACAGAGATCGTAAATACACTGAAAGTAACTCTGGACCAGAATTATTTCAAATTTGACAATAAAATATACAGACAGACAGACTCACGACCTTGGGAATGGGTAATCCCACATAAGCTATCCTTATGGAAGTATTTATGCAACATTTGGAGGAAAGTTACATGGAAGAACTGGCGAAAAATCTGGGGGAAAATTTCTATGCCAGGTATGTAGACGACATCATCTGCCTCATATCGGAAAATAAAGAAGAACAAATTTTGGAATACCTCAACGGCCAACACAAAAATATAAAATTCACCATGGACGCAGAGAAAAATGGAAAAATTAAGTAGTTGACCTCACAATTAAAATAAACAAAGAGACTAACAAATTTACGAAATATACAGAAAACCCACAGCAACAGATACAGTAATACACAATAAATCTAGCCATCCTCAACAACACAAGAACGCCGCTTTCAGACATTTATTAACACGACTTTAACGGACCCCGTTAGAAAAGGAAACTTACAACAAGGAACTCAGCACAATATACACTGAGGGAAAAACAACGTACCTATATCCAACAAAAACGACGTCAACAACAAAAAACAGTCAGCCTACCTTGAAAATGGCAACAACCGCATTTATATTTAATATTACTGTGACGATTGCCAATTTAACATATAATGTGAGTGGATAATGCATCAGGACATTAACTATTATTGAATATTATTTGAAACAACATTAAAATGTCAATTTGAAATTGTTGTGATGTTAGGTAAAAGCGCTTTAATTGTTAGGTTTTAAGGCTGGTATCGACCTCTCAAGAAACAGCTCAAGAAATTTTTGGATTTATTTCTTGAGTAAAAAATAGTAGTAGGCAAGAAATTTTGACGTTTAGTAATCCACCGTGAATACCAAGTGGAATGAAGAAGAGCATCAAAAACGTAAACAAAATAAACCTTTTTGTAAACATAAGCAATTAGTAAGTTCTTAAAAAAATATTAAATAAAAGCTTTAAATATATGTTTTCAATAGTTTTATTTTGTTGTTATTTTAGGAAATCATCGAAAGCGACGAGGATGACCTTATATTACTGTTGAACTGTGGTATATAGATGGCCGGAATGGAATAAAATATGCATCATTAGAAAAATTGTGCATTTTATTTTTCGTATCTTTTTTGCCATTTTCACTAAGGATTTTCACGATTTTTTTCAACACGCAACAAATGTCAAAATTTCTTTAAGAAATAAATGCTCGATGATATATTTCTTGGCAAAACCTGTGTTGCTGTGTTCGCATTACGTTGAAAAATAGTATTAAAAAAGTGTATCAAATTTCTTGAGAGGTCGATACTCGCTCAAGAAAGTTTCGCAAGAAAAATTTCTTGAGCATTTCTTGTACGTCATTTTATATGGAACTTTTGCGTTTCTTGAGAGGTGGATACTAAGCTTTAAAGTGAACATTATAGGGGTGAGCAATGACACGATTTTTTGGGAGTTGACACATAAGCACTGACTCACTAAAAAGAGTCGACTCACTGAGTTGGCACGATTGTGCTACAGCACATATTACTTTCGTGATATTGTCAACCAAAAAGTGTTACTGTGTGCTATGAGAGACTGTGTCAGTGAAAGAGTTGCTCCGATGATGAATTGATATTTGTACGAGAATGGCCAACCAATAATAGAATTGAAGTGATAGGTGTGGGTGGGCAAATATATGGAAAATTAATTAGTTAATTAATGTCGTTTTCGTTGTTGATTATTGATTTAGACCTATGTAGCTCTGAGATATAGGGTATTTAGGTATTTTTGAGATGTTCGTAAAGTACACATATTGGGCTATCTGATGGATAAATAAAATATACATATGTGTGCCAATATAAACTTAGTTGATAAGATCAATTACAAATTTCAAATGAATGTATCTTTTTATATATGCACGATATACGATAATGGGTTAAAGTCCAAAAGTTGGAAAAATTAAGGGGAACAAGTAAGGAAGTTCGAGTGGAATCGAACATTAGATACTCAGATGTATGCTTTCATTGTTTGTTTGCGTTTGATGGAAACACGGCGTATTTTATATAAAGCGAGTGCCGCATAAAGTGGGCGTAGCCACGCCCATTTTCAACATTTTTATCAGTCATCCAACTAAGCATATGAATATTATTCTTTGTGCAAAATTTCATTCCTTTTTGACTTCTAGTTACAAAGATGTCACGTTACAAATTCCAAAAGGTTGTTCCAGAAATATCTTTGTTAAAAAGTAGGCGTGGTCATAAACCGATTTCAATAAATTTTTGCGTGTCTATTAACACAAGTTATAAAAATGTATAAACCAAGTTTCGTCATAATATCTCAATTATTTTTAAAGTTATAGGCAAAGAAATCTCGTATATTCCTTTGTCTAAAAAGAGGCGGTGCCACGCCCATTTTCCAAAATTTTTATATTTTTTGTTTCTATTTTGTATCTATTGTGGAACTCATGCATCAAAATTTCTATGAATTATCTCTATATTTGACGAAGATATCGCTTAAAATGATTTTATTAGGCCACTTTATAATACCCATTTATAAAAGTGGGCGTGGTCGTCAATCGATTTCGCTAAAATTTTGAACATGTATTACTACAAGTAATAAAAGTGTATACACCAAGTTTCGTCTTAATATATCAATTATTTGTCGAGTTATAGGCTAAGAAATCTCGTATATTCCTGCTTCTAAAAGGAGGCGGTGCCACGCCCATTTTCCAAAATTTTTGTGTTTTTCGTTTTATGTCCGCAGTTAAACTCCTGCCATAAAATTTCAGTGATATATCTTTATATTTGACAGAGATATCGGTTAAAATGTTTTTATTAGGTCACTTTATAATACCCATATATAAAAGTGGGCGTGGTCGTCAACCGATTTTGGCAATTTTTCGTCTAAACATTTGCCATAGTAAGTAAATCACGCCTACCAAATTTCATCGATATATCTTCAACGGTTTCTGAGTTATGACTAGGGCAACCAAAATATTGCTCTAAAAAATGCTTTTTTTGGAACCAAAAAATTGCCGTTAAACTTAAAGAATTGGCACTTTTTAGCCTTAAAAATTTTTTTTATTTCAGTTCATTTTATTAAAACATAAAACAAAATAAAATAAGAGCCTATTTCATAATGAACCTCTTAAAGCTCCTTTTGTTAAAAGTTCCTTTTAGTTAAAGAGCCATTTAATCGTACTTTAAAGTAGGAGTGATTTCATAATAATTTGTACTTGCAACAATAAAAAATGTTTTTCAATATGAAAGTGATTTTGGAATATTTCATTTAAACCAAAGTAGCTTGGATAAAAAAAAGCTCGATTTCGATGAAATAAACTTTTCTGAAAACTGCATTATTTTGCGAAGATTCCTGTATAGTTTGATTAAAAAGAAATTTAAGCTATCTTGAAAATACCAGGGTCTAAACTGGAAAATCCGTGACTAAAAAAAATAAAATTCCACTTTAGGCGATCTTGGTACCTTCCCTATGGCTTGCACTAAAAAACTGAGTACACCATTCGATTAAGCCGTTAATTTTACATGAGAATATATATCTTTTGTTTTTTTATTTTTAATTATGTGGTTTTTTCATATATGAATCTAAACCTATAATGGAATTTAAAAAAAAATCGCTGTTTTTGGAGTAGCCCACTCAGTTTTCTTTCTAAAAAAAAATAAAAATCAGCTTAGTTATCCTACAACATCCTATTTTCATATTCTGTGGCCAAAGGGGTATGTTAGATCAAAAAAACGCATCTAATGTACGTATTATGTTTATTTCATTTCTTATAAACGCGAGTTTATATTTCCTCAAACTACAAAAATTGTAATTGATGCGTTTCATTACAATTACTTGTAATTGATACCCAGGCGCGGATCCAGGATTTCGGCAAGGGGGGAGGGTTTGAAAATTAATTTTTTTGGAAGATGTTTTTTAAGGGCAGACGCTGGTGAAAATATGGACTAATACTACCTACTATTATTATTCTATATACTAGTTGCGCCATTTCCCGCACCTTAAAAACGCCAAACTCAAAACCCTCCAAATTAACAATATGTATGTCATCACATAAAGTGCAGGAGATTTCAATTGAAGTATTGATCATCAATTTCACTTACCCTTGCATTTAAAGCCAAAATAAATAAGAATATATGTATGTAGTATTTTTTGGTTATATTTATATTTTTAATAGAATTTTTCTTGTTCTTGTTTTTATATACTCAAATTTTTAAAAGGTTAATTTAAACAAGAATTGCGAAATACCTCTGAAAAAGGCAATTTCTCCAACGATTCAGACATTTCTGACCAAATTAATTCTATACAATCCCGATAAAAATAGGGATAAGAAAAGAAAATAAATTTTCGATTTGGCAATTTGCGAATAGCATTTGACAAATTTGATTTTGTGCACGTGCGTCCAAAGGTACCTACATGAACTTTTTTCGCATGTAGGTACATATTTTGGATGTTATGTGGTGTGCCCAGTATACATGAATAAAATATATATTTTTTTATTCATTTTTAAATATTTTTTTAATTTTGAAATAAATAAAAAAAAAAACAAAAAAAAATACAAGCCACAGGCAGGATTCGAACCGCGATCGACAAAATGCGAATCAAAGCTACGCCAACGAGCGTATGTTGTGCATGTCAAACGCTGAACTTTAATTATATTTCTTTCAACTACCTACTATGCTTGCATCTATTTCGATGGACTACAAGTGCGCAATTGTCTTTTCACACATATAAATATGTGCATATAAAATATAATCTGAAAATAAATTAAAATAAATGCCGAGTTTTTCCTTTGGACAGCTAAACCCATCCAACTATTGCTTTTGGAATGATAGAGTTTTCCTTGATCAGTTTGAGAAATTTGGGCGCAGAATCTATAAAGGCATTAATTTGGGATCTATGATAAACCACAAGGGGGGAGGGGGTATATATAACTCTATCATGTTCTCAACATGCTCCCCCGCCGGTTGTCTCTTCTCCCTGAGCTCCACCTCCAATTTGTCGAGAGCTTCCCTGGCGTCGGCCACCAACCGTCGTAATTTTTGGCGGCGGTTTTGCGACGAGCGGCTCTGGATCGAACGGTTGGGTGGTGGTACTCGGCGCTTGTTCCGCACGCGATGTAGTAGGATGTGGTGTCCCAGGCCGCATCGGCGACTACTAGATGCCGAATCACATGCTCCAGTGGTGTGAGAGGTGGCAAGGCAGTTGACACAATGCCGGTGCGTCTTCGCGCACTCGTAGCGCTCCTCGGGCTTCATAGCCAAAAATGCGCAACATTATCGCAGTACGTGACGGAGCCCGCATAACCGGAATTTTGGCTGCTCCTGCCGACGTCGAGATCTGTAATTATAAATATGGGTTTTTCGTTTTCGTTACTAAATAAATGAACATAAAGGACGTTGAAGAGAAGGGTGAAGAGTCGAACTGATTAAAATAATGATAAAGGAGAGAACACACGTAATGTGTAAAGAATTGGGGTATAGCAAGTCTAGGCAGGAGGTAGCACACAAAGTTTGGTTATATTTCGGGTGAGAACTCCTGATTGGGTCTTGATTTCCACAACGCGAATAGAACATTACTTTTTTTTTAAATACCCTAAAATTTCAAATCTAAGTAAAAAAATTATTTTTTAAATAAATTACATTAAAATTATAAAAATTGTGTTTTTTGCTTATTAGTTGAAATTAAAATTTTTTTTTTTATTTTTTTTCTACTAAAACGAATTCGAAAAAAGAAAAACTGTTTGACTGAAAGTTCTTGGAAATGTTCCGAACTTATTTAAGCTGTAAGGAAAAAAAATTTTTCCGTGAGAAATTTGTTAAAAATTATAATATAGTAGTTAAAAGTTCATTTTGGGCTAATTTCTCATAATTTAAGGCTAATTTATCTGCTAAAATTCAAAAGCACTATAGATGTTAATACATATTCTGAAATGTACGTAAAATACCTTTAAAATAAGCCCAATATGATGTTTTTCCTATAATTCTATCAGAAGCTATGAAGATTTTTTGGCCAAACTCTACATTCATATGGCAAAATATCTATTTTGCAAAAGTCGGGGGGGTCAAAATCGGTTTTAGAGCTATGGTTTCTTGGGCAAATTTTCTTAGAATCATCAGTAGATTACGTTTTTGCTATACTCCTGATGCAAAAAAATCCATCCATACAATTTGACCCGCTCTAGTATACTTATTTAAAATCTGTACTCTTAGGGTTTGGATCCCCACGGAAACTCCCATTTATAAGGTAACGGCACAGGTGGGAGACGAAATAGATAAATGCAAATATCAAAAAGTTTATGCGTACCAAAGACTTTATACCATTTATGAATGATAGAAATTAAATTTTATCTGTTTAATTGAATAAGTTACAAATACTCAAATTTATCTTGTGCATATGAACAAACCGTTGCACACTGGGGCCGAGCGTGCTCAAAATTCAGTTTTTAAATAATGAGTTTTTCAAAAGAATAAAAACGCAGTATTGTTCCCTATAAAATTCTACACTTCGGGCCTAATTTTCAGCTTTCTATCGTTTTTCAGTTGGGAGTTATCCATACACAAACATGGCAAATTTTCCAAAAAATATTTTTTTTTCCAAAGTGTGAAATTTTAATGTGTATTTGAAATAGTTGGTGTAAGAGAAGGATATAACATTTTATTATTCTGCTTTTTCCATAACATTAAGTGAAGCTTACATAATCAATGAGTTTTTTTTTTTGGAACTAGATGTTTTAAAAAATTTTTAGTATAAAACTAAACGTACCTCTTTTTTTTTAAATATTTTTTTTCAAAATGGATTTTTTTAATTTGCGCAAAAAAGTAGCAAATGTAAAAATTCAGCAGTAAAATATGGTCCTTTGTGACAAAGAATCCGAGTTCAGAACCAAAAGCAAAGTGCGCATTTAAAAAAAAAAGTGAGTTTAAAAATTGCATTCCAATTTTAGTTAAAAAAACACCTATATCTGGTTGAATTTGATTCTGTTCTATCTTAAATTTAGTTGATCCATTATTTACTGGTTACTTTAATTACAAATTGTGGTTAAGGCTACTTGTCAAGCCAGGTTTCTTTA
Organism: Urophora cardui; assembly: GCA_960531455.1. Lineage (NCBI taxonomy): Eukaryota > Metazoa > Arthropoda > Insecta > Diptera > Tephritidae > Urophora > Urophora cardui. The sequence goes on from OY482673.1 coordinate 84,898,649, forward strand.
ATTTAGACTTGTAAGTTGGATTACAATATGAGTTCTTTGAAGCACAAGTTGTGTTACTCCAATTTTGTTTTTTTTTATGTTAGGCATGAAAATGTGTGGGGAAATACGTGTTCTGCTTAAACGCTAACGGTGAAACTCCTAATTCCAAAAATTCCTAAACATACTTGTGACCACAGAAAATTTTTAATATCTCGAAACAAAAAATTGGAGAAAACCATTTTTGTATACATACATATGTACATGCACCTGCATATTTCATCAATGGGTTAATAAATAGCCGCTAATGGGTTAATACAATACACATTGGCTATTTTTGTACAGACATACTAATATAATAATAATTTAATACAATGGCGCTATAATGACTCTGACGAGTTTTATGGCCGAGCTTCTGTCCCAATTCGAGGTGTGCTCCTTTTGTTTTTCCTACCAATTGGGTGGACCTACAGTTTTATGCCGGCTCCGAACGGCGAATGCATTTTTTGTGAGAAGCTTTTTCATGGCAGAAATACTCTCGGAGGAGAAATACTGCCGAGAGGTGGCCGCTGCTCTTAAGAAACCAATAATTGGATTTTTACTAATTAGAAAGTTTTGTTGGTGTTTGCTTGGACTGGGGTTTGAACCCGAGACCTATGGCATAGCAGGCGAGCACTCTACCCACTGCACCACAGCGGCCACCATACCACAGACATACTAATTTTGATTTAAATAATTTGTTTACAGATCTTAAAAAAAACTGGTCACCAATGGGTTAATTCTCGAAAGTGGAAAAGTCACATCAAATCCTCTTACATGTGACATACCTATTCAGAAAAATAAAGATTTGAATTCCCCACAAGACCCTAGTGGACTGGATCAATTGATTTTGAGCGATACGCTTCATTTATAAATAAAAATGAAATAAATATTCTTTCTAAGAAAACTCGAATCAAATTTTTTCAATCCGTAAAATATATCAGTAATGAAATGTCACCACACGAAGGCAAGTACGGTTTTTTGAAAATATTGGGGCGCGGCTTGATTTGTTTGCCCAGGGCGCTTCTAGAGGTAAATCCGCCCCTGCACACATGCATGCATACCCATCCTTACCTGAAAACTCGCGTTATTGAGTTATGATACTTTCGAAGTAAATAGGCTAAAATATATATAAATATTCTATATAAAATTGCAGTAGTTAATATATTAGCGATTTTAAAGCATGAACATATGTCAAAACTGCTCATCAATGCTTTTCTCTCTAGCTACACATGTGTACATATGTATGTACATCCGCGCATGTACACTTCGTCGAAAAATATTAATTAGTGAAAAGAGCGCGCGTGAATGATGAAACTGACTAAAAAATTGAGGAGACCTTTTTTTATTTTTTTTTATTTGATTTCAAACTTTTGGAATTTTTTTGATTTTTTTTACCCTGCAAAAAAAAAAAACAATATATAATAGAACCTATATAGCTAATTCAAAAATGAGCTGCTGTATTTCATATTGTGAACCATTTTCTATATTACAGATGTAAATTGGATGATAGATCTTCTATACACTTTATTTTTTTTAATTTTGAATATGTCATTATAAATGTAATTTGAAAAATGCACTTTTAGCCAGTTAGGAGAATAATTAAAACACGCGAAGGCGCGCGTGAAATTAATATTTGTTAATGTGATCTGATAAAGAATATGTTAGTTCATAACACAAAAAAAACCAAGATACCTTTTGTTTTTGTTTTTTTTATTTTATTCCTTAAAGTTGACGAAGAAAAAATTTTTTCTATATTTTTTATCAGTATTTGAAAAATCATATAAAATCAGATTTCAAAGTTAGAAGAAACGAGATTACTTCCTAAAAAAGTAGAGGTAATTTTCTATATTTAGATGTCAAAACCAAATATATACGTCGACAAATGGCTTAGATAGAGCTTTTCGTATCAGGTCATAAAATTCATAATTTATATGACATATTTTTTGTTCAACTTTGAGCACCCTGTATGGCTAAACGAAACGGAACTCAAAAAATTTTACATGGGTTTTTTTTTTGGTCCCATAAGATGTGTCGATTGCAGTTAAAAAATATTTATTTATCACTACTTTAATTTCGAATTTATTTTTGGCCAAAAAATCCCATTGTGTGGCGGAAAAAATATAAATATTTTAAAGAAATTTGGTACACAGATTGTAATGGGAACAGAGAAGGTGGGGGTTGAAAATAAGGCACATGTATGTATTTCGAAAAACACGTAAAACATGATATTAAGTCACTAATAAAGCCCGAGAGATGGAATTTCATCCATGACCTTATGCCGTTATGAGGAAATATGCTGAAATTTAAAAAAATGGGCCAAGGGGGGCAAATTTTCAAAGATTTATAAGTCAAAATTCATGAACTGAAGCAGATAAATCGATTAAGCTTCGGTCACTGATTTGCTTGCCAAGGCAAACGTGTGGAAAAAAAATTACCCAAGTCGGTCCCTGTATATAAAAATATATGTAAAATATATAAAACTATAATGCACATACCTATATAGGTATAATAAAAACATTTTATGCGATATCTTTGTCAAACATATGTAGGTGATTCATTGAAAGTTCCATAAGTTTCACTGTAGACATAAAACCAAATAAATATAAGTTTTTTAAAATGGGCGTGACAGCACAAACCATACCGACTGGCGCCACGTATGTTTTGTCTTTTTTTTGCGCAAGATGCGCACGGGTCCGGCTATTCTATAAATATTTTGGATCTTCCTTGTCTTTATATTAATGGGAAATGTCTTAAATTTGTATCTAAGGTAACAAATCTTGGGTTTGTTATCAACTCCAGTCTATCGTGTGATGATCATGTTAATTCTGTTGTTAGTAAAGTCTACTATGTTTTGCGTAATCTGAGAATATCAGCGTCATTTACCCCAGTTAGAATGCGACGGCAGCTTGCTATACAATTAATACTACCAATAATTTCCTACTCAGAGTGCATTTACAGCAAGCTGAGTTCTAAATCTGCATATAAAATTGAGGTTGTATTTAACCATCTAACTCGTTATGTCTTTGGGCTAGCGAAGTTCGATCACATATCTGAGTGGAGGAAGCTTCTCTTAAGCCCATATGACACTTCATTTTTTTTTTCTGGTATTCTACCAGGTTTTTTGTGTGAAGGAGATGGTCAAATACAGTTTTGCGTTGGTGCAAGCGAGCAAGCTATATTGAAAAAAACCAAACAAAATACAATCTAGGCGATTAAAAACCAACGAGCCAGCTTGTATTTCGGTAGGTTTTTTGGCATTCGGTCATTTTTTCTGACAATTGTTTCAATTTGACAACTAGAAAATAAATTATATTTAAAATAAAAAATATATGGAAATACAAATTTTAAATTTGCCTCTTATAAGCTTCTGCTTTGGCCGTAAGGGTAAAGAAGAAGTCCGCAAGAAAAATGATATTGCGTACTGGCTTCCCTTTATAACACGGAATACAAAGCTATCCTGCCCTTTGGGTTTCATAACTTTTTTATTTCAATAATTTAAATCAAATTTCCAAAAAAAAAAAATAATTTTTGAAATAAATTTTATTTTCATTTAGTTTGAAGTTTAATGTCAATCAAATTATTTTTGAGGGAGCATTTGTCTCTTTTCAACCTATAGAAGAATTGTTTTTGTATTTTGACTTTCGGTGGGTTTTCAAAACCAAAAAAACCAGGGAAAAAATGTAGTGTCATATAGGCATTAGGCTGTGAAATTCAAGATTATTTTAAAGCAAGAAATTGTATTTGTATAAGCGACTTACGCACTTATACGTATGAGCGAACACACGCACTTACACTATGTATAAGCAGCTCACAGCTTATGTTATGTTCAGACACAACCTTAATTGAACATTAAGAGCCTTCATTCAATTTTCAAGCCCAATGATTCTCAATTTACCATACAAAAATTGACCAAGTTAATGCTTCATTAGAAATTAATGAGGTGTTAATGAAGAACAATTCTGCATGCAACCCTGTTAAAAGGCTTGTTTCATAAGTAAAATGAAATGTCATGAAAAGAGAAATGTGATTAGCGTCAGTGTCCACTAAACAGGTTGGTTCGTCAGATCAGCTGCATTCTTGTTCTTCTTCATCACCTATCAAATTTGTTTTTATTTCTGCTTATTTTATACTTGCATTCGTGTTTACGATTGGTAAAAATTGTGAGATGAATGTCAAATTATTTCGTCCTCCTTGCAATTTTGACATTTAGGTCACGAGAGTTTGATATTCAGCTCACGGCGTGTATGTGTGTATGTATCGTGAGCCGACCTGTTAAATGGGCCAAGTAAATTAAATATGTCTGAACACCAAATCTAAAGATGTTCAATCAACCCCAATTGACTTAATTAATTTTTATGTCTGAACATGATATTACACACTTATGCTGCGCAAGCATTAGCTTTTCGTGCGTTGATCATTGTTTGCATGCAAGCATGCAAGCAATTCTCAACCGTTTCAAGCGATGTTCTGCTTAAGTAGCATAAATGTACACCCTGTAGCCAATAATCACTATTCCAAATACCCTACACAACATTAAACAAATACTACTCGCCAAACCCCGCATTTTAATATTACTGAAAGCTTAGACAGTATTCTTCTATATAGGATAATGGTAGAAAGAGTGCCTGCCTACTTGTATCTTAATTTAAAATTTACAAAATCTGTACGTGTTAATAATTTGATTGTTCCTAAGTATAATTATCTAAGCTCTGCAAGGCTATTTTTTGTCAATTCTATCCGCATATCGAATTCTATACCTGGGTAGATCCGCAGTAGCATGAATAAGAGCAACTTCAAAAATGTTATATATATGTTTTCCGTGAACATATAAAATAAAATAATAATAATAAATATATAAATGATATATTAGATGCTCAGTTTTCGCTATCTACTTAAATAAACTAGGGTTTTATTGTTTTTCAAAGTATTCTCCAGCATGACATATACTTTTGCATGCGCTAAATCCAATTGTCGAAGCACTTTTTCCACTCCGATCGAGACGCCTCCAAAACATGGTTTTTGAACGCTGAACAGCATCTTCTGGCGACGAAAATCGTTGACCACGCATTTTTTCTTGATGAGCGGGAATAATAAGAAGTCATTGGGTGTCAAGTCAGGGCAGTACGGCGGATGACCCATCAATTCGACGTTTTTGCCGGCCAAAAAGCGTTGGTTTGAGCCGATGTGTGAGAGCTCGCTTTGTCATAGTGAACAATGATTCGTCTTCTCTTGTTCGTTTTTCGAATTTCTCCGAAGACTTCAGGCAAACAAATTGTGGTGTACCACTCAGAATTGACCGTTGACCAGATTTGCCGAAGAAACAGGCGACCATTTACTTCGAAGTGCTTCTTCCACGAACAACCTTCGTTGGATTTGGCTCATCTTCAAAGACCCACACGGTCGATTGTTATTGTGTTTCGGGTTCATACGCATAGATCCATGATTCGTCACCTGTGACGATCTTATAAACGTCTTTTGAAGCACCGCGATTGTATTTTTGCAACATTTCTTTGAACCAATCGACACGAGCCTTTTTTTGAGCTACAGTGAAATTGTGCGGGATCCAACGAGAACAAACCTTTTTTACGGCCAGGTGTTTATCCAATATCGAATGTATGCTTGTGGGAGAAATGTCATGTATGTCACATGACGATCTTGCATTATGAGTTCACGCACGGCATTAATGTTCTCTGGCACAACGGCCGTTTTTGGACGACCTTCACGGAATTGGTCTTTGAGCGAGCATCGGCCACGATTGAATTCATTATACCAATTTTTCACAGTAGGATAGGATGGTGCTTCATCGCCATATAAAGATATAAGTTCATCAACGCACTCTTGTGATAATCCACGTCGAAAGTTGTGAAAAATGATCGCACGAAAATGTTCACGAGTTAATTCCATTTTTTTTTTTTTTGCCAAATTAAAATTTTCAAGCCACTGTAAACAACAAATGATGGTCGTACGCCAAACCGTTCTGAGTACGATTATGCTAAAAAATGTCAGACTTTCCAATGGAAATGTCAGATTTCACCTGGCAACACTTTTTCATTGGTAGGCTAAAAATATATCGAGCAGCCCTCGTACTATTATATTCTAGTCAGATATTATTAACAAACATTTTGTAACAATTCCTAAGTTTTCGGTTATGGAAGGAACCTAAAATTTACTCCAGGAATTCAAGTTTGGACCAATGCTTTCGTGTAAATGGAAGTAAACTACAACAGCGCACATACATAGCATGATTCAATTAAAGAAGATTGTGCACTCAGCCATATTCAGCAAAATATTCATCCGTGAGACTAGGTTCATTTTGGTTAGTACGTCATCAACTACGTTATCGACGAGAAAGAAAATTTGCAAACGGGCAAAAAAATACCTTTATTGAACTATTATTCACACAAATAAATACGCGGCACTTCATTTTTCTTTACTTAAAATAGTTTTTTAATATAAATTTCACATTCATCGCACACAATCTTTAGTTATTAGAAAACCGGAAACGAAGCTGTGTGAAAGAGAATTTATGTTACTACGTCACTAAACCAGCTGATTCTGTCAAATTTTGGATGAACGCATAGTGGGACCGCTGAATGCACAATCTGGTTATTTGTTAATTCATGCATAGGTAGATTTTTAAGTTTTATGTGGCCTAAAATATTTAATTGTCTACATCTATTCCAAATTGCTTGTTTAATGCAAAATTTTAATAATTTGTGTTAAAAGTCGATTTTATTGAAAAATATATACAGTGACTCAAAAAAAAAACAAAAATCATACGCCAGAGTTTTTAAATTTATTTCAAAAAGTTCTGTCAAAAATTTTACTTTCTTATTTTAGTTTAAAGATATAGATATAGGGTGTCCCGTTCATGTATGAAAAAAAGTTTTTTTCGAGCTACGCTATCGCAAGAGGTATCAAAAGTTGCGTAATTGAATACAGATCACAATAAAAGTAAAAAACCCGGAATTGAATTCGATCTTGAGGGCTCTACCGAGATCTGAAATTTTGTTAATTTCATATATTTAGAAACCTAAACTTTAGAGCTAAAATAATAAAAATGTCATACTCAAAAGTTATTTTATTATTGAGATTAACCATATAAGTACAGAGAAACAAATTAATTGCATTTAGTTAATTTAAAAAACTTAGGATTCGAATATATTTTTGTGTCCAAATGTTGGTATTTCTGCTTGAGATTGCGCCTATAATATTCCTTTGAACCAGTGGGGATATTTTTGGCTTCCGTCCGCGTGTTTATACTTTTGTATTATACAGTGTTGCCACTTTAGCTATTTTGTAGCTAGATTTAGCTATAACTTTTGGCGTTTAGCTACAGATATTTGCGTTTAGCTATTAGCTATTTTTGTTAGCTTTTTTTTTAATAGCTTAGCTATTTTTAGCTATTTTTCTTAATTTCTTTATTTTGCGCATCAGTTTATCATTTTAAGCTAATGAGTCATCTGCGAGTTTATGAAAACTTGAAAGTGTATACTTATCCTTATGATTATCAAACTATACAAAAGTTGATAGTCTGGCATGCCTTCCTTATTTTATCGATTATTGGTGCATTCATATGCAAGGTTGATTTTTCAGAACTTTATTATCAAGTTAATTGAGCAACTCCGCCAACGCTTACCGCAGAATATTCAATCTTTAAAAAATATTGAATTTTTTTCTGTAAATAAGCCAAAAATATTTGACACTTTCAAGGATGAAAAGGATCACTTTAACACGGAGGAAATCACTATTTTAGAAATGCAATGGAAAAACTACACGCATACCCATGGAAGGGAACTACCTCTACAATAAAGTTTTGGGTAGACGTAAGGAAGCTTAGAAATGCTCTTAACGAAAATCCGTTTGAAGAACTACAATCTTTTGTGTTTAATTTTCTAATCCTACCGCTTAGTAATACAGAAATAGAGCGTAGATTTTCTGTTATGAACGTAATAAAAACAAAGCAAAGAAATAGAATGCAATTATTTATGTTAAACTCTCTATTGACTGTTAGGTATGGTCTAAAAAGGCTTGAAAAATGTAGTAATAACTTTAAAATTCCTAACGATATTATTAAAGCAATGACTTCAATTAATAATAATTCAACTGTGAATTAAATGAAGAAGATATGATTTCTGAAATGTTATTGAATCAAATTTTTAACTAAAGTTTAAATATTAACTAGTCGCTATTATAATTTATTTTAATACTGCAATTGAATGTACATACATAAATACATACATATGGAATGAATTGATTTTTTTCATTGTAATAATCTTATTATGCGACGTACATATATAAGTACATACAAACAAATATATGTATGGCTACAATATATAATATATGTATATATAAATATTCATATATGTGAAGTTGTTTTATGTCACGTCTTTTTAAATAAATCATTATTTGGCTATTTTTGAAAAAAAAAAATTTGGCTATTTATTTTAGCTATGAAAAAAATTATTTAGCTATTTTTAGCAATTTTTTTTAATTTAATTTAGCTATAAGCTTCAAAATATTCTGGCAACACTGGTATTATATCTTACAGCCTACAAAAAAAATTCAGCACGTTTGTGGAGAATATATGCAAAAGCAAATACACACTAACGTTAATGTTGAAAATGAAAAGGCAAAAGTGGTGAAAATTCAACAGCTTGCACAGAGTCTCAATGGTCGAGCGTGAAAATGCGTTGGGACATTGCGGCTGAAGATGGAATGTACTCGGGTTCAATCCCATTGGCATCCACTTCCGAAAAGAGTGCTGATGATCGAAAATGGTTTTTCGTGAAATAGCTATACACTCAACCTTCGCTGTAAATAGTTGTTAAATTTTTTTCCACTTACCCCAACAAAAAAAAAATTGTTTGAACATTTTTTCAATGTATCTTTTTTTACCCCACCCGCACCTGTCCGCAGCTGATTTTCATCAGAACCATAAGAAAAGACTACCCACTATTAAAAAGAATCAAAATTTTGAGGCAATCGGAAGCGATAATATAACTAAAATGCTTTTGAATTAAAAAATGAAAGCTTCAAAATGGTGGGTCTTTTATTATGCTAGGTTGACGATTTCTTCAATAAATAAGGATATTTGCCTGAAGCACTCGAATCCATGTTGTTTACTTTGATAACTGTCTTTGTTCACGATTCAACTTGACCGCTGAATTCTACTAGTAAAGAAACGCACCTATATTCAGCATTGATGATGGAGGCCGCTGAATCCATATACACAACAACACGTTATTATATGTATAATGTTTTGCAATGTCATAATCAGTGGTTTGTAAATTTATGTAAACCTGTAATAGTTTTCTCGCTTTAACATAAATAATTTGAAGCATTTTTTGTAAACCGGGATTTTGTTTCCCACTATGCGGTAGTTATAAAAGGGAAGAAATCTTCAAGAAACGGTTATTATGTTAATAAACTTTGGTCTGTACAAACGTATAGCTTAATTTGCTAAATTTTAGTGATTGTAATAACGTTTGGTTTTTTTGTATTTGAATCTTGTACAGTCTTAAAACTAAAAATATTGACGAAAAACCATTTTCGATCATCAGCACTCTTTTCGGAAGTGGATGCACTGGGGATTGAACCCGAATCCATTCCATCTTCAGCCGCAATGACCCAACGCATAAACACACTCGGCCATTGAGACTCTGTGCAAGCTGTTGGATTTTCCCCACTTTTGCCTTTTTCATTTTCAACATTAACGTTAGTGTGTATATGCTTTTGCATATATTCTCCACAAACGTGCTGAATTTTTGTTGTAGGCAGTTCGCAATGAACATTGTTGTTGGTATTTATTTTATGTATATACCAAACAACGTTAACAATTTTACTTGAAAGAGTTTTTAGTGCTTAGCACGAAAGGTTTATTTTAATTCAATTTTTAATTGTTGGGGTAAGTGGAAAAAAATTCAACAACTATTTACAGCGAAGGTTGAGTGTATAGCTATTTCACGAAAAACCATTTTCGATCATCAGCACTCTTTTCGGAAGTGGATGCACTGGGGATTGAACCCGAGTCCATTCCATCTTCAGCCGCAATGACACAACGCATAAACACACTCGGCCATTGAGACTCTGTGCAAGCTGTAGGATTCGTGAAATAGCTATACACTCAACCTTCGCTGTAAATAGTTGTTGAATTTTTTTCCACTTACCCCAACAATTAAAAATTGAATTAAAATAAAACTTTCGTGCTAAGCACTAAAAACTCTTTCAAGTAAAATTGTTAACGTTGTTTGGTATATACATAAAATAAATACCAACAACAATGTTCATTGCGAACTTCCTACAACAAAACTTCAGCACGTTTGTGGAGAATATATGCAAAAGCATATACACACTAACGTTAATGTTGAAAATGAAAAGGCAAAAGTGGGGAAAATCCAACAGCTTGCACAGAGTCTCAATGGCCGAGTGTGTTTATGCGTTGGGTCATTGCGGCTGAAGATGGAATGGACTCGGGTTCAATCCCCAGTGCATTCACTTCCGAAAAGAGTGCTGATGATCGAAAATGGTTTTTCGTGAAATAGCTATATACTCAACCTTCGCTGTAAATAGCTGTTGAATTTTTTCCACTTACCCCAACAATTAAAAATTGAATTAAAATAAAACTTTCGTGCTAAGCACTAAAAACTCTTTAAAAAAAAAATATTGACGTTTAAATCTGGGTTAGGTACTTAAAATACGTAAAAAAAATAAAAAAAATCGAAAAAGTGGGAGAATAGTAAGTTTCGACTAGCGGCAGGGGCCGAGAAGACCGGTTTATTATCGCCCTGTCTATTATAATCGTAGAGCGATTTTGGATTTTGTATTTGCACCAATTTTAAAATTTTCAATTTTGGCCACATAAATTCGTAAAATCTACCTATGTACATATGTGCAGCGGTACCTACCGGATTTTTCTTCATATGTACATATGTTTTTGGTATTGTCTATCTCCATACTAATAACCTTGATGGAACCCAATGAGATATAACTACCAAATTTCATTAAAAATGTTTCAGTAGTTTTAAAGTTAAAGGCGCACAAATATTGTGACATGAGATTTATATATATATATATATAGATGTATGTAGATATAGATAAGTACATATCTAAGGCCAGAGCACTTTCAGAGGTTTGGAGTATGAAAAATTCGGTTATAGATATACGTAAATAGACTCTTAGCCCTGATATATATTACTTCGTTCATATCCTCAATATTATTGCACTATTGATAACCAATTGTATACACGTTTTTTTGTTCCAATCTCGTGCTCTCAACAACTACACAAACATTTATTGTTCCCGTAAAAAATAAGAGAAAACACGATCCATGCTGTTAGAGTACAAAGACAGGTTGGCAAATAAAATAGAACCATAACATTTTAAATGCGAAAAACTCCATTAATTCCCCCTTCAAACAGATTTACAGCATTGTATCTTTCTGAATCACTATTCAGTAACGTGCTTTTTAGCCCATTAGTGGTCAAAGTACACCTACAATAAATATAAAATATATCATTGGGTGTTCCCAAATTGGCACGGCAACCACTAATGGGTTAATAAAATATTTGTGAAATGGATCGCCGAGTCCATTGCACCGAAAGTGAAAATAAAAATTTTGAAAATTTTCAAAAAAAAGATTGCCATGAAAATAGGCACGGTTATCTTGTATGCTCGTCTTTCGTGGTCTTATCGGTTTTTCGTCGGTATTAATTTTGCTTTGAAGCTCGTTTCTCAGTAAGTGATCGGATCGTTTAACAATTTCAGTAATATTTTTCATGAAAATCTTTTTTTCGAAGATTTTAAAAATTTTAATTTTCACTTTCGGTACGATGGACGCGGCGACCCATTTTACAACTTATTTTTTAAAACGCCCGTTACCGAATACTGGTTCATAACGACACAATGCTGTACTACTACTGTTTGATTTTTACAGTTTAAAGGGGAAAATAATGGAGTTTTTCTCATTTAAGATGTTATTAGTCTATTTTATTTTCCAACCTGTCTTTGTACTCTAACAACATGGATCGTGTTTTCTCTTATTTTTTAAGGGGAAGGTAAATGTTTGTGTTGTTGCTGAGAGCACGAGATTGAAACAAAAAAACGTGTATACAATTGGTTATCAATAGTCCAGTAATATTGAGGATATGAACGAAGTAATATATATCAAGGCTAAGAGTCTATTTTTTTTTGCCACCAGTGTATCTAAGGTGAAACTTTAAAAATAATTTTCCAATTTAATTTTTGTTTCAAAAGAAAAATTATTTTGCATAATATTCGGAAAATACTTACCTTTCCAGATATTGAAAATAAATTGAAAAATTAAGTTAAATTCAATTAAAAAAAATGAAAACATTTTAATGTTTTGTACATGCTAAAAATCGAACCTACTATTTGCATGCAAAACGAAACCATTTGCAGATATATACGCATATTGTCACTTGCGAAGCGAATATATTTGGCGAGTGGAACAAGTTAGCGAACACATCTAAAATTTGCATTGTGAGTGGCGAATGAACTTTTTCGCCTGCCTTGTGATGTTGCCTATTAAATTATAAAATGTGGTTACCTTATAGCATTGATAGACGGCAGCGATAATCCGGAATCTAGATATTCGGACTTAACTTGAGAATTAACTGGAGGTAATCCGGAATAACTCTCGATTTAGTCCTCAAAATTTTAGCGGATTAAATCATTTTGTAATGACATCCCTGGTGAAAAATGTCTATTGTGAATGAAAGGGAAGAAAAAGAACCCAAGGCAGATCTAGGAAGGTAGGCACATAAGTGATTTCAGAAATTTCGAGTGTAATTTGTTACTGTAATTGGTAGTGTAATGTCAAAATGATATTTCGCCTTGGGTGAAATCTGAATTCGTTTGGGACTCGCCCATTCCTATTGACCATGATGTGACTTCGTTTTGATTTTGACATTACCCTACCTTTGGAAATAAAACAAGAAGTTTTTGAATTCGCCGCTGCGCCTACCTTCCTTCAGCTGTTTTGTTAATCCGCAATACTTGCCGTCTGTCAGGGTAAAATTTTAATCGAATTAAGTGTTGCGGTAATCGGGATTATCCATGAGAAGGAAATTTAATTTTCTTTTATTTAGTGTCACCTCAAGGAAAACAGCTCATTGCGTTAAAGATATATAAAGGATTAGGTGGAGCCATTGGCCGAATAAAGGTAAATTCCCGATATCTCAAAAACCTTCCCATAGAATTAAAAATGAACCCGATTTTCGGAATTAGCGACCGATTTTACATATAGATAGGATAGTCACGTCCAAAGTACAGACAACAAATTTCATTTTGTGATCCAGTGTTATCACTAGTTAGAAACAAAGCAATTAATAAAAAAATTAGGAAGAGTAAAAAAACAAATTTTAACTAAAATGTTTAGTCTATCGCTTTTATTAAAATAGAGGTGAATAAAATTTATAACGGCATTTGAAGTGGATAACTTTGACTTTCGTTATACTATGTATAATAGTCATTTGTCTTTTTGGTTCTGTACTTTATAATACATATTGTCAATATACATATTTTAGTAGTTCTGAAAACCAGTTTTCAAATAGAATCATATAATACATGTGACATGCATATATGAATATAAAAGTCGCCATAACTTACGAACATTATCCTAGTAAATCAAAGTATTATTTGAATGATTTCAAAGTATTATTTGAATGCAGCAGCTAATGGTAAAGTTTTGTAATGATGTTCGCCAAAGGGTCGACGTTCCGGCAACCGTGTTATACCATCAACTTCATCGAGTCCTTCATTGTCGTGAGCCTCATTTGTCTTTTGTCGTTGCTTATCAAATCTTATGTACCACATTAAACATAAAATAACAACAACGAGCAATGCCAATGTCGCACCACTGGCAATGCTAGCTGTTTCCAGCATGGCACGCTGTCTTGTTGGCAAATATGAGCCATCGATTTCTTTAAATTCGCATCGTGGACCCATAAAACCAGTGGCACACTCGCAATTATAAAGTATTTCATTATTTATTTCAACTGTAAAACAAGTGGCTTCATTCAAACAATACCACGCGGCATAGGTCGGCGGGCAGCTGTAAATTGGAAATGTGATGTTCGGTCGCGGTGTTGTATATAAATCGTCACCCAATCCTGTGGAAGGCAAAGGCTGAGCGGATGACGAGGGCGATCTCGATAATGCACGACTGGTGCAAGCGATGGCGAAGGGCGCAAGTAATACGATCAAAAGGCATTCGAGCAACTTTTGCACATCGGACGCATGCAAAGACGCTTGCGGTGAAGCCCGTTGAATAGGCATTATGTGTATAGAACTCAGCTTAATGAGCATTAAGGTTTTAAGTAACACATCTTAGTCCTTGGGTTATGGGTGTAGAGCTAAATCAGGCATTTGTTTCTGGCAACTTTGCAACCTCGGTGACGTTCGGTCGTCCGTGCAAGTACTGAAAATTAATGCAATTACATTACTTAACATTATATTAAAAAGAACGAAAATTTTTACAAAAATAGTTTAAACAAAGAATAATCAAATAGAAACCAAATTTAGTGCCAGTGAAGGTATTGCATATAGAAATTTGAGAATTCGAATTAATCACACTGATCCTAAATTTCCGCCAGGAATTGATTCCTTGCCACTGGCGAGAAGAAAAATTGGCGTGTGGAATTTCGAACATTCGAGTGGAATTTCGAAGTCAGCTGGTTTGTCGTGGCATTATTTTCCTTAAGCAGTAAATAAAAATTATTGCATTTTTGATAAAAGCTTGTTAATTTAAGTAAATTAGGAGTAAAAATGTATAGTATTGCTTTTCGGATGGTAGCAGAACGGGAAATGGAAGCTTATGTAACACAGGAACCTTAAAACAGGTCTACTTATGTATAAAAGGTTGCGCAATGATACGAGTCCGCTCGAGTTGTCGGCATCTTTAGGCACGTTTCTTTCGAAATTTTTCTGCTCGCTTATACTGGATTCTGCTCTCTTAGCTGAGAGTTTTTATTCAAAATGTTATAGACCTTAAGGGATCTTTAGAGAGTATGCCAGCTACTCATTAAATTGGTCGTAACTGAGTGTGCCAATTTTTTATATTATGAACAAGTACTCGTAAAACGGTTCACAATTGTTGGGATTAATTCTTGGATAGTGTCGAAATGTGAAAGACATCTATCGACACTATCCAAAACTCAATTCCAACACAGTTTGTTAAAGTAAGGGAATTGGAAAAAAAGTGTTTACGAACGGTGAACACGGCGATTCGCCTTCGCTAGCGGCGGAAAACTCAAATTTTAAAGTTGAATAAAACGATTTTCTTTATTTCTTATCGATTACAGATACTTCAATTAGCTTATAATCGATTTTTAATAATCACTCCTAGATATATATGGGCAGCTGTTCCTTGCCAAACACAGTACAAATGTTTTTCTTTATGTTCATGCTCGTGTGGATTATCGAAAATAAAAAAAGTCAACCCCTGAGGATGGTAAAGGAGTTTTGCCGAAACGTTGGGTGAAATGAAAAGAAATAAAAACATATATGTACCTACATATGCACATAAATAAAACACAAGACCTTGTTTTAATTAAAAAGCGGCCAAAAAGCTTAGCAAAAAGCTTATAAAATTAAAACGAAAATATTATAATATTTTTCGGAGAGCCTGCCGATATATAAAAAAAAATCTCAATTTTTATTTGATTTTCCTTCGACATAAATTTACTTTGGGCTGTTGGGTGGCTAAAATCAATTTTGGTCCGATTCGTAATATGAATATTTTTAGTGGAGACAATTTCTCTGATGCTAAACATTTTATCTTTCCCGTGCAAAGTTCTTTTATTGTTATATCTAAATTCGCTTGGGACTCGTCTCGTATGCCAAGTTTAATGAAACGTCAAAATCAGACAATCTGACATTTATTTTGCAAATAAAATGCTGAAATTTAATAGGTTAGGTTGGAGTGGCTGCCATAGAGTCGTACTTAGGCCAGTGCAGAGGCCCGTTGTGATACCACAAGAAGAAAACGGATTACTCCTCCCTTTTGAACCAATTTGAGAACTTAATGCAAGTTCACCTCACTATGTAGTTCTATTTAAAAGCGAAATGCGATTCGAAAGCACGAATTTTCTCTCGAATTAAACTACAGAGTGAGTCCTTTATGTCGACGTCCGCGACTTTGCATAGGCTATCCAGGAAGGAAATCCCAAGAAAGCGTCGTCTGCCGCTGTTAAGAGCCGAGCAGTGGCAGATGAAGTGTTCGATTATCTCCTCGCCTCCAGCTTATGCAGCATCTGCGGTAGGGTGCACCTAGCCTCTCTGCGTGTTTCCCGATGAGGCAGTGTCCTGTGAGTACCCCCACAAGTTTCGAAATGTCATCTCTCCTTAAAGTACTGATGAGATCACTTGTGAACCGACTTCTGCCAGGTTTGCCTTGATGTTCGACATACTGGCTTCTGTTGCTATCTATCACTTGCTAGTTTATAGATATGCTGTTTAAGAATTAGCTTGTCTGTGGCCGCTGTGGTGCAGTGGGTAGAGTGCTCGCCTGCTATGCCAGAGGTCTCGGGTTCAAACCACGGTCTGAGCAAAACACCAAAACAATTTTTCTAATTAGTAAAAATCCAATTATTGGGGTTTTTAAGAGCAGCGGTCACCTCTCGGCAGTGGGCGGCATATCCTCCGAGAGTATTTCTGCCATGAAAAAGCTTCTCACAAAAAATGCATTCGCCGTTCGGAACCGGCATAAAACTGTAGGTCCACCCAATTAGTAGGAAAAACAAAAAGGAGCACACCTCGAATTGGGAGAGAAGCTCGGCCATAAAACTCGTCAGAGTTATAATAGCGCCATTGTATTATTATTATTATATTATATTATTGTTTGTGGCTCGGTAGTGCCCTGCCTCGCAAGTTCATCCGCCCTACAATTGCCATTTATATCCCTACGTCCCGGGACCTACGCGAGGTGCAGACAGGTCTGTTTGGCCATCTTCTTTAGAGATCGGCGACAGTCTAGTGTTAGTTCTGAATTGAATGAGTGGGAGCCAAGATTACTTAGTATGTACATATATATTTAAAAATAAATATGTAATTCCATTTTAAGTTGACTTCTGATTTTTGGGCGTTTTTTGGCGGTAATTTGGTCGGTAAAATTTTATTTCAGTGGCAACACTGGTCACAGGACCAATAAAGCCGCGAACAACCAAACAAACAGCTGTGCCAATTGCAAAAGGAAATGACGTATGAGGACCTGATACTTTTTTCTAAAACCGAAAGAATTATGGCGGCCAGCGAACTGACATGGCCTTTTAATTGGATCATGACATACATGTGTTTGAATGTATACACGTCATTCGTCGTCGTCACGACAAACATTTGGTTTTTGTTGTTATGTTCGGCTAACTGTTAGGTACTCTATCAATTAATCCAATGTAGGTACTCCATGGATTAATTTTGTTTATTTTTTTTTATTTATTTTATTTTTTTTTTTCGTCTATGAAACCAATTCTTACAGACTATTAAAAAACCTAAGTTACAAAGAATATATGTTTACGATTACATATTTTAATATAATATATATATAGCGATAAGCTTGAATTAAAACAGATTTAACATAATTTTTCCCAAGCCCAAAATCAATTTCATATTTCTTAAGAAGGCTATTAAATTCAGTTAACGCTCTGTTTATTGGCGAATTTAACGCATAACACTGGTCGATAAGTTTTTGTTACAGAAATAAAATTCTACTTTTGTAAAGGATTTCGGTGCGCTGAATCCGAATCTGAAGTCAGATTTTTGCTAATACGTACAGTTTTTGAGATATTCATGTTTAAAGAGGCCAAAAACGCGTTTTTTGGCTATATTCTCTCCTCAATATCTTTTAAATTGCTTACTTATTTTAAAAACTGATTAATGCTATTGAAAACGCTGACATTTCTCTTGAAGAAATCGTTTTAATATTTCAGATATCTTTCTTGTAACTTGCAATATTGAATATTAAGCTTCATTTGTTTTGGAATATTTTCTCCATACAAAAATAATTAAAAATTTTGAAGCACGCTTTTAGGCAGTTTATTATATTATGGACGTATGTAAGTGGCTTCGTAAAAAAAAAAATTGTTCTGCTGAGCAACTACAAAATTTGATTGCGCCTATAACATCCCACAAATGCTGCCGTTGTTTTCGACGACAAATACCTTATTGTGCAAACACATATATTACTACATAAATAAATTAGATATCCGAAAAATTAAAACGCTGTCTTCAAGAGAAATGGCCGCGCTTTCAATAGCTTTAATCAATTTTTAAAATAAGTAATTTAAAAGATATTGAGGAGTGAATATAGCCAAAAACGTGTTTTTCGCCCATTTAAGCACGAATATCTAAAAACCTGTACGTATCTCAGGAAATCTGACTTCAGATTCGGATTAAGCGCACCGAAATCCTTTAGAAAAGTAGAATTTTATTTCTGTAACAAAAATTTGTTGAAATTTTGTCGATCAGTGTAATTAGTACGGCAAACTCCCATATTAAAAAGATAAGAGTGTCTAAGCAATCTTGGCGGTACATTAAAGTTAATTAAATCAAGCAGATGCAATCGATAATTTCAACAATAATGTCAGTTATGAAAGAAAGTGACAGTATGATCAATTAGCATACAGCGGGATTCGTAAGATGGGATGGGCTCATTAAATTTTAGGGGATGTAAATGTCTTTTGAACACGCTCTAAGCGATATGCATGTGTCGAGTATACTGGGTTCCATATAACCGAAGCATACTCAAGCCTTGAACGAACTAAGCTGGTATATAGAGACTTAAAAGTGTAAAGATCAGTAAAGTTTTTAGCTATTTCGACGTATAAAGGCTAGAAGTGAGTATGCCTTCGGTAGTATGAAATTCACATGAGGTACGAAAGAAAATTTCATATCAAAAATCACTCCCAAATCTTTTAATTCCTTCACAAAGTTAAGTCGTGAATTGGAGAGAAAGTAGCTCGTGGGTATAGGCGTATTCGATTTAGAAAAAGTTGCCACAGAGCACTTGTTAGTTAATATTAAAAAACAGAAGATTTCTTGTGCACCAATTATTAACAGAGTTGATATCCTCTTGGAGTTTATCAACATCACGCATGTCACGTATTTTTGAAAATAATTTCATATCATCTGCAAATAAAAGGCAGTGGGCATTATGTATTTGAGATACGATATCATTTATAAATAAAACAAAAGGAGTGGCCCAAGCACACTGCCTTGTGGTACACCAGAAGTGGCAACAATAGGTCTAGAATGCGCTTCCTCAATGCTTACAAAACTTAATCTGTTTTTAAGATAAGACTCAAACCGACGTAGTAAATTTGAGTGAATACCAAACTTCGATAATTTTTCAGTAAGGACGGAATGACAAACTTTGTCGAAAGCCTTAGAAAAATCCGTGTAAAAAGCATCAACCTGGTAGCCTCCTTGAAATGATGAAATACAATATTCGGAGAAAATTGTTAGATTTGTAACATTTGATCGGCCAGGCATAAAACCGTGCTGGAGGGGAGAAATTAAATTTTTGAAACTACGGAAAAGTTTGTCTTTTACGATGGATTCAAAGAGCTTACTTATGGTTGTAATCTTTGATATCGGACGGTAATTGCAGATATTACTTTTATTTCCTGCTTTGAAAATTGGAGTAATAAAAGTGAGCTTCCATTCCTCGATAAAGATCCCAGATTTTAACGAATTATTAAAGATATATTGGAGCGGACTCGCAAGAGCATTACAACACTTTTTCAGAAGGTAAGCGGATAAGCCATCATTATCTGGTTTACGGGACATTTTTAATTTCGAGATGCCCAATATAACATTATCTTCTGACACAGTGATAGAACTGATAATCGTTGTATACGTACACCGAAAGAAAAATGTCGGTCAGATTAATGAAAATAGGGGTTAATACAACCAATTTTACGGTCAATTTTTATCCATTTCAGCAGACGGTTGAATCAACCGTAATAAAATTGTTTCCGCCTGACCTTTTTAGCAGTTAAATCAACGAAAGATCTGTGTGTCTAACATCAACAGGTGTGCAGTTCAATTAACAAAAATTCCTATTGACTTGAGATTAAAGACGTAGACGTTTGAATTAACAAAAGATTTATGTAATACTATGTTCATGCTGGATTTGAAACGCAACATTTTGCATTTTCGAAGATGGCTTTTCGAAAAGTGTTCATGCTGCCGCGTTTTGTAAATGCGCATTTGAGAAGTTCGAAACAAACGGAGCTAATAGCTTTGTTCAATAACTCAAAATTTTTAATTGCTTTTACAAATAGTTGCGAATTTTATGTTCAATAACCCAAAAAATTTGCAAAAGAGAGCCAAATTAGGAGAGTAAGACTTCGAGAGAGTTGAAAATAGTTGCAAGTAAAATTTTCACTTGCAACTACTTGCAGCTTTAAAAAAAATAGAAGCGTCAAAAACATATGATCACAAAAATTTCAATTGGAAATATGCAAACATTTTAATCGCAAATTTCTAATTGCATACTAAATAAATTAGCGCAAAAAGGAATCTTGAAGATGTTGTGGAATATCCAAAGTAGATTTTCGTCTTTCTAACTCAGTTATTTGCATTCATTTTCAATTTCAAAGATTTCAATTACAACCTAACCTAAAAATCAAATTGTGAAAACAGCGCATCAGCTGTGTTCAATAACTTTGGTTGATAATTTTCTCTTTTTCTCGTTTTTACTCTTAATTTGTCACTGAAATTTTTCTTGCAAGTAAAGTTGTTGAACAAAGCTAATATCCCAGATTACGCAATCAGGTGTTGAGGTTTATTTTTTTGTTTTGTCCAGGGACCGTAACGGTTATAAGTGATATCCAAAAAGTTGATTTTTAACGATTATTTTTTGATTTTTATATTTCGCTCAGAAAATAAGTTATTTTTTGAGTTTTATTTTTCCCTCAGAAAATAAAAGTTTTTTTCTGAGTTTTATTTTTCGATCAGAAAATAAAAGTTATTTTTTGAGTTTTATTTTTCCCTCAGAAAATAAAAGTTATTTTTTGAGTTTTATTTTTCCTTCAGAAAATAAAAGTTATTTTTTGAGTTTTATTTTTCCTTCAGAAAATAAAAGTTATTTTTTGAGTTTTATTTCTCGATCAGAATATAAAAGTTATTTTTTGAGTTTTATTTTTCCCTCAGAAAATAAGTTATTTTTTGAGTTTTATTTTTCGATCAGAAAATAAAAGTTATTTTTTGAGTTTTATTTTTTTGCTCAGATAATAAAAGTTATTTTTTGAGTTTTATTTTTTTGCTCAGATAATAAAAGTTTATTTATAAATTTTACGTATTTATGTGACGCGAGCACATACATATATACTATTAAAAATGTAATTTTGTGTATGTATGTGATTAGGTACATAAATATGTATCATTTAGAAACTCTTTAGAAGGACAGAAATATAGTTGTTGTATGTGAAGCATTTACTTAAATCTAATAACTTTAAACGAGCAATACTTGTATATATAATTACAACATTACATTTTTAATAGTATATATGTGCTCGCGTCACATAAATACGTAAAATTTGTAAATAAACTTTTATTATCTGAGCAAAAAAATAAAACTCAAAAAATAACTTATTATCTGAGCAAAAAAATAAAACTCAAAAAATAACTTTTATTTTCTGATCGAAAAATAAAACTCAAAAAATAACTTTTATTTTCTGAAGGAAAAATAAAACTCAAAAAATAACTTTTATATTCTGATCGAAAAATAAAACTCAAAAAATAACTTTTATTTTCTGAGGGAAAAATAAAACTAAAAAAATAACTTTTATTTTCTGATCGAAAAATAAAACTCAGAAAAAAACTTTTATTTTCTGAGGGAAAAATAAAACTCAAAAAATATCTTTTATTTTCTGAGCGAAATATAAAAATCAAAAAATAACTTTTATTTGCTGAGGGAAAAATAAAACTCAGAAAATAACGATTAAAAATCAATTTTTTTACAAAAATCGAAAAAAATAAAAGTTAATGCACCTAGAGGTAGTCTGCGTTACGGTGATTACATCTGTGTACTTCTTTTGCGTTTAGCGTTTCTCCTTCAGTATGATTTTTTTAGTCAAAATTTAAAAAATAACGATTATTTGCAATCCCTGGTTTTGTCTAATTAAAAAAATAGAACAAGAATTTGCAAAATATGTAATAATATAATACACTAATTTTGCAAACCAAACGTACCAACCGCTTGGGTATTAATTTTGATCTCTGTTTTGTTTACTTTCGTTCATTACATGTAGAGTGACGTTATCATGGAGCTCGTGTGCCCATGCTCATGATACTCTATATGTGTAATCTTGTAGGTATTTCGTTCTTGTATTGCCAGAATGTTGCCACTATTTTCCATTCGAATGGCAAAATTTTCGAAGATTTCAGGGTTGCTGTCTGCGTTAGCATTCAAAACGCAAAAAAATAGTTGCGTTAAGTTGCATTTTGGTGGTGGCATTTGTATGGAGAAATGTAACATTTAATGTTGCGTTTTGGACTAAACGCAAAAATGCCTCCGAAACGCAAAACGCAGGCTCACCATGAACATGCTATTAGATTGGAATTAACAGTGCCGACTGTTGAAATAACCAACATTTCTGTTGATTTGAAACTAACAGGATATGCTGTTAAATTAAATGGAAAATACTGTCGATTTAAAATTAACAGTAATATCTGTTGAAATAACAAAATGCAGTAATTTTTTTTTAATTTTGGGTTTTATTATTATTTTGCAGGTTCTTCACTTGTAGCGTTTGACCGTTTGAAATAATATATATAGTCCACAATACAATTTACAATTGCTTGCTGATGCTGTGGTCTCAAAATTGTGTTTTGCATATAATATTCCAGAGCATCTCGTTCAATGGGTGTTTCTTCCAAAATTGGTTGCAACTTCTGAAAACAAGTAGAACAGTCAGTATATTTTCATTTAGGTACAATACGAGTATTAATGGGCAGATCTTACCTCTATATCAAAAATGTCACTTTGAGCAATTGACATATGCACTGTACTTGCAAATGTGTTCTAAAATAAGATGTGAGTGAGCAAAAATTAAAAAAAAAAATCGTAAGTATAAACAATACGCATCGCGTAATACTTACATTTTTCAAATTAAGTAGTTTAGAATGAAATTTAGCTTTTATACCCAAGTATTTCAAGTCCGGAAATATTTTCTCCAAGTCCGTTTCAGTGAGATATTGAAGCCTATCTGTACCAATGCCCGGTTCTGCGAAATACATAATGTTATTGAGTTTAGGTCACAATTAAACTTTTTTGTAAAAAAAAAAATTACCTTTGAGAATGAGAAAAATACTTTCTAACGCCCAATCTTTAAGTAAATCCAAAAGCTTTTCATCTTCTGCCATCCTGAAAAATAAATTTAAAAATGCTCGTACATTTCTTTTTTGCAAACATAAAATTTAGCTGCACTTCCACAATATATGTACTAAAGAGCTGCACGGTTATATTCATACAGTGAATATACAGCAGAACAAAACAAAAGTGTACAACTACAAGTTGTACTCAGGGATGCCACTTTTGGGCTTTTCCTACCAAAACTGGTAGGTTTTGTTCCTTTTGGTAGGTTGGTAGGACGATTTGAATTTTGGTAGGTTTTTGCCATTGTCAACATATACAAGTCCCGCAGCTCATCGAAAATCGATAAAAAAAAAAAGTCGATATGTCATTGGCAAATGTCAAAATCGGGGACAGATTGGTATACTTAGCGGCGACTTTCGGGGGTACAGATTGGTATGGCGGCCGGATGTGGTTGTTGTAAGAAAAGGGACCATAATGACATGGTCGTAGCAATCAAGACAGAAACGCAATTCCGGAGTTGGGATTTGAAAAAAAAACAATTAATAATTCCGAAAAGAAATTAAGGCTGAGTTTCTAAAACGCAATTCCCGGAGAGGGCGTAAACGCCAGCTATTCCACGAATAACATGTGCAAGAATGTAAATTTAACAGCCTACAAAGCAGAAAGAAGAAGAGCAACTTATATTACATTCATGATCGTCATTGGGCCATAACAACAACTTCAAAATGAGCTGAGCACAGCTGTTCGACCTCTTTGACATACATCCCAGAGTCAAGTCACTGTTCTCCATACACTATGGTTTTTGCCTTCGTTCAACTAACATAATTGATTTGGTACATTTGTTCACTTTGCCACAACACTGTTGAGAAAACATGCCTTCTCAGTAGAGTTTTGTCACAAAACTCTGCTAAATAGAAACGTTTTCTTTGAGCATCAAGTACACTTGCCCCCACAGACACAACTGGAGGAGATTGAAAACAGAAAATCATCTGACGTTTTACGCTATATGAAGCAAACAAGGCTGTTCGTCTACATGATGTGTAATAAAGAGCTCCATGTGGTATCACAACAGGCCATCAGGCCTACTTAGGTAGTAAATGCGTTTGCTGTACCAAGTGGAAACAATGTCCGGTATTTCCCTCGATAAATCTTCTTACGTTTCCTTCAGGATCAGTTGATTGCCCTCATTATTCCTGAAATGTTATCCCACAAAATGTATATCCTGTATAGCCACGCCCATTTTCAACATTTTTATCAGTCATCCAACTAAGCATATAAATATTATTCTTTGTGCAAAATTTCATTCGTTTATGACTTCTAGCTACAAAAATGTCACATTACAAATTCCTAAAGGGTGTTCCAGAAATATCTTTGGTAAAAAGTAGGCGTCGTCATAAACCGATTTCAATAAATTTCTGCGTGTCTATTAACACAAGTTATAAAAGTGTATAAACCAAGTTTCATGATAATATCTCAATTATTTTCCGAGTTATGGGCTCAGAAATCTCGTAGATTCCTTTGTCTAAAAAGAGGCAGTGCCACGACCATTTTCCAAAATTTTTCTATTTTTTTTTCCAGTCTATTGTGGAACTTATGCCACAAAATTTCAATGAATTATCTTTATATTTGACAAAGATATCGCTTAAAATGTTTTTATTAGGTCACTTTATAATACCCATATATAAAAGTGGGCGTGGTCGTCAACCGATTTTGGCAATTTTTCGTCAAAACTTTTGCCTAAGTAAGTGTATCACGTATACCAAATTTCATCGATATATCTTCAACGGTTTCTTAGTTATGACTCACAAAACTTTCAATGTTTGCCCCTTAATAAGTGGGCGTGGCACCGCCCATTTTCCAAATTTTTTGTGTTTTTTGTATTACATTACATAGTTGGACTCATACCACAAAATTTCAGTAATATATCTTTATATTTGACAGAGATATCGCTTAAAATGTTTTTATTAGGTCACTTTATAATTCACATATATTTTAACAATTTTCCGTCCAAACGTTTACCTAAGTAAGTAAATCACGCGTACCAAATTTCATCCACATATAAAACTTTCAATGTTTGACCCTTAACAAGTGGGCGTGGCACCGCCCATCATCCAAAATTTCATCAAATTTCTTCAAAGGGGCCTGAGCTCAACACGTGGGAAAAATTTCATCGCTCCAGCTATATTAGTGACTGAGATACCAAATTTCCGATTTTTTCTATATAGGAAAAGTGGGCGTGGTCATGGTCCGATTTCGCCCATTTTCAATACCAACCGTTCCAGTCTCGATACCAACTTGCATTTCAAATTTCATCAAAATATCTCAATTTTTGCGCGAGTTAGAGTGTTTACAGACGGACGGACGGACGGACAGACGGACGGACGGACGGACGGACGGACATAGCTCAATCGATTTCTCTTTTCACCCTGATCATTTTGATATATATGTCTATATCTATCTCGATTATTTCATTCTGTTACAATCCACCGTTATGTGATTAAAACTATAATACTCTGTGTACTAGTACAGCTGAGTATAAAAAAAATGGTAGGCTCGAAGCCATTTTGGTAGGCTTTTGGTAGGAAAAAAATTTTCTTAGTGGCATCCCTGGTTGTACTACGTCGGAAGCGAGCACATGTTGTATGAATTCAAAGAATAAACGAATGCCTACAGTTGAGTACTTTGCTCTTCGTAGCGCACGACATGCAAGTATTGCAAGGCGTCTCTGCTCTCACTTACTCAGCAAACCAGCAATGAGAACGGCTGAGTAACATCCCTCTGTGCACAATGTACAATGAGAACATTGTAATACACGAATACAGTTGTTATACTATGATATGACAATTTTGCCTGATTTTGATTTTGCGCTGATTTTATATTGCTCAAAATCAAAAGCAGCCAGATTTCAAAATGAACGTCGGCTACCTAAGCAAGCTTACCAAAGAGGATTGTTTGGGTTTCAAAAGAAAGCAATAATTTACGGTCATGTCAGTACTGCCCGACCTGCCAATACTTGCCTGCATAGGTACATATACATATGTATAAATGCTTGTATGTACATACATACAATTTAATAAAAATTATAAATGAGGTCTGGATTTTTAAGTACATACACAGATATACATACCTATGTACATATCGATGTACATATGTACATATGTACGTACACATATGTACATATATTCATTTGCACCTAACTTGCTCTTTACCGCTTGCCTCTCATAGAAAAAAAAAATAACTATCTATATACATTATAAAAATTCAGAAGTGTGTACATATGCGTTTTACTTTTTCTTGTATGGTCCTGAAGTTCTAGTAGCAAAAGTTTAGCGATTTCTACCCGAATATACAATGAAAACACCGGGTATTTTACGTTAACAATATTCATTCATACCCACACAGGAAATTTTCTGATATATTCATACCCCGCAATCAAGTGCGCTGCTTTACACATACAATGAACAAAGAATATAAAGCGGTAGTTGTCGCTTTTGTAGTGGGTTTGCTTTTCCTCTCATATTTGAGTGATTTTGTTTTGTTTGCACGAGTGAGTACCACTCCGCCAAATTGAGTGGGTTATTCACGGGTAACTTTTTTGGTATTCACGCAGCTCTTTAGTATGTACATACGTTTTGGCACAATCGAACGCCTGCTATGCAGATGCTTCTGTATGTACATACATACATACGTACATATATGCGTCCGCTTGAAAAACTAACGGCACTTTAATTATGTAGTAAAAGCCAAGTGATTAGTAACACACCAAAAATCACCAAAAAAAATAATACTTTTCTAAAGCGAAATTTTGCGTTGATTCCGAATATCATCTCCATTTTTTTGTGGCAGACCCAGTTTTTGAGATATTGGTAAAAATGTGGAAAAAGCCATATATGCAAGACATTGCATCACATAAGTGCATCAAAAAGTTTTATTAGACATCGTGGCGATTTGTCATCTAGGAAGTGCTGGTAGAGGGAGCTCCAACAAACATTTTTTGCCTTCACTCTCAAAAATTGGTCAAGTAGTTTGGTCACAATGGCAAAAATAATAAAAAAAAAATTTGATAAAAAATCGAATTTTTTTAAAGAAATTTCAGATTCGACTGTCCTAAAATCAGAAAAATTGTATGGAGGACAAAAAGCTAGCCCCCCTATCCTATAGAGAATTTAATTGTGAACATTTTAAGACTAATTGTGCAATAATCGGATGTACCGTTTTTTATATTTACCTATTTTTATTGAAAGTCCTTCACCAAAAACTTTCCGGAAGAGTAAAATTTCAACAACAAAATTGGGTTTATTTATAAAACTTTTAAGAAGTAATACTCAAGATTATTTCATTCCATTTATTACGTGTTTTGAAGTGCACAATATCTCTAAAAACAGCGACTAATAGGAAAAAAATTAATTGAATAAAAAATATCTGAATATATGGCTTTTTCCACATTTTTACCAATATCTCAAAAACTGGGTCTACCACAAAAAAATGGATATACAGTCGAGTCTGGATATAGTGAACTAATTTTTGCACGGCCTGTTCATAGTATCCAGGCTGTTCACTATATTAAGGTTGACATTTTTTTTTTAAATAACGTAAAAATTCATGTCTGTAAATGTAAGATTAACATATCATTGGAATTAATTAATACTTTGGAAAATACAAATGTTTATATGAATTTTTATTTAAAGAATTCGCGAATAGATGTTTGCTTTTTGCGTTCGGTAAGTGATTTTTGGACCACTTTCTCGCGCAGGCTTGTCAATGCTAGTATGCCAGCAAGTCAGTAGTGTTGGCTTCAGGTCATGCGATTACGAGAATTTTTTTATTCCCGAAATTGTGGATTTGGCTACACCATACGTATTTGCCAAGGGTGAAACAATAGTGCCTCTTTCGATTTCCCCAACAATTTCAGCTTTTTGCTTTAACGAAAGGAATTTTCTCGCAGGCATAATAAAACTTAATTTATTAACGCACAAAAACTTTTAGAAACAGATAAAACAGCACACATTCACTCAGAAGCGGTCTGCATCCGACAGGAAACAAATAAACACTGGCATCAAATTGAATCAGATTTTTCAGGAATAAACATAAAATGAGCATTTTCGAGGAATACCCGATTTTACATACATATTTCTGGTTAATTTTTGTTTTTTGTTTGTCACTTTTGCTTACTTTTTGCGTTTAAAATTTTGTTCACTATTTAGAGGCTTTCGATAGTTCACTATTTAGAGTACTCTATGTAAATATTTCGGTGTTCACTATATCGAGGTATTCACTATAGCGGGGGTTCACTATATCCAGACTCGACTGTATTCGGAATCAGCGTAAAATTTCGCTTTAGAAAAGTATTACTTCATTTTTGGTGGTTAAATTTGGTCAAAATTTGTCGAGTAGTGTAATTAATATAATAGTATTTAGAGCTTGGTTGGTGCACAAAAGTGGTCAAATTCAAAATTTCACAAAAAACACATTGATCAACTTTTTATACTTACCTTTATTTTAAACAAATTCAATTAGGTATAGTAGGTATATTATTCGCACTGCAGTTTTATTAGTTTAATTTATTTTGTAATTTTAATAAATGTATTTGCACTGTTCAACAAGTGCGTTGAAATTTTCACATACGAATGAGAATAGCAGTCCTAATAATACGGTCAGCGTATGAGCGGCGGTGAGAGCCATGAGCGTAAATATATCTTTAAAATTGGCTGATGCACTACTGTAGATGATCAATTGTTCTTTTCTGTTACAATGACTTGTGAAATTAGTTGCTTTAACTGGGAAATCAGTTTAATTAACCCTAATCACCGAATTTTGAAAAGTTACGTAAAACCGAAAGTGAGACTCTGAGGCTCACCTATGGGGAAATTTTGAAACACATTATTTTGGTATTTGTTTTTTACTTTTATTTATGCAGTAATGAATGCAGAGGCATTTTTATACATTCTTATAACGGTTTATGACAATTTTTTTAGTATATAAAGATAGAAAAGGTAATTTCATAAAATAGGGTATATTAATGAACTGGAATTTTCACACATTTTTGTAGTTGTTGAATGTTCATTACTAGGGCAACAGAAGATATGCAAATGCATATTTTTCTGTTGCAGTCCTATTTACGTATGATAAATATATATCGGCGTTTTAGCTCAAGACGAAGAGAATAAGCCTAACTTGTTAGGGCATATTTTCGCATATTTAGGTCAAAAGGCTTATTTTTACATATCTTGATTTATT
Source organism: Urophora cardui (assembly GCA_960531455.1). Taxonomy (NCBI): domain Eukaryota; kingdom Metazoa; phylum Arthropoda; class Insecta; order Diptera; family Tephritidae; genus Urophora; species Urophora cardui. The sequence goes on from OY482673.1 coordinate 84,928,242, forward strand.
TGCATATTTTTGGCATATTTTGCTATAAATTCATATTTTAGCATAGTATTTCATCATATTTTTCAATCACGCTATTAAAATTATTTTCATTTACATTTTTTACTCTGGAAACTTTGTTTTGTATATGCGCATACTATTTGCCATTCCTCTTTGTCTGACAAGTTCAAGGCGAATTTAATAATTTTCGCAATGCCTTATTCAAATGTGCTACACGAATCAGCTGTGTATCTACCAAGGCAAATTCATTCATATGGGAATGGTAAGTGAACAGCTGACTTCTTCTTCTTCTCGTTTTTAACTCGCCGTGTACAGAAGAATATAGGAGAATGTCAAAAAAAGAAAAATTTTACTTTGAGTTTGACATTCTGATGGACAAAAATTTAAAGCGAATCGAGGCGAATATTGCCGAATTCACCGTGCCATTAATGAATTTGCCTTGGTATGTACATACGTAGACATACGTCAGACGGTCAATATATATTGATGAAATGTGTGAATCGCGATTCATATTGAGTGTGGCATCGAGTATTGATGGATCGCGATTCTGGATCGCAAAATGTTTAGAAATTTTGAAATCCGCGATCCGGATCGCAATATTGGCAATAAACGAATTGAAAGTGAGAGCGCGAAAAGGACGGAAGTAAAATATCTTGAACCTCAGACGAGAAAAATATCGCAATATTCACATTGAACGTGTAGCACTACACGATACACAGTGACTGAAATTCTTGCTTCTTTTTCTACGTTTAAAAACTTACCGCGACAATCGACATAGTTTTGAATTTGAAAATTTATCACAAAGTTTTGTAGTTTACAGCAATAGCAATTTGAATAAATAAGTATGCAAGTATGATTGCCATCAACACATACAATTTTAAATTCATGCACATAAATATATGTATGTATATATTTTCGTATGTAAAAATACTTGTTTTCTCTGGTAACGAAGATATGTTTCGCAAATGTGAATTTTTTTATTTCGTCTTTTGTACCTATAAAATGTATCTTTAATAAAAATAATTTTTGTTACAAAAGTATTATAATTTAATAAAATGTGAATTTTTTATTTCGCTTTTGTACCTATAAAAACATAATATTTTTTATTACAAAAAAAATTTAAGGCATATTTTCAGTGCTTAAAACAAGTTTTAAGAGCATATTTTTAGCGCTTAAACCATATTTTTAAGGACATATTTTTAGCGCTAAAAACGAATTTTTTAGGGCATATTTTCTGTTGCCCTATTCATTACAAATGGTTTTATTACATCTGTTATAAATTTGTTTTTGTGCACACAATGAGAAAAACTACGAATCAAATGAATATGAATAAATTTTTCATATGATCGCCCCTAATATATATTTTCCGCGATCAAATTCAAAAGTTTTCAAACGCGACGTTCGTGGTGAAATTACTGACGCATAAAAGCAGACGATCGTTCGTTTCTCTATCTGAACGCATCTTTTCCGTAATTTAGAATCTCAGTAAACAGGAAATGATAAGATTTTAATGGTTTTGAAATTGCTGACTTTACCATTCTCCATAATTTTATGACATCGTATCATCTAAAGGTCTATGGTGAAATACGACGAATTCACCAAAATCCGGGGGAAGCATGGTGAGTTCACAATGTAAAAACCTCACTGGAAAAGTATTTTTTATTTTTGAATTTTGCCGCCTTTTCATCTGTTTTTTTCTATTTTTTATTTTTTCTATGCGCCACATTTCAATCTGCCCAAGGTAAGGTAATCTCTACGAGATTTTTGTATTTACACTTACTATAGTTAATCTCCTAGTTAACCATTTATATATGTACATATATGTATACCTTGAAATATACATAAGTTATTTATAACGATTTATTAATTCTTCGTTCTTATTATTTATTGGAATTGTCCCCCGGATAATCATTTGGTCCTATCGCGCCTGTGAGGATTACCTACGTCCAACCTATTTTCAAAATTTTTTTTTTCAAACTGAACTGAAATTTTTTTTTTCAGTGTAATATGTAATACAGAATTTTACAGTGTATGTTTTCAAAATGTGATTTTAATACCTTTCTAACAGTATAAAAATTTTTGAAATCGGTTGATTAGTTTACGCGTGATATCAAAATACAAGAAAGCCAAGAGATGCATTTACTTAAAAAAATTAAAAAAAAAAATAAAGAAAAAGGTCATTTTATTTTCAAATATGTTATATATATTAAATAGACCTTTCTAAACATAATTTGTATTTTTCAAAATCGCTTGATCTTTGAAGTGTTTTTTCAGTTTCAAATTTTATTTTGGAAAACTTTTTGTTTTCAGTGTACTAAAACAAAAAAAAAAATTTACAGTGTATTTTTTTGAAAGCTAATTTCAATACCTTTCTAATGGTGTAAAGATCTTTGAAATCGGTATAGCCATTCCCTAGTAATCACACTTTAAAAGTACCTATTATCGTCATTTTTCGATTATTTTCGGGTATTTTCGAATATTTCGATACCTTGCCACGCCCACAATATTTCGAAAATGCAATTTCTAAAAACGAGGTTGTGTTTGAGTACGTAAGATGTACCTCTATGCAAAATTTCATCAAATTCTGAGGGGGTCGGGTTCAAAATGTTCGTTTTTTTCAGCCTTTGATATGAAATTCATCATATATAAAAATGGGCGTGACCGTTAACCGATTTTGGCAATTTTCCGTCCAAACATTTGCCTAAGTAAGTAAATCACGCATACCAAATTTCATCGATATATCTGCTACGGTTTCTGAGTTATGACTTATAAAACTTTAAATGTTTGCCCATCCATTTTCCAAAATTTCACCAAATTTCTTCATAAGGGCCTGAGCTCAATTCGTGGGTCAAATTTTGTCACTCCAGCTCTATTAGTGACTGAGATACCAAATTTCCGATTATTTCTATATAGGAAAAGTGGGTGTGGTCATGGTCCGATTTCGCCCATTTTCAATACCAACCGTCCCAGTCTCGATACCAACTTGCATTTCAAATTTCATCAAAATATCTAAATTTTTGCGCGAGTTAGAGTGTTTACAGACGGACGGACGGACGGACGGACGGACGGACGGACGGACATAGCACAATCGATTTCTCTTTTCACCCTGATCATTTTGATATATATAAGTCTATATCTATCTCGATTATTTCATTCTGTTACAATCCACCGTTATGTGATTAAAACTATAATACTCTGTGTACTAGTACAGCTGAGTATAAAAAGAAAACAATGGAAAGTTACCGTATTTGGACACCCTAATAATAAGGAAAAACAACACAATAACACTAGACTGGTACGAAAAGCCCACGGCATCGGGGAGGCTCATAAATTTCTACTCAAAACACGAAAGGAACATCATTATAAATACTGCCAAAAATTTCATTACAAGAGTTCTCTCGATAAGCGACAAAGTATATCATAAGAAAAATATCCCTATTATTAAACAAATTCTGACGAGCAATGATTTTCCTTCCTATTTGACAAATAATCTAATCCACCTCTACCACGTTGGAAATAATTTAGAGAGAACAACGAAAGAACCAACGAATAAAATATATAAATCAATGACATACGTCTCAGGGATATCAGAGAGAATAAGAAATTCCAGTATATATGACAAGGAAAATTACAACGTCGCGTTCACGTACAAAAATTCACTAAAACGATTCTACAGCAATACAAAGGACAAAATTCCGAAATACGAGAGATCAAACGTGGTATATGAAATCCCATGCAACGGTGACGGGTCCCACGTATGCGAAAAAGTATATGTGGGGACTACTAAATCTAAACTAAAGACAAGGATTTCCGCACATAAGTCCAATATCAAACTACGCAATAATCCTTCGGACAACAAGACGGCCTTGTCATACCATTGCGGCAGTACTGGACATTACCCAGATTTCGATAATGTAGCAATCCTAGACAATGAGAAGCATTATCATAAACGATACACACTGGAAATGTTACATATTTTGAACACCCCTAATAACAATAGAATTAACTTTAAATCTGAGACGGACAACTGCGCTCATGTGTATCGAAATTTAGTACTCAAACACCAACAATTGTCCAAATAAATGTTTGTAGGTACGTACGCATCCCCCATCCAAACCGGTGTTCAACGCGAGCTTCGAGCAACAACAATAAAGAACAGCTGCAGTGATATACACAGTTTACGTCTTACTGTTCGTGTTTTCTTATGTATTGTTGTTCCTATATTTTTGGTTTACCCTTGCGGTACATTTTTAATTGTTTACATTTTTATGTTATGATGTCTCCAAAATTTGTTTACATTTACGGTACTTTTAATTGTTTACATTTCTATGCTTTGCATTTTTCCATATTCCACCTTGTTCTAAAGCTTATTGTCAGTCGATCAAACTAAAGCATTAGTGTAAGTTTCGTTTTTTGGTTACATTTAAGAATATGTATCTATGCATACATACATATGTATACCTAAATGTAATAATCTGTGTTTATTATTGTTTTCAGTCCTGATGATGACTCCAGGCTGGAGTCGAAATATCGATAATTAATAATAAAAACCAAATTAAAATAAAAAATTTGTGTTTTAAATTTTTAATCGTGGCCTTGAGCTCATAAACAAATAAATATAATTGCAATAAAACGGCCAAAAAACTACATCAAAATGTTTATACGAAGAGCACATCGGAAAGAAAGCAAAGGTTGATGAAAGCGATTAATCTACATTTGTACCCGTTCGGGATGTAAGCGATTGATCTACATTTGTACCCGTTCGGGATGTAAGCGATTGATCTACGTTTGTACCCGTTCGGGATGAAAGCGATTGATCTACATTTATACCCGTTCGGGATTTAAGCGATTGATCTACATTTGTACCCGTTCGGGATGAAAGCGATTGATCTACATTTGTACCCGTTCGGTATGTTAGTGATTAATCTACATTGGTACCCGTTCGGGTATACAAGTTGAACAATTAGTCTCTTCATAGGACATGCTCGAACAAATGCGATCAATTCACTCCATATAAAGGGATGTAAAATTGTATTAGTCGCATGCTCCCTTGCGATTGATCCCGGACACGTCCTGGATTAAACGCATTTTTTGCAGGGCTAGTACAGCTGAGTATAACAAACCTCAGCGCATACTTTTAGGGAAATGTTTCCACACTGCTTGTTTATAAACATAATCAGTAGTTGTTGACAAACATTGGCAATGTACATCCACGAATATTCATAGATTTTACAACAAATATTTGTGCATGTACCATCTTTTATAAAATTATTTTTTGTATGGTGTTGTCAAATTTTGGAGGGGGGTTTAACCCCAAAACCCCATCCTTGAGTGCGCCAATGGTCCACGTCATATACATCCATCCACAAAAAACATCCACCAAACATTTCGTCCCAGGATCAATTTGCCAACATTACAATCAAACGTACACAAGCTAGAAAATCACAGGACAAACCAACAACAATACAATTACACAAAACAATAATTTTTGGTAAGTGGTTTTTTCTGCAAAATTTTGTTGAGTGCGTTAATATCTTCTTCGAGGTAAAAAGTGCGAGTGAGCTACATTTTCTTTAATTTGTGTTGAGAAACACCCAATCGCTTTTTGTTGTCGAGCAAACCCCTCATCAGTGGTAAGGTGCGTTCGATACAGTTAAAGGCCGATCCGAGAGTGGTTTACCTGCGTAAGGTGTCATAACCACTGCACGGGTCACATAATCTGCGTTAGCAGTATATATTCAAAAAACAATTTTATCAACATTTACTCGAACTAGTTCAAAAAAAATAAATAAAATAAAATGATAAATTCAATAATTATCATTAATTTGTTGGGTGGTGGATTTTTCTTAATAGTCAATTGTTATTTTTTCAAGTTAGGCTCTTTTTGCGTATAGCACATTTTAAGGTTATGTGCACAAGATATATATACATACATACATTATTGCATTTTATTCTAAACACGTATATATTTATGTATATAAATTAACATGAGAATTAATCAATAAAGCAATTATTTAAATTCAAATATACATATATATTCGGAATTATTTATATATCGGGTTAGTGTGGCAACAAGTTTGGTAACTTATACCCCATTGCGAGTTTCACTGGCACATTAAATCTTGACGAGATTTCTATCTGTGTCTGTATACTGAATTCAAACCATTCACTTATTTCCTGCACATTAAGTCTATTTCATAGATTTCTATCTGTGTACAAAAATAAAACTCAAATAGCCAAACCTTTTTAGCTATCATATCTGCTAAATTAAATCGGTATATATAGATTTTTGCATTTTTGAAACACGTATATACCCGTCAAAAAATATATTTAAACAAAGAATTGGTTAAAAAAATTAAACAAAATTTTTTCGCAATACTTTCTTTGGAACTCGACGAGTTTGGTGTGGCAGTTGATTCAGGTTTATATACCCCATATCACTCTACACAAGTAAATCTCTACGAGATTGTGCCGGTTCAGTCCATATAATTTGCTCATTAAATATAATCCTTAGATTTCTATTTGGGTTCAAATAGGACAAACAAAAATTTATATCTGAACAAATTAGTACTTTGGGTAAATCAAGATTTTCAGAGGAATTAAAAAGATGGAGAGTTATTGTAGAGCGTTAAATGTAATTACACAAGCGCAAACATACATACATAATAAATTTCCATACTTTGTATTGTCACGCGCTGGCGCTGACTACTTAGTCAGCCCCACACAAATTGTAAGTGCACAAAATTGCTAACGCTGCCATTCTCACGCTTCCAATGTTATTCTAAGCCTAATAGGCGAATTCTGTAACTCCGTCTCATCTCAAGTCACAAAATTTGAGATTTGAGACATGAGACAATTTTAGTGACTTGAGCCATTTTTGGTATTCTGTAAGCCACAGTCACTAAAAACTTCACCAAAGACTGTGGTGAAAATGTACTGAGACTGTTTGAGATAACAAAATAATTTAACGAATACTCACTAATCGATTACATACGAAAATAGGTTTTGGAAATGAATTTATGAGCAATATATTGCATTAAAAAAATAAAGCGTATCATTACTACTTATCACTTATAAAAATAGTTATGAATATAATGTTTTATGAGTGTTTTATCTGAACCGATTCGCAAAAAAAGTCATGTAACGTAAAACATTGAAATATCGATAAATATCGTATCACATCACTATTTACACTTGATCGAAATGGCGGAAAAAAGTAAGTTAGCAAAACCAGCAAAAGTTTATTATTTTGCTAATTTCATACAAATAAACTTGTTTTATTACAGAAAATAGCAAGCGAACAAGCAAAGAGCAAACAAGTTGTAAGTTTTTATAAATTTTGACGCTTTATTTAGTTCACCTCAATGCTTTGTTTATTTTGTGACCTCCTCGCCACCAGGTCACTAATTAGTGACGTATTTTTTGAGACTTGAGACGTGAGCCCGCTTACAGAATACCAAATTGTCTCAAAATCAATCTCACCACGAAAAAGTCTCCAAAAGTCTCTATTAGTGACTTGAGACAGCTTATAGAATTCAGCTATAAGTGCTCATAGGAGTATACATATGTACATGTACGTAGGTACATAAATATATATACAATATACCGTGGGAAAGAGTCCCATTATTATTACACACTTAGAGTAAATATGTATCGTAGTAAATAAGTAGTACTACATAAGAACAAATATTGTATAAAATAAGCAAATTTGACATAATAAAATTCAAGTCGTTTTTCGCACTCAAACCATAAACGTCTTGTAATTGTTGCCAGATAAGTCGCGGCAAATTCGTTTGCCTTCAATTTATCTGAGTGGCAAGAAAGCCATCGGGCGCGTTAAAAATACCACAAACCGTAAATCATTTTGGCAATTGGCAACATTAACTGATCATAGGAAGATACATTCACAAATGGACTCACAAACCGTAAATCATTTTGGCAATTGGCTACATTAACTGATCGTATGAAGATACATTTGGGTGAAAAATTCGCTTGCAACGCAACACAGAGACCAGCAGCAGCAGCAATATAATTTTATTTAATATACACACGTATATATATTTAACATTTCTTGTGGCACCCTAACGGCTGCCTACTAAGTGGCAAAAATTGAAAAATTCTTGCCTCTTTTTTTTTATTTTTAATACTAACCTCATCAGAGTAATCCTTTTTTTTCTCTTCTCTTCATGGTCAGTCAACAAGAGGTTGACGAAATTTTCGAGCGGTGGAATAGGTTCTTCATCGAAAGAGAACAGCCACCGCCAGAAAATATCAGGCAGGGACCTTTGCCGATATCAATAGAGGAATATCGGCGAAGGCAAAGAAACAACTGTAAGGTGGAGGAACCCAAAGTTCCGAAGCCAGTAAAATTTACGAGGAAAAGGGGTGGCAAGGCTTTTAAAAAAAGAAAAGAGCTTGCCAAGATCCATGAATTAATCAACGTAGCAACTAGTATAGAAGAAAAAAGAAAATTAAAAAATAAGTTAAGAGATAAGAAAAATGTTTAAATAAAGAAAAAAAAAGTGGAAGTATCTTTTGTTTTTTCGAGAATGTCTAGGTCTAAGAACCCAATAGTTGATTTACCTAACGAATTTGGTAGAGAGAAATTATGAAAGGGAATTGGAATTTTTGAGAAGATTTTGGCGTCGCATAGGAATGACTAGGGAACCAACAATACAAGACGTTATCAATCCTACCACAAGAGTAGAAGAAATACAAAGAATGTTTGAGATTCTGATTGAATTTTTTTTATAATATAAATCAGCCAATATGGGTGGCAAAACATCAAAGATTAACAAACCAAATGCCAATGTGGTTAATTCCATTGAAGTGGTTGATCATACTGAGTCCTTGGATTCCATCAAATTCATTTTGCTTGTTATTGCAATTATTAGCTGCATCAATTTATTTTTGAAAATCTACTCAGTCCACAACAAAATTTTAAAAAAGAGATACATTTCTCGCGCTAACGGTCTAGATAAAGTCTAAACAGATTTTATTTTTTTGAATATCATTATTTTTCAATGGCCAAATGGGAAATAATTCTTAAAACACTCATAGAAGAAAAAACCACGGCAGAAAAAGCATATAAATGCATAAACAAAAATATAACAATAAAAACAGAAACGGTAAGAAAACACCTCAAAACAATACTAGATTCATTAAATAATTTAGTTGAAGTAATACGCAAAGTTAACAACCAACTCACTGCAGCTCACCAATTAGAAGCATACCAAATATTTTCCATTGTTAGAGACAAACTAGTATCTTCATTAGCAAGATACAATATTGATGCATTAGTACCAAACACATACGAAAGTACTATATCACTCGACTTTAGCATTTTATTACCAGAACCAGAAGAAAAAGAAAAAGACAAAATGCCACAAACAGTAGTAGAGTTCATTAAAACGGCTTCATCAATTTTATCCGAATTTGATGGTAAGCCGGAAAATCTACATAGTTTTTTGGACGCACTTAACATTCTTGACCAGATCAAAGATACGCATGAAGCATTAGCAATATCCATTATAAAAACTAAACTTAAAGGCACTGCGCGAAATTACATCAGTACTGAAAATTCAATACAACAAGTTAAAATAAAGTTGAAAACTTCAATTAAAGGCGAGTCAGTAGAAGTATTGACTGCAAAGCTTTTAAATATTCAACAACGCAGTAAAACGGCTAATCAATACACTACTGAAATAGAGAAGCTAACAAAGTCATTGGAAGGAGCATACATATCTGATGGGCTTACCTCAGACTTGGCAAGCAAATATTCTACACAAGCAGCTGTAAAAGCCATGTGTAAAAAAAAAAAATTGCTCAAACGAAAAAGTAAAAATGATAATGCAAGCAGGAACGTTCACTTCCATGAACGAAGCTATCTCTAAATTTACAAATAGCTGTACTGAAGTAACTGGAAACCCAAACTCATTGCTTCACATCCGCCAACAAAACTATTACCGCGGTAGCTTCCGTAGAAGTTATCAAAGTAATAATAACAGAAGTAACCATAGACGCGCGTTTCCCACGCCTACAATTATAACAATAACAATAACATGCAAAGGCGAGACTTTAGAAACCAAACACGCTCAAATGCTCGCAATAACAATAACAATACAAACAACACACGAAACATACGTAGCTACAACCAACAGGAAAACCAGCAGACTCCACTTCAACAGTAGAGAGAAAAATTTTAGTATTCAATTTACATTTGAACAGCTACATATCTTCCAAGTCAACATTAAATAACTCATTTTCTACTCTCCTAGTAGACACAGGAGCAGATATATCCATTATTAAAAAGGGTCAAATTCAGAATGATGTTTCAATTGATAATTCACAAAAAGCATATTTAAAAGGTATTGGTCAGGGTATAACAAGCACCCTTGGAACAGTTAAAACAGATTTAAAGGGTGACGATCTTTTGATTCGACAAAAATTTCACATAGTAGAAGATGACTTCCCAATCCCGTGCGACGGAATTTTGGGACTTGATTTCATTAAAAAATATAATTGCATTTTGGACTATCAAAATGATAAAGATACTTTGATATTACGTCCATATGATTTCCCAGAAAATATAGCAATTCAAATGACAAATGAGCCAACTATCAAAAGTATATCAGTACCAGCCAGATCTGAAGTAATTAGACAAATTAAAATTAATAATAATAACGAATTATTTATACCACATCAACAATTAACCGAAGGTATTGTTATTGCCAATTCAATAGTGAACCCAAAACAAGCATTTGTTAGAATTATTAATACAACAGATAAAAATGCAACTATTCAAAATTACAATATTAATACAGTAAATTTAGAAGACTACATAATTGTAAATAATAAACAGAAAAATGAAGCAAATAATAAAGAAAAACTGGAAAGATTAAATAAAAATTTTCCATCATTTGCTAAATCTCAACTTAATACTTTATGTTCAGAATATATTGATATATTTGCATTAGAATCAGAACCTATAACTAACAATTTTTATAAACAAAAACTTTATATGAAAGATGATAACCCAGTCTATATTAAAAATTATAGAGTACCAGAAGCGCACAAACAAGAAATTAATAAACAAGTCAATAAACTAATTAAAGATGACCTAATTGAACCATCTATTTCCGAATACAATAGTCCTATTTTGTTAGTACCGAAAAAATCACTTCCAGGTAGCAATGATAAAAGATGGAGATTGGTAATCGATTATAGACAAGTAAATAAAAAGTTAACTGCAGACAAATTCCCATTACCAAGAATTGATGATATTCTAGATCAATTAGGAAGAGCAAAATATTTTCCTTGCTTGGATTTAATGTCAGGTCTCCATCAAATAGAACTAAGCCCAGAATCAAGAGATATAACATCATTCACCGCAGACAATGGTACATACCGTTTCAAAAGATTGCCTTATGGTCTCAAAGTAGCACCAAACTCATTTCAAAGTATGATGACTTTGGCATTCGCAGGTCTAAAGCCATCACAAGCATTCTTATACATGGATGACTTAGTAGTATTAGGATGTTCCGAAAATCATATGATTAAAAATTTAAAAGACGTATTCGCAACTTGCAGAAAATATAATTTAAAATTACACCCAGATAAATGTCTATTTTTCAACCAAGAAGTTACTTATCTTGGACACAAATGCACAAGTAAAGGAAGTTTACCTGATCCCAGTAAATACAAAATAATTCAAAATTACCCAACTCCCAAGAATGCCGACGAAGCAAAAAGATTCGTCGCATTCTGCAATTACTATAGAAGATTTATATATGAATATGACTTTGAAGTGGAGTACATAGCTGGAAAGAAAATTACGTAGCGGACGCACTATTGCGCATAAATATCAAAGATCTTAAAGAAATGCCAATTGAAGCATGTAAAATGTTGAAAGTTACGACTAGATCGGAAACTAAACAAAAACCCAGTAATATAAAAAATGAAGAAAAATGTCACAATGAGAACCCTAAAATATATGAAGCGCTTAATAAATGTGAAGTAAAAAGCTAGCACAGCTCGTTTTCGATCCCCCAAAACTGCAGTTCAAAAAGGGAAAGAAAATATGTAGCGAAATTAATATAAACTAGAGTGCTGCCTACTGTCGAAACTCGACAGTTTTTCTAGATGTTTTCTTATGACTATGCAACTATAGTTTTTGTATAATTGTTTGTTGCTACTGTCACTGCTACTATTATGTTGTTGGTGTTCCAAATTCTCCTACTTAACTACTTCTTTATTTCTATTTATGCTCTTTTCTTTCCTAAATTTCTTTCCTACTTATTCTTTCTTATCCTACTTATTCCTTGACTTTATGTTTTTGTTGTACTGCTTTTGCTACCTTTTTACGCTTCTACTTCTTTGAAACTACACACCACATCCCGCCAAAAATGTTCACAATTGCACGCACAAAGTCAGGTATGCTTGCGCTTGAGACAGCTCTGCTGTGTACAAAAGCATGCAACAACAACCACACGGCAATTTTCCAACGACGATTGTGGACGCATTTTCCAACCAATTTTCATGACGCAGTTCTATTTGAGAGCAATATCTTTCTAATGGTGGGCTTAGTTTTAAAATCGGTTCAGTAGTTTCGACGGAGAAGATGGAACAAAATTTATGTTAGCGTATTAATAATATAGATAATCTAATTGTTGAGGCGAAGATTGACTTAGGACAATTCTTTGCCAGGCTTATGAAAGAAGCCGGCAATCTAGGAATTAATAAAATACAGTTGTCCCTAGGAGACAAATTGTTTAGTTATACTCGAGTAGACACATTTAAAGAAATTGGTACCAAAGTTCTCAAAAATTTAACTATTGCACTAACTCCGTGACAGATAAGGAAGTAATCAAAAAGATATTACAAAAATATCACGATGATCCTGTTAATGGTGGCCACCCTGGAATCAATCGTACAACTAATAAAATAAAACAAAAATTTTACTGGAAAAACATGAAAAACGACATTAGAAAATACATTAAAAAATGCGCAGAATGTAACAAAAACAAAATTAATAAAAATTTAAAAGAACCCATGACAATAACAGAAACGCCAACAAAAGCGTTTGATATAGTTCAAGTTGACACAATTGGACCATTTCCAAAATCATCATTATAATCATGGAAATGAGTATGCAGTCACTATAATACGTGACTTAAGCAAATACCTAATAGCAATTCCAATTGAAAGCAAACATGCAAAGACAGTAGCCAAAGCTATTTTCGAACATTTCATTCTCATTTATGGATGTATGAAGAGCATACTAACAGATATGGGAACGGAATATAAAAATAACGTTTTTGAAGAACTGTGTAAATTATTAAAAATAGAACACAAAACTTCTACACCTTACCATCATCAAACGTTAGGGACTGTTGAACGCAGCCATAGAACATTCAATGAATATGTAATATGCATATCCATTGACAAAGGCGATTGGGATGAGTACCTCAAGTACTTTACCTATTGTTATAACACAACACCTTCAACAGTTCATGGTTACTGCCCTTTTGAACTAATATTTGGAAAACCGGCACCGACATTCGAATTTTTACAAGAAAATATAATTAGCCCATTATATAATTATTAGGTGTACGATAAAGAAGTTAAATTTAGGTTACAAATAGCTCAAGAAAGAGCTAATAGGTTAATAAGGCAGGCTAAGGAAAAACAGAACATTTATTAAGATAAAAACGTACAACTTAAGGAAATAACAAGTAAGGAAGCCTAAGTTCGAGTGGAATCGAACATTAGATACTCAGCTGTATGCTTTCATTGTTTGTTTGCGCTTCATGGAAACACGGTGTAGGTACTTTATATAAAGCAATTGCTGCATAAAGTGGGCGTAGCCGCGCCCATTTTCAAAATTTTTATCAGTCATCCAACTAAGCATATGAATATTATTCTTTGTGCAAAATTTCATTCCTTTATGACTTCTAGTTACAAAGATGTCACGTTACAAATTCCCAAAGGGTGTTCCAGAAATATCTTTGTTAAAAAGTAGGCGTGGTCATAAACCGATTTCAATAAATTTTTGCGCGTCTATTAACACAAGTTATAAAAGTGTATAAACCAAGTTTCGTCATAAAATCTCAGTTATTTATCGAGTTATGGGCGCCGAAGGCGGTGCCACGCCCATTTTCCAAAATTTGTCTATTTTTTGTTTCCGGTCTATTGTGGAACTCTTGCCACAAAATTTCAATGAATTATCTTTATATTTGACAAAGATATCGCTTAAAATGTTATTAGGTCACTTTATAATACCCATATATAAAAGTGGGCGTGGTCGTCAACCGCTTTCGCTAAAATTTTCAACATGTATTACCACAAGTAATAAAAGTGTACACACCAAGTTTCGTCATTATATATCAATTATTTGTCGAGTTATGGGCTCAGAAATCTCGTATATTCCAGCTTATAAAAAGAGGCGGTGCCACGCCCATTTTCCAAAATTTTTGTGTTTTTCGTTGTATGTCCGCAGGTGGACTCCTGGCATAAAATTTCAATGATATATCTTTATATTTGACGGAGATATCGCTTAAAATGTTTTTATTATGTCACTTTATAATACCCATATATAAAAGTGGGCGTGGCCGTCAACCGATTTTGACAATTTTTCGTCCAAACATTTGCCTAAGTAAGTATATTACGCGTACCAAATTTCATCGATATATCTTCAACAGTTTCTGAGTTATGACTCATAAAGCTTTCAATGTTTGCTCCTTAATAAGTGGGCGTGGCACCGCCCATTTTCCAAAATTCCATCAAATTTCTTCTTAGGGGCCTGAGCTCAACACGTGGGTAAAATTTCATCACTCTAGCTATATTAGTGGCTGAGATACCAAATTTCCGATTTTTTCTATATAGGAAAAGTGGGCGTGGTCATGGTCCGATTTCGCCCATTTTCAATACCAACCGTCCCAGTGTCGATACCAACTTGCATTTCAAATTTCATCAAAATATCTCAATTTTTGCGCAAGTTAGAGTGTTTACAGACGGACGGACGGACGGTCAAGGCTCAATCGATTTCTCTTTTCAACCTGATCATTTTGATATATATAAGTCTATATCTATCTCGATTATTTCATTCTGTTACAATCCACCGTTATGTGATTAAAACTATAATACTATGTGTACTAGTACAGCTGAGTATAAAAATAGGAGATTTAGTGTTAGTCAGAGATGAAGCAGGAAATAAGTTAGACAGTAGATATAAAGGGCCCTATAGTATATGTATGTACCTACGTACATGTACATATGTATACTCCTATGAGCACTTAGGCTTAGAATAACATTGGAAGCATGAGAATGGCAGCGTCAGCATGTTGAAAATTTTAGCGAAATCGGTTGACGACCACGCCCACTTTTATATATGGGTATTATAAAGTGGCCTAATAAAAACATTTTAAGCGATATCTTTGTCAAATATAAAGATAATTCATTGATATTTTGTGGCAAGAGTTCCACAATAGACCGGAAACAAAAAATAGACACATTTTGGAAAATGGGCGTGGCACCGCCTCTTTTTAGACAAAGGAATATACGAGGTTTCGGCGCCCATAACTCGATAAATAACTGAGATTTTATGACGAAACTTGGTTTATACACTTTTATAACTTGTGTTAACAGACACGCAAAAATTTATTGAAATCGGTTTATGACCACGCCTACTTTTTAACAAAGATATTTCTGGAACACCCTTTGGGAATTTGTAACGTGACATCTTTGTAACTAGAAGTCATAAAGGAATGAAATTTTGCACAAAGAATAATATTCATATGCTTAGTTGGATGACTGATAAAAATTTTGAAAATGGGCGCGGCTACGCCCACTTTATGCAGCACTTGCTTTATATAAAGTACCTACACCGTGTTTCCATCAAACGCAAACAAACAATGAAAGCATACAGCTGAGTATCTAATGTTCGATTCCACTCGAACTTAGGCTTCCTTACTTGTTATTTCCTTAAGTTGTACGTTTTTATCTTAATAAATGTTCTGTTTTTCCTTAGCCTGCCTTATTAACCTATTAGCTCTTTCTTGAGCTATTTGTAACCTAAATTTAACTTCTTTATCGTACGCCTAATAATTATATAATGGGCTAATTGTATTTTCTTGTAAAAATTCGAATGTCGGTGCCGGTTTTCCAAATATTAGTTCAAAAGGGCAGTAACCATGAACTGTTGAAGGTGTTGTGTTATAACAATAGGTAAAGTACTTGAGGTACTCATCCCAATCGTCTTTGTCAATGGATATGCATATTACATATTCATTGAATGTTCTATGGCTGCGTTCAACAGTGCCTAACGTTTGATGATGGTAAGGTGTAGAAGTTTTGTGTTCTATTTTTAATAATTTACACAGTTCTTCAAAAACGTTATTTTTATATTCCGTTCCCATATCTGTTAGTATGCTCTTCATACATCCATAAATGAGAATGAAATGTTCGAAAATAGCTTTGGCTACTGTCTTTGCATGTTTGCTTTCAATTGGAATTGATATTAGGTATTTGCTTAAGTCACGTATTATAGTGACTGCATACTCATTTCCATTTAATGATTTTGGAAATGGTCCAATTGTGTCAATTTGAACTATATCAAACGCTTTTGTTGGCGTTTCTGTTATTTTCATGGGTTCTTTTAAATTTTTATTAATTTTGTTTTTGTTACATTCTGCGCATTTTTTAATGTATTTTCTATTGTCGTTTTTCATGTTTTTCCAGTAAAATTTTTGTTTAATTTTATTAGTTGTACGATTGATTCCAGGGTGGCCACCATTAACAGGATCATCGTGATATTTTTGTAATATCTTTTTGACTACTTCCTTATCTGTCACGGAGTTAGTGCAATAGTTAAATTTTTGAGAACTTTGGTACCAATTTCTTTAAATGTGTCTACTCGAGTATAACTAAACAATTTGTCTCCTAGGGACAACTGTATTTTATTAATTCCTAGATTGCCGGCTTCTTTCATAAGCCTGGCAAAGAATTGTCCTAAGTCAATCTTCGCCTCAACAATTAGATTATCTATATTATTAATACGCTAACATAAATTTTGTTCCATCTTCTCCGTCGAAACTACTGAACCGATTTTAAAACTAAGCACACCATTAGAAAGATATTGCTCTCAAATAGAACTGCGTCATGAAAATTGGTTGGAAAATGCGTCCACAATCGTCGTTGGAAAATTGCCGTGTGGTTGTTGTTGCATGCCTTTGTACACAGGAGAGCTGTCTCAAGCGCAAGCATACCTGACTTTGTGCGTGCAATTGTGAACATGTTTGGCTGGATGTGGTGTGTAGTTTCAAAGAAGTAGAAGCGTAAAAAGGTAGCAAAAGCACTACAACAAAAACATAAAGTCAAGGAATAAGTAGGATAAGAAAGAATAAGTAGGAAAGAAATTTAGGAAAGAAGAGCATAAATAGAAATAAAGAAGTAGTTAGGTAGGAGAATTTGGAACACCAACAACATAATAGTAGCAGTGACAGTAGCAAAAAACAATTATGCAAAAACTATAGTTGCATAGTCATAAGAAAACATCTAGAAAAACTGTCGAGTTTCGACAGTAGGCAGCACTCTAGTTTATATTAATTTCGCTACATATTTTCTTTCCCTTTTTGAACTGCAGTTTTGGGGGATCGAAAACGAGCTGAGCTAGCTTTTTTACTTCACATTTATTAAGCGCTTCATATATTTTAGGGTTCTCATTGTGACATTTTTCTTCATTTTTTATATTACTGGGTTTTTGTTTAGTTTCCGATCTAGTCGTAACTTTCAATATTTTGCATGCTTCAATTGGCATTTCTTTAAGATCTTTGATATTTATGCGCAATAGTGCGTCCGCTACGTAATTTTCTTTCCAGCTATGTACTCCACTTCAAAGTCATATTCATATAAAAATCTTCTATAGTAATTGCAGAATGCGACGAATCTTTTTGCTTCGTCGGCATTCTTGGGAGTTGGGTAATTTTGAATTATTTTGTATTTACTGGGATCAGGTAAAATTCCTTTGTGCATTTGTGTCCAAGATAAGTAACTTCTTGGTTGAAAAATAGACATTTATCTGGGTGTAATTTTAAATTATATTTTCTGCAAGTTGCGAATACGTCTTTTAAATTTTTAATCATGATTTTCGGAACATCCTAATACTACTAAGTCATCCATGTATAAGAATGCTTGTGATGGCTTTAGACCTACGAATGCCAAAGTCATCATTCTTTGAAATGAGTTTGGTGCTACTTTGAGACCATAAGGCAATCTTTTGAAACGGTATGTACCATTGTCTGCGGTGAATGATGTTATATCTCTTGATTCTCGGCTTAGTTCTATTTGATGGAAACCTGAAATTAAATCCAAGCAAGAAAAATATTTCTTCGCTATTACCAGTTTTTATGTTAATTTTGCAGAGGATGAAATATCATTTCCACCAAAGAAAAAATAATTAAAATCGACGTTAAAGTGACGGAGTTATGGCGAACCAAACATTTTTTTTGTAATTTTTTATTAATTATTTTTCCGGCATTCATCTTCTTTTTTCATTATTTTAACGAAATATTAAATATCATCCTGCTTTTGCACTGTGATTTAATAGCTGTTTTCAGAGAAAAATGACAATGTTATAAGAGATTCAGTGAACAAATCTATATTTATTTCAATACGATAGTACTATCGATAGTGCTATCGATGATTTATTTTTTTAAGACTATCGAACACTATCAATAGTTTTTTTAAAACTATCAAAAACTATCGATGGTGGGACTATCGATAGTTTCCCACCTCTAGTAAGTGACAGAAACGTCAAATTCGGATGAACTTATTCAATTTGTTTGAATGGCAACATCACAAGGCACGCGAAAAAGTTCATTCGCCACTCACAATGCAAATTTTAGATGTGTTCGCTAACCTGTTCGACTCGCCAAATATATTAGCTTCGCAAGTGACAATATGCGTATTAATCTTTTTAGTTTTTCTTTATTATTTGCTTCATTTTTCTGTTTATTATTTACAATTATGTAGTCTTCTAAATTTTCTGTATTAATATTGTAATTTTGAATAGTTGCATTTTTATCTGTTGTATTAATAATTCTAACAAATGCTTGTTTTGGGTTCACTATTGAATTGGCAATAAAAATACCTTCGGTTAATTGTTGATGTGGTATAAATAATTCGTTATTATTATTAATTTTAATTTGTCTAATTACTTCAGATCTGGCTGGTACTGATATACTTTTTGATAGTTGGCTCATTTGTCATTTGAATTGCTATATTTTCTGGGAAATCATATGGACGTAATATCAAAGTATCTTTATCATTTTGATAGTCCAAAATGCAATTATATTTTTGAATGAAATCAAGTCCCAAAATTCCGTCGCACGGGATTGGGAAGTCATCTTCTACTATGTGAAATTTATGTCGAATCAAAAGATCGTTACCCTTTAAATCTGTTTTAACTGTTCCAAGGGTGCTTGTTATACCCTGACCAATACCTTTTAAATATGCTTTTTGTGAATTATCAATTGAAACATCATTCTGAATTTGACCCTTTTTAATAATGGATATATCTGCTCCTGTGTCTACTAGGAGAGTAGAAAATGAGTTATTTAATGTTGACTTGGAAGATATGTAGCTGTTCAAATGTAAATTGAATACTAAAATTTTTCTCTCTACTGTTGAAGTGGAGTCTGCTGGTTTTCCTGTTGGTTGTAGCTACGTATGTTTCGTGTGTTGTTTGTATTGTTATTGTTATTGCGAGCATTTGAGCGTGTTTGGTTTCTAAAGTCTCGCCTTTGCATGTTATTGTTATTGTTATAATTGTAGCGCGTGGGAAACGCGCGTCTATGGTTACTTCTGTTATTATTACTTTAATAACTTCTACGGAAGCTACCGCGGTAATAGTATTGTTGGCGGATGTGAAGCAATGAGTTTGGGTTTCCAGTTACTTCAGTACAGCTATTTGTAAATTTAGAGATAGCTTCGTTCATGGAAGTGAACGTTCCTGCTTGCATTATCATTTTTACTTTTTCGTTTGAGCAATTCTTACACATGGCTTTTACAGCTGCTTGTGTAGAATATTTGCTTGCCAAGTCTGAGGTAAGCCCATCAGATATGTATGCTCCTTCCAATGACTTTGTTAGCTTCTCTATTTCAGTAGTGTAATGATTAGCCGTTTTACTGCGTTGTTGAATATTCAAAAGCTTTGCAGTCAATACTTTTGTCTTTTTCTTCTGGTTCTAGTAATAAAATGCTAAAGTCGAGTGATAAGTACTTTCGTATGTGTTTGGTACTAATGCATCAATATTGTATCTTGCTAATGAAGATACTAGTTTGTCTCTAACAATGGAAAATATTTGGTATGCTTCTAATTGGTGAGCTGCAGTGAGTTGGTTGTTAACTTTGCGTATTACTTCAACTAAATTATTTAATGAATCTAGTATTGTTTTGAGGTGTTTTCTTACCGTTTCTGTTTTTATTGTTATATTTTTGTTTATGCATTTATATGCTTTTTCTGCCGTGGTTTTTTCTTCTATGAGTGTTTTAAGAATTATTTCCCATTTGGCCATTGAAAAATAATGATATTCAAAAAAATAAAATCTGTTTAGACTTTATCTAGACCGTTAGCGCGAGAAATGTATCTCTTTTTTAAACTTTTGTTGTGGACTGAGTAGATTTTCAAAAATAAATTGATGCAGCTAATAATTGCAATAACAAGCAAAATGACTTTGATGGAATCCAAGGACTCAGTATGATCAACCACTTCAATGGAATTAACCACATTGGCATTTGGTTTGTCAATCTTTGATGTTTTGCCACCCATATTGGCTGATTTATATTATACAAAAAATTCAATCAGAATCTTGCAATGCCGGATGTCTCAAACATTCTTTGTATTTCTTCTACTCTTGTGGTAGGATTGATAACGTCTTGTATTGTTGGTTCCCTAGTCATTCCTATGCGACGCCAAAATCTTCTCAAAAATTCCAATTCCCTTTCATAATTTCTCTCTTCCAATTCGTTAGTTAAATCAACTATTGGGTTCTTAGACCTAGACATTCTCGAAAAAACAAAAGATACTTCCACTTTTTTTTTTCTTTATTTAAAAATTTTTCTTATCTCTTAACTTATTTTTAATTTTCTTTTTTCTTCTATACTAGTTGCTACGTTGATTAATTCATGGATCTTGGCAAGCTCTTTTCTTTTTTTTAAAGCCTTGCCACCCCTTTTCCTCGTAAATTTTACTGGCTTCGGAACTTTGGGTTCCTCCACCTTACAGTTGTTTCTTTGCCTTCGCCGATATTCCTCTATTGATATCGGCAAAGGTCCCTGCCTGATATTTTCTGGCGGTGGCTGTTCTCTTTCTCTTGTTGACTGACCATGAAGAGAAGAGAAAAAAAAGGAATACACTTCACCAAGTGGAAAAATTATATTACCTAAACCAAAAAACCACGGGGTGGGCTAGGGATATTGTAAAAAGGTGTGTTACGACAGCCTTTGCCACAAATGTTAATTTGTATCTGAATGTGGGTTCGTGTAAATGTGTGAAGTATGTTCGAATGAAGTAATGTTAGTAACAGTGTGCTTTATGTTGTGGTTCTGTTAGCGACTGCGATCTTCATACCTCTGATCGAACACGAAGATAGATATTAATTGTCGTTTTCGATTCGCCATCACACAAGCGAGGTCGGATCGAACAAAAATGTTTGAATCCATAATGAGTAGTAGACATACTCGCTAACTTGTCGATAAAAATTTCCCTCTGCTCGCTATCATTCACATACAAATTTGACAGAAAGAAATTTATAACCAGCAGAGAAATTGTGAATCGAAAGCGGCTAATATAATATTGATATACATATGTGTGTAGGTAGGTGTGTGCTTAACTGTCATTGGAAGGAAGTAACATTTTTTATGAAGTACATAGCCCGTTAATCCTTTTTATTTACCCGAGGGTATAAAAGGCTGACGAGTGCGGAAAACGGGCAGATTAAGTAATAGTTGGCGGTCAGTGCGTGTGAAATAAAGTGGAGTTAAAGTTAGTAAAGTGAAAGTGTAAAAAGTTAGTAAAGTGAAAGTTTAAAAAGAAAAGTAAGTGAAGTGCTATTTAGAAAAAAGAAAGAAAAAAAAAAGGGGGAAATATTTTAAGAAAATTCATTTAAAGAACTTTATAAAAATATATATAAAGAAAAGTGTCTTTTCATGTTTAATTTTTAAGGTTTTAAACCGGGCCATAGCCACAGAATACATTTATATATATCTGCTACATCACCAACATTGCTGGCGCTGGATTAGCCCACATCCTGGTCAAAAGGGGAATTGGAGGTAAGTTAAAGTGTACGTACATACACCAGTGTATAAAAATTTTGCTAAAAAAAAAGGTGAAGTGGTGGAACAAGGACGTTGCTAGGTATCTACCAGTCGGTTGTTAAACAAAAGATATAATTGTAGCTTCCTTGTTCACACAAGTATTAGCTAGATCGAGGTCAAAACGTTGTTGTATTTCTTTTTTTTTTTTTTTGATTATACGTATGTACAAATGTAGGTATATCCACCCCTCTATGGAGGCATGAGGATCAGTGGATATACATACATTCATACATATTTAAAACGAAAGATGTGAGAGATACAAATATACACACATATTAACGTCTTATTTGATGTTTTCAGGTCGCCACAAAGGACCTCCATCTAGGTTCGGGCCAACAGTTTGAGCCAACAAGCAAAAAGCCAACATACATACATACACATACACAGTGGATACACCCAATCAACACTAATAATCATTTATACCTACTTACCACACGCGCATTCATATGTACCAACTTATGCCGTTTTCTTTTCTCGAAAAAATGTTGCCCTGTTTGATTTTCTTAGCCATTTTGTAAGCTTGTGTGGTGATTTCAACGAATGTTGTCCTCTGACTAAGTAAGAGGGCACCATTAACTACAAATTCAGCCATTTTATAGAAAGTCATGTTACGTAATTCGATAATTGAGATATTAAAGGGCAACATTTTTTGTCAGAAAAGAAAACGCCATTAGATTAAGTCGGGGGCAATAACAACAACGAACAATCAAAAATTATAAGGACAGCTGATTGGGAACTCATAGGTTCAGCGACCCACTTCTGGCCCATATACATATGTTAGAAACAAAATTTGGGACACCAAAAGCGGAAATACTGGTTTTGGAGAATTTCGCTAGATACACCTACATACATATTTACGCGATCCACAAACATTAAACTGACAGGAAGAAGAAGCCGCGGCGAGAAAAACGTGAGAGAGGAGAACCGTCGGGAAGCCAGGGGGGAACTTATATATTTTTTTTTATTAAGATATTACCTTTTTAGTTTAGATATTAGGGCGTTGAATTTTTTTATGTATATACCTTTTTATAGAGCTGGTTCCCTTCTTTTTTTTTGTTGGTAAAAAACTGCATTGCCTATTTTATAGACAAGTTCTATTGGCCGGTGACCGCTGTCCGCCGCGTGCATATATATGAATGCTTGTTGGTGTTACACCAGGCCATAGAGGTGGAGTATATTTAATTTATCAGGTTTTTTTTTTATTCGTAAATTTTCGTTTCTTAATATTATTTCCCATTAATTTGCACAGTTATTTTTTTTTATAAGTATAAAAACTTATATTAGTTAATATTTTTATAATTTTTCGGCACGCCAAACGACTCGCTCGCTGCTCCCAAACACGAGCGAGTTTTTCGCTACCAGTTGATACCTGATCATTTGCCTATGTCCCATTCCCTTGTAGGAACGTATGCAGATAAATAGGCGTATATAACAATATCATATATTTACTCCTCTCCTTAGCTCTCTTCGCGGGTGGCGCCATCATCGCTGGAGTGACCAGGTGAGTGAATTCATCTTTTGTTTTGATCCATATTTCCTTATATATATACGTACATCTATATACCTATTTACCTACAACCATATTGCAAGAATTTAAATACTCAAGAGAATTACTGGGAGAATAGTCAAAGATCAGTATCCATACATATGCATATACTAGCTGACCCGGCAAACTTCGTTCTGCCCAAAATAGATTTTTTATTAATTTCATTTCAAAAATTGTTATTACACCGGTATTATTTTTAATAGAAAATTAATGATTTTTCATTACTTCATTGTGTATACAACTTCAAAAATATATAATTTTAGTATTCAGTTTAAGGCTGCACGATACACAACATTTTTAGTTTTCTGTTCCGGATATTTATTTTCACTGAGTATTGGCCATTTTCACTAAGTAAGTAAGAGGATTGATATAGTATACCTCCATAATGGGTTTCAGGCCCCTCCTCCAACCCTTTTAGATGTATTCAGTCTCAAAAATTTAGTACGTATGGGAGGTGCAATGCCTCATTTTTCGATAAATCTTTTTTTTTGTTTTGGGTGAACATGGTATTGATATCGTATATCTGCATAGTGATTTCTATGTAAATGCCATGAACGCTTTTAGGGATATTTAGCCTTAAAAATTAAGAACGCATGGGAGGTGCCACGCCCCCTTTTCCCAAAACTACTGTTTTTTTCATAAGCACGCTATTGATATCGTTAATCTAATGATCAATTTTCAGGTCCCATCCTTAAATGCTTTTATAGATATTCAGCTTGAAAAATTAAGTTTGTATGGGAGGTGCCACGCCCCCTTTTCCGATAACCTACACTTTTGTGTGCAAAAATTGTTTTGATATCATATAGCTCTGTACCGATTTCCAGGTCCCTGACTTAAATCCTTTTAAAAATATTCAGCTTAAAAAATTAAGTGTTGTTGCGAAGTGCCACGCCCCCTTTTCGTATAACTCCTATTATTTTGCGTTAATATGGAATTGTTATCGTTTATCTCCACACCAATTTCCAAGCCCCTAGCGTAAACAATTTTAGATATATTCAGCATGAAAAATGAAGTTTGTATTTGAGGTGCCACGCCCCTTTTTCCGATAACCCTCACTTTTATGCGTGGGAATGGTTTTGATATCATTTAGCTCTATACCAATTTTCAGCTCCCTACCTTGAACTGTTTTAGAGATAATCAGCTTTAAAAATTAAGGTTGTATGGGAGGTGCCACGCCCCCTTTTATGATAACCCCCACTTTTCTGAGTGAGAAGGGTTTTGATATCACCTACCTCTATACCAATTTTCAGCTCCCTACCTTAAACTGTTTTAGAGATAATTAGCTTTAGAAATTAAGGTTGTATGGGAGGTGCCACGCCCCCTTTTCTGATAACCCCCACTTTTCTGAGTGAGAAGGGGTTTGATATCACCTACGTCTATACCAATTTTCAGCTGCCTACCTTAAACTGTTTTAGAGATAATCAGCTTTAAAAAATAAGGTTGTATGGGAGGTGCCACGCCTCCTTTTCTGATAACCCCCACTTTTCTGAGTGAGAAGGGTTTTGATATCGCCTACCTCTATACCAATTTTCAGGTCCCTACCTTGAACTGTTTTAGAGATAATCAGCTTTAAAAATTAAGGTTGTATGGGAGGTGCCACGCCCCCCTAACATTTTTTAATTTTTTCTTCGACTAAACCTTCGCGGGGTAACAACAAACCAACCCCCCTAAGGAAGTATTTGATTTGGTTCAGCCGTTTTCAAGTTTTAGCGTTACAATTAAATACCAAATCATTTTTATATATACAGATATATATGTATACGTCAGTGAGTATGTGTCTACATATTTAATGAAAGTAAATGCATTTGGTTGATCACTATTTACTTTGTTTATACCCAAAAAGGTGCACATAGAGACCTAATAACCGAATATATAGGTCAGCAGCTGTAGTTGCGTACATACATACTTACACGCGAGTATACATATATTTATGAGAATAAAAAAAATAGATTTAAGCATATAAAGGAAAAGTATCTCATTATTTGAAGTTCATATGTTTTTGTTGAATCTATGAGCATAGTTACTGATTTGAATTGAGTTTGATAATTTACGGTAGGATTTGATTAGATGTATTTTCCTTTGAATTTAGATTAATCCATATTAGTGGTAAGATTTTTTACAGTTTTGTTTACATTAATAAAAGAATTGTTACTCGAGATTGATTCCTTTAATTTCATGGGTTGAAATCGTAGTAAGAAAGATGCAGGGTTGAAGTAATAGCGTTTGGTGTGGGTGTTGCTCTGAATCGCTAGGGGAGGGTAGGAATGAAGTATATGGACAGTGACTAACGCTCTTCATTGACATAGTTATACTGAGTTTGGGGGCGCTGTAAGGTAATCGGAGTCAGCACAGCGCCCATGGCTTCGCGTGTTCACGCTGAAGAGGGTGGGATAGACTCCATCGGACGGGACAAGGACAGTCACTAGTTTCCCTTCTTTTCTTTTTCAGCTTTCGCTTATCTATCCTTTCCCATTTTCCCAGGCATGATAAAATTTTTTGTTTGTGTAACTGTGGATAAAGGCAGGTGGAAAAAGATCCACACATCGACGAGCTAGCTCGGGATGCCAGCATGCCGACCCTTCAACTCGCCTCTATCCACCCCAAGCAGTTACATAACAATGGCGCCCAACGTTAGCAAAAACACGACATGTAACATACAGTTTGTAACAACACCATCAGTTGCAACAATGCCAGTTATTATCCTTTTTCTCTTTTTCTTTTTGATTGTATCTTGTATATTTTTTTCCTTTCACCACTTTTCCATAAATTGTCACCTCTCTTTTTCTTTTTCTTTCGGACAGACTACGATCAAAATTATGAATAGCATCACTTGCCAGTTTGGCAAGTGATTAGTATTCTTTTGATTAACTCATGGGGGATTCCCGCCTCGGCTTCGTTGTACCTCCTAGAATCTTTAACAGAACTAGGAGTAGACATCGAGGTTGAGACGGTGAAGGACGGTATTGAAGTGTAGAAGAGGTGGGAGAGACTGTTCAAGCTACAGCAAGTTCGGTTCCTCGCTGGACCTGTGTGAGGTTTATAGTTTCATCCACCGGGGGTAATTTAGTTGTTGAGTGAAATTGTAGCCGTGCTAGAAGTCAGTGCTTCGAGCATGTAGTGCATCATGCAACAACAATGACTTAGACTTTGGACACAGACTGACAATTATATACACATTCGAAGTTCCTACTATGTCCCTGCTAGGGCAACACCCATAAACACCAAACATCATAGTGAATTTGATTAAATACTTACGTTAATACATAGTTTGATCATTAAGGTTAAAATTTTGATTTCATCAGATTTCTTCAATTATTTTAAATTCTACACAAAAAAAAAATAATTATTTTGGTTTCTTTAAAATTATTTATTTGAATTTATTCCATATATCATACATATATGTAATATCATTTTTCTTTATTAGTGTCCTTTTTTGTTTTGTTGAACCAAGTTTCAGCTTATCATCATTTGAATTTTTCTGAATTATGAAGATAGAAAATAGGGTATATATTTCTTTGGGTTAGAATATTATTCAGCATTCAACATATATTTTAATTTCTATATAAAATTTTTGTTTATCAATATTATTAAGCCAGAACTACATATCTGTTCATATCGTTCTTTATTAAAACATTTTTTGAATTATTCATACCTTTTATTGGTCTTGAAACTTTTTACGGTTATACCTAGAATTTTTAAATTTAACTTTCTTTCATTTATACATTTTATTGAATTATGTTTTTGTTTTTGAAATATTCATTAATCTTCTTGAGTTGTTAAACTGAATTTGGAATTATCGCTTTATTTACTTGTGAATTTTGATTTGTAAAAATCAAATTAAATATATATACATATATACATTAGTTAACGCTCGAACTGAATTTATCTAATTTGAATTATATTTTTGTTGCATACACACATATACATACATAACTGTAATTACATTTGCTATATACGTGTCACTAATTCTGCTTGAGAATAAATTTAGAATATTATGTTCCAATTTTTCAAAAACCAAGGTTTTTCTTCTTGTCTAGTATTATACCTATTTGAGTACATCTGGCTTTGTCTTCAGTGGAGGTTTCCACATCGAGTCGATCAGGGGTTAAGTCCCGTGGCTTAGGTCTGAACGCTGATCGCAGAGTTACTCGTAGTGTGTCTAGGGCGTTAGAAAATCAAGTCGTAGGCTCGATATTAACGCAAATAGATACTGGAATTCCGCACAGGGTAGACTTTTTGCCAACGGATTATTTTAATCGCTGTACGGCCAGGGTATTCGGGTCACAAAGTAATAGGGAGATTCGCCAGCCAGCGGTGATTGTAACAGAGGAGGTGTCAGTAAACCGTTCCGAAAACAGCCTTAGCTTTTCAAGAAAGATAGATCAGTTGTTCGAGATGTCGGATGATGAGCATGGAGGTTCGCCACCTAGGGGCTCGGGCGCAGGAACCTCAAAACCAGCCGAAAAGAGAGCCAGCCCAGATGAAGCTGAGCCATTAATCCGAATTATGGCGATGATGGCATATCAAGGCGACATGATGGCTCAATGCATGAATGAGGTCCGCAACATGAGAGAGCAGGTGATGAACCTAAATGAGCGAGTCTCTGGGGTGGAGACTTCCGTGCACACCAACCGACCAAGCATGCAGTCAACGCCAGAAAAACGGAATATTAGGCCAGATGCTAAAGAAAAGGAGCAACAACAGGAAGAGACTGGCGATAATACGAAATCACGAGCTTGGAAGAAAATCGATTTAGACAAGTGGCATGTCAAAATGATGGAACAAGTAACGGTATCACGGTGGAGAGTTTTATTTTTCGAGTAGAAAAGCTAAGAGAACAGCACAATCTATCATATCACCAACTCTTCACCGACTTTCATTGCCTAGTCACCGGTACCGCCTTGAAGTGGTATTGGCAGATCCTTGAAGATCATGAAGACGATCCCAACTTCGGATACAAAGAATTAAAATTGGAGATGCTAAGCCACTTCAAGACGGCCGAGTCAGACTATGAAATTATTAGAGAAATTATGGAAAGAAAACAACAAGTACAAGAGTCCTTTGACGACTTTTATAGCGAAGTACATAATTTGACGTTCAGACTAAGGAAGAAAATACCTGAAAAGGAATTGGTGAACATTATCAGAAGTACCTGGCTAATCTCACTTTCGCTTCGAAGATAGAGACACTGGCCGAATTAAAGAGTGAATGTAAAAGAGCGGAGAGAGTCGGTAGGGAAAATAGAAATCGCACTAAATTAGTAAATGAGTTAGAATTTCAGGAATTTGAAAATATACCCAAAGTAGAGGAGCGAGAAATTGAAGAAATAAATAGGTTTCACCGTAATAAGCCACAACACTCACCGGGAACTAATCATGTTCATAAAGTGTCTATGTCGTGAAACCCTAATATGACGTCGTCTAGTATTAAGTCCTTTTGTCCATCCCCTTTCCATTTAATGCTATGTTTTTCTTGTGGTATGCCGGTTGACTATTTTGAAAAGAATCCAGCGGAGGCTGAAAAAGATAATCGGTGTAAATCATACTTTCATGATATGGCATGTTTTTCTTGTGGTAGTAGTGCGTCCTTTTGTATGTTTAAACCGGGCAAGGGAAACTCCAAGATGGCAGAGTGCTCCGGGGACTCGCGCCAGGGGAAGATGCTCCCGGAAGCCAAAAAGTAAAGATTTTACCCAGAGAAAGATGTAACAAAACAGAAGGCTTAATAGATGGTACAAGAGAGGATAAAGCAATAGAGAGAAAAAGTTTGCACCAAAGAAAATTAGAATATGAAGAGATTAGAAAGCGCATTATTTGTGAAGAGATAATAAAAAGGAGAAACAGTAGAAACTTTCTAAAAATACAAAAGATGAGGGAAAAGAAGAAGAACTTAAAGCGAATAAAAAATAAAATAATTTCGACAATAGGGACGATTAAAGGAGATAACAGGTTTTTTGCCAAAACCAAGATAGGTGGAGAAGAGGTTTTAGCACTTCTTGACTCCGGAGCAGGAGCAAGCTGCCTAGGAAAAAATTGTAGTCAGTTATTAAAAGGAAAAGAAGAGTTAATAATGCCTATCAGAGACCAGAGTATTCGAACTGCGAATGGGGGAGAAACAGC
Organism: Urophora cardui; assembly: GCA_960531455.1. Lineage (NCBI taxonomy): Eukaryota > Metazoa > Arthropoda > Insecta > Diptera > Tephritidae > Urophora > Urophora cardui. The sequence goes on from OY482673.1 coordinate 84,958,278, forward strand.
GGTTACAGGTGTAATATCACTCCCCGTCGAATGGGACAATATGACTAAAGATATGGAGTTTCTCATTGTACCTGGTTTACAACAAGAAGTGTATTTAGGTGTTGCTTTTTGGCAAGTGTTTGGTATGAATGTTGTTAGTAGAGTAAATGTCCCAGCAAAGGTTGTTGTATCAGACATTGTACCCTCTGATGGTGATCTGTCTTTTGAGGCGGTGCAACATGTACTCACTCCTCAAGAAGAAGAAGCATTGGAACGTGTAAAAGTGAAATTTCCATCCTTTGCCGTGTTGGGATTGGGAAAAACCGACATGGAAGAACACACCATTGAAGTCACGGATGAGCATCTGCCGGTAAAACAACGGTTTTACCCTATATCCCCTGCTATTAAAAAATTGGTTTATAGCGAGCTTGATCGCATGTTAGAGCTAGGAGTGATTGAGGAGAGCAATAGTAGTTGGAGCTCACAGGTTTCTTTGGTTATAAAAGGCACGAAAAACCGCCTATGCTTAGATGCTCGCAAAGTGAATGCGCGAACGATCAAAGACGCATACATCATATTGATGGCATTTTAAGCCGGTTACAAAATACACGTTTCATTTCGGCGATAGACCTCAAAGACGCTTTTTGGCAAATACCGCTTGAGCGAAAGTCAAGAGAAAAAACAGCCTTCACGGTACCCGGTAGGCCTCTTTACCACTTTACCGTGATGCCATTTGGGTTGTGCAATGCTGCACAGAGAATGTGTAGACTGATGGACAAGGTAATACCCGCTTCCCTTCGTGAGTCTGTGTTTGTTTATTTAGACGATTTACTTGTTTGTTCCGAAGATTTTGGGACACATTTATGTTTACTAGAGAAGGTCGCTAAATGTTTGCGCGAGGCAAAATTGACAATAAATGTTGAGAAAAGCAAATTCTGTTTTAAGGAAGTTAGGTATCTTGGTTACGTGGTAGGTAATGGGTGCATTCGCACTGATTTAAATAAAGTTGCCGCCATGAGAGATTTTCCGGAGCCAAAGACCCCGAAGCAACTTAGGAGGTTCCTAGGGATGACGGGCTGGTACAGGCGGTTTATTAAAGATTATGCGACGATTGCAGCACCATTACATGATTGCCTTACTAAGGACAAAATTAAAAAGTTTGGTTTGACAGATGATGCGAGGAATGCATTTGATACTCTAAAACGTAGCCTCATATCGGCACCGGTGTTAACACACCCCGACTTTGACCGACGGTTTTACATTCAATGCGACGCATCGACTGACGGAGTGGGTGGAGTTTTGTTCCAATTAGACGACGACAAAAACGAACGACCGATAACATATATGTCAGCTAAATTAAACCGTGCTCAACGAAACTACAGTATTACTGAATTGGAGTGCTACGCAGCGGTATTGAGCATTAAGCGCTTTCGCCCGTATGTGGAAGGACTGGCGTTTACGGTGATCACTGACCACGCAAGCTTAAAATGGTTAATGAACCAGAAAGACTTATCTGGCAGGCTAGCGCGGTGGAGCCTGAAATTGCAGGCATATGATTTTGAGATTGAGCATCGTAAAGGAACACAGAATGTTGTGCCGGATGCTTTATCACGTGTAGATATAGACGAAATAAGTTTTAATGAGCGCGTTTTGGACATTAGTTTGAATTCTCCATTCTTCACCACGACCGAGTACGAAGAATTGAAAAGGACGGTGACAGACAACCAGACCAAATTGCCAGACATATGTGTATCAGACGGGTATGTTTATAAAAAGGCGCAGTTTAACCGTGGAGATGAAGCAGAAGATTACCATGCCTGGAAGCTCTGGGTACCAACCGAGTTGCGACAGGGTCAGGTAGAAGCATCACATGCTTCGCCATCTGCAGGTCATGGTGGCATACATAAAACTTTGAACAAGATTAGGGAGAGATATTATTGGCCGGGTATGGTTACTGACGTGCAGTTGCATGTTGGCAACTGTGAAAACTGCAAAACGAATAAAACCCAAAACGCTTTTAAAAAGCCAACTATGGGCAAACAGCATGTGACGGAGCGACCTTTTCAGCGTTTGTACATTGATTACACGGCAACTCTGAAAAAGAAAGACGTAAATTTTGGATGCTCTTGCTAAAAATTTGTTAAACTATTAAATAAATTGTTATTTCGAAAGTATCTTGCTTAAAAACTAGTATACTAATTGAAAATAAGCACAGGTACAAGGAAGCAATTGATATAGTTGGGGAGGAGGGATGGAAGCAAGGTGCGACAGGTGCAAAGGCACCATTCGGACAGAAGTGGCGAAAATCCGTTGTCAAGGCGTGTGTGGGAAATATTTCCATTTAACTAGTAGATGCGCTGGCTTGGACCAGTACAGCATAGACAAGTTGAGTGAGGTTCCGATGCTTAGGTTCATGTGCGAAGATTGTCTGCAGTACATAAGTAACGTTGATGATATCCTTAAAGATATGCAAATGGTGGTGAAGAAAAATGGCCAAAAGCTAGCTGAATATAGAAACGAGTTCGATATTTCTCTGAAGAAAAATGAAGACGAAATTAAGCAAGTACTGAAGGCGGTAGAAGCAGCATTTGCTGAAAGAATTAAAGCAATGAAAAAAGCTCAAGAGACGTGTGAGAGAAGTGTTAAAGAAGTAAATAAACTCAATGATATAGCTGATTTTTTAAAGCAAAATAGCGAGCACGTATGTAAGGAAATTGAAAACAACAAAAAAGATAACAAGAAAATGATTGAAGCAATAACTAAAGAAAATGAGAAAATGTGTGCAGAAATAAAGAAAAATACAAATGTGGATGCCAGAGTTTCATATGCCAACGTAGCAAAAAGTGCCAAGTCAAAAAAAGAAGAGTTGCCAGAGCTAAGAAATGTAGTTCCTCTAATAATTAAGCCAAGTACCAAACAGGAAGTTGAAAAAACTAAAAAAGATCTTAACTCAAAAGTTGATCCAAAAGAGTTACAAATTATGAACATAGTGGGTGGACAAGATGGAGTGGTAATCGTAGAAAGTGCAAACAATATAGAGAGAGAAAAAATAAGAAATGCAATTGAAAATAATATTGGCAATAATTATGAGGTGAGGATCCCTAAAAAAATTAACCCTTCTGTTCTTATAACCGGAATAAGTTACAAATATGATATTGAGGAGCTTGCTCAAAGAATTAAAAGACAAAGTAATTGCTTAAGCCAAACCGACATAAAAATTACAAAGTTATACCAAGTAAATAAAAATAGAAATATTTACAAAATATTGTAGAATGAGAAAATATGCGAATGTTGTCTGTTGGGAGAACTACAGCGCTGAGAACCTGATAAATCTGATGCGGATATGCGATATAAGTTCCATATCTAATATAGTAATAGAAAATAGGGTCCAAGCTTTGAATGATATTTTGTCAGAAGCCATGCAAACGTTGACATACGAGAAGAGGATCAATATACAAGTGCGAAATAAGTGGTACGACCGTGAACTAACAGTACTACATAAAAGAAAATTTGAATTATATAAAAATGCGATTAGCACAGGTCATTGGGATGATTATAATGCCGTTAAAAATATATATAAAAAAACCATAATACTTAAAAAGAAGAAATACATGGAAGATCAAGTGATGATTAATAAAGGAAATATGAAATCCATGTGGAAATGTTTGAAAGATGCTGCGGAACTTGCAGACAATAAAGAGCATATTAAAAAAATAGTATTTAACGGTGAATGTCTAGAAAATAGCAAAAATATAGCTAATGTCTTGAATTTTTATTTTGTGGAGAGCATAATCCAAATCAATGATAGTATTGAAACAATTGAACTTGTTGATGAAAGTGAAACAACCAACTCGACAGCAACATTTGAGCTCACCAGTATCGAGTTAGAAGATATAATGAACATCACAAAATCACTTAAAAACAAATATGGCGGTAAAAATCTATTGTCAGAGGGTGTTATCAAGGACTCTATGGTATACATTGCTCACTTATATAAGGACATAATAAACGAATCGTTTGATAGTTGCATTGTCCCGAGCTGCTGGAAGATATCCACAATAATACCAGTGGCAAAAGTAAAAAATGCAATGAAACCTGATGAGCTGCGTCCGATTAATACCCTACCTGTTGACGAAAAAATTATGGAAACAGTGGTGAAAAAGCAACTATTAACATACCTAGACAATCATAATATAATCATACCAGAACAATCAGGCTTCAGGAAAAGCCACTCCTGCGAAACAGCATTGAACATGGTAATTGCAGAGTGGAAAGAGGCTATTGCTGATAAAAAGGTAGTAGTATCGTGCTTCTTAGACCTAAAGAGGGCGTTTGAAACAATCGATCGAAATGAATTGCTGAAGTTAATGGAAAAAATTGGGATCAAGGGAAAAGCTTTGGAATGGTTTCGTAGTTACCTGAGTAACAGAAAGCAGAAGACGATAATTGGAGACGCAGTTTCATCGGTTGTTGATGTGAACATTGGGCTGCCGCAAGGCTCAGTACTTGCTCTGATATTGTTTATAATTTACATCAACGATATAAAAACTTGTTTGAGGAATTGTAAAATAAGTCTTTTTGCGGATGATGCATTAGTGAGCATTAGCGACAGAAATGTAGATTGCGCTGCTTTGAAAATACAAGAAGACTTAAATAATTTATATAAGTGGCTTTGCAGCAGAAAGCTAAAACTTAATATTGACAAAACCAAGTATATGATAATTCACAAGAACAACAACATTATAAACCGTGATAACTTAAGCCACTCTTGTCTGAAAATAAATAACAATGCAATTGAAAGAGTAGATCAAATGAAGTACCTAGGTGTAATAATTGATGAGAAACTAAGTTTCGCAGAACATATGAATCAGTTAGAGAAGAAAATTGCACAGAAAATAGGATTTATGTATCGAACATGTAAGCATATTAGCCAACATCACAAAATATTAGTATATAGATCAATTATAGAACCCCATTTTATTTACTGCCCAACAGTACTACTATTAGCAAGTGATACATTAATTAATAAGCTCCAAATACAGCAAAATAAAGCAATGCGTTTGATACTAAAATGCTCTCGTAGAACATCAAAAAGTATTATGCTTCCTAAGTTAAACTGGCTTAGTATTAAACAATTAATCTGTTATTACACATTGAAATTTATACATTACATAACACAGGGAATGTTACCAAACTATCTGAGTGATAGGATGCAGTACAATCATGAGATCCATAACTATGGAATTAGGAGTAGCAGAAATTTACGACTGCCCAAAGTAAGAACCGAGTTCGCAAAAAAGACTTTAGAATACGTAGGTTATAAAATGTATAATGAACTACCAGCTGAGATAAAAGACTGTGAAAACATTGTTAAGTTTAAAGGAAAACTATTTTTATATTGTAAAAATTTAAATATGTAGTATTAATTAAATAATGAATTTACACATTTCTTTTTAATGAAATAGTTTTAAGAAATAATTATGAATTTTGAAATTCTGGATGTACTATGTACTATACAATGAATTAGGCTTTTTGGCCGTAATAAATAAAATAATAATAATAATTTCATGGGTCCTTATCCGCGTACGTCTAGTGGTAATGTCTATTTGTTTGTGTGTTTAGATCACTTATCTAAGTTTGTGTTCTTAAAACCAATGCGCAAGGCTACGTCAGCGGAGGTAATTAAATTTTTAGAGACAGAGATTTTTCATGTTTTCGGCGTGCCGGAATACGTACATTCTGACAACGGCAAACAATTCGTGTCCGAATCATTTAGAATGTTTATCACCAAGTATGGGTCAAACCATATTAAAACATCCTTTTATTCACCCCAGGCTAATGCCGCTGAACGAGTAAATCGGTCAGTTTTACAAATGCTAAGGTCACATATTAAAGACCACCAGAAAAATTGGGATCACTATGTCAGTGATGCAGCATTTGCGTTGCGTAGCGCAACCCATTCTGCCATTGGTAGATCGTCATATTCTGCTCTCTTTGGACTGCCAATGATCCAGCATGCCTCATCATATGAGTTATATAGGAAGTTAGGCGCGCTTAGAGATAGTGACTGTGAGGTACTTTCAGGAAAGGATAATATCCTGACGATTAGAGAGAAAATTATAAAAGAATTAAAATTGGCCCATGAGCGGAGCGCGAAGGTCTATAACACAAGAAGTAGGGAAGTGAAGTTTAATGTTGGACAAGTGGTATACAGCCGCAATTTCAAGCAGAGCTCACAAATTGAAAACTATAATGCCAAGTTAGGTCCTAAACAAATCAAATGCGTTGTATTAAAGGAAATTGGCAATTCCATGTACGAGCTTGGAGACATGAGCGGGAAAAAGATCGGGGTATACCACGCCAAAGATATGTTCGTTGCGTGAATGTTGTGTTCGGTCTATGCATGTAAGATTTAGCGTTATATGAGTTATCGTTAGATACTTGTTTGTATTTGTCCATTTACGTACGTACTTGACAAAATACGAACCTCTAGTCATACTTGACAGCATATATACTATTAAATACTTGACGAATCTTAATTAGCGATATTTTATCTGTGATATTTTATTTATCTTTAAGCCATTTCTGTGATATTTTTTTTTTACCTTTAAATCTCATCTGTGATATTTACAAGGTTGATCATCTTAAATCTGTGATATTTTTTATTGTAGTTACTTATTTATTTATTTATTTTATAAATTTTTTATTTTGACCTTTTGTGATTATTTATACATTTATTTATTTATTTAGTTATTTATTTTATTTTGCTAACTGGAACATTAAAATATATACTGACTGTGATTTAGGATTAAGTATCTGTAAGATTGATTTATTTACATGTAGATACATACATACATATATGTAAGTAGACATACAAACCAGTGCAGTGTTAAAGTGAAGTAGAGTAGCTATGGAACCTTGCAATACGGCCCGGCTTTAGGTCGTGGGTCGAGGCCACACGTTGGGTACAGTGATAGATACAAAGGCTGCGTCTTAGTTTTTTTCGCACTCGTTCCATGAGGCAGGCCCCATCGACGGTTGCGAGCCTGTTACGACAGCCTTTGCCACAAATGTTAATTTGTATCTGAATGTGGGTTCGTGTAAATGTGTGAAGTATGTTCGAATGAAGTAATGTTAGTAACAGTGTGCTTTATGTTGTGGTTCTGTTAGCGACTGCGATCTTCATACCTCTGATCGAACACGAAGATAGATATTAATTGTCGTTTTCGATTCGCCATCACACAAGCGAGGTCGGATCGAACAAAAATGTTTGAATCCATAATGAGTAGTAGACATACTCGCTAACTTGTCGATAAAAATTTCCCTCTGCTCGCTATCATTCACATACAAATTTGACAGAAAGAAATTTATAACCAGCAGAGAAATTGTGAATCGAAAACGGCTAATATAATATTAGTTTTGTTCGTTTACGGATATTTTTTGATGTTTTTCGAAAACTTTTAAAAACAAACACTTTGTCGTCGTTTTTTTACGCCAAATCTCCAACAGAAGAGAACCAACTGAGAGAGAAAACTGACATTTCAGTTTGTGAGAAGCTGTTGAATTCTGTTGGACAAATTTTTGACAACAGCAATTTTCCAACAGGAAAACAGCTGATCAAACAACAACTGACTTGAATTTTTGCAAGTAACAAGATTTGCAAAATATACAAATCAATTATAAAATTGGAAAAATACACTAAATTGGCAACAAATATGGATAAATTAAATATGCAAAATAAGTTACATACTTTTTGCGAAGTATTTATATGCATATTATGTACCTTAGTAAATTGTAATCTCCTTTGCGGGAATATATATTAACGGGGCCGCTGTGGTGCAGTGGGGAGTGTTGTGGCCATTGTGGTGTGGCGGACAGTGGCTAGTCTGCCATACCAGAGGTCATGGGTTGGATCCCCAGGCTGGATAGAGGGAAAATTTGTATATAATGATCCACGATCCGATAACAATTAATTTTCCAGAGGGTAGGGGTGGTCTCACAGATCACAAAAAACAAAGTACTACCCTCCGGACGCTTATAGTTCAGGAGACATTCCTTGTTAAATTAATGTATGTACGTGTAGAACATCTTTCTGCGTTGGCGGCTTTTGGCCGCGCTTCAATAAAATTACCCTCAGCCGGCAGAACTCTCTTTCTGGATTAATATCCATGGAGCAATCCACAGTTGTTTTGTATAGAACACCTTTTGCCTTCAGCCGCGCTTTACAAAAATAACCCTCAGCCGGGAGAATTCTATTTCTGGAGAACTTTAATATTATAATTTAATAATAGTTTAAAGTGTTAAGATAAGATGAATTATCATCTACAGAATATTTCCTGAAAGTTTCACTGAGCCTGGATAGACAACAAATTCTAACTAAAACCCAATTATCCAGATTTTAAAAATAGCAGCCACTCTAGGCAGTGGGTGGCACACCCTCCGAGAGTAGTTCTGCAGCGGGTCGGCTTCAGTATAATGCGCCCGCCGTATTTATTTTCAAACCACTGGAACTTTCGGGAAATCTTCTATGGATGTTAATTTTACTAATTATAACACTGCCGATCGCTCCGCAGATATAATTCGAGAAAGGAAATTTTGCTGGCTGGGGCTATTTTTTTTAAAGCGCGGCCAAATGCCGCCAACGCAAAAGTTTGTTCTACTCAAAAGTACTGTGGATCGGTCCATAGAGGGTTATTTTTTTAAAGCATGGCCAGGGCCGGGTGCATTAAATTGAAATCTCTTCTGCGGGGCAGCAGACGCGAAGACATACTGCGGTGGAAAACAGTATGGACATGGGTACAAAGAAAAGCAATTGTTAGTGTGATAATTATTACAATGAAATCCTATTTATTAGATAGTAACAGCGAACCCCAGCGGGTTAGGGGGTCTAGAATATACCCGTTGTAAGGAATGCCTGTCGTAAGACGCGACTAAAATCCACCGGCCTAGAAGGTTGATTATGGCCAGAAAAAATCGTTCGCACGACAGTCGGGCTAGTGTCAGAAGGGACTAGTACCCGAGCGTGCCGGATTTATCCGGCAAAGGACTGTCACATCCCCTACACTCATCAAAACCTTCGGGGAGTGTCTTGGTGGCTACAACAACAACAACATGAAGTTAATTGTATTGCAGATACATACATATGTGCATATATCTCCACTGTTTTCAGGCAGAATTGTAACTCCATTAGCATTTATATAGAACAAACAGTGCCGATTTATTGTAAAAGAGAGTTCCGGATGCATTACCGAACTTCAAAAAACCTTTTTGCGAGCCTATGCGAACGATTTTTTAGATTGAGGAGGTTATCGCGAGGTGACAAAAGACTGACCAAAACGAAACCCAAAACGAATCAAAAGAAATTAAATAAGAAAAAAACTATGTTTTATTTTATTATTTTTATGTTATATGTACATATATACATAATTAACAGCAATAATTTCCACCAATTTTATTATCATTTTAATTTTAATCCTTTTTATCCTTTTAATTTGGAGCTTGTGAATGTAAATAAAAATCAGCTGTTTGCCAAAGCTGTTGAACTCTGCAAATTTTGTGTTCGTTTACCTCTTACGATATTTTTCTCTTGTGAGAGGATAGGTGACATTTTTCTCCAACACCTGGCTGTTGGAGGCTGCTGAGTAAATGCTGTTGGAGAAAGTACGCGAACAAAGCTATTGATATACATATGTGTGTAGGTAGGTGTGTGCTTAACTGTCATTGGAAGGAAGTAACATTTTTTATGAAGTACATAGCCCGTTAATCCTTTTTATTTACCCGAGGGTATAAAAGGCTGACGAGTGCGGAAAACGGGCAGATTAAGTAATAGTTGGCGGTCAGTGCGTGTGAAATAAAGTGGAGTTAAAGTTAGTAAAGTGAAAGTGTAAAAAGTTAGTAAAGTGAAAGTTTAAAAAGAAAAGTAAGTGAAGTGCTATTTAGAAAAAAGAAAGAAAAAAAAGGGGGAAATATTTTAAGAAAATTCATTTAAAGAACTTTATAAAAATATATATAAAGAAAAGTGTCTTTTCATGTTTAATTTTTAAGGTTTTAAACCGGGCCATAGCCACAGAATACATTTATATATATCTGCTACATCACCAACATTGCTGGCGCTGGATTAGCCCACATCCTGGTCAAAAGGGGAATTGGAGGTAAGTTAAAGTGTACGTACATACACCAGTGTATAAAAATTTTGCTAAAAAAAAAGGTGAAGTGGTGGAACAAGGACGTTGCTAGGTATCTACCAGTCGGTTGTACAAAAAGATATAATTGTAGCTTCCTTGTTCACACAAGTATTAGCTAGATCGAGGTCAAAACGTTGTTGTATTTCTTTTTTTTTTTTTTGATTATACGTATGTACAAATGTAGGTATATCCACCCCTCTATGGAGGCATGAGGATCAGTGGATATACATACATTCATACATATTTAAAAATATACACACATATTAACGTCTTATTTGATGTTTTCAGGTCGCCACAAAGGACCTCCATCTAGGTTCGGGCCAACAGTTTGAGCCAACAAGCAAAAAGCCAACATACATACATACACATACACAGTGGATACACCCAATCAACACTAATAATCATTTATACCTACTTACCACACGCGCATTCATACGTACCAACTTAGATTAAGTCGGGGGCAATAACAACACGAACAATCAAAAATTATAAGGACAGCTGATTGGGAACTCATAGGTTCAGCGACCCACTTCTGGCCCATATACATATGTTAGAAACAAAATTTGGGACACCAAAAGCGGAAATACTGGTTTTGGAGAATTTCGCTAGATACACCTACATACATATTTACGCGATCCACAAACATTAAACTGACAGGAAGAAGAAGCAGCGGCGAGAAAACGTAGAGGAACGAGAGAGGAGAACCTCGGGAAGCCAGGGGGAACTTATATATTTTTTTTATTAAGATATTACCTTTTTAGTTTAGATATTAGGGCGTTGAATTTTTTTATGTATATACCTTTTTATAGAGCTGGTTCCCTTCTTTTTTTTGTTGGTAAAAAACTGCATTGCCTATTTTATAGATAAGTTCTATTGGCCGGTGACCGCTGTCCGCCGCGTGCATATATATGAATGCTTGTTGGTGTTACACCAGGCCATAGAGGTGGAGTATATTTAATTTATCAGGTTTTTTTTTTATTCGTAAATTTTCGTTTCTTAATATTATTTCCCATTAATTTGCACAGTTATTTTTTTTATAAGTATATAAGTTTTTAGTTAATATTTTTATAATTTTTCGGCACGCCAAACGACTCGCTCGCTGCTCCCAAACACGAGCGAGTGTTTCGCTACCAGTTGATACCTGATCATTTGCCTATTTCCCATTCCCTTGTAGGAACATATGTAGATAAATAGGCGTATATAACAATATCATATATTTACTACTCTCCTTAGCTCTCTTCGCGGGTGGCGCCATCATCGCTGGAGTGACCAGGTGAGTGAATTCATCTTTTGTTTTGATCCATATTTCCTTATATATATACATACGTACATCTATATACCTATTTACCTACAACCATATTGCAAGAATTTAAATACTCAAAGAGAATTCCCAGCAGTATTTATCAGCTGGAAAACAGCACATATTTCCTACTGAATATTCAGTAGAGATATCTGAACTTTCCCTTTCGTTTTTATATAGAGGTGGCGTCGAAAATCAACTACCTAAAAACTGCCGAACGAGAAGGGAGAGTTTCTGTAGGAAAAATGGCCTGAATACGCAGGCAGAAATTCCATAGCATGTATTTCAGTACACCTGATGTCATCACTGCGTGTTCAGTTATTTTTTCAGCAATGAATTTTGAACTTACTTTCAGGCTATTTTTCATAATGAATATTCTATTGAATATGCACCTCGTTACCTCAAATACTGCTGGGTTACTGGGAGAATAGTCAAAGATCAGTATCCATACATATGCATATATATATATGTATACGTCAGTGAGTATGTGTCTACATATTTAATGAAAGTAAATGCATTTGGTTGATCACTATTTACTTTGTTTATACCCAAAAAGGTGCACATAGAGACCTAATAACCGAATATATAGGTCAGCTGTAGTTGCGTACATACATACTTACACGCGAGTATACATATATTTATGAGAATAAAAAAAATAGATTTAAGCATATAAAGGAAAAGTATCTCATTATTTGAAGTTCATATGTTTTTGTTGAATCTATGAGCATAGTTACTGATTTGAATTGAGTTTGATAATTTACGGTAGGATTTGATTATATGTATTTTCCTTTGAATTTAGATTAATCCATATTAGTGGTAAGATTTTTTACAGTTTTGTTTACATTAATAAAAGAACGCTCTTCATTGACATAGTTATACTGAGTTTGGGGGCGCTGTAAGGTAATCGGAGTCAGCACAGCGCCCATGGCTTCGCGTGTTCACGCTGAAGAGGGTGGGATAGACTCCATCGGACGGGACAAGGACAGTCACTAGTTTCCCTTCTTTTCTTTTTCAGCTTTCGCTTATCTATCCTTTCCCATTTTCCCAGGCATGATAAAATTTTTTGTTTGTGTAACTGTGGATAAAGGCAGGTGGAAAAAGATCCACACATCGACGAGCTAGCTCGGGATGCCAGCATGCCGACCCTCCACCTCGCCTCTATCCACCCCAAGCAGTTACATAACAGGTGTCCACTCACCAATGAAGGTTTTGCTACTGCATGGAATAACCTTTGGGAGCGATATGAAAATAAACGCATTTTAGTAAACAGCCAGCTTAAAATTGTATTCAATTTAAAAGCAGTGGACACCGAATGTGGTACCGCCATAAAAAATTTACAGAGGGAAATAAATAATTGCATATCCTCTCTACAATCGTACAAAGTAGACATAACAAATTGGGATGTAATTATAACATATTTATGTCTTTACGGGAGCAATCCATAGAAAATAATATGGAGTTACCAAAGTGGTCTGACATGGATAAATTTTTATCCCATCGTTTTCAGAATTTAGACACGGTGTTCGACTTAAAAGAAATCAAACCATATAAGGCTTCGACACCTCAGGGCGGGAATAATTTGGATAATTCTGCCAAACGTGGCGTGTACCAATCTAGTGTCCCTAAAAATACGTGCAAGATGTGTAAGATCAAAGATCATCATATAAGAAATTGCTCAATGTTTCAAAAAATGTCGGTAAAAGACAGAATTGCATATATAAAAAGCAACAAATGTTGCTTAAATTGTCTGTCAACCGCACATACCGTATCAAAGTGCAATAGTTCCTTTAACTGTAGCACATGCCACTCGCGGCATCATACAATGCTTCATCTGCCCACAGATAAACCAAAGCAAACAGCTCCCAATCCTAAACGTCGTCTGAGAATACACCCTCAACATCTAGGCAAGCAAGAGAAAGGGAAAATACAAACACAAACAACGTCTCGTCATGTCACCCAAATACGAGCAAAGGAGTATTGCTAGGAACAGCTAGGGTAAAAATTCATTATAATGGCATTAATTATGTAGCTATAGCACTTATTGACTCTGGACCTGAGTGTTCATTTATGACTGAACGCCTCAGGCGGCGAATAAACTTACCGTCGAAACTGTTCATGGTTCAAAAGATATTAACTCATTTCTGACATGACCTCGAGCAGCTTGCCTACGTGCCACTAAGGGTGTACCGCCAACGTGTGCCTGTGCGCATGCATGGTGATCCCTGCAAAAAAATGTGCGATTAATACCGAAAGATATTTGTCCCGGATTGATCTCTTTCGAGAACAATCAGTCCACAATTAGTCCCCGATTGTTCCCGTACGGGTATAAATGTAGACTAATTGTAGACCAATTGTTCCCGAACGGGTATAAATGTAGACTAATTGTAGAACAATTGTTCCCTAACGGGTATAAATGTAGATTAATCGCTTTCATCCCGAAAGGGTATAAATGTAGATTAATCGCTTTCATTCCGAACGGGTACAAATCTAGATTCCTTAAATGTAGAAATTTTACAATATGCAATGTATTTAAAAAATTGTAGAACAACGGGTAAAACGAATTCAACACCCTTTCTATTAATAACAATGATGAATAATAATTTTAACAAAATGTTGCCTAAAATATTCAATAAAAAATCCTTTACATTACGCTCATATAATGCATACTTAAAACCAGAGTTGTAATTATTATAAGAGAAAAAATAAAAATCAAAAAATAATTATTATTGAAAGAAACATATTTTAAAAGTCTTTCCATAATAGTTATTACTTAGATATTTTTTTTAAGTCGTTTTGTAATTATTATAAATGAGAAATTTTGTTTTATATCTTCAAAGACTTTTATATTGAGACAAATTTGAAAAAAGTCTTTGAGTAATTATTATCCGTAACAAATTGTTTTTTAAGTCTTCAAAGACTTTTTCATTGAGACGAATTTCAAAAATATCTTTAAGTAATTATTTTGAGTAACAAATTTATTTTTGATATCTTCGATAAAAATCTTTCATGCAATTTCAAATTGGAAATTTGCTTGAATTTTGAAGTACTTATATGAAAGTTATTTTATACTTATATGAAAGTTATTGAAAATTTTCTGAGACTTTTTTTATACTTATATGAAAGTTATTGAAAATTTTCTGAGACTTTTTTTTATACTTATATGAAAGTTATTGAAAATTTTCTGAGACTTTTTTGAACTTTGTCTCAATAAAAAAGTCTTTCAAGATATAAAAAACAATTTCTTACTGATAATAATTACGCAAAGACTTTTTTCAAATTTCTACATTTGTACCCGTTCGTGCTGGAAGCGATTGATCTACATTTGTACCCGTTGGGGATGAAAGCGATTAATCTACATTTGTGCCCGTTCGGGATGTAAGCGATTGATCTACATTTGTACTCGTTCGGGATGAAAGCGATTGATCTACATTTGCACCCGTTCGGGATGAAAGCGATTGATCTACATTTGTACCCGTTCGGTATGTTAGTGATTAATCTACATTGGTACCCGTTCGGGTATCAAGTTGAACAATTAGTCTCTTCATAGGACATGATCGAACAAATGCGATCAATTCACTCCATATAAAGGGATGTAAAATTGTATTAGTCGCTTGCTCCCTTGCGATTGATCCCGGACACGTCCCGGATTAATCGCATTTTTTTGCAGGGGATGTTAACCACCGCATACATACCTACATATGTATGTATGTGCATGTAATTCAACCTCCCTGCAAAAAATGCGATTAATCCGGGACGTGTCCGGGATCAATCGCAAGGGAGCATGCGACTAATACAATTTTACATCCCTTTATATGGAGTGAATTGATCGCATTTGTTCGAGCATGTCCTATGAAGAGACTAATTGTTCAACTTGTATACCCGAACGGGTACTAATGTAGATAAATCACAAACATACCGAACGGGTACGAATGTAGATCAATCGGTTTCATCCCGAACGGGTACGAATGTAGATTAATCGCTTTCATCCCCAACGGGTACGAATGTAGATTAATCGCTTTCATCCCCAACGGGTACAAATGTAGATCAATCGCTTTCAGCACGAACGGGTACAAATGTAGATTTTTCCTTAAAAAATTGTAAATGTTCATGCATATTTAAATAAAGATTATATAATGTTTTACTTTTGTAAAAAAATCTCAATAAATAAATTTAAAAAATTGTAAGTTTTGAGTATGCATTATATGAGCGTAATGTAAAGGATTTTTTCATAGGATATTTTAGGCAACATTTTGTTAAAATTGTTATTAAAAAAGGGTGTTCAATTCGTTTTACCGGTTGTTCTACAATTTTTTAAATACATTGCATATTTTTGTAAAATGTCTACATTTAAGGAATCTAAATTTGTACCCGTTCGGAATAAAAGCGATTAATCTACATTTATACCCGTTCGGGATGAAAGCGATTAATCTACATTTATACCCGTTAGGGAACAATTGGTCTACAATTAGTCTACATTTATACCCGTACGGGAACAATCGGGGACTAATTGTGGACCGATTGTTCTCGAAAGAGATCAATCGCGGACAAATCTCTTTCGGGATTGATCGCACATTTTTTTGCAGGGCTGCTTATCACTTAGTAGGTACCCTGTAGGAAATTCAATTACTTTTAAATCACTTTATAAACTTCTTTATTTTCAATAACATTTAATTGAAACTGTGACTTTTTCCTTTGCAATGAACTGACTTTTTTAACACGGCGATGTCATAGCAAGCAGTCAATTGCCCTATCCTGCATTTTTTTTCAACTACTTTACTAGTAGTTTAAAATAAATAGCTTAATCTTGAGTTTCTTTTCAACTACTTTACTTGTAGTTTAATAAAAATAACTTAATCCTGCATTTGATATGTCGAAATTCAAGAAATGGAAAAAATGCGAAACAAATTTTCCTCAAATTTCGCAAATTGTTCTCAAGTTGATAAACAATATTTGAGAAACAATTGAATTTATGTTAATTTTTAAATGATAAATATGAAACAATATTTTCTCCGTTTGAGAATTTCGTTTTCAGTGTTTAAGTGTTCAGCTTTACTGGAAAACGATAACCAAAAAAGGAAAAAACAATCTTGGCATACTTAGATCTGAAAACATGTGTTTACATATACATATGTACCTACATATAAACAAGAAACTCTCCCGCGCTGCATTTGTTTTAAGCTACTTTAAAATTAGTTGAATATAAATCACTTTTTAATATATTTATTTTTGCAACTGACTTTTTTTCCGTGAGGGTAGCTAGTAGTTATATTTTACCAAATCACTTAGGTGATACACAAAGTGTCATAACGTCATATGTTATATTAAAATATTTTACGGAAATAGTTATAAAAGACTTTTCCGAAGCCCTGTGAAGAAGTAAACAAAAACAGCTGATCAAATACGACGACCCAAAAACATATCGTGCAGAGTTGTATTTATTTAGTACACATATAACCTAGAATGCAACAACAAAATATTATGACTTATGACGATATGACGCAATATGACAGGTTGTGAATCCCCTAATTATTGTAGCACAATAATAGATAATGCAACTATTTATGTACAAACATACATATTTACACCTGCAGCAAGCAATATGTGCAGGGGTGTGCGCGACGTTCTTGTACCCTGAAAAATATGCGATTAATCCGGGACGTGTCCGGGATCAATCGCAAGGGAGCATGCGACTAATACAATTTTACATCCCTTTATATGGAGTGAATTGATGGCATTTGTTCGAGCATGTCCTATAAAGAGACTAATTGTTCCACTTGTATACCCGAACGGGTACCAATGTAGATTAATCACTAACATACCGAACGGATACAAATGTAGATCAATCGCTTTCATCCCGAACGGGTACAAATGTAGATTAATCGCTTTCATCCCCAACGGGTACAAATGTAGATCAATCGCTTTCATCCTGAGCGGGTACAAATGTAGATCAATCGCTTACATCCCGAACGGGTACAAATGTAGATCAATCGCTTTCATCCCCAACGGGTACAAATGTAGATCAATCGCTTCCAGCACGAACGGGTACAAATGTAGATTTTTCCAAGTTGTTCGCCAATGCAATTTTTAATAACAATCTTCAAAAAATTATAAATGTTAATGCATATATAAATAAAGATTATATAATGTTTTACTTTTGAAAAAAAATCTCAATAAATAAATAAAAAAATTTAAGTTTTGAGTATGCATTATATGAGCGTAATGTAAAGGATTTTTTCATAGAATATTTTAGGCAAAATTTTGTTAAAATTATTATTCATCATTGTTATTAAAAGAAAGGGTGTTCAATTCGTTTTACCGGTTGCTCTACAATTTTTTAAATACATTGCATATTTTTGTAAAATTTCTACATTTAAGGAATTTAGATTTGTACCCGTTCGGAATGAAAGCGATTAATATACATTTATACCCGTTCGGGATGAAAGCGATTAATCTACATTTATACCCGTTAGAGAACAATTGGTCTACAATTAGTCTACATTTATACCCGTTCGGGAACAATTGGTCTACAATTAGTCTACATTTATACCCATACGGGAACAATCGGGGACTAATTGTGGACCGATTGTTCTCGAAAGAGATCAATCCGGGACAAATATCGTTCGGTATTAATCGCACATTTTTTGGCAGGGTACATTTCGTGAGGCTGTAGTGTGATCAAAGATGCTAGTATATGGATGTATATCTATATCTATATCTATATTATATTATATTATATTATATCATATTATCTATTATATAAAAATGAATGTGTGTGTGTGTGTGTGTCCTTTATGGACTCCCAAAGTAATCAACCGATCTTTTTGAAATTTTCACAGTAGATTCACGTGGTACTAGCGCACATAATAGGGTATATAGAATTTCGAAAAAGTGGGAACTTCCCGGAATATAGGCCCAAATGTGGACCCAGAGTGACACAGCAAGTGTTTGAGCAATATGGGTATCAAACGAAAGGTGCTGAGCAGGGCTTCAACATAGAGTTATTTTCATTGCGATGCCTAGGCCGGGTCCCCAAATATGGGTCAAAACGTGGACCCGCATGACCGTCGAATGCTTCTAGGCGATATTGGTATCAAATGAAAGGTATCGAGCAGGGCTTCAACATACAGTTATTTTCATTGTTATTTTTTGAGTCGGTTTCCCAGAAATGGTTCAAGTAGTGAGCTCGGATGGTGATGGGTGGTCCCGATAAAGGTAAAGGTAAAAGTAAAGGTAAAGGTAAAGGTAAAGGTAAAGGTAAAGGTAAAGGTAAAGGTAAAGGTAAAGGTAAAGGTAAAGGTAAAGGTAAAGGTAAAGGTAAGGGTAAAGGTAAAGGTAAAGGTAAAGGTAAAGATAAAGGTAAAGGTAAAGGTAAAGGTAAAGGTAAAGGTAAAGGTAAAGGTAAAGGTAAAGGTAAAGGTAAAGGTAAAGGTAAAGGTAAAGGTAAGGGTAAAGGTAAAGGTAAAGGTAAAGGTAAAGGTAAAGGTAAAGGTAAAGGTAAAGGTAAAGGTAAAGGTAAAGGTAAAGGTAAAAGTAAAGGCAAAGGTAAAGGTAAAGGTAAAAGTAAAGGTAAAGGTAAAGGTAAAGGTAAAGGTAAAGGTAAAGGTAAAGGTAAAGGTAAAGGTAAAGGTAAAGGTAAAGGTAAAGGTAAAAGTAAAAGTAAAAGTAAAGGTAAAGGTAAAGGTAAAGGTAAAGCTAAAGGTAAAGGTAAAGGTAAAGGTAAAGGTAAAGGTAAAGGTAAAGGTAAAGGTAAAGGTAAAGGTAAAGGTAAAGGTAAAGGGAGAGACCCATTATAACATAAAAGCTTTTGTTTGTCGCTGCGAAGCGTGACGGGTATTTGCTAGTGTGTATATAAAAATGATTTGGTTTTTAATTGTAACGCTAAAACTTGAAAACGGCCGAACCAAAACAAATACTTCCTTAGGGGGTTTGTTTGTTGTAACCCCGCGAAGGTTTAGTCGAAGAGAAAATTAAAAAATATTAGGGAGGCGTGGCACCTCTCATACAATCTTAATTTTTAAAGCTGATTATCTCTAAAAGAGTTCAAGGTAGGGAGCTGAAATTTGGTATAGAGGTAGGTGATATCAAAACCCTTCTCACTCAGAAAAGTGGGGGTTATCAGAAAAGGGGGCGTGGCACCTCCCATACAACCTTAATTTTTAAAGCTGATAATCTCTAAAAGAGTTCAAGGTAGGGAGCTGAAATTTGGTATAGAGGTAGGTGATATCAAAACCCTTCTCACTCAGAGAACTGGGGGGTTATCAGAAAAGAGGGGGTGGCACCTCCCATACAACCTTAATTTTTAAAGCTGATTATCTCTAAAAGAGTTCAAGGTAGGGATCTGAAAATTGGTATAGAGGTAGGTGATATCAAAACCCTTCTCACTCAGAAAAGTGGGGGTTATCAGAAAAGGGGGCGTGGCACCTCCCATACAACCTTAATTTTTAAAGCTGATTTTCTCTAAAAGAGTTCAAGGTAGGGAGCTGAAAATTGGTATAGAGCTAAATGATACCAAAACCATTCCCACGCATAAAAGTGGGGGTTATCGGAAAGAGGGACGTGGCACCTCCAATACAAACATAATTTTTCATGCTGAATATCTCTAAAATTGTTTACGCTAAGGGCTTGGAAATTGGTGCGGAGATAAACAATAACAATTCCATATTAACGCAAAATAATAGGAGTTATACGAAAAGGGGGCGTGGAACTTCTCAACAACACTTAATTTTTTAAGCTGAATATCTTTAAAAGGATTTAAATCAGGGACCTGGCAATTGGTACAGAGCTATATATCAAAATAAAGTGTAGGTTATCGGAAAAGGGGGCGTGGCAACTCCCATACAAACTTAATTTTTCAAGCTGAATAACTATAAAAGCGTTTAAGGTTGGGACCTGAAAATTGATCAGGAGATTAACGATATCAATAGCGTGCTTATGAAAAAAACAGTAGTTTTGGGAAAAGGGGGCGTGGCACCTCCCATGCGTTCTTAATTTTTAAGGCTAAATATCCTTAAAAGCGTTCATGGCATGTACATAGAAATCACTATGCGGATATACGATATCAATACCATGTTCACCCAAAAAAAAATATTTGTCGAAAAATGGGGCATTGGACCTCCCATTCGTACTAAACTTTTGAGGCTGAATATATCTAAAAGGGTTGGAGGAGGGGCCTGAAAACCATTATGGAGGTATACTATATCAATACTCTTACTTACTTAGTTAAAATAGCCAATACTCAGTGAAAATAAATATCCGGAACAGAAAACTAAAAATGTTGTGTATCGTGCAGCCCTAAACTGAATACTAAAATTATATATTTTTGAAGTTGTATACACAATGAAGTAGTGAAAAATCGTTAATTTTCTATTAAAAATAATACCGGTGTAATAACAATTTTTGAAATGAAATTTATAAAAAAAAATCTATTTTGGGCAGAACGAAGTTTGCCGGGTCAGCTAGTATATGTATATATTAAAGGGCTGCAAGAGTGCTGATAAAGTTAACTCTGAGCTACACTAAAAAATTTTGAACTTGAACGCACACAACAATGCAGGCCATGCACTCAAATGTTTGACTAAAATAAATACGAGGCCTCTGAGTGAACACAACAGCAGTTTCCGCTCAACTCGTAGCGCTCTCACAAGTAGCGATCCACTCTTAGCAGAACACGTGTCGCAATGAACTCCATTGGTTTTGTGTGAATGAATGCTGCGCAGGAAAATTTGTGTGCGAGTTAATGAAGTTTATGAGTTAACACTGTTAACTCTGTCGACTGCTATGACTAGACGTGCGTCATTGCGTGCACAAAAGCAGTGGTATATGTATATACATATGTATGGACATATGAATGTGTTTTACACAGAGATTCAACATTAAATTTAAATTCTCACAGGCAAAAAATAAAACTTTATGTCTGTGATAAAAAAGCGCTTTTGAAATCATTTATTTCTGCCTTTTGGTGACAAAAATCTTTGATTTGTAAAAAAAAGGCGTTTCCTGCCGCCATGTGTGGCTAGTCTAAATCACACTTGTATATAAACCGAACTCAATAACAAAAATTGATAGCAGACATTGAAAATAATTGTTAACAATTTCAAAGGTTTTGAAAATAACAAAAAAAATCTTAGACAAAAACTCTAACAATCTTTGAAAAACAAAAATCCAAAGACAAAAAAAAATAATTATTTTTGTCTGAGAGAAAACCTTATTTCTTGAATATTTCTGTTATTCACTGATATTTATTTTCAACAGAAAAAATTTGAGCAAGAAATAAAAAATATATACATATCTACATACATTCAATGTAGATTTTTCAAATAAGTGTTTTTTATATTTCTCAACATGTGAGATTTATTTTGGAAAATAAAATATTTTTGTTACCGAAAGACCAAAAAATCTGAATTTCAATTTTTTTTGAGACCGAAATTTTTATTTTCCTGTTTTTTTTTGTTTTTTGTCTGTGAAAAACAAAAATATTTTAAAGGTTAACAGTTAAATTCAATCTGATAGGTACTGAATATTCTTTACTATCACCAATTTTTTTGTTATAAATAAAACTAAGAAGAACACGGAAAAAATTAAAATTACTCACTGTCAAAAAAAAAGTTTTGATATCAATTTTTCAATGAGTGTTTGGATTTTTGTTTCCAATTACCTAATTGCTATTTTAAAAACTTAAAATTTTCGATATCTGGTTTTTCAGGATCTTTTCAGGATAGCAAGCAAGAAATGATTCCTGGGGTTCATTGGCATACTTTTCTCAGAAATAATTGTGTTATGAATGTTATAAGTTTTTTGACCCATTGCAACTTGATAAATATTTGTGCCGTTTTAAATCACATACATACATACATTTTTGAAGTGTAGTTATTCACCCTTGCTAATAAATTGAGTACAATCAAGCGGCAGTACATGTTTGATCTCTGATCGCCGTTCGGTTTTTTATTAAATCGACGGCTGAGAATAAGATCGCCCTATTTCAAAAATTGTTTCAAAAACGCCCTATTTGAAAAATTGTTTCAATAACGTCCTATTTCAGATTTTGCTTCAAGAACGCCCTATTTGAAAAATCATTTCAATAACGTCCTATTTCAGATTTGGCTTCAAAAACGCCCTATTTCAGAGAAAATTCCATATATATTTCTCTGAAATTGGGCGTTTTTGAATAATTGTCTGAAATAGGACGTTATTCAAACAATTTTTTGAATAGGGCATTTTTGAAACAATTTTTGAAATAGGGCGATCTTATTCTCAGCCGTCGAAATATACATTTGTAGATTTTTTCAAAATAAAACTAATATATACATGGCCCAGCCAGTATTTTTGATAAAAAAAAATATACAAAGATATTCATGCCCAGATGATTAAAAATGATCAGATTTAAAATAATTTTCTATTTCTGTGTGAAAAAATTCAAATATGTAAAAAGCATCAAATCCCAATAAACACACCGGATTCGCCTCGAATTCGCGTGGGATTCGCTTTCTCCGATTATATTATCACGGCAATAGTTCGCGGCGATAGATCGGCGAATCCGAATTCTCAGGCATGTCACCTATCACTAGCGAGAATTTGTTCATTCTCGAATCGTTGGCGATTCGAATTTTTTATCATTAGCGATTCGAGAATTTTTAATTTTTCGGATCGTTGGCGATACGAGATTTTTTAATTTTTCGGATCGTTGGCGATACGAGATTTTTTATACTGGCCATTTCAGGGTTTGGTTTAATGGCAATGGGTTAAATCCGTATAATACAAAGCAGTTAAAATATTTTTATAAATAAAATTTAACTTTCATGAAGTAACCTTTTCAAACAAATTTAAGCAGTAATATTTATTTTGTTCCATTGCTGCATTAAATAAAGTCCTTTTGTTTAAACAATTTTGATTTGTTTTTTTACATACTCGTACTTATTTATTTGACTAAAAACTGATTTGATCTACTTTTACGAACTCGCCTCGAATTCGCCATGATATCATCTGCGGAACTGTGATATTCAAGTTCAGGTCTAACTGTAAAATTTCAGAACTATATTGATTTTTTAGTGCAAACCAACTTTAAAAAAATAGAAAAATGATATCGCGAAAATCCATTTTCTCCAACTTGTCGCGAACTCGAGGCGAGTCCGAGAAATTACATTCGCTAAAATCTGCTTTCGCGAACTCGCCTCGAATTCGCCGCGATATCATCCTCGCTTCTATGTTTATAGCTATACCCGGCCAAGCTTTGCTTTGGCCCCCTTCCACTTCCATTTGAAGCGAAAACAGCACACTTTAAAATAAGTTGGAAGTATCTAGAAGCCGAACTGACCTCGGGCTGCAGAGCTCAGCAAAAGTCAGATAACTTTAAAAAAGTGAAGGAAAAAATTAATATTTTCCAAAGTTTACATAGTCCTGCATTCCTCTTCTCATTTCATACCATCGTTGCTTAAAAACATTCCGTGGCATCCGGGTCCATTCTTTTAACCATTATTAGGTACCGGGCCTAAGAATCATTATGAAAAGGGCTCTCTGCAACAACCCTGGCCAACCCCTTTCATTTTATATCAGCATTTCTCAGCAGCATCCCGCGGTCATCCAGGTCCACATACCTATTGACCCACATTTGGAGCCTTGACCTAGGAATCATAATGGGTACAACTCGATATAAAATTCCTGCTCAACACATTTCATTTGATACCAATAGCAGTGAGAAATATCCCGGTGTCATCCGGGTCCACGTTTTGCCCATATCTGGGGATCCCACGTAGGAATCGAAATGAGTACAGCTCTATGTGAAAGCCATGCTCCACGTTTTTATCCATATCTGGGGACTTAACCAAGGGGACTTAATAGGTACGGCTCTACATAAGAGTCTTGCTTAACAATTTTCATTTGGTACCAATATCCCGGTGTTATCCGGGTCCACATATTGATCTACACCTTGGGATCGACCTAGGAATCGTAATGAGTTCATTTCTATATAAACTCCCTGCTCAACACTCTTCATTTAATACCAATACAGCTGGGAAGTTTTCCGGGGCCATCCGGGTCCATGTTTTGACCCAAATAGGGGACCTGACCTAGGAATCATAATGAGTTCATCTCTATATAAAATCCCTGCTAAACGCCGTTCATTTGATATCAATATCCCTGAGAAATATCCCGGTGTTATACGGGTCCACGTGTTGACCCACATCTTGGGACCCGACCTAGGAAGCGTAATGACTTCGTCTCTATGTAAAATCCCTGCTAAACACCTTTCATTTGATACCAATATCGCTTAGAAGTATTCGAGGGTCATCCGTAGGGTTGCCAGATACCTTTCCCGAAAAAATCAGTACATTGCCTTCCAAAAAAAAAATATATGCGGCGAAAATCGTCTTTATTACTTTTAACATTCGCGTTGCTTCGTCCTTCCTAAGTATTTCATGGTTATGCTTATGAGCAAAACACCGATGAAAATCGGACACATTTTCGTCAATGGTAAGAGGTGGTTACGCTCAAATCGATTATTAGAGCGCACATACACAAAATAACACATTATTACCCGGAAACCTCGGCGTGCTGGGTGCTTGTTTCACCCAGCGAATTTGATCGATGTGAGAGTCCGAAAATTCTCTCACTCGTCGGAGTACACAACAACAATTGCACGTTGCTCGTCGAGTATTGTCGAAAGCATAACCACGGCATTACAAACGTCAAATGAAAACAGTTGGAAAATTAAAAACAGAGCAGGGTGATCAAAATTATTTTTTTTAGTGTCGGCTAAAAATCAGTACAAATCAGTACAAAATCCAAAAAAATCAGTATTTATTAAGGTTTTTAAAACCATCAGTACGGAGCACGAAAAATCAGGGCTCAGATTTCCATCTGTCTACCAAGAGGGTAGGCCTTAGATTAAGGAACCACGGTCCGAGAAAAATGACTTTTTCAGGGAGGTAGAGGGCCTCTCACAGATCCCAAAACTAAAATCAAAACCTGCCGGAGGCTTATAGTTCACGAGATATTTGTTGGTAGTTTATTGGTAGTGTGATGGGTCCATAGATGTTACCCCAGAAAGAGAATTCTGCCGGCTGAGGGTTATTTTTTTGAAGCGCGGCCGAAGGCCGCCAACGCTAAAAAGTGTTCTGCACACAAATATACATAGTGCGTGTTTTTATAAGTGTCTTCATACGGTAATACTGCACAGTTTTGGGGTTTTGTTTTGTAAATTTTACAACTGACAAATATAACCGGTCGACGGGACTTTTGGATTTTGAATAAGCAGGACCTCCTCTACAACGCCCGACAGGTCCTTTTTTTCAACGCGTGGTAGACTGTTGGAAAATTTTCTCAAAATCAGTATTGTACTGATCAAATCAGTACGTCTGGCAACCCTAGTCATCCGGGTCCACGTGTTGACCCATATCTGTAGACCCGGCATAGGTATCACATTTAATGGCGTTTTCTTTTCTGACAAAAAATGTTGCCCTTTAATATCTCAATTATCAAATTACGTAACATGACTTTCTATAAAATGGCTGAATTTGTAGTTAATGGTGCCCTCTTACTTAGTCAGAGGACAATATTCGTTGAAATCACCACACAAGCTTACAAAATGGCTAAGAAAATCAAACAGGGCAACATTTTTTCGAGAAAAGAAAACGGCATAAGACACATCTATGTCGAAGTACTTATCAAGACCTTTCATTTGATACCAATATCGCTCAGAAACATTCGAGGGTCATCCGGGTCCACGTTTTGACCCATATATGGAGACCCGTCCTAGTAATCAGAATGAGTACTGTTCTATGTAAATTCCCTGCTCAATACCTTTCATTTGATACCAATATCGTCCAAAAATATTCAGGGAAAAGCCGGGTCCACGTTTTGACCTTGGGGCCTATATCTAGGGAACCGACTTCCGGATTTGAAAAAAATATGCATATAAACCATCTAGGGCAAGGTACTGAGCTTCTATGTAAATTTGGTCACAATCCCTCCACGCGTTTGGGCGAAAGCCGGCGACAAAGAAATAGGCTTGATTTTTATATATATGTATATAGATTATGTACCTTAGTAAATTTTAATCTCCTTTGCCGGAATATATATTAACGGGGCCGCTGTGGTGCAGTGGGGAGTATTGTGGCCACTGTGGTGTGGCGGGCAGTGGCTAGTCTGCCATACCAGAGGTCGTGGGTTGGATCCCCAGCCTGGATAGAGGGAAAATTTGTATATAATGAACCACGATCTGATAACAATTAATTTTCCAGAGGGTAGGGGTGGTCTCACAGATCACAAAAAAAGTACTACCCGCCGGACGCTTATAGTTCAGGAGATATTCCTTGTTAAATTAATGTATGTATGTGTAGAACATCTTTCTGCGTTGGCGGCCTTCGGTCGCGCTTCAATAACATTACCCTCAGCCGGCAGAATTCTCTTTCTGGATTAATATCCATGGACCAATCCACAGTTGTTTTGTATAGAACACCTTTTGCGTTGGCGGCCTTCAGTCGCACTTTACAAAAATAACCCTCAGCCGGGAGAATTACACAGTGCTACAAAATCAGAAAAAAAAAATATGCAGGGGCTCTCACATGGTTCTTTGGTTTCGTCATGGCCCATAAAACACTACCTCATTTTCGGTTTTTCCCCATCACTTCGTTTTTAAATTTTTTGAGTACAAATATAATACAACTCTGAAATTATTGAAATTACAACTTCGAGATGCTATAACTTTCTGGTTTCTTGATCGAATTCAATTTTTTATTCCAAAAAAAAAAATAAAATTTTTCTAAAAATATTGGTTTTCGGCGCGTTTTTATTGGATATTGAAGTTACAAACAATGGGTTTTAAACCTTTATAACAAAACACATAAAATCAGCTTTCGAAAAAGCAAAAGTAAATTAAAATTGATTCAAAATTACGGTAGTAGTGCTTCATAAAGTGAGTAGGCCTTTTTTTTTGTGTTTTAAAAATGTTTTTTTTTTTTTTGTAGATTAATATTTGCATACAAAGTAGGTATGAACTTTCACAAAACTGAGTATAGAGCGATATGAATGTGCTCTTTGTTACTTGTCAGAATTGGTCAGTTTTTGGTGTTGCAGATTGGAAATTGCTTGGTATTTGCACATGCATGTAATTTGTTATATTTTTAGAAAAATTTTATTTTTTTTTTTGGAACAAAAGACCAAAACTTGGTCAGTTTTAGGTCGATTTACAAACTATTGTGCTTGTTTGAAAGGTAAAAGAAAAAAATTGAATTCGATCAAGAAACAAGAAAGTTATAGCATCTCGAATTTGTAATTTCAAGAATTTCAGGGTTGTATTATATTTGTACGCAAAAAATTTAAAAACGAAGTGATGGGGAAAACCCGCAAATGAGGTAGTGTTTTATGGGTCATGATGAAACCAAAAAACCATGTGAGAGCCCCTGCATTTTTTTTGGTGTAGCACAGTGTTATATTTCTGGAGAACTTTAATATTATAATTTAATAATAGTTGAAAGTGTTAAGATAAGATGAATTATCATCTACAGAATATTTCCTGAAAGTTTCACTGAAGCATTCCCAGTAGTTTATAAATAAATGAAATTGGTTCATTATATACAAGCTGAGCCTCGATAGACAAAAAATTCTAACTAAAATCCAATTATTCGGATTTTAAAAATAGCGGCCACTCTAGGCAGTGGGTGGCACACCCTCCGAGAGTAGTTCTGCAGTGGGTCGGCTTCAGTATAATGCGCCCGCCGTATTTATTTTCAAACCACTGGAACTTTCGGGAAATGTTCTATGTATGTTAATTTTACTAATTATAACACTCCCGATCGCTCCGCAGATACATATAATTCGAGAAAGGAAATTTGCTGGCTGATGCTATTTTTTTTTTAAAGCGCGGCCAAACCCCGCCAACGCAAAAGTTTGTTGTACTCAAAAGTACTGAGAATCGGTCCATAGAGGGTTGTTTTTTTAAAGCATGGCCAGGGCCGGGTGCATTAAATTGAAATCTCTTTTGCGGAGCAGCAGACGCGAAGACATGCTGTGGTGGAAAACACTATGGACATGGGTACAAAGAAAAGCAATTGTTAGTGTGATCATTATTACAATGAAATCCTATTTATCAGATAGTGGCAGCGAAAGTGATGTTGACTGTTTCAGGCAGAATTGTGTCTCCATTAGTACTAATATATAGAACAAACAGTGCCGAATTATTGTAAGAGAGAGTTCCGGATGCATTTCCGAATTTCAAAAAACCTTTTTGCGAAAATATGCGAACGATTTTTAGATTGAGGAGCTTATCGCAGGGTGACAAAAGACTATCTGCCATTGTGTGTTATTAGCTTTGTTCGCTTACTTTCTCCAACAGCATTTACTCAGCAGCCTCCAACAGCCAGGTGTTGGAGAAAAATGTCATCTTTCCTCTCACAAGAGAAAAATATCGTAAGAGGTAAGCGAACACAAAATTTGCAGAGTTCAACAGCTTTGGCAAACAGCTGATTTTTATTTACATTCACAAGCCCCAAATTCAAAGGATAAAAAGGATTAAAATTAAAATGATAATAAAATTGGTGGAAATTATTGCTGTTAATTATGTATATAGTACAATAACATAAAAAGAATAAAATGAAACATGTTTTTTTTTCTCATTTAATTTGTTTTGATTCGTTTTGGGTTTCTTTTTGGTCAGATAGTCTTTTGTCACCTCGCGATAAGCTCCTCAATCTAAAAATCGTTCGCAAAGGCTCGCAAAAAAGGTTTTTTGAAATTCGGAAATGCATCCGGAACTCTCTTTTACAATAAATCGGCACTGTTTGTTCTATATAAATGTTATATGCATATATGTATGTATCTGCAATACAATTAACTTCATATTGTTGTTGTTGTAGCCACCAAGACACCCCTCGAAGGTTTTGGGGAGTGTAGGGGATGTGACAGACCTTTGCCGGATAAATCCGGCATGCTCGAGTACTAGGCCCTTCTGACACTAGCCCGACTGTCGTGCGAACGATTTTTTTTTTTTGCCATAATCAACCTTCTAGGCCGGTGGATTTTAGTCGCGTCTTACGACAGGCATTCCTTACAACGGGTATATTGTAGACCCCCTAACCCGCTGGGGTTCGCTGTTACTATCTAATAAATAGGATTTCATTGTAATAATGATCACACTAACAATTGCTTTTCTTTGTACCCATGTCCATGGTGTTTTTCACCGCAGCATGTCTTCGCGTCTGCTGCTCCGCAAAAGAGATTTCAATTTAATGCACCCGGCCCTGGCCATGCTTTAAAAAAACAACGCTCTATGGACCGATCCTCAGTTTTTTTGAGTAGAACAAACTTTTGCGTTGGCGGCATTTGGCCGCGCTTTAAAAAAATAGCCCCAGCCAGCAAAATTTCCTTTCTCGAATTATATCTACGGAGCGATCGGGAGTGTTATAATTAGTAAAATTAACATGCATAGAACATTTCCCGAAAGTTCCAGTGGTTTGAAAATAAATACGGTGGGCGCATTATACTGAAGCCGACCCACTGCAGAACTACTCTCGGAGGGTGTGCCACCCACTGCCTGGAGTGGCCGCTATTTTAAAAATCCGAATAATTGGGTTTTAGTTAGAATTTGTTGTCTATCCAGTCTCAGCTTGTATATAATGAACCGGCCGAAGGTCGCCAACGCAAAAAGATGTTCTACACATAGATAGATTAATTTAATAAGGAATATCTCTCTATCCGGCGGGTGGTACTTTGTTTTTTGTGATCTGTGAGACCACCCCTACCCTCTGGAAAATTATTTGTTATCGGATCGTGGTTCATTATATACAAATTTTCCCTCTATCCAGGCTGGGGATCCAACCCACGACCTCTAGTATGGCAGACTAGCCACTGCCCGCCACACCACAGTGGCCACAACACTCCCCACTGCACCACAGCGGCCCCGTTAATATATATTCCGGCAAAGTAGATTAAAATTTACTAAGGTACATAATATGCATATAAATACTTCGCAAAAAGTATGTAACTTATTTTGCATATTTAATTTATCCATATTTGTTGCCAATTTAGTGTATTTTTCCAATTTTATAATTGATTTGTATATTTTGCAAATCTTGTTAGAGCGCTTTCACATTACTCGGTGCGGTATCGGATCGACAATTTTGGTTTTACCGAAAGTAAACCGAAAGCTTACCGAGCACATGTATTTCAATTGGCACTTTCACATTAGTGTTGCATACATGAAATCGGAGCGGATTAATTTCGGCATACCGCAACGCGGTAAGACCGGTCAGTAAAATTTGAGGAATTACAATAGCAAAAGAAAACAATGGAAAGTTACCGTATTTGGACACCCTAATAATAAGGAAAAACAACACAATAACACTAGACTGGTACGAAAAGCCCACCGCATCAGGGAGGCTCATAAATTTCTACTCAAAACACGAAAGGAACATCATTATAAATACTGCCAAAAATTTCATTACAAGAGTTCTCTCGATAAGCGACAAAGTATATCATAAGAAAAATATCCCTATTATTAAACAAATTCTGACGAGCAATGATTTTCCTTCCTATTTGACAAATAATCTAATCCACCTCTACCACGTTGGAAATAATTTAGAGAGAACAACGAAAGAACCAACGAATAAAATATATAAATCAATGACATACGTCTCAGGGATATCAGAGAGAATAAGAAATTCCAGTATATATGACAAGGAAAATTACAACGTCGCGTTCACGTACAAAAATTCACTAAAACGATTCTACAGCAATACAAAGGACAAAATTCCGAAATACGAGAGATCAAACGTGGTATATGAAATCCCATGCAACGGTGACGGGTCCCACGTATGCGAAAAAGTATATGTGGGGACTACTAAATCTAAACTAAAGACAAGGATTTCCGCACATAAGTCCAATATCAAACTACGCAATAATCCTTCGGACAACAAGACGGCCTTGTCATACCATTGCGGCAGTACTGGACATTACCCAGATTTCGATAATGTAGCAATCCTAGACAATGAGAAGCATTATCATAAACGATACACACTGGAAATGTTACATATTTTGAACACCCCTAATAACAATAGAATTAACTTTAAATCTGACACGGACAACTGCGCTCATGTGTATCGAAATTTAGTACTCAAACACCAACAATTGTCCAAATAAATGTTTGTAGGTACGTACGCATCCCCCATCCAAACCGGTGTTCAACGCGAGCTTCGAGCAACAACAATAAAGAACAGCTGCAGTGATATACACAGTTTACGTCTTACTGTTCGTGTTTTCTTATGTATTGTTGTTCCTATATTTTTGGTTTACCCTTGCGGTACATTTTTAATTGTTTACATTTTTATGTTATGATGTCTCCAAAATTTGTTTACATTTACGGTACTTTTAATTGTTTACATTTCTATGCTTTGTATTTTTCCATATCGATGCCTTTCACAACCTCGTATCTTAAAAAAAATGCGATTTTGAGATTTTCATATCAAACGATTGCTATTTTTCTGTTCTATAACTGCAACAAATTCCTATCTCAATAGATTGTGTCTATAGCAAAAAAAAAATAGGAATAAATATCTTGGTATCTCAATCAATGCTTTTTTCATAACTGCGTCAAACTCTTATCTTAATATACATGTATATTTGACGGCGTATTAATCGTTTTGTCATCCCCCGTCCGTCCGTCTGTAAGCACTCTAACTCGCGCAAAACTTTAAATATTTTGATGAAATTTGGAATGCAAGTTGGTATCGAGACTGGGACGGCTGGTGTTGAAAATGGGCGAAATTGGACCATGACCACGCCCACTTTTCCTATATAGTCGGAAATTTGGTATCTCAGCCACTAATATAGCTAGAGTGATAAAATTTTACCCACGTATTGAGCTCAGGCCCTTATGAAGAAATTTGATGAAATTTTGGAAAATGGGCGGTGCCACGCCCACTTATTAGATAAGGGGCAAACATTGAAAGTTTTATAAGCCATAACTCGGAAACCGTAGCAGATATATCGATGAAATTTGGTATGCGTGACTTACTTACTTAGGCAAACGTTTGGAGGGAAAATTGTCAAAATCGGTTGACGGCCACGCCCACTTTTATATATGTGTATTATAAAGTGACCTAATAAAAACATTTTAAGCGACATCTCTGTCAAATATAAAGGTCTATCACTGAAATTTCGCGGCAGGAGTCCAACTACGGACATAAAACAAAAAACACAAAAATTTTGCCAAATGGGCGGTGCCACGCCCACTTATTAAGGGGCAAACATTGAAAGTTTTATGAGTAATAACTCAGAAACCGTTGAAGATATAGCGATGAAATTTGGTACGCGTGATATACTTACTTAGGCAAATGTTTGGACGAAAAATTGCCAAAATCGGTTGACGACCACGCCCACTTTTATATAGTGTATTATAAAGTGACTTAATAAAAACATTTTAAGCGATATCTCTGTCAAATATAAAGATATATCATTGAAATTTTATGGCAGGAGTCCAGCTATGCACATAAAACAAAAAACACAAAAATTTTGGAAAATGGGCGTGGCACCGCCTACTTTTAGAAACAGGAATATACGAGATTTCTGAGCCTATAACTCGACAAATAATTGAGATATTATGACGAAACTTGGTTTATACACTTTTATAACTTGTGTTAATAGACATGCAAAAATTTATTCAAATCGGTTTATGGCCACGCCTACTTTTTAACAAAGATATTTCTGGAATACCCTTTGGGAATTTATAACGTGACATCTTTGTAACTAGAAGTCATAAAGGAATGAAATTTTGAGCAACGAATAATATTCATATGCTTAGTTGGATGACTGATAAAAATGTTGAAAATAGGCGTGGTTCCGCCCACTTTATGCAGCACTCGCTTTATATAAAGTACACCGTATTTCCCTCAAACGCAAACAAACAATGAAAGCATACAGCTGAGTATCTAATGTTCGATTCCACTCGAACTTAGGCTTCCTTACTTGTTTTTTTTTATAATATCCTCTAACAAATAAAACCTTGAATTTAAGCAAAATATTGTTTTTATTTAATAGTTTTGAAGTATCTTCGTTGTATGCATATAAGTGCAGCAAACGCGTAACTTATAAATCAAGTTACAAAAATGAAATTATCGTTAATGCAGAAAACTCGTATCTTAAAAAATTCGTTTTATACGTAAACTAACATAGATAAGTATATAATTTTTAATTGTGCACATAGTTATAATCTATGTCTTAATAATTGCATTAAAATTTTTACATAAAAAACGATCGTAAAAAAAATAAACAGTTTTTTTTGTTTCCTGAAAAGTTTCCTTATTTAAGATACGAGGTTGAGAAAGTAAGGCATCGATATTCCACCTTGTTCTAAAGCTTATTGTCAGTCGATCAAACTAAAGCATTAGTGTAAGTTTCGTTTTTTGGTTACATTTAAGAATATGTATCTATACATACATACATATGTATACCTAAATGTAATAATCTGTGTTTATTATTGTTTTCAGTCCTGATGATGACTCCAGGCTGGAGTCGAAATATCGATAATTAATAATAAAAACCAAATTAAAATTAAAAATTTGTGTTTTAAATTTTTAATCGTGGCATTGAGCTCATAAACAAATAAATATAATTGCAATAAAACGGCCAAAAAACTACATCAAAATGTTTATACGAAGAGCACATCGGAAAGAAAGCAAAGGTTGTGGAATATATACAATCATCAAAAATAAATATGACACAAGGACAAAAAAACACATTAAGAACTACCAACGAAATCTACACCAAACCACTAGACTGGCGGAATCGACAAAGTATATGGAGAGATGCAGAAGAAGTGGCTTAATCCCCAATTTCATTAACAACACTACCAAAAACATGCAAACAATAGAAAACAACACTTGCAACAACAAGATACCAACTAAGTTTTCCAACAGTGTCCACTTTCATCGACAAATTGCAGGTAAAGCTGGTAAATATCATCATCGAAATTAAGCACGAAATATACAGACAAAAACAAAAAGAGGTAAATAGGCTGGAAAAATTAATAAAACAACAAATTGACATACAGGACACAAAAGCGTTGTTCGAAAGTGAGAAATTATTAACAGACAAGCTCTGAGAAATAGTTAAAAATAGACAAAAAAAAAAGAAATACGAAAACTTGAGAGCAACCCAAAAACAACTATGGAACATTAGGGTGGTACCAAAATGGTTTTGCAATAAAACAAATGTCAACATACCAACAGACTGCCAATGGCTTCTATCTCTTGGTCCGAAGTTCGCTTTACCAACAGAGAATAAGAACTTTCCACTGTTTAAATTTATAGCAGACGGTAAAAATTGCATACAAACAATAAAGGATAAAGAAAAACAAGAAATAGAAAGAAACAACTTGACGACAATAATACGTGATCACCTGAAGAAAAAAACAACTACTGCTAGGGAAAAATTCATAATCAATACATTACATTCCACGCAAAAATTTTTGAATAACAACAGACAGATTTTGGTTTTAAATGCGGACAAAGGAAATGTAACAGTATTAATCATATATATAGTACTCCTATATTCGTAATACCTACGAGTTCCATCAGCCAACATTACAGTACAGACATATAAAAAAAGAAAGCGAAAACCGAGCAATCAAATTTGAAAAATGACATGAATTCAAAATAAACCGCAGTGACGGCACATAAAAAAAATTATAGGGAATTTACATATTTATTATTTGATTCTCGTATTAAAAAATTAAAAAATGTCGAAGCGGTGCTATATGTATTTGTGACAATAAAAGGGATAAAATAAATAAAATATCTTTACATACGCAATAGATAGATAGATAGATTTCTTACATAAATATGTATGTATACATATATACTTTTAAAAATCATATAATAATACAAATAAAATTTTAATTCTAGTATTTTAGCTTGCGGTATTTTTGGCTTTATAGTCAGCATCGGGTTCGATGCATGCCGTGTACGCCTGACTTTGCACCAGTGCCATCTTGAGATGGGATGACAGTGCCCTGTTAGTATGTGACCGCCAGTCTGCTCCAGGAAAAAAACACTGCAGCTCCCACCCGTCCACCTTTTATCCGCTGTAAATATGTGGAACATACAGCGATTGGTTCGTAGTCCTTTCTTTCATCCGTCTTGTTATATTATTACCTGTAGTTCCCTGTTGAGGTCGGTATGGAGAGTAACGTAGTCTGAACTTTGGTCCTCATATGTTGCTGTGTCCAAAAGTTCGTTGTCTAAATTTTCCTGTTATTCAGTTTAGAAATTCGCAGTACTTTTGCTTAGATCACCGTGCTGGCGGCCTTTGAACGTACATACTTTACAAACATAACCTCAAACGGCAAAATTCTACCTTTTGATATAATGCCCATGGATCGGACCACAGTTTTTTAACATGGAACGCTTTCGGCCGCGATTCATAAAAATATGAGTGCATAGAAAATAGATTTTTCTAGAACATTTCCACTAATTTTCATACAAAAATTCACAAAAGTTTGGGTCTCAAAATAAATGTGGCAAATTTCTTATATTAATTATAAACAAATTCAAAAACTAAAATCGAAGGGGTATAAGCCCCCTAGAACACAATGATGCCTTTCAATTTTTTTTTCAAATGCCTCTGAACTCAATTGAATGTATTTGTCACACATATTCACAGATGA
Organism: Urophora cardui; assembly: GCA_960531455.1. Classification (NCBI taxonomy): domain Eukaryota; kingdom Metazoa; phylum Arthropoda; class Insecta; order Diptera; family Tephritidae; genus Urophora; species Urophora cardui. The sequence continues at coordinate 84,994,390 of OY482673.1, forward strand.
CATTAAATGTAATTGAGGCGCATGCGCAGAACTGCCAGTTGCACAAAATTTTTGGATGAATTCATACACATTGCACAGATAGAATACTATCAATATAGAAGTACTATATATATGGTATTAATGGACAAATACGAATACGAGTCGAAAATGAAAACATTAGTTAATGATATCTCTACGTACAGAGTGCTAAGACGTGATCCCACAAACAAACTACAGGGTAAGAATAATGATATAGTGGAAAGAATGTACAAAAATAAAGTTATTGATTTAAGTGAAAGGAACCAACTTATATGTAAAACGGCCAACCCGCCGAGAATATACGGTGTGCCGAAAATTCACAAGGAAGGCACTCCTCTCAGGGCTATTTGTTCGACCGTCAATTCACCGTCCTACAATCTATGTAAATATCTGAGAAACATCCTTAAAAATTTGACCAAGTCTTCCAAATATAATGTCAAAGATGCAGTGGAATTCACAAATAAGGTTGGAGGTTCATATATAATTGATGACGAGATTTTAGTGTCATTAGAAGTTGTATCGTTGTTCCCTAGTGTCCCAGTTGATTTGTCCATAGAAATTATATCCTCAAGATGGGAGGAGATCCGGAAACACACATCTATGACGAAGGAATTATTCCTAACAATTCTAAAATTTTGCATAAAAGAGAATTCGTATTTCAAATATAATAACAAAATATATGAGCAGAGATCAGGGATGACAATGGGTTCGCCGGCTTCCCCCCAAAATAGGTGACATATTTATGGAAGATTTACTTACTAAGTTCGAAAGAGACTCGGTCAGCAAGCCTAGATTGCTTACAAAATATGTTGATGATTTATTTACAATAGTCAAAACAGAAGAAGCCGATACTCTGCTGAATACATTGAACAATTACAATAGATCGGTGAAGTTTACAATAGAAAAAGAAAACAATGGAAAGTTACCGTATTTGGACACCCTAATAATAAGGAAAAACAACACAATAACACTAGACTGGTACGAAAAGCCCACGGCATCAGGGAGGCTCATAAATTTCTACTCAAAACACGAAAGGAACATTATTATAAATACTGCCAAAAATTTCATTACAAGAGTTCTCTCGATAAGCGACAAAGTATATCATAAGAAAAATATCCCTATTATTAAACAAATTCTGTCGAACAATGATTTTCCTTCCTATTTGACAAATAAACTAATCCACCTCTACCACGTTTGAAATAATTTAGAGAGAACAACGAAAGAACCAACGAATAAAATATATAAATCAATGACATACGTCTCAGGGATAGCAGAGAGAATAAGAAATTCCAGTATATATGACAAGGAAAATTACAACGTCGCGTTCACGTACAAAAATTCACTAATTCTACAGCAATACAAAGGACAAAATTCCGAAATACGAGAGATCAAACGTGGTATATGAAATCCCATGCAACGGTGACGGGTCCCACGTATGCGAAAAAGTATATGTGGGGACTACTAAATCTAAACTAAAGACAAGGATTTCCGCACATAAGTCCAATATCTAACTACGCAATAATCCTTCGGACAACAAGACGGCCTTGTCATACCATTGCGGCAGTACTGGACATTACCCAGATTTCGATAATGTAGCAATCCTAGACAATGAGAAGCATTATCATAAACGATACACACTGGAAATGTTACATATTTTGAACACCCCTAATAACAAGATAATTAACTTTAAATCTGACACGGACAACTGCGCTCATGTGTATCGAAATTTAGTACTCAAACACCAACAATTGTCCAAATAAATGTTTGTAGGTACGTACGCATCCCCCATCCAAACCGGTGTTCAACGCGAGCTTCGAGCAACAACAATAAAGAACAGCTGCAGTGATATACACAGTTTACGTCTTACTGTTCGTGTTTTCTTATGTATTGTTGTTCCTATATTTTTGTTTACCCTTGCGGTACATTTTTAATTGTTTACATTTTTATGTTATGATGTCTCCAAAATTTGTTTACATTTACGGTACTTTTAATTGTTTACATTTCTATGCTTCGCATTTTTCCATATTCCACCTTGTTCTAAAGCACTGATGGGAGTTTTGACTCATATGAGCAGTTACTCTCAGCACACGTATTCTTACGCTCTTATTTCAGTTGCTGTTGAGAGCGAAAAATCAATTGAGTCACAGTGGTGTTAGAACAGAATTTTCATGGCAGTTGTGTTTCAGCAAGCAAAGGGATGACACGTATCGTCGCTTTGCTTTTATTTTTTATGCAATAGTAAATTATGCGCTATTTAATGAATGAAAGCATTTAGGGCAATTCTAAATAATTTTTCACTGCGAACAGTGCGAGTGAGAAACACATATAGGTACGCGCATAAATAGTATCATAAAACAATCAAGCGGCGCACGATGTTGCTTCGCTGTTGTTTGTTAATCAACTGACTGCAAATGTTGTCCACAATACATCATATTCCTATCCTGTCGGAAAAACAAGCAACCAAAAAGTATTTGACTGCAAATGTTCTTTGTCCCATGGTAGCCACTTTACGCTCGCGGTTACCAATACATGCTTACATTTCATTTGCCCACCAATGTTCTAAAGTTTATTGTCAGTCGATCAAACTAAAGCATTAGTGTAAGTTTCGTTTTTTGGTTACATTCAAGAATATGTATCTATACATATGTATACCTAAATGTAATAATCTGTGTTTATTATTGTTTTCAGTCCTGATGATGACTCCAGGCTGGAGTCGAAATATCGATAATTAATAATAAAAACCAAATTAAAATTAAAAATTTGCGTTTTAAATTTTTAATCGTGGCCTTGAGCTCATAAACAAATAAATATAATTGCAATAAAACGGCCAAAAAACTACATCATAAAGTTAATATTTTAATTTTTTTTTACATATTTTTAAGTGCTAGTTTCAGCGTGAATATTTATTATTTAAAACATTTCATTTAAGTAATCGTGATGGATCCTAAATCTTCACTCTTTTTTGTGTTCAAAATTGATTTTGTTACATTGCTCTGTCAGACTCAGTCAAATTACCCCTCGGACATGATATGTAGTACAATTAGTGTTTTTCCGGCAAAAAATTACGTCGCACAAAGCCGCACTTCACTACTAGACACAGGGTTTTTCATATGTACCTACAATAATTTTATTTTTTGTGTTTTATATTTGATTTTAATGTTTATATTTCTAACGCATATCTTGGTTAATGTGTGTGATGCTCGAAAGTAACCGCGATATTTATGACCGATTATTGTTAACTTTTTAGGCAGTATTTTTAGTATTTCCAATTTTTCAAAGTCAAGGAAATACTTATCATAAAAAGGGGCTAAGAATTCTAAAGCTACATTTTTTAGAAGATTTTTGAGTATGCAATTTTGCAGCTCATTCAATTTTAATATAATAATATGCAACATTCAACTTTTTGAAAATTTTCATTGGCTTTTCGGAAATTTTAATTGGAATGGTCTCACGTACATATAAGGCAAACACCCTACAGAAAAAAACTTATAAAATCGACGTAATTTTTCACAGCATTGATAATTTAATTTTTTACAGTAAAATTGGTGACAGGTAACAAGGTCAACGGAAATAATGTCAATTGACCTTATTTCCCACCCGGTTGGGAAATAAGGTCAATTGACATTATTGCGTTTTTGGAAAACGCAATAAGGTCAACGAAAATTTGGAAATAAAATAATTGACCTTATTTCCCAATCCAAATGGAAATAATGTCAACTATGCTTAAAACTTGTTCATTCATGAAAATATTTGCTGAGTTCTTCTGCAAACCCGTTATGAGTACCGTTTGTTAATGAATGAAAATACAATTCTCGCTCTTATTTTACTACAAATTAGTTGATAAGTGAATTTAGTGAAGTGTGGTTGTCGAAAAAGAGTTGCCAACACAGCAAAAATATTTCAATAAATTATATAATAATGTAAAGTATGTTAAATATCTAGCTATACAAAAATTTAAATAAAAATGTATATAAAAACTATGTCTACTTGCCTTATCCTGCGGCATGGCAAAAAAATAGGAAAATGAAAATTTGGAATTAAAAATCGCGCGATTTTTTATTCCAAATTTTCGACTGCGGCGCTTAACTTTTCTAATAACAGCAGCGACGCGAACAGACACGGACCGTTCGGCGGCAGCAATTTGCTGCAAATTGCAGAAAAAACTGCAAATTCGCGCTTCTCATAAAAAGCAGTTTAGAAAAATGAAAATTTGGAATTAAAAATCGCGCGATTTTTTATTCCAAATTTTCGACTGCGGCGCTTAACTTTTCTAATAACAGCAGCGACGCGAACAGACACGGACCGTTCGGCGGCAGCAATTTGCTGCAAATTGCAGAAAAAACTGCAAATTCGCGTTTTTTGAGGCATAAACTCCGTCAAAATTTGCAGAAGAGAGCGCAATTTTGACAGTTCAAAGAAGAAGAAAGCTGCAAAGTTTTACTGACGAAATTTGTCGTTGCAAAGATCAGTAGACTGAAAAAACATATGATTTGCGATCATATGGTTACAATTTAAAAAAAAAGTCGAAAGTGATTTCAAGTCAAAAAACTATGAAAATCGGGAATATATGTGATTCAATAGAAAATGAAGTGAGAAAATTATATTATTTTAATTTATAAAGTTTATTTAAATGATTTAATTTGTTTAATAAGGTACCAGCTAAAAGGAAACGTGTTAATGACAGCGCACTGGGATCATCGTCTGCACTCTCGGGATTCTGCGTTGTTGAATCACAAATAGGAGGTAGTATACTACTTAAATGGGAAAATTGTCCATTAATGTCGCACGCCCCGAAAAAATAACTTTTTCACAGATGTTATAACAGAAATAAAAACCTGCCGGAAACTTATAGTTTATGAGATATTTGTTGGTAATGTTGTAAAATCCACCAAACAAAGCACCAAAACTGCGCACTATTACCGAGGAAATAGCTTTTTGCGTTGACGGCCTTGGGCCGCACGTTAAAAAGATAACCCTCAGCCGGCAGAATTCCTTGGGAAATTTTTCCATTATTCCAGCACGCCCCGAGAAATATGACTTATAAGGGGTGTGGAGGAGCTATCTCAGATCCCAAATCTGAAAACCAAACTTGCCGGAGGCTTATTGTTTCCGATATAGGTAAAATTTTAGACGAGTCCCCCACGGCTAGAAAAAAATGGTTTTTTTAGGAGGGTAGAGGAGGGCCCCCAGATTACAAAACTGAAGACCCCACCTACCGGAGGCGTATAGTTCCCGAGATATTTGCTGTTAAAGTTCCCATACAAATTTCACCACACATGCAGTTTAGCGAAAATTTCGCAAAAGAATACTTTTCTGCGTTGGCGGCCTTCGCTTCCCGCCGACCCGCTTTCCCTTCGATTGCATTTCGTAAAATTTTAAGTTTGTTATGCACTTGTGAATAAAGACAAACAGCTGATTTGCTGCAAATTTTGACAAAGTTCTGTTCGTTGAAATGCCAGTAAATTTGCATAAGTTTCTCTCTTTCGGAGAGCAAGACATATTTTTCTTTGTTTGCAAATTGCTGCAATTTGCAGCCGCCGAACGGACCTTTTGTCAGTAAAACTTTGCAGCTTTCTCCGTCAATGAACTGTCAAAATGGCGCTCTCTTCTGCAAATTTTGACTGAGGTTTTGCCTCAAAAAACGCGATTTTGCAGTTTTTTCTGCAATTTGCAGCAATTTGCTGCCGTCGAACGGTCCTATGATTTTGGCTCAAAATAGCACCGCAACCAACTTTCGAAGCGTCAACCGTAATAGTGAATTCTTTTGTGAAGTCAGGGTATTGGAGAATTTTAGGAGAAATTAATGATTTACGAAGTTTTTCAAAAGCGATTTCACACGAGTTATCCCATTTAAATTCTACTATCTTCCTGCTCAGTTTGTTCAAAGGTGCTGCTATTGATGCGAAATCTGGTATGAATCTTCTATAGTAGTTGGCAAATCTTCGTACAGCGTCTTTGTCGCACGGTTTTGGATATTTTTTAATAATTGCTACTATCTTTGAGTCATCAGGCAGCAGACCTTTGGATGAACATTTATGGCCTAAGAAAGTAACTTCTGAGCGCATGAAATTGCATTTTAATGGATTTAAACTAGGGATTATCACACTAATACTTTCAAACATTGTGCATGTGTTAAAAGCACAAAAGCTCTTGGCTACACCCAAAAGAAACTCAATCATTGTCGAAAACTAATTCTTAAATTGCAAATGGATAGTATTTTTATTATTAACTTCACAAAAAACCACAAACAAAAAAATTAAATAAAAAAATATGAGACGAAATGCAAAATCATGATTCCTAATAAAAATATTACGTAAAAAAATCCAAACAAAAAACCACCGCCAACACACAATCATTTCCAAGCATTCAGAGACTGCTCGAGCAACACAACATGCTAGCTCAACAGCTCAATGCTGACTGAATAGAAATTTGCAAAATTTTTGTGCGTGAACGAAGTGCTTTGACTTATCGGTGTGAGGCTGTCGGTGTGAAAGCTATAAAAAGCTCCCGCACCCGTGCATAGGAAAATCAAACTCTGATTTACTGCTTGCCCAGAATGGTGTGGCTGTAGTACGTAGTAAGAGCTGTCAAAAGTTAAAACGGTACAATTGCATTGCAATGCCCACAATGTGTAGCTGTGTCTGTAGCGTGTAGTTGTGGCTGTAGTAGAAGTAGAGTTAACTTTAACTTTGTAGCGCGCTACAGTGTGACAGCTCAATTTTTTAATGACGGAAATTCGAAATGAAGGACGAAGAAACGGAAAAATGAATTGAACTTGTAAAAAATAAAGAGTTTTTATGGAATTTAAGGAATCCCCTGTACAAAAATATAAAAAAGATGACATATATGAGATACACTGAGCTACACCATTGTGTTCACATTTTCGAGCGTTGCCACAAAATCAGTCATCAGCTGATGTAGTAAGCTATGTAGTCCGTAGCTGTAGTACAACATTCTGGGCAAGCAGTTAAGCGTAAATTGAACTTTTTGCATGTTTAAAGTTGTGAAATTTACTATGCAAAATACTATACACACACACAAATGTGCGTGTGTTTGTCCCCTGCAAAAAAATGTGCGATCAATCCCGAAAGAGATTTGTCCTCGATTGATCTCTTTCGAGAACAATCGGTCCACAATTAGTCCCCGATTGTTCCCGTACGGGTATAAATGTAGACTAATTGTAGACCAATTGTTCCCGAACGGGTATAAATGTAGACTAATTGTAGACCAATTGTTCCCTAACGGGTATAAATGTAGATTAATCGCTTTCATCCCGAACGGGTATAAATGTAGATTAATCGCTTTCATTCCGAACGGGTACAAATCTAGATTCCTTAAATGTAGACATTTTACAAAAATATGCAATGTAGATTAATCGCTTTCATCCCCAACGGGTACAAATGTAGATCAATCGCTTTCAGCACGAACGGGTACAAATGTAGATTTTTCCTTAAAAAATTTTAAATGTTCATGCATATTTAATTTATCGGGTATACAAGTTGAACAATTAGTCTCTTCATAGGACATGCTCGAACAAATGCGATCAATTCACTCCATATAAGGGGATGTAAAATTGTATTAGTCGCATGCTCCCTTGCGATTGATCCCGGACACGTCCCGGATTAATCGCATGTTTTGCAGGTACCCAACAAACATATTTCACGGTTCAAAATTACTTTTGCACTAATTGTTTGTATAATTTTGCGAGTTGAAATGGCCGCGAAAGTACTGTGGACCGGGCCATAGATATTACTCCGGAAAGAGAATTCTACCTAAATCCTTTACATTACATTACGCTCATATAATGCATACTCAAAACTTACAATTTTTTAAATTTATTTATTGAGATTTTTTTACAAAAGTAAAACATTATATAATATTTATTTAAATATGCATGAACATTTACAATTTTTTAAGGAAAAATCTACATTTGTACCCGTTCGTGCTGAAAGCGATTGATCTACATTTGTACCCGTTGGGGATGAAAGCGATTAATCTACATTGCATATTTTTGTAAAATGTCTACATTTAAGGAATCTAGATTTGTACCCGTTCGGAATGAAAGCGATTAATCTACATTTATACCCGTTCGGGATGAAAGCGATTAATCTACATTTATACCCGTTAGGGAACAATTGGTCTACAATTAGTCTACATTTATACCCGTTCGGGAACAATTGGTCTACAATTAGTCTACATTTATACCCGTACGGGAACAATCGGGGACTAATTGTGGACCGATTGTTCTCGAAAGAGATTGATAAGACAGCAAAGACAGTAGCTACTGCAATTTTTGAATCCTTTATTTTAACGTATGGCATAATGAAATCGGTAAAAACCGATCTCGGCACTGAATTTAAAAATGAAATATTTTCAGAATTGACTAAACTTTTAAATATTAAACATAATTTTTCAACACCATATCACCACGAAACGGTTGGAACGGTTGAAAGAAACCACCGAGTTTTTAATGAGTATTTACGTGCTTATTTAAACGACAACTTTGATGATTGGGATGTTTACTTACGCTATTTCACATTTTATCATAATACAACAACAAATACTGTTTTCAATAATAAATTAACACCTTACGAATTAATATTCGGTAAGAAAGCAAATTTACCAATAGAACTTCAAAAAGATGAAATTGATCCTATTTACAATATTGAAAATTATGCAAAAGAGGTGAAATACCGAATGCAAAAAACTAATGCACTCGCGAAAGATTTCGTTATAAAACACAATACAAAACCAAACCGGATATAACCGGAAGGCCTTGCCATCATCGGTAAAAATATGCGATAGAGCTCTGTTAGAAAAAGAACCGAGAAATAAACATTCTAACATATATACTGAGCCCTACATTGTAAAAAATGTAGATGGCGTAAACATTACCCTTTTCGATCAAGAAAGCCAAAAAGAAAAGATAGTACATAAAAATCGACGCTGTACAAATAGCAGCCAACTGCACTTATATACTTCCAATTAGAATAGACACACTTCCAATGAGAAGACTAAAAAGTAAATAAAGCAGGTTAACCGCCATCATTGTTGGCTGAGTCGTGAAACAAGAAAGTTTAACTCTTTTTATTTAATAGTTGCGTAGTGCGGGGGTTTTCTCTGGTGTTCAAAGACAATTTTAGTGGTCTTATAATTAATCGTTGTGCGACCCAAAATAAACGATATGAGAGGACCTTTCAAATATCTCGGGAACTATAAGCCACCGGCAAGTTTGGTTTTCAGTTTTGAGATCTGTGAGAGCCCCTGTTGTTGTTGTTGTGGTTGATGTTGTTGTTGTAGCACAAACTGTCATCAATTTCACTTAACGGAAGGCCCAAGAATGTTGCAGCTTCTTTTGGGCTTGTCCAGAGGGACAAAGGTGTTAAGTTGGTTGGTTTGAGGCGGCATGCAAAGAGGTGTCATGTGTCATGCGGCATCTCTACACATGCCGGACATACGTTAGGTATGTTTGGATTGATTCTGGCCCTGTAGGAATTGAGCCTACTACAGAATCCCGACCTTAATTGTGATAAGGTGACTCGGGTTTCTCTGGCAACTCCAGTTCTTCTGCAGCTATTGGTGGTGGTTGGTCTCTAATTATCATATACGCGGGGCGGGTTGAAACGAAAGTGGAGACTGTGCCATTGTGTATCTCCTTCAGTGCCTACCTATATGTAGTGGGGTCTAGCGGTTGATTTATGTATGTATTTTCCAATCTCAGGGTTGAGATTGAAGAGATGTTTTTTGATGTGCCGGGGGGGAGGTTCGGGCTTCAGTAGATGGTTGTTTGGATGCCCTCTGCGGTAGCATCCCAGGAGAAACTGTTTGCTAAGCTAGATGTTATGATCCTCAACTGGGAGCACCTGTGCCTCGTCGTGTAGGTGATGTTCCGGCGACATGAGTAGACTACCCGTGGCTGTACGTAATGCCGAATTTTGGCAGGCTTGGAGTTTCTTCCATTGTGTCCTGCAAGTCCCCGGCGACCATATTGGCGACGCATAGTTCAAGACCGGCCGGCCGATTGCTTTGTATGTTGCGATAAGGGTTTCTTTGTCTTTTTCCCAGGTGCTGCCGGCTAGCGATTTGAGGATTTTGTTGCGACTTTGAACCTTATTCGCGATCGCGGTCGTATGCGCAGAGAAGGAAGCTAGGCTGTCAAAGGTAACACCCAATTTTTTGGGTGGTTTACGGTAGGGATGGGTATATTCCCTATTCGTATGCCAAGTTCTAGCCTAACCTCCTTCGTCCATGTCGTAAACAGGGTCGCGGAGGACTTAGAGGGCTGTAGTTCAAGGGAGTGGCAATGTGAAGAAGTAGGAAAGGTCGGAGAGATAACCGTTTATTCTCGAGCATAAGTCATTTATGTCGGTGTCTGACGCCATAATCGAGCAGTCATCGGCGTAGGATATGATACTAACTCCTTCAGGTGGAGGTGGGAGTGTGGAGATGTATGGGTTGAATAGCAACGGGGACAGGACACCACCCTGTGGAACTCCCTGTTTTATTCTCCTAGGTTTTGAGGTGCCATTCCTGAAGTCCACCGATGCCTGTCGACCACTCAGATAGTTCGCCATCCACCTTTTCAGCCTCGGTGGCATGATTGACTGTGTCGAAGGCTTTCGACAAGTGCCACGAGGACCGTTCTCTCACAGGGGCGTCGCTGGTTAAGGCCGCGAACTATCTGTGTGTTTATGGCATTGGTGGGCTAAAGAAATGTAAGCATGTATTGGTAACCGCGAGCGTAAAGTGGCTACCATGGGACAAAGAACATTTGCAGTCAGTTGATTAACAAACAACAGCGAAGCAACATCGTGCGCCGCTTGATTGTTTTATAGTACTATTTATGCGCGTACCTATATGTGTTTCTCACTCGCACTGTTCGCAGTGAAAAATTATTTAGAATTGCCCTAAATGCTTTCATTCATTAAATAGCGCATAATTTACTATTGCATAAAAAATAAAAGCAAAGCGACGATACGTGTCATCCCTTTGCTTGCTGAAACACAACTGCCATGAAAATTCTGTTCTAACACCACTGTGACTCAATTGATTTTTCGCTCTCAACAGCAACTGAAATAAGAGCGTAAGAATACGTGTGCTGAGAGTAACTGCTCATATGAGTCAAAACGCCCGTCAGTGGTTTATAGCGTTTAGAGCTGTTGTTGTACTGTGAGAGCCCCTCTATCGCCCTGCATAAGTCATTTTTCTCAGGTCGTGCTGGAATAATGGAAAGCCGGCCCTAAAAAATAACCCTGGGCTACGCCATCCGTCCGGACGTGTGCCCCGACCGTGGCTACCGCCACGGTGATGTCCTTCTGCGTAGTATTTTCACAACTTTAAGAAGGAATATCTCGGGAACTACAAGCCTCCGGCAAGTTTGCTTTTCAGTTTTGAGATCTGTGAGAGCCCCTCTACCGCCCTGCATAAGTCAGGGCGTGCTGGAATAATGGAAAGCCGACCCGTAAAATATTTATGAAAGTAATAAATTTAGATGAAGGAAAGTCACGCCTAACATCCCCTGAAAGATTCATTTGAAAAACATTAATACTTTTGGAGATATAGCTTTTGGTAGACAGAAGGAAATGTGAGCCAAAAAAATAACCTTCAGCCGGCAGAATTCCCTTTCTGGGGTAATATCTATGGACCCATCCATCTACCAAAAAATTACCAACAACTTAAATAATTGGTGTAAAAATAATTGTCTCTATCTTAATCTTGATAAATGTTTTGTGGTTACCTACTCCAAATGTCTTAATATCTCTGATACTTCTTATCATATTTCTCAAGTTCCACTACGCAGAGTAAATGAAATCAAAGACCTTGGTGTGGTCTTTGACTCTAAGTTCTCTTTCTCAAGTCATCTTAACTTAGTTGTATCTAAATCTACGCTATGCTTGCTTTTGTTCGTCGTAATGCTGCTGAATTTACTGATCCGTATACGTTAAAACTTCTGTATACGTCTTTCGTTCGATCAAGACTTGAATACGCATCTTTTATTTGGTCACCCTATCATGAATGTCACGTAACTCGTTTAGAACGCATTCAGAAAGCCTTTTTACGCTTTGCCCTCCGCTCTCTTCGTGTTTCGGACCCTGTTCCTTCCTATCAATCTCGCTGTCTATTACTTGGTATGAAGTCCCTCCAAACCAGAAGACAGATGCTGTCACTGTCATTTGTCTTTAACATCTGTGGCTCCATTGATTGCCCTCCTCTACTTGCACGTATCCCATTTAATATCCGTCAGGCACCTTAGAAATCCACTCCCTTTCCATATTGCACATTTTAAATCGTTGTATGCTCAAAATGCTCCTGTTACTAGAGCCTTAATTGACTTTAATAAGCTATCCCAGTCTATTGAGATTGACTTCTCACTACCAAAGGGATTATTCATTTATTCACTTAAAATTTTTCTTAAATAATATCTTACTATTTTCGACTGGGTCCTTTCTGGCCCAATGTGCCCTTTATGGCATGCTTGCCCCTTACTGGGTATACTCAATTATTTAATTATACTTTCTATATTTTATTAAGTACTCCCTACTGAGTTAAATTTGTATTCATTTCATTAATTTCTTTTAAATGCAACTATTGTTAATTCTGTTTACATTATTTTTGAAGTATAACAGATAATGCCATTATACCTTAGTTTATGTAGATACATATTTATATATTTGATTAGCCGGGTTGGCTTTCCAATAATGTCACACACCCCGAGAAAAACGACTTTTTCTGGGTTGTAGGGGAGGAGGTGTAGGATCTGAATCAGTTAAATTTAGGCGCCGGACGTACCTAGTTTTACAGGAGTTTGTTAAAGTTGTTAATTTTTTACCAATAACAACCCCAATTTCTCATTTACAAAACAAAATTCACTCTTTATTTTAGTCACAACACGTATATTACGAATATATTTAACAAAAATTTTACAATATTGCGTTAAAATCACTTTTATTAAAAATGTTGCTAATAGCGACTTCACAGGGTGTACTACGCAGAAGGACATCACCGTGGCGGTAGCCACGGTTGGGCGCACACGTCCGGACGGATGGCGTAGCCCAGGGTTATTTTTTATAAGCGCGGCCGAAGGCCGCCAACGCAGAAAAGTGTTCTGCGCAAAAGTTTTTTCTTTATCTATCGAATTTACAGTCAGTCACTTAAGTAAGTATACACCAGATATATCCGCATTGTATTTGCGATATATTTTTCAAACAACACGAAATGTTACAAAACTGTTTTATATTCACTTAAGGAAAACATTAAGTTAATTTCAAACACAAAACCGTATACAAATTGGCTTAAAATAAAAAATTATAGCGTTTAGAAACAAAATAGGCATAAATTCATGTCACAAAAGTAAGTATACATTGGCACATATAGGCCCGGTTTCACCAACGTGACTAAAGCTAAAACTAAGTTTTGACTTACATAGTTTAGCCCAGATTTGAGGCTAACTTATAGCCCCGACAGGTTAACAATCAAAAGCAATCAGCTGACATAGCGACGGATTGACGTATGCCAAAAGTTGAGTGTTGGGCAACTTTGGTACGTTGCGGCGACGGATCGGTCGTACTTGTACCGATGTGCATTTAAATGCCCACAGTTTACTGAGCTGTCAGTCACATACGTCGACGTAGACGGATTGACGTATTCTATGTGACGGGCCTATTACTTTTGGGTTTCACCAAATAGTCTAAGAAAATAGCTTTGTAACCAACCTTTTATGGCGAATACTGGGTTTTTTGGTTGTTTTGGTTGCTGTATTTGCTCATTATACCTTTCATGAGAATGAAATGGTATTATAACTTAGTGCCAAAAAATTTTTACCACCAAAATATATACCGATATGATCAGAATCACGAGCTGAGTCGATTAAGCCATGTCCGTCTGTCCGTCGGTCCGTCTGTCCGTCCGTCCGTCTGTGTGAACGCAAACTAGTCCCTCAGTTTTTGAGATATCTGAATGAAATTCGGAATGCAGGTATGTTGTTATATGCAGCTGATCATTTGTCGGAACCGGCCGAATCGGACCACTATAACATATAGAAAACAACCGATTATTCAGATATACATGAAATTTTTGGATGTAATTTGTCAATAACTTCCCCATTTAAACAGCTAAGGACATGAAACTGAAGTAGACGTACCCATTTTGGCCCAAACAAGGTTACCGAAAATTGTCAAGATCGGACCACTATAATATATAGTTCCACAACATCCGATTATTCAGATATACACATTTTGGTGTATAACTCCTCCATTTTAACAGCTAACGGCTGAAATTTTGAAGTATTTGTACCCATATGGACCCAAACGCGATTGCAGAAAATTGTTAAGATTGGACCACTATAACCTATAGCTCCCCTACAACCGATTGTTCAGATAAACACATTTTGATGTATAACTCCTCCATTTTAACAGCTAACGGCGAGAAATTTTGAAGTATTTGTACCCATATGGGCCCAAACGGGGTTACCGAAAATTGTCAAGATCGGGCTATTATAACATATAGCTCCCATACAACCGATTGTTCAGATATGGACATTTTGGTGTATAACTCCTCCATTTTAACAGCTAACGGTGTGAAATTTTGAAGTATTTGTACCCATATGGGCCCAAACGGGATTACCGAAAATTGTCAAGATCGAACCATTATAACATATAGCTCCCATACAACCGATTGTTCAGATATGGACATATTGGTGTATAACTCCTCCATCTAAATAGCCAAGACACCATTTTTTCTAATAAATCTTTCCATAAATAACCCACAGAATTAAAATTATAAATTAAACTTAATCCGGCTATGTACATACATAGGTAACTTTTCATTTCCCCACTCATGAAAGGTATGAAGTCTTCGGTACGGCCGAAGACAGCCGCGCTTTTACTTGTTTTTTTTGTCATATTCGCTCTGTTGGTAGTTGAATTTGCTAAAGTGACTGAAATTCTTAGTTTAGTTTTATGCCGTTTTCTTTTCTCGAAAAAATGTTGCCCTGTTTGATTTTCTTAGCCATTTTGTAAGCTTGTGTGGTGATTTCAACGAATGTTGTCCTCTGACTAAGTAAGAGGGCACCATTAACTACAAATTCAGCCATTTTATAGAAAGTCATGTTACGTAATTCGATAATTGAGATATTAAAGGGCAACATTTTTTGTCAGAAAAGAAAACGCCATTAGTCAAGGCAAAAGCTGACTAACTTGTGACTTAGCTTAGTTGCATGGTGAAACTGAAACGTAAAAAAATCGGTTGGTGAAACCGGGCCATAGTGTATTACGAAAAATCTCTTTTTAAAGGCAAATATTAGTATCTGGTTGGATAACCATTAGACTATCTATAAGGTGCGAAGGCATTAGGACATATTCTTAGAATCGAGCTCTGTGTACACTTTTTTCCATCAGTTTTCGCGACGATCTGATCCACTTATGTTGAATTTGTACTCATCTAAAAATATTACATTGTTCCAAAATATTTGATAACACTTTTCATGAGAATATGGGTCACTGTTAAGCATGGTGGTGGCTTGGTGATGGTTTGGGATGCATGGCGGCATATGGGGCCAGCAATCTGGTGTTTATCGAAAATATTATGGATCGGTACGGCTACCTAAACATTTAAAAATAATAATTTGAGACGAAGCGCTATTAAATTGGAGATGGAAGGGTCATTCTTCTTCAGCAAGATAGTGACCCCAAGCACACATCCAATATTATGAGGGAATGGCTCTTATATAATGTCCGAAAACAACTGAAAACACCGCGCCAATCACCGGATACAAATCCAATCGAACATTTATGGGAACATCTAAAACGTCAGTTACGAAAACATTCGATAAAAAATAAGGAACAATTAAAAAATGCGCTTCAAGAAGAGTGGAATGGACCACCAGCAGTAACTATAAACTTGGTGAAATCAATGCCTTCGCACCTTATAGATAGTCTAATGGTTATCCAACCAGATACTAATATTTGCCTTTAAAAAGAGATTTTTCGTAATTAATACACTATGGCCCGATTTCACCAACCGGTCTCAACTTAGTTAAGCCGATTTTTTTACGTTTTCAGTTTCACCATGCAACTAAGCTAAGTCACAAGTTAGTCAGCTTTTGCCTTGACTAAAACTAAACTAAGAATTTGAGTCACTTTAGCAAACTCAACTACCAACAGAGCGAATATGACAAAAAAAATGAGCAAATACAGCAACCAAAACAACCAAAAAACCCAGTATTCGCCATAAAAGGTTGGTTACAAAGCTATTTTCTTAGACTATTTGGTGAAACCCAAAAGTAAGTTAGCCTCAAATCTGGGCTAAACTATGTAAGTCAAAACTTAGTTTTAGCTTTAGTCACGTTGGTGAAACCGGGCCTATATGTGCCAATGTATACTTACTTTTGTGACATGAATTTATGCCTATTTTGTTTCTAAACGCTATATTTTTTATTTTAAGCCAATTTGTATACGGTTTTGTGGTTGAAATTAATTTTATGTTTTCCTTAAGTGAATATAAAACAGTTTTGTAACATTTCGTGTTGTTTGAAAAATTATCGCAAATACAATGCGGATATATCTGGTGTATACTTACTTAAGTGACTGACTGTATATGGATATTACTAAAGTTTAACCATAAATTGCTCGAAAACGAGGTACGTCCGGCGCCTAAATTTTACGGATTCACAGCACCCTTCCCCTCCCTACCGCCCCGTTAGAAGTCGTTTTTTTGGGGGCGTGTGACATTCACCCCGATTCTAAATATCCGCCAGGATCTCAGCCCTTGTGGATTTTTTTATTCACCAGGAAAATTTCCTCCTATTCTCTTTCACTAGCGAGAAGAAAAACTGGCAAACAGAATTTCGAACATGTGAGCGGATTTTCGAAGTCAGCTGTTTTGTTGCAAAGCAGATCTAGGAAGGTAGGCGCATAAGCGGATTCAGAAATTTCCGATGCATTTTGTTATTGTATTTGGTAGTGTGGTATCAAAATGATATTTCGCCTTGGTTAAAACCTGAATTCACTTGGGACTGGCCCATTCCTATTGGGCCATGTTGTGAATTCGCTTTGATTTTTACATTACACTCTACCTTTGTAAATAAAAAAGTAGCTTCGGAATTTGCCTATGCGCCTACCTGTGTCGCCTTCGATATTATGCGAATGCCGTATTTATTTTCAAACCACTAAGAATTTTTCAATAAAATTTTCTGGAAATATTATGTGAATGTTAATTTTACAAATTTTAAAACCCCACTATGCAAAAATACTGTGCACTGCTCCAGAAATATAAATCCAGAAAGGGAATTCCGCCAGCTGAGGGTAATTTTTTTTTATGAGAGGCCGAAGGCCGCAAACGCAAAATGTTTTTCTACTCAAAACAACTGTGGATCGGTCCGTAGATTTTACTCCAGAAAGAGAATTCTGTCGGCTGAGGGTTATTTTTTTAAGCGCAGCCGAAGGCCGCCAACGCATTAGGGTGTACTACGCAAAAATAATTTATTATTAATAAACTATAAGTTTTCCCAAGATTTCGTTTGCATTTTAGTGATCCATATGACCCCCTATCCTAAAATAAAAAAAAACCGAAAATTCAGGTGCCTGGCCCATATCGAAATTTCCCCACAAACTTTGCATTTTTGTTAAAAAAAAATTGCAAATTTAACAAAATTAAGCGTGAATATACATGGTATTGCTTTTCGGAAGTAGCAGAGGTCTATAAGAGCAAGATTGCGCGATGGTACGAATTCGTTTGACGGAATCTTTATAGGAAATAAAAAAGTTTTTTGAGAGTATTGCATTGTATTTATTAATTTGCAGATTTATTAAATACTATAGAATTAATAAACCTGCGTTCAATCTCTCCTATAATAAAACTATGCGCATTCTTCCGTTTTTTTGCTTGAAGACGGATATCAAACGTGAGTTGGAAAAAATTCTGACGTTTGATTGGCTCAATCCACCTTCAGCAAAGTTCTAAAAGTTGTTGAAATTTTTGAAGGAACAAGTGCAGAATAGCTACATTTTTGAAACTCCCCACCTATATATTTGCACCAAAAAAAAATTATATTTTTAAACTCACCTTGAGAAGCTTCATCGATCCCAATATAAATTTTTTCGATTTGCAAAATGTAGGGGGAAACTTTCCAATAATGTCACACGCCCCCAAAAAAACAACTTCTACCGGGTGGTAGGGGAAGGGAAGGGTGTTCTGAATCCGTAAATTTTAGGCGCCGGACGTACCTCGTTTTCGAGGAATTTATGGTTAAAGTTTAGTAACTCCATATAAATTCGATAGATAAAGAAAAAACTTTTGCGCAGAACACTTTTCTGCGTTGGTGGCCTTCGGCCACGCTTATAAAAAATAACCCTGGGCTACGCCACCCGTCCGGACGTGTGCCCTAACCGTGGCTACCGCCACGGTGATGTCCTTCTGTGTGAAGTCGCTATTAGCAACATTTTTAATAAAAGTGATTTTAACGCAATATTGTAAAATTTATTAAATATATTAGTAATATACGTGTTGTGACTAAAATAAAGAGTGAAATTTGTTTTGTAAATGAGGAAATGGGGTTGTTATTGGTAAAAATTTAACGACTTTAACAAACTCCGGGAAAACTAGGTACGTTCGGCGCCTAAATTTAACTGATTCAGAACCTACTCCACCTCTCCTACAACCCAGTAAAGGTCGTTTTTCTCGGGGCGTGTGACATTATTGGAAAGCCAACCCAAATGTAGCTATTCTGCACGTATGCCGTTTTGAAATTGAGTTGTATCCGATTTGGATTCATAAAGCTATGAACAGCGACGAAAAAGAAAATGTTTAAGTGCGGTTTTTAAAACTACGACATCTCTAGTGTCCTTGAATGTATTGATGGAACACATGTCCGTATCATCGCTCCATATCAAAACAAGCACCCTTACTACAACCGGAAGGGATACTACAGGCTACAAGCCGCGAAATATCCGGCTGCCCTTTCAATGAACTTACTAAAATCACCCCGATTCTAAATATCCGCCGGGATCTCAGCCCTTGTGGATTTTTTTGTTCACCAGGAAAATTTCCTCCTATTCTCTTTCACTAGCGAGAAGAAAAACTGGCGAACAGAATTTCGAACATGTGAGCGGATTTTCGAAGTCAGCTTTTTTGTTGCAAGGCAGATCTAGGAAGGTAGGCGCATAAGCGGATTCAGAAATTTCCGATGCATTTTGTTATTGTATTTGGTAGTGCGGTGTCAAAATGATACATATTTCGCCTTGGTTAAAACCTGAATTCACTTGGGACTGGCCCATTCCTATTGGGCCATGATGTGAATTCGCTTTGATTTTTACATTACACTCTACCTTTGTTAATAAAAAAGTAACTTCGGAATTTGCCTATGCGCCTACCTGTGTCGCCTTCGATATTATGCGAATGCCGTATTTATTTTCAAACCACTAAGAATTTTTCAATAAAATTTTCTGGAAATGTTATGTGAATGTTAATTTTACAAATTTTAAAACCCCACTATGCAAAAATACTGTGGACTGCTCCAGAAATATAAATCCAGAAAGGGAATACCGCCGGCTGAGGGTAATTTTTTTTGAAGCGAGGCCGAAGGCCGCAAACGCAAAATGTTTTTCTACTCAAAACACCTGTGGATCGGTCTGTAGATTTTACTCCAGAAAGAGAATTCTGTCGGCTGAGGGTTATTTTTTTTAAGCGCAGCCGAAGGCCGCCAACGCATTAGGGTGTACTACGCAAAAATAATTTATTATTAATAAACTATAAGTTTTCCCAAGATTTCGTTTGCATTTTAGTGATCCATATGACCCCCCTACCCTAAAATAAAAAAAAAAAACCGAAAATTCAGGGGCCTGGCCCGTATCGAAATTCCCCACAAATTTTGCATTTTTGTTAAAAAATTGCAAATTTAACAAAATTGAGAGTGAATATACATGGTATTGCTTTTCGAAAGTAGCAGAGGTCTATAAGAGGAAGATTGCGCGATGGCACGAATCTGTTTGACGGAATCTTTATAGGAAATAAAAGTTTTTTGAGAGTATTGCATTGATTTTATTAATTTGCAGCTTTATTAAACACTATAGAATTAATAAATTTGAGAGTGAATATACATGGTATTGCTTTTCGAAAGTAGCAGAGGTCTATAAGAGGAAGATTGCGCGATGGCACGAATCTGTTTGACGGAATCTTTATAGGAAATAAAAGTTTTTTGAGAGTATTGCATTGATTTTATTAATTTGCAGCTTTATTAAACACTATAGAATTAATAAACCTGCGTTCAAATATTTGGGGAAACTTTCCAGTAATGTCACACGCCCCCAAAAAAACGACTTCTACCGGGTGGTAGGGGAGGGGAAGAGCGTTCTGAATCCGTAAAATTTAGGCGCCGGACGTACCTCTTTTTCGAGGAAGTTATGGTTAAAGTTTAGTAACTCCATATAAATTCGAAAGATAACGAAAAAACTTTTGCACGGAACAATTTTCTGCGTTGGCGACCTTCGGCCGCGCATATAAAAAATAACCCTGGGCTACGCCATCCGCCCGGACGTGTGCCCTAACCGTGGCTACCGCCACGGTGATGTCCTTCTGCGTAGTACACCCTGTGAAGTCGCTATTAGCAACATTTTTAATAAAAGTGATTTTAACGCAATATTGTAAAATTTATTAAGTATATTAGCAACATACTGTGTTGTGACTAAAATAAAGAGTGATATTGGTTTTGTAAATGAGGAATTGGGGTTGTTATTGGTAAAAATTTAACATCTTTACCAAATTCCGGGAAAACTAGGTCCGTCCGGCGCCTAAATTTAACTGATTCAGAACCTACTCCTCCCCTACAACCCAGTAAAAGTCGTTTTTCTCGGGGCGTGTGACATTATTGGAAAGCCAACCCAAATATTTATTGGACATTTTAATATCACATACACAGCAGCCAAAGAAACTATTTGCAATCTCTCCTAAATAAAACTATGCGCATTCTTGCGTTTTTTTGCTTGAAGACGGATATCAAACGGGAGTTGGAAAAAATTCTGACGTTTGATTGGCTCAATCCACCTTCAGCAAAGTTCTAAAAGTTGTTGAAATTTTTGAAAATGAGTTGTATCCGATTTGGATTCATAAAGCTATGAACAGCGACGAAAAAGAAAGTTTTTAAGTGCGGTTTTTAAAACTACGACATCTCTAGTGTCCTTGAATGTATTGATGGAACACATGTCCGTATCAGCGCTCCATATCAAAACAAGCACCCTTACTACAACCGGAAGGGATACTACAGCCTACAAGCCGCGAAATATCCGGCTGCCCCTTCAATAAACTTACTAAAATATCTATTTGCTGTTTATACTTTCCGTCATAAAAATAAACCAGTACATAATTGCCATAATTAATTCAATTATGTATTTTTTATTAACAAAAGTTATATTCACTCACATTTTGTTCAACATTCACTTAAAATTGTCTTGTGAAAAATCTCACAAAATAATGGCATAAATTCTCGCTTTTATTTTCATTCATGATACCTACTTTTCTTCCTTATTCGCTTTTCACTTTTTCGAACATCATTTAGAATAGCCGGAAAGGGAGAAGCGAAAAAATCCACAAGGAATTTGTGTTTAGAATAAGGGAACAGGGAGAAGCGGAAAAATCCTTGTGGATTTTTCGTTTAGAATCGGGGTGAATATCTATTTGCTGTTTATACTTTCCGTCATAAAAATAAGCAAACCAGTACATAATTAATTCAATTATGTATTTTTTATTAACAAGTTTATTCACTCACATTTTGTTCAGCATTCACTTAAAATTGTCTTGTGAAAAATCTCACAAAATAAATGCATAAATTCTCGCTTTTAGTTTCATTCATGATACCTACTTTTCTTCCTTATTCGTTTTTCACTTTTTCGAACATCATTTAGAATAGCCGGAAAGGGAGAAGCGAAAAAATCCACAAGGAATTTGTGTTTAGAATAAGGGAACAGGGAGAAGCGGAAAAATCCTTGTGGATTTTTCGTTTAGAATCGGGGTGATTATTGGAAAGTTTCCCCGGTTTTTATTTCCGTTTTGAGATCTGTGAGAGGCCCTTTACACCCCTGAGTCATTTTTCTCGGTCTGTGGCTCCTTAATGTAAAGCGGACCCTTATTGCAAAATGTTCCCAAAGTACTTATGTATGTATGCTGAATCATAAAAAATTAGACTATTAGCTCACCCCAACCCACTCATTTTAGCCCTAACGGCAGACCAACTAATTTCGTACGCCTCAAAACAAAATCAATTACATCATTGGGATTAAAAAAATTTATATACATACTTGTAGGCATGGGTAACACTGCGTTGCGCGGCGCAATTGCGCTAACACCAACCCTGGTGTTATTGCGCTAACTCCGATTTGGGAAATGCGCCAACTCAATATAGCGCCAACTCAATATAGCGCCAACTCAGTATAGCGCCAACTCAATGTAGCGCCAACTCAATGATGCGCTATTGCAATATAACACTGACTCAATTTCGTGCGCTAACTCCAGCTCCAATATAGCGCTAGTGTAAAATGGCGCAACCACAACGCCAATAACAGCATCATAGTATATGTATACGTATGACAACGTCACAATTATGTGTGCTTGTTAGTGATCTAAGTGACTCTAATTTCCAGCATATTTTCACATATATACGGAATATTTTTCCAAATGATTATGAAAATTAAAATTAATTGTGCCCTCGTATATGTAAGCAGAATTGCGCCAAAAGAAATAAAACGGGGATGGTAAACAGTAACAAGCGAAAAAATGTTATTTATCGATTATTCGATGACAATTGCGCTAAAGGTGTTATTGCGCCAGTACCGTGAGTTGGCGCCACGGTTGGCGCTGGCGTTATTGTATCAGCGCCAAAAAAATTGCGCCATTACCCATGGCTACATACTTGATTTTATAGTAGGCTTGGGTAACTCAGCACTGAGTCATGACTCCGTGTCAACTCCCATCAGTGAGCAGCACGCTCAAGCTCACCTCACGATAAAATTATAACTCAGTAGCACACTTGACTCCGTTGGCACGTTTATAGCACGTTAACTCAGTAGCACTGTGGCCGCTGTGGTGCAGTGGGTAGAGTGCTCGCCTGCTATGCCAGAGGTCTCGGGTTCAAACCACGGTCCGAGCCAAACAAATTTTTCTAATTAGTAAAAATCCAATTATTGGGTTTTTTAAGAGCAGCGGTCACCTCTCGGCAGTGGGCGGCATACCCTCCGAGAGTATTTCTGCCATGAAAAAGCTTCTCACAAAAAATGCATTCGCCGTTCGGAGCCGGCATAAAACTGTAGGTCCACCCAATTAGTAGGAAATATAAAAAGGAGCACACCTCGAATTGGGAGAGAAGCTCGGCCATAAAACTCGTCAGAGTTATAATAGCGCCATTGTATTATTATTATTATTATTTAACTCAGTAGCACACTTGACTCCGCTGGCACGTTTATAGCATGTTAACTCATTAGCACACTCGACTCCGCTGGCACGTTCGATTTCGCCTCTTACACTGGTCGACAAAATTTCAACAAATTTTTGTTACAGAAATAAAATTCTACTTTTCTAAAGGATTTCGGTGCGCTGAATCCGAATCTGAAGTCAGATTTTCTGTAATACGTACAGTTTTTTAGATATTCATGCCCAAAGAGGCGAAAAACACGTTTTCTGCCTATATTCACTCCTCAATATCTTTTAAATTACTTACTTATTTTAAAAATTGATTAAAGCTATTGAAAGCTCGGCCATTTCTCTTGAAGACAACGTTTTAATTTTCCGGATATCTAATTTAGGTATATAGTAATATATGTTTTTGCACAATAAGGTATTTGTCGTCGAAAACAACGGCAGCATTTGTAGCATGTTATAGGCGCAATCAAATTTTGTAGTTGCTCAGCAGAACAATTTGTTTTACGAAGCCACTTACATACGTCCATAATATAATAAACTGCCTAAAAGCGTGCTTCAAAATTTTTAATTATTTTTGTATGGAGAAAATATTGCAAAACTAATGAGGCTTAATGTGCAATATTACAAGTTATAAGAAAGGTATCTGAAATATTAAAACGGTTTCTTCAAGAGAAATGTCCGCGCTTTCAATAGCTTTAATCAATTTTTAAAATAAATAAGTAATTTAAATGATATTCAGGAGTGAATATAGCCAAAAATCGCGTTTTTCGCCTCTTTGGGCATGAATATCTAAAAAACTGTACGTATTACAGAAAATATGACTTCAGATTCGGATTCAGCGCACCGAAATCCTTTAGAAAAATTGAATTTTATTTCTGTAACAAAAACTTGTCGACCAGTGTTAGTTAAGAGTCATCTTGTGCATGCTTACTTTATATGGCACTTGGTGTATTTTTGTGGTTTTTGATATTGGGGTGGTCACATATTTATGCATTTTTTCATTTGTTCCAGGTGATTTAGGCAAATTTGGTGTATATAGGTTTATTCTGCATGAATTGTACTAACTTTCGGACACTAACCCGTTTTTGTATGGACACATATTTTGGGTTTTTTTCGGTTGTTCCCCTTAATTTTGGTAAATTTGGTTATGATATTCAGAAGCTAGATGATTTTTCCCAACTTTTGGACTTTAACCCATTATCGTATATCGTGCATATATAAAAAGATACATTCATTTGAAATTTGTAATTGATCTTATCAACTAAGTTTATATTAGCCCTGTTTTTTTTCAAGCGCATATACATCTGCGCTTAAATTTTGTATGGATTTTTAAGCGCACATCTCTATCCGCGCTTAGTTGTCCATACAAAATTTAAGCGCAGATGTATATGCGCTTGAAAAAAAACAGGGCTATTGGCACACATATGTATATTTTATTTATCCATCAGATAGCCCAATATGTGTACTTCATGAACATCTCAAAAATCCCTAAATACCCTATATCTCAGAGCTACATAGGTTAGGTTAGGTTGAGGTGGCTGTCTCCGCAATTCATGAAAGCGGGGACACACTTAGGCCGAGGTGGCCCATTGTGATACCACACGGGAGCCCTAGCTTCCTTATCCCTGTATACAAACCTTTCCGGAAAAATTAGATTCGAAAGTATGATAAGATTAGATGCCCGTTAAGCTAAACCAGCGCGTTTGTTTCATGAAGCGCAGAAAATTTAGTGTCCTTGCATTTTCCATCTCCGCCAGGCACTCGAAAAAGTGTTTATGGAGAAAGCGGTACCTGGATTGCGACAGTGCGGGGCAGTGGCATAGATAGTGCTCAACACTCTCTATTTCCTCCACGTCCCTGCAGCTGCGGCAGAAGTCGTTTTTATATAGGCCCATGCGAGAGGCGTGAGTGCCCATAAGACAATGGCCTGTTAGAAGTCCCACCAGCGGACCTATAGAGAGCCGATTCAGATGCAGCACCGATACAGACCTAGCCTCATCCAGTCTAGGCCAGATTTGCCTAGAAATCACACAAGTTGACTCCCTGGCCCATGTAGCGTTAGCCTGTTCAATGGAGCGAGATCTCAACCAGTGCTTGCATGAGTTAAGCGGGGGGCCAACCCATGTCGCAGATGTGATATCCTGCAAGCTTGTGCCCTCCCTTGCCAACTCATCTGCAATGCAGTTGCCCCGAACGTTGCTATGGCCTGGAACCCAAATGACGTTCAGGTCGCACCTTTCGGCTAGTTTGTTCAAAGACTCCCTACATTTCATTGCAACTATAGATGTAGCATTGTTACTCTGTAAGGATTTTATGGCAGCTTGGCTGTCAGAGAAGATTTTGATAGAATTTATGTCTGGCAGATCTGTCAGGCGACGAGCTGCTTCCCATATGGCTATGAGCTCAGCCTGATAGACGCTGCAGTGATCAGGTAGGCGCAAACTTACTTTCAGATGAAGCTTTTCGCAGAAAAACCCACTTCCAACTCTATTGTTCAATTTAGAGCCGTCCGTGTAAAGGTGCAGTGTATTAGGGTCGGGATCCCCCAAGTTCTTCCACTCGCTCCTCTCCGGGATTCTTGTGGAGAATTTGTTATCCCAACAGAAGGCTGGTATTGCATAGTCCAGCTTTAGAAAATTGGCAGGGACGTTACTAAGAATTTGAGCGTGCCCGAATCTGGTGTCCCTCCAGGGTTCGGTTGCATTGAGCCTTGCCGCGTTGCAGCTGGCAATGAGTTTCCCCTGTATATCCGTGGGGAGAAGAAATAGGATGGTTTCGAGAGCTTTAGTTGGGGTGGAGGGAAGGGCTCCGCTAATAAGCATGGAAGCCATTCGCTGCACTCTAGTTAATTTGCTCTTATTGGTTTCGAGTTCCAGTGCTGGCCACCATATGGTGACTGCATAGAAGAGAATAGGACGCACTACCGCTGTGTACAGCCAATGGACGATTTGGGGGTTAAGTCCCCATCTCTTGCCTATCGCTGATTTACATGCGTAAAGTGCTAGCATGGCTTTTTGGGATCGTACTTCTACGTTCCGTTTCCAGTTTAATTTTCTGTCTAGAATAACACCAAGGTATTTAACCTCGGTAGAGAGTTTACTCTCCTTCCCATTTATGGACGGAGGTTTGAATTCAGGTATCTTATGTTTGCGGGTAAACAGAACCATTTCCGTTTTCTCAGAGCTGACACTCAGCCCGCATTTCAGAGACCAGGTTTTTACAATATTGAGTGCATTTTGCAAAAGATCGCTCAGCACCGGTATGTGCTTGCCAGTCGCTGTCAGGGCGATGTTATCGGCGTACGCAATGACCTGGCAGCCCGTGTGCTGAAGTTTAGAGAGCAGGGTGTTCACCGTTAGGTTCCAAAGCAGAGGAGACAGAACTCCACCCTGGGGTGTTCCCCTGTTGGCATACCTAGTTATCGATGAATTACCCATTACAGAAATAATGGCTCTTCTACTAAGAAGAAGTTCAACAAACCTCACGAGAGCCTCCTCTACCTCCAAGTCCCGTAGGGCGGTGGTAACGGCTCCCGGGAGAACATTGTTGAAAGATCCTTCTATGTCGAGAAAGATGCCCAGTGTGAATTCCTTAAAGGCTAGCCCCTTTTCTATCTTGGAAGTGATAGCGTGTAGAGCAGTCTCTACGGACTTGCCTTTGGAATAAGCGTGTTGAAAAGGAGATAGAGTATTCGCACGGAGCCTGATATAGACATCCAGCAATCTTTCAAGAACTTTGAGTAGAAAAGAGGTCAGGCTTATCGGCCTGAAATCCTTTGGGCTGCTGTAGGAGGCTTTGCCCCCTTTAGGAATAAAGATCACTTTCGCCTTGGTCCATTCCAGAGGAATGTACGACAGGTTGAGGCAGGCTTTATAGATAGGAACAAGAAGAGGGATTAGAGTATCACTTGCTGCCTGTAATTCAGCTGGAAAGATCCCATCTATTCCCGGAGATTTGAAGGGTTTGAAGGATTTAATTGCCCATTTTACCCTTGTATTAGTAATTATGTGCTCCAAGTCATTAAATTTCCTGCGGTTAGAGTAGGTTCTATAAGGTTCCGAGGTGCACCCTGGGAAGTGTGTGGTGACCAGGGTGTTCAGAATATCAGTACTAGATGTGGCCCAGTCCCCATTTTGCATTCGGATACAGCTTGGGGGAACTGGGTTAGTAGAGAGGACATTTCGTAGACGATTGGCCTCAGAGATTTCTTCTATGTCGCAAGCGAAGTTTTTCCATGAGTCTCTTTTAGCTCTTTGGATCGACTTCTTGAAAATTTTTAAGGCATCCTTGTAGGCTTGCCAGTTGCCAGTTATTTTCGCCTGGTTGAAGAGCTTTCTGCTGTTAAGCCGAAGCTTGGAGATCTCGAGGTTCCACCAATAAGGTTTCTTTTTACCCCGAACTTTGACCTCCGGGCAGGCACTCTTGAAAGCAGCGTTACAGGATTTTGTAACAAAGTCAACTGCTTCATCGATTTTTGACGATGTGTCCAACACACCGAGAGAAACAGACCTGTTATTGGAGATAGGCGCTTCATCAGTTGTTAACGGTAGGCTTGACGTACCGAGAGAAGCGTGCTCAAGGAGCGTAGCAGACAATTTCTGACTAAACAGAGCCCAATCCGTACGCCTCCTGTTCCTGTATCCCGCTCTAAGTGGAGGTCTCAAGAGTAGATTAAAAGTTATATACATATGATCAGAGAAGGAGTTTTCTCCGGACACCTGCCATTCCTTGACATAGTCAGAGAGCGGGCCTGTGACCAGAGTGATATCAAGTACCTCACTCCTGTTTGCGGTGACAAAAGTAGGTTTGCCTCCAGAATTACATATAGATAAATTATTAGAAATAATGAAATCAAAAAGAGACTCACCCCTCGCGTTTACGTCCGATGAGCCCCATGTTGTGTGATGGGCATTGGCATCGGCCCCTATCAGCAGTTGGAGCCCTAAGCGTTCAGCTTCCCTAACCGCACCAAGTAGCCGATCTTGCCCAGAAATGGGGCGGTCATACGCCAAATAGGCAGAGGCGATCCATATCGATTTGCCTTTCAGCTCGAGGCTGATGCAGACCATATCTTCGTCGCTGAAAAGAGACACCATAAAGTAGGAAAGAGTTTTGTGTATTAGAATACATGATCTGGTCCTACCTGTCGCAGGTGCTGCCACCACATGGTAGTCCCCAGATTTGAGGCCACAGATCCTGGATCCAACGACCCAAGGCTCCTGGACCAGAACGATCGCCTCAGCAGTCTTGCTGAGACGTAAGAGTAGTGCAGCCGAAGCTGCTTTGGAGTGATGCAGGTTAATTTGCAGTACCTGCATCATTTTGGTCGTCGGAATGCATCTCGACGTCCGCCGCTACTGTACCCGCTCCTTCGGAGACCTCAATGACTGTGGAGTCAAAGTCGGCCTCCTCCGGATCCGAATCCAGCAGCGGGCATTCGTCGAGCATGTTGTAGAACGGGCCTACCAACTCAGACACCGAGAACGTATCGCTCTCGGTGTCCAGAGTGCTGTCTGCCCGTTCATTAGCGGCCCCATGTCCACTCAAGGTGTTGCATGGAGCCCGGACGTCAGTAGTTAAGGGGGTAGTGGGTTCGCTCATGGCGTTGCCCCCTACCTCCACAGAATTGGAATCGGATGCTTTCGTAGAACACCCCCCATCCCCCGAGCCCTGCGGATCCGGTGCGCTCAAGGCGCTGCCCTCAGCCCCAAGGCTCGGAAGACCAGGGTTGTCCTCGTCGGCTACCAATTCATCCTCCTTCTGGGGATCATCCCTTCGGATTTTCGGCGTGATGGTAAAAAGGCCGTAGCCGATTGTACCACTTCGCTTCTCAATCCACGGGAGAGACGCCTCGCTGATGACCAGCCTAACCTGGCGTTGCATCTCCCTCACGTCACCAACACGTACTACCCTCCAATCGGTTGTGGGCATTTCCGCGTTAGATCGAGAGATGATCCTCAGAATTTTGTCCGGATCAGATGGCTCAGCCGGGACCCAGACCCAGGCTCTCGGTCCGTTCGGAATTTCTTCCTTACTGACCGCAACCAAGTCAGACCCGGGCCACAGCTCACCCACCTCGGACATAGCTAATTTGTAAAGCTTGTACGAGCGCTCATCGGCGCATGTCACGAGCTTTATTCTGCCCTGATGCCATCCGCCATCCCGGATATCAGGAGGAGGCCCCGGAAAACGGTCCAGAAGCTCCTCATAGTTCCTGAGGAGACCTATGAGGATCATCTTCCACTTTTCCGGGGACAGGTTCCCATCCGGGTGGCCGCGGTCCATAACGGCCAGCGTTCAGGTGGCTTTCGCCGCCTCGCTGAACGTTTTGGTCAGGGCAGGAGGTGTGTTTGACGGCCTGTGCCTCTTTGGAACGTTCGAAGCGTTCTCTAGAGATCGGGGTCTCTTTGAGGCCAGTGCCTGGTTTGAAGTAGAGGGACCAGACTGGGGGGTGGTTGTCGGACCGGAAGTCGCCTTAGCCTGTTTGGCAGCGAGAATCTTCTTTGCCCAGGCCAACGAACCCTTCTGCTCCGCCGTCAATTTGTCGTAGGGAAGGTTGCTAGTCCTCTCTACGATCTTGGCGGCGTTGCGAACATTTCGCTGGCTGCGCACCGACATCGGAATCCTCTTACTAGCCTTAGAACACTCGGGGTGTTCAGCGGGCTTGGTAAGAGCATCCCCGGCAGGAGCAGGGGCTTGCACTTCGCCCGTTGAGGACTTGGTGCCGCTATCCACTGCCTGCCGTTTAGAGGTGCCCGATTGAGGGGCTGGGGTGACCACCCGTGCCAGCTCAGCTGGTGGTTGCTTACCCTCAAGGGGCTTAGCTGTACCAGCTTTGACGGCAGTAGTCGGCTTACCCTCAAGGGGTTTAGTCTTCCTGCCTGCTTGCGTAGGTGGTCGAATTTGGGATGTGGGCCGTGAAGGCCCGCTCGGCGCCGTCATAGCGGTACCCGAGGGGTTGGTTACTTTTTTATCGCCAAGTCCAACGGCGGCATCGTTACCCGTGCAGGGATCCGAGGCTATTTGGTTTTTGTGCATATTCATCTGTTTTGTGCGGTCGCCTACTGAGACGAGACCTTTCGGCGACCTGAAGTAAGGAAAGGGGGAAAGGGAACGGTCGACTACGGCAGAGCCCCTTACCGCAGCAAGTCCACCGTTACTCCCGGAGGTGGACCGGTATCCGGGAGGCTCCGTAAGAATACAGTCGGTTACCCCTGACTGCAAACCATCCAATGGGCACGGAAACGCATGACACCCTGGATTAGGGGTTTTTGTGTGTGTGTTGGTGCGGTGATCTCCGCATAGGACACCTGGGATACAGCCTGCTTGCCGCGACAAGCAGGATGCGCCCAAGGGTACCATACGGAGCTTCCCTCTTAGTTCATGGAGAGACAGGGCAAGTCCCTCGCGGGGACTACACCCTGGTCCCCATTTAAGCCCCATCCCCAACGACAAGGAGACCAACGTGATGGAGTCAGAGCTACATAGGTCTAAATCAATAATCAACAACAAAAACGACATTAATTAATTAACTAATTAATTTTTCCATATATTTGCCCACCCACACCTATCACTTCAATTCTATTATTGATTTATATGCCATTCTCGTACAAATATCAATTCATCATCGGAGCGACTCTTTTACTGACACAGTCTCTGATAGCACACAGTAACACTTTTTGGTTGACAATAGCACGAAAGTAATATGTTCTGTAGTACAATCGTGCTGTAGCACAATCGTGCCAACTCAGTGAGTCGACTCTTTTTAGTGAGTCAGTGCTTATGTGTCAACTCCCAAAAAATCGTGTCATTACTCACCCCTAGAGATGAGCGAAACTGCGATTTTTCGATATCTGTGATTTCGGTGATTGCTATTTTTAAATCACTGTGATTTTAAACTGCTATTGCGATTGCATGGACTGGTATAAAATCATCAGTTACCGGTAGAGATTAATTTTGCGTTTTCTGAGCGATATAACCAGTGATGCCGTTTTGATACAATCGTATCAAATGTGATACTTTTTTAAGCCCAAGATACGTAGATACTTTTCATTTTGGCGTAGAACAAATTTGATACCTTTTTAATCAGCATCAAATAATTTTGATACAATTTAATCAAAATCAAAGAATATTAACCTATTCTTTTTCATTTTTATGATTTTCTTAAAAATTGTAACAATCTGTGTTTGCCGCGAAAAATATGTATTGTGAAAGTCTTGAAAATACCTAAAATGGGCAACATTTTATCAAACTTTATAGTAGGCATCACTGCCAATGGCAGGCATGAGCAAAGAGCGTTTTTTTTGGGGCATGGGATCGGTCTCATTCGATGCTCAGATGTTGTCCACTACAAAAAAACTTTGATTTTTCACCCTTAGGTCCCTTTCTCTATGCGCTGTCACATATGTATATGTATATCTAATATATTTATCTATCTAATATAATTTATTATTATTACTTTAAAACAAATGAATGTAAGAAACTAAAATTTAAAAAAAAATCGAAGTTTAAGTCAAAAAACACAAGAACTTGTATAATTTGACTAACGAAACTTTCTTGATCAGTTCTTACGTGCTTTGTATATGGAGTTTTGAATTTTTTATGTTAACCATTATTTTAATAGCTTTTATGATTCTCTTGGATTATATTGAATTCGAAAAATCTAAAATGATACCTAAGTATTCATTATCTTTATATTTTTATATTGGTAAATGTAATAAAAAAAACAATGTCACGTTAAACACACGAAAGCAGCTTATTTTATTAATCTTAATTTTTTTCAAAAATTTTTCGGTGATACGAAAAAAAAAATTGGCGTATCAATTTTTTATACGGGTTAAAAGCCCGAAAACAGCTTTTTTGATAAATTTAAGGTTTTTTTCCAAAAAAATTTCGGTGATACGAAAAAAACCATGAAAGTATCAATTTTTGATACCAAATTTTTTGAGGCTGCGGCAACACTGGATATAACCTGTCTTTATTTTATGTTAACAAAATGATAGCAATAACAACGCATTCCGCAGTAATATCGCTGTTTGTAAATATTTTTCAAAGACAAATTGTAAATTCAATAATTTTTTTTTCTTATATTTCTATATATGTACGTATGTGGTCTGCTCAAAAGACAAAAAGAAATTTATAATGCTTTTGCGATTCACATAGGTGAACTGCTTACTTGCTACATCGATAGCAGTTGCCAATAAGTAGTGAACTGCTATTTTGAAAAAGTGATCGCAATTGCGATTTGTGATTTTTTATTCACAGTGAAAAAATCACCGTTTGCGATATATCGCTCATCACTACTCACCCCTATTTTATAGCATTTTCATCGGTGCTGGTCTTTTTTCATCTTCGATCAATTAGAATCCTAATAAAAGCATGTTCAAATCAGTGATGGTAGATACTTTTTTGGAAATTCCCTACAGAGCAAGAAAAAAATCCCTACTTTTCCCTACACTTGTTTCAAATTTTCCCTACGTAATTCCCTACACTTTTTTTTAGTTATTTCCATGCTAGAACAATGAAGAAACCGCACGGCAGTAGATGAACGTTTTTTCTTTTACTAAATAATGAAAATCGGCTGTTCTACTGCATACTGCATACACACTGGCTCTCAAAGTAATCAAAAAAACTACAATACAATACTGATGATTTACTGTTTTGAACAATTATTATAATAAAAAAATATATGTATTAATGCGTTGTATGTAACATATATATCGCACGTTTTATGCAATAGGGATTTAACTCGAAATTTTCGATTTATGGGGTTTTGCCATATATTTCAATAACTGGGTCATGCCTTTGAGTCTAGTCTTATAAAATACTCAAAACGATAAAAATGGCGGAAATAAAAGTGATTTTGTAGTTAGCCGTAGAAGGAAACTCTTTGAAATTATAAGAGCCTATACACACTTGTGACTCAATCGATTTAGTCGAATTGGGCTGTTGTTTGCAAATCCAACTGTTTCAGTTGTTCGACTAATTGAATGTAGTGTGAATGCTTCCATACATTCCCATGCAAATCAAAGCCCGACTAAATCGATTGAGTCGCAAGTGTGTATAGGCTCTAAAAGTTTGTTTGCGTTTTCCCAAAAAAAATTTTTTTTTAGTTAGATCCCTATTGAATAAAACGTGCGATATATAGGTAGGTAGACGTAGGCATATAAATATGTAAGGGAACGAAACATTTCATTGATACTATCATAGGTACAGCATTTCTCTAAAAAATAATAAAAAAAGTTATTGCGTCAAATACTTTGCTTTAGCCCATATGACACTACGTTTTTTCTGGTATTCTACAAGGTTTTTTGTGTGAAGGAGATGGTCAAATACAGTTTTGCGTTGGTGTAAACGAGCAAGCTATATTCAAAAAGCCAAACGAAATACCAACAAAATACCATCTAGTTGGTCGTAAGGGAAAAAAAAAATTCGGAGCTAAGAGCGTAGCCAGAGCAAAAAAATCTTTTGCTCCGATGCCCTGATTAAAAGTATCGTGTTATTAGATAGTTCACTATACCGTATTCCCTCTCCAATTACGTCATTGAAGGGTTCGCGATTTAACTCGTCTTCGCAGCATTTTCATTATTCAGATCGACAGTCAGTGTTGAAGTGAAAAAAAGTTGAATTGAAATTTTGATTTGACTTTGCCAAAAAATCCCTACATTTAGCTATTTTATAAAAATCTGTCCTTCTTTCCCTACGGTCACTTTTTTCCGACTAAAATCCCTACATGTAGGGAATTTTCCCTACGTATCACATCACTGGTTCAAATTGGCGTGATTTAAAGGTTATTTAGGCAAAAATCGTTGTTTCGGCGTTGATTACCCTTAAATAACGTTGTTTCGCCATACAAAAATGCCTGCCGAAATTACCCTTGAAATGCGCATTTAGGCACGAAATTAGAGCCCGTGCACAATTGGCTTTGTCTGCTCCAACTTTGATAGAAAAAACCTTAAAGCAAAGCGAAATTCCAGATGCTTGCTACAATTAACACTTTGACAATTTCCACTTCACTTATTTGCTTTAATTTATAAACCTGATTTTTGGTAAAATATTTGGGGAATTTGCCGTTTTCTGCTTATTCGAATATTATATTTTACTTTTCTCTGTTCACTTTTCACGAAATTGCGTGAAATCGCTAAAATAAGTGTAGGTATACAAACATACACACACACAAGGGGAGATGTTTGTCAAAGTGTAAAAAAGTTGAAACATGGCTAACTTTATTGCCACTATCACGAACGCCGTAGCCGGTACCGAAATGGCGTTTTCGGAAAATCGGCATTATGACAACCAACGGCGCGCCGAATTTTTCGAAGTTCGGTAAATCGGCATTATGATATGAACACCGAATGAACGAACATTTTGACAGTTTTTCCTGCCGAAATTTGCCGCAAGTATTTGCTTGCGGCGATATTATCAAAATATCAAAAATTACAATAAAAGTTTAAGTAAATTATGTAAATGCATGTATGAAGTTGTAATAAGTGTTAGTGAGTGTGAATATATGTAAATACATTAATCAACCGTTCGCGAGAAGCCACAAACATGGTGTGGGTCCATTGCATTTTCCACCGCGATTGAATTGCTGTTATATGCAAAGAAAAACTTCAAAGAAAAAATTGTGAACTGATAAGAAGAGTGATTTACGTGCGTATGTAGGTTTTGGAAATTATAATATATTTTCACCCAAGAATAATAATGCATTTTCTGAAGTTGATAATTTTTGTTTGACTACTATAAAAAGCAACTAACGAATTATGAATGTGTATTACCAACAATTTACCATTTTAGTAAAAAATTTCGTCTCAATAAAGACGCGTTCAAATAAATATTGCAGGTGGTGGAAGGTCGGTTTCAGTATAATGGCCCCGCCGTATTTATTTTCAAACCACTAAGAATGTTTCAATGAATCCTTCAGGGAAAGTTCTGTGAATGATAATTTTACTAGTTATAACACTCCCGACTACGCAAAATTACTGTAAATCTCTCCAGATCTAACTCCAGAAATGGAGTTCTGTCGGCTGATGGTTACTTTTCAAAGCGCGGCAGCCTTCGCAATGCATAAGGGTGCTCTACGCCAAAATACTGTGTTATTAATGAACTACATATAAGTTTCCGCAAGATTTCGTTTGCATTTTAGTGATCTATCAGAAACGAAAATTCCGGTGCCGGGTACATTGTTATTGAAATTTTCCTCTGTTTTTGTATACAATTTGCTTTTATGTAGTTCAAAATAATTCTATGAAAAACAGAAAAAAGGACAAGGTAAAGATTTCTTTCACGCAAAATTAAGAATATTTCTTTATCTGCAGCCTGTAATTAAATTTACGCTTTTTTACTTAAAGTAAAAGGATTGCTATGATCTCTCAAAAACTTTCTTTCGTTCAGAGAAATCCTTTGCTCCTCTTCCTCTACTAATAAAGCTGCTATCGCAATAGAATCCATTATTTTATTATTTAAATAAATTGTTTTTAGTAAAATAAAGTAAAAATGTTTTTGGTTTTATCAAAAAGATAAGAAACCTGAGAAAAACCCGCTCAATTTCGCATCAGCACTTGGTAACGCTGATTCGAACATAGTTCATATAGTTGGCAACACTTAACTTCGAACCGACGGGGTAGCTGATACGATTTTCGAGGAGTTCGGCACCGTGGCTTTCGGCGTTTCGGTAATTCGTTCAGTGTTCGTGATACTGGCATATACCTTGCTTTACTCGCTTCACCTCAATTGTGAACATGTCCCTTTGAAAAGCACATGCTGAACGAAACTGTCAAAGCAAAACTCTGAAACAAAGCGAGGTAGAAGCAGGGACGTAACGGTTATAAGAGAAATGGGGTAAAAGTCATATATATATATATATATATATAAATCATGAGAAATAACAATTTTTGGTCCTTAATAACCATTATAAAAACCAAAAAACCGTTTTGGGCCTGAATAACCGTTATGGCAACCAAAAAAGTGTTTTGGGCTTGAATAACCGTTATTCAGATTTTTATTTTTTTTTTTGTCGGCTATAAAAATCAAGCCTATTTATTTGTCAATATTTCTGGACGATATTGGTATCAAATGAAAGGTGTTTAATATATTCTTTCTGAAAATTTAATCTAAAATTTACTGAAAATATAAATTTGCTGTCAAAAATACAAATGTGCTGTCAAAAAATATATATTATTTCGCATAAACGCTATCTAACACTGATTCGAACATAGTTTAACACTTAACAACTTTTATGTTCTAAACGTCGTAAACCAGAATACCAATTTTCGTTTTGTCGTAGCAGTCGGCGCCGCCGCGAACGGAGTTCCGAGGGATTGTAGAATAGCTGTGAGAATTCCTTTACTGATGTGCTTGGAGATCTATATGCTGCAACTAAAATTAATTGTGAATTATTTATGTACACTTGCATACTAATACCCAAAATTTCTGTTGCACTACCCATTCAAAAATTTTCTTAAGCTTCTACTTCTTTTTTAAATACACTATTATTCCTCCGGTTCTTGATGAGTTGGATTTGCAGTTAGCATGATTATAGGATTCGATTTCACATTCATTGTCGTCAACATCATCTGTTGCATGAGTTTCTGACAATATTATGAAGTCAAAGTTATTTTTTTCTGCTATTATTTCAATTTCATTAAAGTTATTTAATAGACCTTGAATATTTGTGTATATCCCGTTTATTTTATTTGATTGCTAATATCCGATTCTTTTCTTTTTTAATTCTACTTTGTTCAAATATACTTGACAATCTTTATTGTGTGTTTCATGATTTTCATCCAACCCTAAATTTATGCCACTATCACCAACACCGTCGGCGTTACCGAAATGACGGCAATTTCGGCAATTCGTCATTATGACAACCGACGGCATGCCGAATCTTTCGAAGATCGGTAAATCGGCATTATGAACACCGAATGTCCGAACATTTTGACAGTTTTTCATGCCGAAATTTGCCGCAAGTATTTGGTTGCGGCGATATTAACAAAATACAAAAAAATTACAATAAAAGTTTAGGTAAATTGTGTAAATGCATGTATGAAGTTGGAATAAGTGTGAATATATGTAAATATATTAATCAACCGGTCGCGAGAAGCCACAACATGGCGTGGGTCCATTGCATTTTCCACCGAGATTGAATTGCTGTTATATGCAAAGAAAAACTTCAGAGAAAAAATTGTGAAATAATGATAATAACAGTGATTTAAATTCGTGTGTATGTAGGTTTTGGAAATTAAAATATATTTTCACCAAAGAATAATAATGCATTTTCTGAAGTTGATAATTATTGTTTGACTACTATAAAAAGCAACTAACGAATTATGAATGTGTATTACCAACAATTTACCATTTCAGTAAAAACTTTCGTCTCAATAAAGACGCATTCAAATAAATATTGCTGGTGGTGGAAGCTCGGCTTCAGTATAATGCGCCCGCTATATTTATTTTCAAGCCACTAAGAATGTTTCAATGAATCCTTCAGGAAAATTTCTGCGAATGATAATTTTACTAGTTATAACACTCCCGACTACGCAAAATTACTGTAAATATCTCCAGTTCTAACTCCAGAAAGGTAGTTCTGTCGGCTGAGGGTTACTTTTCAAAGCGCGGCGCAGTGCATAAGGGTGCTCTACGCAAAAGTATTGTGTTATTAATGAATTATAAGTTTCCGCAAGATTTCGTTTGCATTTTAGTGATCTATCGCCAAAAAAATTAACGAAAAATTTCAGTGCCGGGTACATTGTTATTGAAATTTTCCCGTTTTTGTATACAATTTGCTTTTATGTAGTTCAAAATAATTCTATGAAAAACAGAAAAAAGGACAAGGTAAAGGTTTCTTTCACGCAAAATTAAGACTATTGTTTTTATTTTCAGCCTCTTATTAAACTTACGCTTGTTTACTTAAAGTAAAAGGATTGCTATGATCCCTTAAAAACTTTCTCTCGTTTATCAGATTCCTTTGCTCTTCTTCCTCCACTAATATAGCTGCTATCACAATAGAATCCATTATTTTATTATTTAAATAAATAGTTTTAAGTAAAATAAACTAACGATGTATTTGCTTTTATCAAAAAGATCAGAAACGTCAGAAAATCCCGCTCAATTCCGCCAGCCAGATTTAGAAAGGTAGGCGCATACGTGAATTCAGAACTTTAATATTGTAATTGGTATAGTTTAATGTCAAAATAATGTTTCGCCTTGATTAAAATCTGTATTCGCTTGGGACTCGCCCATTCCTGTTGGCCATAGTGTGAATTTGCTTTGATTTTGACACTACACTGTACCTTTCTAAATAAAAAAAGTAGTTTTTGAATTCGCCGCTGCGCCTACCTCTCTTGAATTTCGCATCAGTACTTGGCAATACTGATTCGAACACAGTTCACATATTTGGCTACACTGAATTTCGAACCGTCGGGGTTGCTGATGCCATTTTCGACGGGTTCGGCGCCGTGGCTTTCGGCATTTCGGCGCCGCCGACGGCGTTGGTGATACACACATTAATCTTTCATTCGCACGTTTGCAGTTAAGGCATTTTTCATGAACACAGCTATTCCGGTTTACGATCCACTTTCATCGGAGGTGAATCGGAGCAAATGGCATTCTGCAATTCGATTGACGTCCGATGAACGTCAGATTTTTTCGAAGTTCGGAAATCGGCATTCTGGTTCACGATGGACCGGATTTTTGACAGTTTATCGGAGCGATTCTTTCCGTCAGCTTTTGTGGGTCGGAGGCAATAGAAATTTTGATTATTTTTGGAAATATTACCAATTTAATGTAATTAAACTATGATTTTTAAATTTATGCAACATTATTATACAAAACGGGCTTGGTTTAGCTATGCTACTGGCCTTTTCTTTGCAAAATAAGTGAACAAAAGGAATCTGCTTTAGTACAATAGACTGAATAGAGGAAAATAAGTACAAGGAGTTTCAATAGGGGTATTCGCAATCCATAGCATAACCCTAGCACGTAGCACGGATTGCACGGATTGCAAAGTTTTACAACGCACAACAACAAAATGCACGCGCACAAAAATATGCTACACCAAAACCTATGTATATTTATTTGCTATGAAGTGTAGGAAATTAATTGCGACCCTGCGTCAGCTGACATTTGCCAATTGCTAATTTCAATTTCAATTTGATCATTCGAATTTTGCTTAAAATGTTATTTTTTATGTGTATTTATTAAATTTACTAAAATAAATTAATGATTTATTTATTAAAAAGTTAGTGATGAACGCGTCCCTTTGGCTAAAAAGAAAAGCTGCTTCTTAAAATTTCCTACGACTGTGCAATGGGGTGCTCTCGATGTGTAGCATATTTTGGTCTAGGATATTTGCAATCCGTGCTATCTTGCTAGGGATAGCGAATACCCCTAATGTATTGAACTTTTATTTAATAATAAAATTTATTATCCTTTTTAGCAATATTTATATATTATTGTTTAATAAAAGCTTCTGAAAATAATTTTAATTGTGTATTATTACTACGATCATGTAAGATGAGTGGGTAGCGCAACTCGGGCATAATTTCTGTGCCAAGATGTACTCCTTTAAGCATTTTTGCCTGACTGACAAATTTGCTTTTATATTTTGCGATCCATAAAAACTTGTTGATATGCGAACAGTGTAGAGCGTCATCCATAGATTGCATCAGTATAACATTTTATGTACTATAAATAGTGTAAAACAAACAAACTGCAAGAGGTTTTCGCATGAAACTTTGTGGGAATAATATCATGTTCAGACATAAAAATTAATTAAGTCAATTGGGCTTGGTTAAACATCTCTAGATTTGGTGTTCAGACCAAGGCAGGTCTATAAAGGTAACAGCACGGCGGCCATGTTGAAAATCTCTCGTCTAAAACATCAAAAAGCACGTACGAAAATGTAAACAAGACGGAAGTAAACAAAATAAAAGCAATACGATTTGACAATTTAGCCAAAATGAAAATGAATCAGCTGCTGAGCTTATATTACCGGTATAGATCTGCCTTGGTTCAGACATATTTAATTTACTTGGCCCATTTAAGAGGTCGGCTCAAGATACATACACACATACACGCCGTGAGCTGAATATCAAACTCTCGTGACCTAAATGTCAAAACTGCAAGGAGGACGAAATAATTTGACATTCAGCTCACAACTTTTACCAATCGTAAACACGAATGCATGTATAGAATAAGCAGAAATATAAACAAATTTGATAGGTGACGAAGAAGAACAAGAATTCAGCTGATCTGACGAACCAACCTTTTTAGTGGACCCTGACGCTAATGACATTTCTCTGATCATGACATTTCATTTTGCTTATGAAACAAGCTTTTTAACAGGGTTGCATGCAGAATTGTTCTTCATTAAGAACTCATTAATTTCTTATGAAGCATTAACTTAGTCAATTTTTGTATGGTAAATTGAGAATCATTAGGCTTGAAAATTGAATGAAGGCTCTTAATGTTCAATTAAGGTTGTGTCTGAACAAATGTTATTTTCACTAAAGTTGGCATTTTCATTGCCATTGAGTTCATGGAGTCCAGTTTTTTCATAATTTAAAATTACTAATAGTTAAGGTGGGAATCGCAATAATGTACCACTGGTGTTAAAGGAAAATTTGTATATAATGAACCACGATCCTATCACAGATCATAAAAAAAGTCGCTCTCGCCAGACGATTATAGTGCAATGTGTATGTAGAAGACTTTTTTGTGTCACCGGCCTTCGGCCGCGCT
The DNA here is from genome assembly GCA_960531455.1 of Urophora cardui. NCBI lineage: Eukaryota > Metazoa > Arthropoda > Insecta > Diptera > Tephritidae > Urophora > Urophora cardui. The sequence goes on from OY482673.1 coordinate 85,035,550, forward strand.
TCAAAAAAACCTCAGCCGGCAGAATTCTCCTTTTGGAAAACTTTAATATTAAAATTTAATAATAGTTGAAAGCGTTAAAGGTAGATGAATTATCATCCAAAGAATATTTCCTGAAAGTTTCACTGAAAGATTTCTAGTAGTTTGTAAATAAATAAAATTGGTTCATTATACCCTAGCTTAGCCGGTGTTAATTTCCGAATTACAAGATATTCTCTCATGAAACTTGGTGACAGTATTCTATAAATGCCGTTTTCATATATGTTGGCACTTTTTTTTATAATAGAAAGCAATATTTTAAAAAATTTAATTAAAATTTGTTCTTCCATTTATTTTTCCACTATAAAAGCTGCTGCAGCAATGGAATCCATTTTTTAACCATTTAATATATTCTTTCTGAAAATTTAATCTAAAATTTACTGAAAATATAAATTTGCTGTCAAAAATACAAATGTGCTGTCAAAAAATACATATTATTTCGCATAAACGCTATCTAACACTGATTCGAACATAGTTTAACACTTAACAACACTTATGTTCGAAACGTCGTAAACCAGAATACCAATTTTCGTTTTATCGTAGCAGTCGGCGTCGCCGCGATCGGAGTTCCGAGGGATTGTAGAATAGCTGTGGAAATATTTTTTACACTCCCGACTCCTATGGTTACCATGACACTTCATACACGCATCTTCATTTTTACAGTCATCAGCTTTATGATTATACCCGCTACATTTGAAACATCTCATTACCGCAATATCATCAAATACCCTACACCTTTCCGATCCATCCGATATTTAATTTTTTTGCCGCTAACACTTTTATAAAACTATCCGGATCTGTTTCAATCGTTACATTGTAAAATACTTGCGCTTTCTTTTTAACTTCATACATTTTAACTAGTTTTAAATACCCATTTTCTAATATTTTATTCTGTCGCTTGATCTTATCTATTACACTCTTCATCCAGTTTGCACATAATATTTGTAATCATAAATCTTGGTTTTATCGCGTTTGGTATTTTTATTTCATATTTATTTTGCAATGTTTTTTCAGCAGCATTTTTTATTTTTTCACGCTCACTATAATTTTCACTTTCAATTATAATCACTCCGCTTTTTTCCATGGATATTCAACCGGGTCAACATTCTTATTTAAATCTTCCCTTGTTTTTTCTATATTTTGCTCATTTAATGGCTTAATTATTAATGGCAACCCTTTTCTTAATTCTTTCACTTCTTGTTTTACAGCTTCCCCAAAGGAGGTTTTTGGTTGGTTTTTGTTTTCGGTTATATCTTTTTTAATTTCGCTACATATTTTTCCATTTTCCTTAGTGTTATCTTCAATTGTTTTTGTAATTTTTTCCCCAAATTCTTTAAAACTCTCGCAGCACTTTTGCATTCCTTTCATTTCAATTGGATTTTTTCCTGATTTTTTTGCATTTCATTTAATCTCCCCATATATTATTTTTCGACAGACACGATTAGATTCTTAAATTCATTTTCGCTTTTTATGAACGACGTGTCAAACTCATGGTGATATTCCTTTAGCACTTTCAGCAATTTTTTCACGCATATCTTGCATCACCAAATCAACATTTATAATGTATTCACTGCCGTCATCACACATGTATTTGACCATTTTCACAGTGTTAATAACATTTAAAGCATATTGGTCCAGTCCCGAGTATTTGGCTGCTGTATGGTATATTTTTCCACACACTCCTACTCATCTTATACCGGTTTCGCCGCGGATAAGAGCGCTTTCACATTACTCGGTGCGGTATCGGATCGACATTTTTGGTTTTTACCGAAAGTATACCGAAACCTTACCGACCACATGTATTTCAATTGGCACTTTCACATTAGTGTTGCATACATGAAATCGGAGCGGATTAATTTCGGTATACCGCAGCGCGGTAAGACCGGTCAGTAAAATTTGAGGAATTACTGCATACATTTTTGCGGCGTAATAAAAGAAGAAGAACAAAGTCAGTAAAAAACTCGTTTCGGCTACAAATGTAGCAAGTTATAATGTCTTCGTCTTCGTCTTTGTTATTATTGAGTGGTTTGTTGAAGTTAAAAATTTTGTTTTGCAAATTTCGATGTTTGTTTTCCTATTTTCTGCCGATAACGCACCGAAAGTATTCCCACAAGTATGAAAAACACAGCAACGCGAAATCGTTTCGGTAAGCTGGAAATACCGAGCAAAAAATGTCGATCCGATGTCGTACCGAGTAATGTGAAAAGGCCCTAACTAATTTGCATTTATTGCACGACATTCACATCTATTCCGGTTTACGATCCACTTTCATCGGAGGTGAATCGGATCAAATGGCATTCTGCATTTCGATTGACGTCCGATTAACTTCAGATTTTTTCGAAGTTCGGAAATCGGCATTCTGGTTCACGATGGATCGGATTTTTGACAGTTTATCGGATCGATTCTTTCCGTCAGCTTTTGTGTGTCGGAGGCAATAGAAATTTTGATTATTTTTGGAAATATTACCAATTTAATGTAATTAAACTATGATTTTTAAATTTATGCAACATTATTATACAAAACGGGCTTGGTTTAGCTATGCTACTGGCCTTTTCTTTGCAAAATAAGTGAACAAAAGGAATCTGCTTTAGTACAATAGACTGAATAGAGGGAAATAAGTACAAGGAGTTTCAACGTATTGAACTTTTATTTAATAATAAAATTTATTATCCTTTTTAGCAATATTTATATATTATTGTTTAATAAAAGCTTCTGAAAATAAGTTTAATTGTGTATTATTACTACGATCATGTAATATGAGTGGGTAGTGGACCTCGGGCAACAGTGAAAGTGCGGAAGGAGAAGATGTACGACCCGAATCCCCAATAGCAGATGATGGTAGGCATGTTCCACCACCTGATCATGACGAAGTGCGAATAGCAGTATCTAGGCTTAAGAATAACAAGGCCCCGGGCGCTGACGGCTTGCCAGCCGAGCTATTCAAACATGGTGGCGAAGAGTTGATAAGGAGCATGCATCAACTCCTATGCAGAATATGGTCGGACGAGCGCATGCCTGACGATTGGAACTTAAGTGTGCTCTGCCCAATCCACAAAAAAGGAGACTCCACAGTACGCGCCAATTATCGTGGCATAAGCCTCCTGAATATCGCATATAAGGTCTTAGCAAGTGTATTGTGCCAAAGACTGAAGCCTATCGTCAACAATCTGATTGGACCTTATCAGTGTGGCTTCAGACCTGGTAAATCTACCATCGACCGGATCTTCACAATACGACAAATACTGGAAAAAACCCATGAAAAAGGATCCGACACACACCATCTCTTTGTCGATTTTAAAGCCGCTTTTGATAGCACGAATAGGAATTGCCTGTATGCCGCAATGTCTGAATTTGGTTTCCCTGCTAAACTTATACGGCTATGCCAAATGACGTTGACTAACACCACCAGCTCCGTCAGAATTGGGAAGGACCTCTCCGAGCCGTTCGAGACCAAACGAGGTTTCAGGCAAGGTGACTCTCTTTCGTGCGACTTCTTCAATTTGATGCTGGAAAAGATAATACGAGCTGCAGAACTTAACCATACAGGAAGCATCTTATATCACAAGAGTGTGCAACTGCTGGCGTACGCCGATGACATCGACATCATTGGCACTAACACGCGCGCCGTATGTTCTGCCTTCTCCAAGCTGGATAAAGAGGCTAAGAAAATGGGTTTGGCGGTCAACGAGGACAAGACAAGTACCTCCTGTCATCACACAAAGAAACAGCACGCCTTGGCAGCCACGTCAATGTTGATAGCTACAAATTCGAAACTGTTAAGGACTTCGTCTATCTGGGAACCAGCATTAACACCAAGAATGATGTCAGCACGGAGATCCAACGAAGAATCACGCTTGCCAATAAATGCTACTTCGGACTAAGTAGGCAACTGAAAAGTAAAGTCCTCTCTCGACAAACAAAAATCACACTCTACAGGACGCTCATCGTTCCAGTCCTCATGTACGGCGCAGAAGCATGGACAATTTCAAAATCAGATGAGATGGCACTTGGAGTATTCGAGAGAAAAGTTCTTCGTAAGATTTATGGACCTTTGCCCGTTGGCGTGGGCGAGTATCGACGGAGATTTAACGATGAGCTGTACGAGCTTTACACAGACATCGACATTGTTCAGCGAATAAAGCTCCAGCGGCTGCGTTGGGCAGGTCATGTCGTGAGAATGGACGAAGGCGCTCCGGCCAAGAAAGCATTTCTATCGAAACCCGCTGAACGCAAAAGAAAAGGGAGACCTCCACTGCGTTGGGAAAATCAGGTGGACAGCGATGCTGCCTCCCTAGGTGTTCCCAAGTGGCGCCATGCTGCACGAAACAGAAGCAATTGGCGCGCTCTGTTGGACTCGGCCAGAATCGTCTAGACGGTTAAGCGCCAATCAAGAAGAAGAAGAAGTGGAACTCGGGCATAATTTCTGTGCCAAGATGTACTCCTTTAAGCATTTTTGCCTGACTGTGTCTTTTTAAAGATTTAAAATATCGCCTTGCAACCTGTTTTGAACGAGAAACTAACAAATCGAAGAAACTTGCTCCCTTTCTATATCCGTTCATGCTCAACGCGTCCTGGCGAGTCACAAAATTCCTGCTACACGATATGTACATATTCATGATTTGATTGATCGCAACCTTGATCTCAAATTTGCTTTTATGTTTTGCGATCCATAAAAACTTGTTGATATGCGACCAGTGTGGAGCGTCATCCATGCATTGCATCAGTATAACATATCACTATAAATAGTGTAAAACAAACCAACTGCAAGAGGTTTTCGCATGAAACTTTGTTGGAATAAGCTGTAAATGTTATTTTCACTAAAGTTGGCATTTTCGTTGCCCTTGAGTTCATGGAGTCCAGTTATTTTCATTATTTTTAAATTACTAATAGTTAAAGTGGGAATCGCAATAATGTACCACTGGTGTTAAGGGAAAATTTGTATATAATGAACCACGATCCTATCGCAGATCATAAAAAGGTCGTTGCCGCGGACGATTATAGCGCAAGAGATATTCCTTGTTAAAGCAATGTGTGTGTAGAAGACTTCTTTGTGTCACCGGCCTTTAGGCGCGCTTGAAAAAAAAACCTCAGCCGGCAGAATTCTCCTTTTGGAGAACTTTAATATTATAATTTAATAATAGTTGAAAGCGTTAAAGGTAGATGAATTATCATCCAAAGAATATTTCCTGAAAGTTTCACTGAAAAATTCGCAGTAGTTTGTAAATAAATAAAATTGCTTCATTCTATCCAAGCTTAGCCGGTGTTAATTTCTGAATTACAAGGTATTATCGCATGAAACTTGGTGACATATTTAAAAAAATTGAATTAAAATTAATGTCCAAATTCCTTTGTTCTTCCATTTATTTTTCCACTAAATAAGCTGCTGCAGCAATGGAAGCCATTTTTTAACCATTTAATATATTCTTTCTGAAAATTTAATCTAAAACTTACTGAAAATATATATTTGCTGTCAAAAATACAAATGTGCTGTCAAATAATACACATTATTTCACATAAACGCTATCTAACACTGATTCGAACATAGTTTAACACTTAACAACTCTTATGTTCGAAACGTCGTAAACCAGAATACCAATTTTCGTTTTGTCGTAGCAGTCGGCGTCGCCGCGATCGGAGTTCCGAGGGATTGTAGAATAGCTGTGATTGTTTGTGTAGCAAATTTCCCGCTTTTTTATGAAAAAATTTATGTATGTACGTATGTATATGTATAACTTTATATTTTTTATTTGTTTTCATTAAAAATTAATTTGAGTCACTATATCAATTCGAAATTTTTTCTTTTCACACTTTAGTTTGAGTCACTATCTCAAGTTTTACATGATTTCAGCAATATATGATTTATATCACTGATTTTTATCACAATGGGCCTAATGAATAAAAAAAAAGCAATTGCTAGTAAGCATTTGCTTATTAGCAAAACCAATTGCTTAAAAATCTTTTACTGAAAAGAATAAGCATTTGCTAATTTATTTTATGAATAATATTTTAGTCATTGCTGCTTTTGCTACAAATTTTAAGCTTTTACTACACCATTTCCAGATGGATCTTAGAAAGAGAGATTTTAGAAAGGGTAAATTGGATTTTAGAAATGTCAATTGGATTTTAGAAAGGGGAAATTGGATTTTAGAATAGCCAACTGGATTTTAGAAAAAGGAAATTGGACTTTAGAAGTTGTAAATTGGATTTTCGAAAATTTATATAATTACGTATATGTACATTATATTTTCATACGCAATAAAGAATTTCTATTCGAAAAATTCTGTGTAAAATTTATTTTACACGCACATTCTCAAATCCAATTCATGCTTTCGAAAATCTAATTTACGTTTTCTAAAATCTTTTTAACGCTTTCTAAAATCCAACTGACATTTCTAAAATCCAATTTACCCTTTCTAAAATCCAATTGTCGTTTCTAAAATCCAGTTAACTCTTTCTAAAATCCCTCTGGAAATGGTGTAGAAAGAGACCAAATGTTAAAAATGTGACTAACGGAGCTATACAAAAACAAAGTCAATAAAAATTACAAGAACTTCCTTCCCGGTATTACAAAAATAAGAATTTCATCTCGAAAATGTTGGGCACAGGGTTGCGTGATTTCGAATCAATTTTGATTTCAAAACAACTTTCAAATAAAGAATCAACTTGATTCGTGATTCAAAATACTTTCAAATAAAAGATAAATTTTATTTGTGATTCGTTTAAAAAAAAAACCAAAAATACCCTCTGATTCATGATTCAAACGATTTTTAAATCAAAGGTAAATTTTATTAATAACTTTTTGGTTGCTTGTTTTTCCGACAGGGTGATTCATTTCTCAAAAGAATCAAAAATTTATTTAGAATCAAACATAGTTTTTAATTCTTGATTCAAAATATATTGTTTATTCGAATCAAAAATTTTATCAAGATTCAAAAAATATTTTTGATTAAAAATAATTTTGATTTGAAATAAAGTTTGAATCAAGAATCAAAAAATTTATCTTTTATTTGAAAATAGTTTGAATCACGAATCAAAAGGTATTTTTGATTTTTTTAAACGAATCACAAATAAAAATTATCTTTTATTAGAAAATATTTTAAATCAAGAATCAGAAAATATTTTAGATTCGTGATTCAGCGAAATCAAAATCACGCAACCCTGGCTTGGCACAAACAACAACAACGTCATAAACTTTACAACATCGTTATGCACATAGGCAACAGAAATGCCATTTCTGGGCTTTTCTTACCAAAGCTAGTAGGTGTTGTTCCTATTGGTAGGACGATTTGAATACTATTAAGTTTTTACCTTCGTTCATTTTGTCAAATTGCCACAACAGTTGAAAAAACGCTTCAAGGTGTGTCTGTCTTACAGCTTATATAGTTTGCCTTTTTCTGTTGACATACTCGTTACCATATGCTTCTGACTTCGGAACTGGTACAGTCTACCACCCCGATACAGTTTGGAAATGAGTATACTTCCCTCCACCCATTTTTAGCTGCAATCATATCCATGCGATATTTCGGACACATGCGCCTTCTTTAAAACTTCTTTCATCACCGAACTAAAAGTTTTGGAAACTGTAGTTTGATGAATTCCGGGCTCTTCTGCTATACTATTCTGATAGCCCGGATCGGAAACTGCGCGCAGAAACACCTTCATCCTATCAAAGCTCGATACGCACCCCCGCCCCCCTTCCCCCCCCTTCCGGGGGTATCGTGTGTCGTTCAAAAAATAGGAAGCCAGCCAATCTACGTTCTCACGGTTGTGTTGATAAAGTTTTCGAAAGTCTTCATTTTTACATATTCATAAGGAATTCAGCAATTGCTTTCAGATTTTAGCAAATTTTTCATTTTCATTTATTAAAAGTATAATATTAGTGCAATAAGACCAGATGTCTTCTTTATGCTGAAATAAAAAAGCAAATTCTTGTAGCAAAAGCAATTCCTAGTGAAAAAAGTAATTGCTTCAATTTTTATTCATAGAAATTTAAGGCATTTGCTTGATGTATGTATATTCATTATAGCCCCGTCACAATCAACTGCTGGATGTAGTTGCATTTTGCTGCATGTAGGTGCATCGCCACAATCATCTTGCGTTTCTTTGCGATCAGGGCATCGGAGCGAAAGTTTTTTTTTTTTGTTAGATCCGCTCACAAAAGATTTTTTTGCTGGCTCCGCTCTTAGCTCCCAATTTTTCTTTTTTGCGGTGATCACACTCAGAAAAAAACTCATCAACACGATTCATGTAAAATTAACATGATCGATCTTTACACATAAAACAGCGACAATTTTTTCAAATTACACGATGTTTGAAACATGATTTTGGCTTTGTAACTGTCATCTGAAAATTTGGTAAATTCAACCAAATTTTATTGTTGATACAACATGAAGAAATTTTAAAATATACAAGATGATTCAAATATAAAATTTTATTCCTAAATGTCACTTGGAATTTGGTTTATTTAACATGATGATAGTGTCAATATAAACTAAAAAAATGTTAGAAAAATGACGTCCCAATTTTAGTGTTAATACAACATGAAAACAAATGTGAAAACAACAAGACCCACAATTAACAATAAAATATGGTTGATATAACACGAAACAATGTTCAAACATAAACGTCATTTGTAATTTTGGTTTATTCAACACGATCATAGTGTCAATGTAATCTAAAAAAAAGTGTTAAAAAAGAACGTCAAAACTATTTTGAAACATACATAATTTTTTTGATCATTTGAAGTCTGATTTTCGTGCAAACCGCAAATTATAATTTAAAAAAAAAGGAAAATTTTGTGCCGTGGCAGTGATGCGAGTTTAGCATCATTGTCAGTTCGCGATAGTGGGTTTTCGATTTATATTTTCAGTTTGCAGGTGAGTTAAAAGAGGATTACATTTTTGTTTCTAAAAGTATTTAATGTTCAATATTTTATTTTTCCTCTTCAAAGGTTGCAATATCACGAGGAGGTTTTTTAGCCAATGGGGGTTTGCGTGCAGCATGCAGTTGTTGCATTAGCGGCCAAACATTACTCGGTGCAAGTGATAGTACTATCGCCGGTATATTTGTGTTCGTATGAGAAGGACGCCTTCAATTTGGTCAGTTGTGCGGGTGATGTACGAATGTGCTTAATTCAAGTGATGATTATATATTTTATGTTTTATATGTTTTTTTATTTAAAAAAATAAATTGTACAATCAACAAGACTTTCTAGTTAATTTAACAATAAATTTAATGTAAAATCAAAAAGATGTTATTGTTAATTCAGCAGGACCATTTCGTGTTAATTTAACCAGCTTTTATTGTAACATTAACTAGTTAAAATTGTAAAATCAACAGGAAGACTCAATACTTTTTAGTGTTAATTCTACAGTTGTCATCCTGTTAAGCTAACACTTGACAGTAGTGTTAAATTTACACGATTACATGATGTCATACATTAAGCATTGTGTTGAAAAAAATTAACCACAAAATTTTTTGATTTTTGGTTGATTTGACACTATTTTTTTCTGGGTGCAGGGATACTGTTTGTGGGCGTTTCTTACCAAACTGGTATAGGAAGTAAGTTTATACTAAATGTATAAAAGCTGTTAGTAGAGAAAATGTGGATGTGATACATATAAAGTGAAATTTTCATGCTGTAATGGAAATTCAAAAATATGGTTGGTCGTATTTCGACTGGTGCGCGATAATTTTTAAAATAAATGCGATAATAAAAACTATTCGCTGTCATCTACGAGATGTATCAATAAATACATGTGGAGTCCATATGAAATTTTTCCTCCTCTTACAATGTGCTAAATCGGTTAAAAGAAAAAAACTTATTAAAACTAAATAAATAACATAAACAAAAATTAATAGGGATGCATGTCTACCAGACTTACAGCCGGTTTCACGAAAGAATTTAAGTTTAATTTATTTTTTTTTTACTTGAATTTTTTATGAAATCTGACAGGGAAAGAATTAAATTTTCACTTTAATTTTTTCGTGAAACTGGCTGTTGGAATAAATTTTTATTTAAATAATTATTCGAATAAAAATTTATTTTTAAAATTTTTATTTAGATAAATTAGTTACGAATAAATTATTCGGAACTTTATTTGCTATTTCAAATAATGGGTTATATTAATGAAAGCCAAGCATTTGCTTTTGCTTCACATTTCAGACCTTTTACTCACATTTTGAAATTTGGTTCATACAAATTAATGTAAAATTTCCGAAATCTTGAGTAAAAGAATTTGCTATATTTTTATTAATACGACCCAATAAATAAAAATTCTGGGTAGAAAAAAGCAGCATTTGAAGAACATATAGATATATACATATGTACATGGTTTCGATTTTATCACAAAAATGTATGTAAATAAAAAGTATTTATTATTCGAATAATTCTTTTTGCGGTAAGCGAAATTATTTATTATTCAAATAAAGATAAAAGAATTATTCATCTACCTATTATTCGTTATTCGAAAAAATTTTGCTCAATTCTGATACATATCTACAAATATGTATGTATTGATTTTAGCTCCAACTCCGCTATTTCCAACGATTTTAGCTCCTTGCTCTTCGCAGCGTTGCGCTCCATTGCCCCGAACAAATGTCAAATGCTTCTTCTTATGCCTTACATGCAGCAAAAGTTGAAAGTTGGGAACTTTTTTATGGTAGATGGCGCTAGTGCTGCTGGATGTGTCGATCCCCATCCAAATACATACATTCCACTCAGCTGTCAATGCATGCTGCTCCGTCAAAATTTCATTGTGACGGGGCTATTAGGCCCAATTCTTTAGCAGCACAATAAAGCCGGAATTACAATAGCGCTGTGGCTGTGGCAGCGACTGTTTTTCGAAATCAGCTGATTTTTAGAAACTACGGTTTGCAATGAAGCGGCACATAATACAGCAAGGCAGCTGGTAGCACCGCTCCGTTTAGCCCAAATTCTAAATTCGCTGCCGCTGCCTTGAATCGCAGCCATCTTCAAGTGTTGATGTGAACTTATGTCTGTTTCCGTACTATCCAATGCAATATATTTTTTACTTATTTTGATGCCAGCAAGCAGGAGAGAATTTAATTTTAACTTAATTGATTTCCACTATCAATTATTGCTGGCGGAATGAAAAAGCAAAGAAGAAGAAAGAGCAGAGGAAAAAATGAAACAAGATTGATTATTTTAATTGAAAAAAATGGACATGAAAATGGTAAGTAAATTTATGTCACCACGTGTCCAAGGTAAAAGGAAACAGACCTAATATATAAAGAAGTCACTGCCAAATACTGCGAACGCTCTATTGTGTTTGGTCTGGCAGTCACTGCTCATATTAGACGCATCAGCTGATTTCGAAAACCGTCGCTGCCCGCTGCCACATCGCTGATGTAATTTGGGCTTAAAAGAACACATCCGTTTTCAGTGTTGCCTTTCTCGGGGAAACTTTCCAATAATGTCACACGCCCCCAAAAAACGACTTCTACCCAGCGTTCGAAATTAAAAACTACGATAACATTCAATAACGTAGCTTAGCGTTCATGCGACAACGATATACACAAACACAACCCCTAGCAAACCTAACGGTACTTGTAGTGTTTGCGTTTAAGTTTGTGTAAATGAACACAAACAGAACACTACGCGTAGTGTAGCTGGTGGAAGTACGCTAAGTGGAAATGAACCCTACTTAGCGTTCTTTTATTATAGCGTTCAGTTAAGCCCAAATTACATCAGCGATGTGGCAGCGGGCAGCGACGGTTTTCGGAATCAGCTGATGCGTCTAATATGAGCAATGACTGCCAGACCGAACACAATAGAGCGTTCGCAGTATTTGGCAGTGACTTCTTTATATATTAGGTATGTTTCCTTTTACCTTGGACACGTGGTGACATAAATTTACTTACCATTTTCATGTCCACTTTTTTCAATTAAAATAATCAATCTTGTTTCATTTTTTCCTCTGCTCTTTCTTCTTCTTTGCTTTTGCATCCCGCCAGCAATATTTGCTAGTGGAAATTAATTAAGTAAAAATTAAATTCTCTCCCGCTTGCTGGCATCAAAGTACGGAAACACAAAATTAGTAAAAAATATATTACATTGGATAGTACGGAAACAGACATAAGTTCACATCAACACTTTGAAGTTGGCTGCGATTGAAGGCAGCGGCAGCGAATTTAGAATTTGGGCTAAACGGAGCGGTGCTGCCAGCTGCCTCTGCTGTATTATGTGCCGCTTCATTGCAAACCGTAGTTTCTAAAAATCAGCTGATTTCGAAAAACGATCGCTGCTACTGCCACAGCGCTATTGTAATTCCGGCTTTAGTGTTCTTTTTTAAATTTTGCAAATTTAGTTGTGCAAATCGGCGTTTCATGTATGTATACATATTTTATATGTATGTATGTATATACTAACGTATGTTTTTCATTAATGGATGCACATATGTACATATGTATGTATGTATATATTTTCTTTAATAAAAGACTTGCAAAAATTATTTTGGTTAAAAAATGTATGTAATATGGGAATTTTTAAGCCTAGATTTGGAAAATTTTTTAAAATATCTAGAATTTAAAAAAATTAAATTTTATAACATACGACGGCTGTGACCTGCTTGGGTACCCATATATACATATTTATGTATGTGAGGTAGGAAGTTTTTAGTGTGTTAGGGTGGAAAAATTTTAAGTGTTGCTCTAAATTTGGTGAATGTCCTTTTAAAATTTTTTTGCACTCTTCATTTTTGCAACCACATGTTTTATTTTCCATCACTTGAAAAAAGGCATACAATATATTATTTTTAGGACGCGGCATGTTGTGGCCGCTGTGGTGCAGTGGGTAGAGTGCTCACCTGCTATGCCAGAGGTCTCGAGTTCAAACCACGGTCCGAGCAAAACACCAAAACAATTTTCCTAATTAGTAAAAATCCAATTATTGGGTTTTTTAAGAGCAGCGGTCACCCCTCGGCAGTGGGCGGCATACCCTCCGAGAGCATTTCTGACATGAAAAAGCTTCTCACAAAAAATGCATTCGCCGTGCGGAGCCGGCATAAAACTGTAAGTCCACCCAATTAGTAGGAAAAACAAAAAGGAGCACACCTCGAATTGGGAGAGAAGCTCGGCCATAAAACTCGTCAGAGTTATAATAGCGAAATTTTATTATTATATTATTATGTTATTTTAGATGCAGTCGAGCAAATAATAGAAAACTAACTAATTGCATGTTGTACTTCTTGCACATTTCCTCGCAAATTTGGTAGATTTTTTCAAGTAAAGGGTACCTATTTTTTTCGTCCTGAGTGGCAAAGAGTAAAGGCCAAGTTAGATGCAAATTAATATATGTACATATATATGTATGTACCTATATTTACATAGTGGGAGATCGCAGAGCATTTGTGCAGACATATAGTGTTATGGTACGCATTCTATACGAGTGGAGCAGCAATGCATGGCGGTCGGCATGATCTAGGGTTGCACTGTGGCTAGTCATTATCGGCTGGGCGGGGTTCTTGCCTACATTGCTGTCCTGCGCCATAAACAGAAAAAATTCATATCATGCCTTTTCAAAAAAAAATATCGAGCAAAATCACAATAAAACAACACAATAAAACAACAACATAAAAAATTCAAAAATTCAAAAGATAACCCGAAAAAAATCAAATTCAAGAGGCCAGACGTCAGTTAAGTTTAAATAAATGAAAACCGAGGGAAAGTGTCGTTAAAATTTGAACATGAATTTTGAATGTACGTTAAAGTCAGACGGACGTTAGCAAAGCATTTGAACCAAAATTTAAATCGGACGGAAATACTGACATCAACGGAAAAAATTGAAAATAGATAATCGGGCGTTATATTTAAATAATCGCGGACGGAAGAGAAAAGATTTAGAAATTTAAATTGGAATATACGTTGAAATCGATATGTATTTAATTTGAATAAACACTGAAAAAAAAACAGTCAAAGTGAATTTGGATTTGAATATACATATATATCGCGAAAAAAAAATCGTTAACTTTGAATTTAAATTTGAATCAACCGGAAGGCCCGGTTATTAACAGGCATCTGAAAATACATAAAAGAAGCTGAAATTTAAAATATATGAACAATCAAAAAAAGTTAAAGGCCGAACTTACAAGGGGGTGGCGCTGCTGATGTTGTTGCAGCGCCGGTGCGTTTGTGTCCCACCCTAATCCATAGTTACTGTCGCACCCAAATACCAGTAACACCTTACCTGTGGTGCGCCGCTGGTGTTGTTGCAGCGCTGGTGCTTTTCTAGCCCACCCTCATCCTTGGCCATCGGTGCACCTATATTTCGATGACCCCGTAATTATTATGCGCTGCTGGTGTTGTTGCAGCGTCGGTGCTTATCGACCCACCCTCATCCATGGTCATCAGTGCACATATGTTTTGATGACCCCATACCTGAAATCCCTAATGCCTTTTTAAATAAAGTAGGCCAGCACTCCCATTTTAAATTCACAAATTTATTTACAATTCACACTCAGAAAAAAAATCATCAACACGATTCATGTAAAATTAACACGATCGATCTTTACACATAGAACAGCAACAATTTTTTTCAAATTACACGATATTTGAAACATGATTTTGGCTTTGTAACTGTAATCTAAAAATTTGGTAAATTCAACCAAATTTTATTGTTGATACAACATGAAGAAATTTTAAAATATACAAGATGATTCAAATATAAAATTTTATTCCTAAATGTCATTTGGAATTTGGTTTATTTAACATGATGATAGTGTCAATATGAACTAAAAAAAAATTTAGAAAAATGACGTCCCAATTTTAGTGTTAATACAACATGAAAACAAATGTGAAAACAACAAGAACCACAATTAACAATAAAATTTGGTTGATATAACACGAAACAATGTTCAAACATAAACGCCATTTGTAGTTTTGGTTTATTCAACACGATCATAGTGTCAATGTAATCTAAAAAAAGTGTTAAAAAAGAACTTTAAAACTATTTTGAAACATACATAATTTTTTTGATCATTTGAAGTCTGATTTTCGTGCAAAACGCAAATTATTTAAAAAAAAAAAGAGGAAAATTTTGTGCCGTGGCAGTGATGCGAGTTTAGCATCATTGTCAGTTCGCGATAGTGGGTTTTCGATTTATATTTTCAGTTTGCAGGTGAGTTAAAAGAGGATTAAATTTTTGTTTCTAAAAGTATTTAATGTTCAATATTTTATTTTTCCTCTTCATAGGTTGCAATATCACAAGGAGGTTTTTTAGCGAATGGGGGTTTGCGTGCAGCATGCGGTTGTTTCATTAGCGGCCAAATATTACTCGGTGCAAGTGATAGTACTATCGCCCATGTATAAACTATCGCCGGTACATTTGTGTGCGTATGAGAAGGACGCCTTCAATTTGGTCAGTTGTGCGGGTGATGTACGAATGTGCTTAATTGAAGTGATGATTATATATTTTATGTTTTATATGTTTTTTATTTAAAAAAATAAATTGTACAATCAACAAGACTTTCTACTTAATTTAACAATAAATTTAATGTAAAATCAAAAAGATGTTATTGTTAATTCAACAGGACCATTTCGTGTTAATTTAACCAGCTTTTATTGTAACATTAACTAGTTAAAATTGTAAAATTAACAGGAAGACTCAATACTTTTTAGTGTTAATTCTACAGTTGTCATCCTGTTAAACTAACACTTGACAGTAGTGTTAAATTTACACGATTACATGATGGCATACATTAAGCATCGTGTTGAAAAAAAGTAACCAAAAAATTTGTTGATTTTTGGTTGATTTCACACTATTTTTTTTCTGAGTGCATTTGTAAAATTCATCAAAAAAAAAATCTCCTTAAAGTCTATGTAGATTAAACTTCACATATGTATGTATATTCTAGCATAACTATTATCGGGATAATTTTAATTGGCAAAATTAATGAAAATAACAGGGTGAGATAACCAAACTTACATATACATATACATGGGGCCAAATTCCGCCTAGTATGCATGTATACGTGTACATATATATTCTAATTTATCCCTTTTTTTGTTGTTCACAATATCCAACTTACAACTACGCACGGTAATTAGAATATGGTAGGTACAGAAATTGAAAAAGAAGGAACGGTTTTTTTTTGTTTTGTTTTGGAAATTATATCCGAATTTAAAAAAAAAAAAATATATATGTAGAAAATGGGAGGAAAAGGAGCACAGAGAAGGGAATTATTATTGATTATATATTTTTATGTTATATTATATGAGGCCTTTAGTAGTTATTATCTATTTTATTTATTTTAATTAGTAGTTGTTTAGTTATATTTCCCTACATAATTCTCCCCGCCCTCTTGGTTTGTCTTTTATCGTTACTACTTTCCTTTATCTTAAATATGCACACGTTTTAATGTATATTGTACCCACGCACATTCATATAGTAATTAATTTTTATTTTACCTTTCCTTTTTTTTGTTATATGAGTTTCATAACCGCTTAAATCCTAGTCTATTGTATTTAAATTAAAAAAAAATCGAATCACTGCCAAATAGAGCAGAAGGCTTGTTAACAATAATAATTGAGGCTTAAATATGTATGAGCGTTAATAAAAAAAAAATTTTCTTGAGTATGTATGGTTTACTTAAAGGCATCGGAATAATATTATAATGTCATAACCTTTTTAACCTATTGTTACAGTCCATAATTATACTTGAACAGTGACATTATATTATCCATAATATTATGCATATGTATACACCGGAAATGGGATAATAGCCAGCAGGCAATTTATGTAATTCAGATATAATAACTTATTTTCCTTTTATTGAAGTTAACTTCTTAGGCGGCGATACATAGTTTTTATGGAGAGTGAAATTTGAAATTTGATGCAACGGAAGTTGCCCCCGGAAATAGCAGCCATTTTAATTGATTTTTAATTTTTAAAAAAATCAACCTTGATATCTCGCGCGGTTCGAACTCACAACCCCTCGCTTCCAGACCAGACACAAAACCTCTGCGCCACCACTCCACTTGCGTTGAATATGTCAAATGCTGCACTTAAATTAAACTAACAAGTACAACTCACTCAAGTATGTACATATACGTGTAAGTACATAACGGCGCTGTGGTGAAATAAGCGTGGTGAGAATGTTAATAACACAAGCAGAAATTAAAGTACACCGTTTGACACAACTCGCGTAACTAGCGCAGTAGCTCAGCTGTAAGATGCTTGACTTCAAATTTAAGTGAAGGTGGTTCAAGTCCAGGTCGAGCCAATTTTTTTGTTCCTTATTTTTCTATTAAATAATTTTATTTATAATTTTTTATTAAATAAAAGTGCCACCCGAATATCGGGAATTACAAACTAGTTAATTATTAAAATAAAAACGACCAAACAACCAATATAAAAACCAATCGGATGAGCCTGCCGATAAACACAATCTAATAACAAGAACAAGCATTGCCTTTTCTATAAATAGAATTTGCACAAACAAAAACACACAACCACATGTATGTACATGCGATAGTTTTCATTGCAATATCCCTGCAAAAAAATGTGCGATTATTCCCGATATACATAGATTTGTCCTGGATTGATTTCTTTCGGGAACAATCGGTCCACAATTAGTCCCCGATTGTTTCCGAACGGGTATAAATGTATACTAATTGTGGACCAATTGTTCCCGAACGGGTATAAATCTAGATTGATTATATGTAGAAATTTTACAAAAATATTCAATGTAGGTATGTATTGAAAAAACAATAGGTAAAACTAATTGAACATGCTTTCTTTTAATAACAATGATGAATAATAATTTGACAAAATTTTACCAAAAATATCCATTGAAAAATCAATTACGATTATACACTGAAAATGACTATTTAAAAAATTTTAATTTATTGAATAGATTCTTTTACAAAAGTAAAACTTATTGTATAATCTTTATTTAAATAGGCATGAACATTTATAATTTTTAAAAATTGTTATAAAAAATAGCCTTGGCTAGCAACTTTGAAAAATTCTTCACATATCTTTTACACTCGCATAATGCATTCTCAAAACAATAAATATTTGGAGAAAATACTTAATTTTTTTAAAAGATTTAACTACAAGTTTATAATCGAAATTCTTCTAATATATATAACAATTTATAATTTTTAGACATTTTCATAAAAAATAGCCTTGGCTTACAACTTTGGATGAAAGCGATTGATCCACATTTGTACCCGTTCGAGATAAAAGAGATTGACCTACATTTGTACCCGTTCGGTATGTTAGGGATTAATCTACATTTGTACCCGTTCGGGTATACAAGTTGAACAATTAATCTCTTCATAGGACATGCTCGAACAAATGCGAACAATTCTCTCCATATAAAGGGATGTAAAATAGTATTAGTCGCAGTCTCCCTTACGATTGATCACGGACATGTCCCGGATTAATCGCATTTTTTCAGGGATGTATTTTCAAATTCGCTTCTCATATGATATGTATATGAAACTTGTTACTTGTTGCTTTCGAGCCAATATAAATTGAAAACACAATTATTTGAAATATTAAACAAGAGGTAAGAAGTTAATTTCTATCACGTGTACTATGCTACGCGCGGGTTTTTTTTTTATAATATAAGCAACCTGACTGACCTACGCAATGAGACCTCAAATACAACTAAATGTTTATTGGGTATTTACACATATATGTACATATGTACAGATTAATAAAATCTATACCCCTTTTTCCTTCTTTTAATTAATCAAATACATAATATACATACATACATATATATATACGATACCTACATCCATTGCCGACTCACCAACCGTTGCGATACACCCTTGGTGGTGGTGTCACCGATCTGCTGTAGATGCCTCTGCCGCGTTGTTGAAGATTGCTGCTGCTGTTGTGCTGCCTTGTTGTTGCAGCGACAAAATTTTTCGCTGATTGCTGCTGTGGTTGCAGTGGCAAAATGTTTGCTCTTTGCTGGTGTCGTTGTTGCGGCAAAATTTTTTTGCTGTTTGCCGTTGTTGTTGCAGCGACAATTTTTCGCTGATTACTGTTGTGTTGTGGTGGCAAAATGTTCGCTGTTTGTTGTTGTTGTTATGGTAAAATTTTCTTCTGTTTACTGCTGTGGTTGCAGTGGCAAAATGTTTGCTTTCTTGTGTCGTTGTTGCGGCAAATTTTTTTTTTGCTGTTTGCCGTTGTTGTTGCAGCGATAATTTTTCGCTGATTACTGCTGTCGTTGTGGTGGCAAAATGTTCGCTGTTTGTTGTTGTTGTTATGGTAAAATTTTCTTCTTGCAAATATTTCATGAAAATTGGGGGGAAGTAGGAGTCCTTTAGCTCATACAAATGTCTGCGCTAGCAGAGCGCTGACTGATGTGCGGCGTCGACGACGCGGGCCCACATGCACATATAAGGAACAAAAAAAAAAAAGGTGAATAATTTAGCTTATCTGTCGTTCGTTGCTAAGAGTGCACTGTTCCCCTTTTTTTTTATGATTGGCGCACACATTACACAATAATTATTTGCACAATTGTTTTATTACTGGCGGTTTCTTATGTTGTTAGCAGGCCTTCTTTTTTGTTCTAAAATGATTTTTTTTTTCAACTCTGCATTCGTCGCAAGCGCACACACGTACGTTCACTCCCAATATCCGTTCTGACTCCGTACCACCACGAAAAAGAAGCGGCCCGTTTTGACTCTACCACCCAACTGACTTTTCAAAACTGACTCCGCTGTACTAAAATTTTTCCTCCTCAAGCGTGCCTAGCTAGACGCTCACCTTCCCCTTTTTCTGTATTCGTTTTGGAAGAGTCCCGTTTCTTTTCGTTTATGTATGGCATGGCAGTGTTGTAGTGTAGTGATAATGGTGAGAACAGAATCAAAACGTAACGATAAGACACTACGTCAGCGACAGTCTGTCACGATTAAAATCTATTAGTAGTGGGACTTTTTTCGAATAATATTCGAATAAATGTTATTCGAATAAACGAATAATATTATTCGTGGGAAAAAATTCGAATAGTACTATTCGAATAGTATTATTCGAATAGTATTATTCGAATAGTTATTATTCGAATAGTAGTTATTCGAATAGTATTATTCGAATAGTATTTTTCGAATAGTGTTATACATATATACATACATACATAGTATATGTACACACGTGCTCGTTTTTTGTGCATAGACATGTAGGTATATGTACATATGTGTTTGTATATTATTATAAATATGTATGTGGAGACAAATGTATGCACGTGTGAAGGGAAGTGGATGGTTTTTTGTTATTGTATGTACATGTGTATGCTTTTGGTTTTTGTAGCGCCTAGTTAGTAAATTTGGATGTGCACGCTGGTTTGTACGAGTGTACATATTTATATGCATAATTTGGGAATTCTCGTTAGTAGGTAGAACTTTCTTTATGTTTGTAGGTGCAAAGAATTCCATAAAGAGTGACAAAAAAAGCAAACACTATGTACCTGCATACCTAGGAACCTACCTATTATTTATCTTAATTGTGGTTAGAGTAGAGGCATTCGTTTTGGGCTATAATACCATATTAAAAAAATTTTGGAAAGAATTCGAAGAAAAGCGGAATTTCTAAAGGACAGGAATTATGCAAAATACTTCTGAGAGCCACTGTATGTATGTAAATTTGTATGCAAAAAACCTTAATGCTATTAAACGCATTTAATATAACCATTATTAAAAAAAATTAACGGCTTACAACAATATATGGGCAATTCCAGAATGTCGAACGTGACGTTCGCACATCTTTAAAGCTCAACGAAGTATGCATAGCGTTGAATATTTTTCCTCTGATTTTCATCTTTAGAAAGCACTTGAGCAGCACTATAATCGATGCAAATAAGAAGTAGTATCGGTTTCAAGCTTCTGAGATATTATCATTTAAAGAGTGATGGCGAACGTGACAAAAAGAAAATCAAATTTGTACCTAGATGCTATCAGAAAAGTTCAAAATTCTGCTAATTTTGGTCCATCATTTAAGAAGTAACGATTAGAGATCAAAGTAGAATAATGTAGCTCTCTACTGATGGTTTTATCATGAAAATATATGCACTAGTTTGATTTTTATAACCTTAGGAAAAAATCTGTAACGTGACATGGCGAACGCGACAAAATTTCGCATGCGTGGTCATAACGATTAGTTCAAGTAATTAGACTTAGAATAACTTAAATTGACAAAATTTTCTATTTTTTCGATGAAGATAATTGTACACTAGCACAAATAGTGAACATAAGTACAATAGTTAAGGGGAACGCGTAAAATCGCGGAAAAATGAAATTCTATATTGCTAAATATTTATTAATTTGCACTGTCAATTCGGAAATCTATGTGGATAAAGATTATTTAGAAAAGTTCTAGTAGATTAAATTTAGAGGCTATACCCCAAAAAAGCTATATCTGAACTATCGGTTGTATGGCAGCTATATGTTTTAGCGGTAGGATCCTGACAAATTTTGGTGACATTATTTAGGTCCATATGGGTACAAATACTCTAAAGTTTCAAGTTTCTCTAATATATCTTGAGAAATACCTACACCTTGATTTAATTTTTTCCTCATTCTTACACAGATTCGACAATATATGGCGAGATCCCTTGTCCTTTGTCTTTATTTAAATACAATTTTAAATATGTAGGTAGGTAACTATCCATATTAAGATAAATACATATTAGGTAGGTAGGTACATTGTGTTTGCTTTTTTTGTCACGCTTTATGAAATTCCTTCACTTATATGTATACTATTCGAATAATTATTATTCGAATTTCGAATACCTTTCGAATAAAAGGATTTTTTATTCGAATAATTTTTATTCGAATAGTCCCATGCCTAAAATCTATGCGCTCTTATGGAAGCAATTATAATAAGGTCTATGCGTCGCGACTTCGTCCAACGACAAAATTACGTTGTCATCAACTTAGACTGATTTCTAATTTCGGTGACGACGAAGAGTTGTCGCTGCGTTATGAAATATGAAAATTTTGACAACTCAATAATTCTGACGAACTTTGCAAAAAAACAGAAGTATTTATACGCAATTAAACATAATGAAAGTCTAATGCATTACATTAATAAGTTTAGCTGTTTAGCTTATTATTTTACATTGAAAATTTATGGTCCAAGCAAAAGAAAACCTTTAATTGTGACTTAAAAATTTTAATGTGGGCATATGTAGTGACAGTTGTTGACACTCTTACCATGCTTCAGTCGCTGAACTCGCACTGACGTTCTTACGTCCAGGGTCTGTCACTGTCGTACTGTCGCGTCGCCTCGCCTCGATATGTCTTCAGCGTAAAAGTGGCGTGATTGCCGCTTGTTCAGTGGCGTGATTTTACTGTTATTTGGATGTCTATATTCTGGTGTGACGCTAGAAATGACACAAGCGAGATGGAATGCGGTTGCCATGACACACAAAAAAAAAAATTACCAAAACTTTCGGAATAAAATGCCTCGAGCATTTTTCCCATGAAACTATTTCAAAAAAATCGATTATATTCGCGCCCTAGTAAATTTGCTACTGTAAAATTCTAATAGTGTACGTTGGAAATATTAATAACCATTGTTGTCTTATAGCATTGACAGACGGCAGCGATAATCCCGATTACCGCAACACTTAATTCGATTAAAATTTTACCCTGACAGACGGCAAGTATTGCGGATTAACAAAACAGCTGAAGGAAGGTAGGCGCAGCGGCGAATTCAAAAACTTCTTGTTTTATTTCCAAAGGTAGGGTAATGTCAAAATCAAAACGAAATCACATCATGGTCAATAGGAATGGGCGAATCCCAAACGAATTCAGATTTCAACCAAGGCGAAATATCATTTTGACATTACAATCTACCAATTACAACAACAAATAACATTCGAAATTTCTGAATTCACTTATGCGCCTACCTTCCTAGATCTGCCTTGGGTTCTTCTTTTTCTTCCCTTTCATTCACAATAGACATTTTTCACCAGAGATGTCATTACAAAATACTCTAATCCGCTAAAATTTTGAGGACTAACTCAAGAGATATTCCGGATTACCTCCACTTAATTCTCAAGTTAAGTCCGAATTAGCTAGATCTAATCTGTCTGTCAATGCTATTACGCTCAAATCATAAAAATGGTAAGAGACAGGAAATCTGATTAATGAAACAATAGTATAAATATGTGGTAAATAATTAATTAATTTTCTGTGAACTATCTAAATTTTAAAATTGTATAGAGCGCATAAGAACATTTTATAATATGTACATTTGAAAGTACTAAATCACCGAATAACCATGTGTTACGTATTTTCACAATAAGAAGTGTTCATGGCAACCCTGGAGAACCAGTTTCTCTATCACCAATACATGTGCATATCCCGCCATTGGAACGATTGTCAAGGTTGAGATGGGAACATGATGCAATAATAAAATGGTGGACGCAGCAGAGGACGGCTATTTTGTTTTTGGAATAGTAAGCTGTCAAATTATCGTCTTTTGTTTTGATTTTTCCCTCTTGCACGTGTTATTCGTGGAAATAGCTTGTGTGTTCGCTTGTATGTTCGCTGGCGTTTTTTCTGTTTTTGACATTCTTATCTACGGCCGTTCAACGGTAATCGCCTATTCTCTTTTAGCCGCTACGACCATATAGAATTATTGGATCATGGATGGGAAATTTCAGTTAAGCTTTCCCCATGAGAGGCCTACTTATAGAGGTTGGCTCGAAAGCTTGCCTATTAGCAAAAAAAAATTTACGTGCAATCTATAAAGAGTTTAAATTTGAAGAATGAATCAAAACCATATAACCATTTAGGAGAAAAAAAAATTCAATGTAGATTTCGGATACAATTGCTCATTTGAAATTTGTTTAGACTCTTAGTTTAGGAAGAAAAGGAATTACAGGATTTTGAAAAAAAGGTTACATTTAAGATATCTAGTAACTGAATAAGAAAGTACAAAACGTTATTATTGCCAGAACACCAACAATGGTGAATGAAATTTACTCGAACAAGGAAATTACTCCTTTATAAAAAAAATTGTCAGCTGTTGCCATGGAGACAACCTCATAAATCAACCTCGTTTTGCAGTGCAGCCACCTGTTACACTAGCCCATAGCCCAACCACACAAGGTCGACGTGAGAGAGAATTGCTCTTCTGCTTCCTGTTCTTGGCTTATGTCAACTTATCATCTGTTGTCTTGATTTTACAAATTTAAATGCGTTGTTCGTAGATATAGGTTGAATGCCAAGTTGCGTGTTCTCTGGCTTTTCCCCTGCTTTTGACCTTTTCAAACAAGTCGTCTAACGCCAATCGCATATTCTCCCTCACATGCGACGACCTGTCTTGTTTGGGCTACGCGTCATCTATTCTTCTTCCCCGTGCTAGCACGTCGGCCATTATGAATTGGAAGTTATTGGAAAAGTACTAAGAAAAAAACTACTGAAATAGTGGTGCTGCCACACAGACAGAATTGAGCAACCGAAATTAACCCGTTTATGATCGATATCAGCATTGATATCGATAGCAAACCATAACAATAGATACCCTACAAAGAAATCTATATATTAATAGGCTAACATTTTTTCCATACAAACAATTGCCAGGCTGTTTAGCACATTTAACATAATCATCCACATAAAATTGATATGGATGTTTTCGTATGATCAGGAGCAGTGCATAGGCATATAATTTTTTCTATAAATTATTTAATTTGTTTATAATTAGTAAATAAAGTTTTTAGTTAAGAGAAATAGATATCGTAAACGTGTTTACAAATATCGTAAACACAGTTGAAGAGTCGCTTTAATTTAAAAGCGCTTTCTCTATTTCATGGTACAATAACTTAGAGGTAGGCGCACGGGCGAATTCAGAAACAACTTTTTTTATTTCCAAAGGTAGAGTGTAATGTCAAAATCCAAGCGAATTATAATCATGGCCAATAGGAATGAGCGAGTCCTAAGCGAATTCAGATTTTAACCACGGCGAAATATCATTTTGACATTACACTCTACCAATTACAATAACAAAATTCATGGGGATTTTCTGAATTCGCCCCTGCGCCTACCTGGTATATCTGCCTTGCTCTATTTTATATGCATTGGCCCAGTTTACGCTCAGATCAAAATCAACGCGGCCAAATATCTCCTATTGCTTTTCCATTAAAGCGAAAAATGAGAGAGAGGGCGGCACACTGAGTAATTTTAATTTTGACCAAGGCATATCTAACAGGTAGGCTCGGCAGCGAATTGAAAAACTTCTTTTTTTATTTACAAAGGTAGAGTGTAATGTCAAAATCAAAGCGAATTCACATCATGGCCAATAGGAATGGACGAGCCCCAAGTAGGCATGGGTAACACTGCGCTGCGCGGCGCAATTGCGCTAACACCAACCCTGGCGTTATTGCGCTAACTCCGATTTGGGAAATGCGCCAACTCAATATTGCGTCAAGTCAATTTTGCAATATAAAACCGACTCAATTTCGTGCGCTAACACCAGCACCAATATAGCGCTAGTGTAAAATGGCACCACCAAGCCAATAACAGCACAGCGTATATGACACCGTCACAATTATGTATGCTTCCAGCATATTTTCACAAATATACGGAATATGTTTTCAAATGATTATGAAAATTAAAATTAATTTTGCGCCAAAAGAAATAAAACGGGGATGGTAAACAGTAAGTAGCGAACAAGTGTTATTTATCGATTATTCCATGGCAATTGCGCTAAAGGTGTTATTGCGCCAGAACAGTGCGCGGCGCCACGGTTGGCGCTGGTGTTATTGTATTGCGCCATTACCAAGGCAGATGTACCAGGTAGGCGCAGGGGCGAATTCAGAAAATTCCCATGTATTTTGCTATTGTGGCATAAGTGCAGAATACGGCCCGTTAAGCTAGACAAAAAAAATTTAGTGGGCGTGGTCCGCCTCTTTTTCTGATTTCAGAGATATAATTTTTTTTGGGGCTCGCTCATATTAAGGGTGCTAGGGGGGGTAAAGATGAAATTTTCCAAATTTTAAAAAGCAAATATCTCGAAAAGCACTTAACCGATTTTAAATTAAAGCACACCATTGAAAAGGTAATTAAAAACACTTTTTTATGATATGCATATGTATATGCTTATAGTAAATAGTTTGTAAGAAAATTAAGAAAATAAAAAAAAAATCAATTTTTTTGTAAAAAACGTATTTTATTTAAAAAAAAATTATTATAAACATATATTTTTGTTACTGAAATCAAAAAGAGAATTCTATTACCTTTAATTTGATATATAAAATGTTATATAAATGTATATAATTAATAAGAAAGTTTGTGTGAATTGTCAACCATGTATATGCTCATACTAACGGCATATGAAAAAACGTTATATTTCAGGATCCGTACAATAAGTCGAAAAAAAATGTCGAATCTTAAAAGACCGAATTGAAAAAAGCATTATTATACCGAATGCATTTTTGACCGAATCAAAAAATGTCGAGGGCCGGCTTTCCATTATTCCAGCACGTCCTGAGAAAAATGACTTATGCAGGGCGGTAGAGGGGCTCTCAAAAATTGTTTGTACAATTTTGCGAGTTGAAATGGCCGCAAAAGTACTGTGGACCGGGCCATAGATATTACTCCGGAAGAGAATTCTACCGGCTGAGGGTTATTTTTTATAAGAGCGGCCGAAGGCCGCCTACGCTGAAGGGTGTACTACGCAGAAGGACATCACCGTGGCGGTAGCCACGGTTGGGGCACACGTCCGGACGGATGGCGTAGCCCAGGGTTATTTTTTATAAGCGCGGCCGAAGACCGCCAACGCAGAAAAGTGTTCTGCGCAAAAGCACTGTGGAACGGGCCATAGATATTACTCCGGAAAGAGAATTCTACCGGCTGAGGGTTATTTTTTATAAGCGCGGCCGAAGGCCGCCTACGCTGAAGGGTGTACTACGCAGAAGGACATCACCGTGGCGGTAGCCACGGTTGGGGCACACGTCCGGACGGATGGCGTAGCCCAGGGTTATTTTTTATAAGCGCAGCCGAAGGCCGCCAACGCAGAAAAGTGTTCTGCGCAAAAGCACTGTGGACCGGGCCATAGATATTACTCCGGAAAGAGAATTCTACCGGCTGAGGGTTATTTTTTATAAGCGCGGCCGAAGGCCGCCTACGCTCAAGGGTGTACTACGCAGAAGGACATCAAATTAATTTGCGAACTCATTTTTATTCACCTTTCACGTTGGAAAAATATATAAACTTTAATTTAAATAGTACGTTTGAAATATACCGTTTTTTCCATATGCCGTTAGTATGAGCATATACGTGGTTGCCAATGCACACAAACTTTCTTATTATTTGTATATATGTATATAACATATTATACATCAAATAAAAGGTAATAGAATTCTCTCTTTGATTTCAGCAACAAAAATATAAGTTTATAATAACTTTTTTTTTAAATAAAAATGGTTTTTTTATGAAATACATTGATTTTTTTTTGTTTTCATAATTTTCTTACAAACTATTTACTGTAAGCTCATACATATGTATATCACAAAAAAGTGTTTTTAATTACCTTTTCAATGGTGTGCTTTAATTTAAATCGGTTAAGTACTTTTCGAGATATTCGCTTTTTAAAATTTGGAAAATTTCATCTTTACCCCCCCCCCCCCCCTAGCACCCTTAATATAAGCGAGCCCCAAAAAAAATTATATCACTGAAATCAGTAAAAAGGGGCGGATCATGCCCACTTTTTGTTTTTTGTCTAGCTTACCGGGCCGTATTCTGCACTTGTTCCCTCATTCCTATTGGCCATGATTACAATTCGCTTGGATTTTGACATTACACTCTACCTTTGGAAATAAAAAAAAGTAGTTTCTGAATTCGCCCATGCGCCTACCTCTAGGTTATTGTACCATGGCCATTAACCATGGCTAGCCCCAAGCGAATTCAGATTTTAACCACGGCGAAATATCATTTTGACATTACATTCTACCAATTACAATAACAAAATACATGGGAAATTTCTAAATTCGCCACCGGGCCTACCTTCCTAGATCTGCCTTGATTTTGACCATGATTTCGCGTCGCACCGTGATCAAAAGGGCAAATCAGTGTTGCGGTACAACTGGAATTTGGAAAGTGTTGCTTATCTCCGCGAAAAGGAATAATTTTTGTACCAATACAAAGTTGAAAAAATAAATTGCATGGTCGAATTTTGAGCACCGGCGATACTAGTTCACATTAATGGGGGATGCTTTCGGGATCACGCGCAATGTAGCATGCGACTATTCTTAATTTTATCTAAATGTCGTTGTTCATAATTAATAATTTTTAATAAATTGTATGTGTGTATAAGCATTTATACGTATGTATACATATGCCCATATTTAAGTATTGACAGGCCTAAAATTTTAATGACCGTAAGTTATTGCTTTTTGGTGGGCTGTGCAGTTTTGTTCTCAGAGAACAATTACATTGAATTTCGCGTTAATGCAAATGATTGTATGATTTTGCAACTCAAACAATGGTTTTTGCAAGTTTAGGTAGCTGTTCAGATATTTTTGTGTTCCCGAGAGCATCCCGGATTAATTTGAAATTCTTTGTAGGGTATACATATATATGGCTGTGGACATTTGCATCAGACCGCCATTGTGACCAGTGTTGTCACCGCCAAATTTTCGAGGGAAGTGAAGCGGCTGAAAAATCCAAGTGATTCGAAGTAAATCGAAGTAAAGCGCACCTAAATGGGTTTTCATACGTTCATTGTTCCCGTGATGTCAAGAAAATTTGGATCGTAAAAACAGAATAATATATGTATATTGTTTTTAAGTATCATCTCAGAGAAAAACTATTAAAACTTCATATAAAATATAATGCTTTAATTTCATAACGATATGTTATTTTTTATTTTTTCTAACATGCAAAAAAAAATCCATCAAATTCAAATGTACACATATTGACACTAAAATAGGTGTAAAAATTTTTCTTTCGCAGCCTTACAGAATTCGCAATTAAAATTATATGAATAATATACTTTAATAAAACGAATTATGTTAAAATTATTTAATTTAATTTATTTAAACGAAAGTCATATCAGATAAACAAAAATCCCCTGAACACATAAATAGGTTTGCAGCACTTTTTTTTTTATCACAATTTTAAAAATAATTCAGTTAAAAATTCTTTATTCAATAGAGTTGTTTAGGTAGTATATCTGCCATTATATTGTCTAACTTTTGGTTATACGGGGATAGGCTTAGCCATTCCATACGGTTGATATTTGCATAGCGGAAAAATTCAGACCCCAATCAACTGTGCTTTGGGTCGTTTTCTGGTTGATAAATCCTTTTATATGACATGTTTTCTTTGCAATATGACAGCCAAAGATTCTGCTAAATATCCCTATACTTTATAACGGTCAATTTGTCCTTTAGCGAAAATAAAAAACCAAAGCTTTACCAAGTTGCACTTCCTTAGACCATCATGTTTCCACCCCAAGCTAGTCCATTTAATTCATCAGAGATCGAATTCTTTGTTGTAATCTTTGTAGGCATGACTCCAGCAGTTCAGTCCGCCGCAAAGGATTTGCACCATGCTATACCTAAAATACCATTAGGCATGGGGGTGGAAACATAATATGTCATTCACTCTCAATGAGGGATGCCATATCTTATGATTGTTTAAACATCTACCTCTTGCATACTTGCATATACAAGTATGTGTACATACATACATGTTCAACTTTTGTTAGAATTTTTAAGAATAAATTATAAAAGTAATTTAATTCTGATTGGTCAAAATCGAAGTGATTTTGAGAAAGAGGAAGTGTCGAAGTGACAGGCATAAAAGTGAAGTGAAAAACTTCGATCGAAGTGAAAATGACATCACTGATTGTGACACATATCGCCAAGCATGGGCAGAGAATGTAGATTGTGCAAAGAGCGTAAAAAAGTTGTATACGTACACAAACGCAGAGCATAATTATTTCAGCGGGGAAACCATGGAGCAACAATAAGGAGAATGCATAAGATCAGCTGACTTCTTCTTCAATCTTCATAAACACACGAACACAAGCATTTTTTTTTTGTTGACATATGCCACACACACACGCACCCTAGCATTTCCATAGAGGCCGAATGTGTCAATTTCTTCTACATTCCTCTTTGCATGACACTTATGGCCCCACTATGTATGAAGGTATGTCGTCATGCGAAAACCTTTAGAGCCCGTGCACAATTGGCTTTGGCTGCTCCAACTTTGATAGAAAAAACCTTAAAGCAAAGCGAAATTTCAGATGCTTGCTACAATTAACACTTTGACAATTTCCACTTCACTTCTTTGCTTTAATTTATAAACCTGATTTTTGGTAAAATATTTGGCGAATTTGCTTTTTTCTGCTTATTCGAATGTTATTTTTTACTTTTCTCTGTTCACTTCTCACGAAATTGCGCGATATCGCTAAAATAAGTGTAGATATACAAACATACACACACACACACAAGTGGAGATGTTTGTCAAAGTGTAAAAAAGTTGAAACATGGCTAACTTTATACCTTGCTTTACTCGCTTCACCTCAATTGTGAACATGTCCCTTTGAAAAGCACATGCTGAACGAAACTGTCAAATCGAAACTCTGAAGCAAAGCGAGGTAGAAGTCAATTGTGCACGGGCTCTTATTGTTGAATCATGGGGGAAACCATTAGCCATGGGTAATGGCGCAATTTTTTTGGCGCTGATACAATAACGCCAGCGCCAACCGTGGCGCCAACTCACGGTACTGGCGCAATAACACCTTTAGCGCAATTGTCATCGAATAATCGATTTTTTCGCTTGTTACTGTTTACCATCCCCGTTTTATTTCTTTTGGCGCAATTCTGCTTACATATACGAGGGCACAATTAATTTTAATTTTCATAATCATTTGAAAAAATTATCCGTATATATGTGAAAATATGCTGGAAATTAGAGTCAGTCAGTTGTCATACGTATACATATACTATGATGCTGCTATTGGCGTTGTGGTTGCGCCATTTTACACTAGCGCTATATTGGAGCTGGTGTTAGCGCACGAAATTGAGTCAGTGTTATATTGCAATAGCGCATCATTGAGTTGGCGCTACATTGAGTTGGCGCTATACTGAGTTGGCGCTACATTGAGTTGGCGCTATATTGAGTTGGCGCATTTCCCAAATCGGAGTTAGCGCAATAACACCAGGGTTGGTGTTAGCGCAATTGCGCCGCGCAGCGCATGCCTAGAAACCATTCAGTTCGCCTTCAACAGTGATGGAAGCAGATTGATGCCTTTTTTTGTCCGTAACAACAGTGGGCGACTGATGTATGAAATTTTTATTAAATGTTTAAGATTGGTTGGGAAATTGATTATTTTTTTATTTTAAATATTCTCAATAGTGTTAAATGGAGCCATTTGAAATCAAATCAAGTATTATTTTTTATGCCATTTTCAACTCTTTAAAATTGAAAATGGGTTAATTTTTTATGCTTTTATATTGAAATTGCAATTAATTCGAATGTAAATCGAAATAAATCAACATTTATTTTTTATTAGATTTGTATCTACTGGCCGCTGTGGTGCAGTGGGTAGAGTGCTCGCCTGCTATGCCAGAGGTCTCAGGTTCAAATCACGGCCCGAGCAAAACACCAAAAACAATTTTTCTAATTAGTAAAAATCCAATTATTGGGCAGCGATCACCTCTTGGCAGTGGGCGGCATACCCTCCGAGAGTATTTCTGCCATGAAAAAGCTTCTCACAAAAAATGCATTCGCCGTTCGGAGCCGGCATAAAACTGTAGGTCCACCCAATTAGTAGGAAAAACAAAAAGGAGCACACCTCGAATTGGGAGAGAAGCTCGGCCACAAAACTCGTCAGAGTTATAATAGCGCCATTGTATTATTATTATTATTATCTACAAACATACCTATTTTTAATATAACCTCTATTCTCATGCTATAAAATCTAATATAATTAAATTTTCATCAACACACGAAGTTACGGAAAATTTTTGGATTTTGCCTCACTGTTCTATTTTAAGCACACTACTACATGCTCACGCACCCTGCTTGTTCGCTTGTAGTGGTGCCCATGCTTGCATATCGCTCTGCGCTCTCTCACACAATCCCTCTCATAATTTTGCTGCGGTCTGATGTATACACATTCCTATGTACATTGGGGTTGTTCAAATTAATATGAAGAAAATAAAGCTCTCCCGAAACATGCATATTTAGAGGTCAATAAAATGTCTTAAAATGTCCACCTTCTTTCGGTTCTAATTTTTTGGACCACCTTATGCATGCAAAAATGCTTTGCAAAAAATAGAACTCATATTGTTTATGAATAATAGCATCAAAACAGCCATATTCCGCAATTTGTTCGTTTCAAATTTTTTTTTGACCAGCTTAATGTACATATCTGTATGTATGTACATATATATGTATGTATGTACATATGTATGTGGTTTAATTAAAGACAAATGTTTATTTTTATGCTTTATTTTAATTATTTTATTAAATAGATATATGTGTTTACAATAGTTGACTGTTCGGTCGCGCGTTTGAATTTCAACTGAACTCGTTTTTGTTTCTTTTTTAGTTCTTGTCCGTTTCGTTCGTTGCGTCAGCCGTCTTCGTCCAGTCAGTCCGTCTTCGTCTAGTTAGTGGGGTTGCCAGATTGTGTTCCCACATTCGGCCTACCTGACAAATCGTTCGGCTCCATGGTAATGCATTCGACACAACTTCGAACGACTTTCTCCACTTTCGAATTCAACCGTGGGATGAAAAACGTCTTTTCGACGGCTTCTTGAGTCTTCTTTACCGAGAAATGTCCCTGTTGGTGTGCCGTGCGTAAAATTTCGTCTCCCATCACTGAAGGCACCACCAATAGTTCTTTTGCAGAGTCCTTATACAACAGCCCATTTTTCAAATAAAAATTTTCGTACGTTCCCTTCTCTAAAACTTTACTAACTGCACGGATCCAATCGTCTTGCAGTTGTGCCTGCTTCAACCGATGAATCAACGAATCTTCCAACACAAAACAAGATACCCTACTCAGTGCATCTACATGTCGCATTTTTGATCCACTTCGGTGCTCTATTTCGTACCTATAGTCATTAAGCAACATTGTCCAACGCTCTACTCTTTTTGGCACATCTGTATTTTTTACGGTCATTATATACGCGTTGCAGTCCGTTACAATTTTGAATGGTATCCCCAACAAATATACCCTCCACTTCTTCAATGCCGCCACTACTGCTAAAACCTCTAATTCGTATGAGTGGTAACTTTCTTCGGCTGGCTTAGTTTTCTTACTCATATACTGAACGGGGTGAAAATTTTGGTCCCCGCTATACTTTTGCAAGAGCACGGCTCCATAGCCGTACATTGGGTCATATTAATAAAAGCCAAGCATTTGCTTTTGCTTGAGATTTCAGACCTTTTACTCAAGTTTTGAAATTTGGTTCATACAAATTAATGTTAAATTTCCAAAATCTTGAGTAAAAGCATTTGCTTGATTTTTATTAATACGGCCCATTGATGCATCTGTGTGTACTTCGGTTTTTGCCTTTGGATTGTACAACCTCAAAACTGGTGCACTAGTTAATGCAGCTACTAACTGTTGAAATGCGGCTTGCTGTTCTTCCATAAAAACAAACTTTGCATCTTTGCGCAAGAGGTCAGATAGTGGTTTGGCAATAACCGCGTATCCCTCAATGAAACGACGAAAATACGATGTAAGACCCAAAAACCTCTGTACCGCTTTTTTGTCCGAAGATTTTGGGAAATTTTTTACTGCCTGTGTTTTTGCTTCTGACGGCCTTATGGTGCCGTTCTCTAGAATATAACCTAGGAAATCTACTTTAGTTTTCAGGAATTGACATTTTTTCCAGGTGATACGAAGATTATAGTCGGCTGCTCTACCTAACACAATTTTCAACTTCTCTATACCCTCATCCACATCCATGGAAGGGATGATGAGGTCATCCATATAAGCCAGAACGGTACCATTTGCCACTAAATACCTAAACACTGCGAAGATGAACCGAGTAAATACAGCCGGAGAATTACTTATACCGAAAGGAACGTATTTAAATTCATATTGGCCTTGGTGGGTCACAAAAGAGGTGTATTTCCTCGAACAAGCCTCAATAGGCACATGAAAGAAACCATATTTTAAATATAAAGTACTAAATATCTGTGCACTTTGCAACCTTTCGAGAACGTCATCCATGAGCGGACCTTGTACAAAATTGTCTTGTTTGCCCTGGAATCGGGGATGCCGTCTACAAAATACTCAATTAGACTCTTGTCGTCTAAATCTATTGGCCTGCCTATGTCCATAAGACTATAGAGATACTCTCGATAGTCTTCATTGGGACGCTTCCTACGGTTTCTAAGCTCACGATGCACCTCAATAGATGCTGTAACCATCCCAAACTCCTTCTTCAAAGATTGCTTCAATGCAATCCAACTAGTTATACCACGCTGACTACGAATGAACATTTTAGCTGCACCCTTTAGCAGCTGTTTCCCGTAAATGAACATTTGTAAATCACCCCAGTTGACGGCTGTTGCATTTGCTTCGAATTCATCGAGCCATTCTTCCATTTTAGGCTGCCCAGTACCGGTAAATGATGACAGAGATTTCTCAATATCACGCAATGTAAAAAACGGACGCCCTACCTCTACCACCCGTGACACACAACTATGACCAGATACACTATCATTGTCGGAACCATCGCCTTCGACTTCGTCTACAGTGAGGCCGAAGTGTTCACACAGTCTGTCCTGCAAAGTAGCTTTTCGCCCACTGGTTATAAGTCCTAACTCTAAGGGCCGTTTACTCAACCTCTGATTAACGCTAACCACGGTTAAAGTTCGGTTAAACATCATTATCGACTTAGGCAAACCATGTATTTAACATCTGGTCGATAATGCAGTCCATAGCTTAACCGGACCTTTGTCCTCCGGTTAGCGTTAATCAGAGGTTGAGTAAACGGCCCTAATAGTTTTTCTTTTAACTGATTAACATTTAATGAAAAAATTTCGTTTCTGTCCATGTCGCTTAAATTAATAAATATGCAGTGGTTTGAATAATATGAAATCTTATAATATTTAAAGTAGCTAATATTTTATAGAAAAAGTTTTTATAACATATACTATAAACGAACAATTCTATGCTGAATCCGAAATAACAATGTAATTCAATATTTCTTTTTTGACTTCCGTATTTTTACCTTCAAACCGAAAGAAATTAAGTGCCTATGCAGTTATATTGTTGTACAACCAAAATATGTAAATAATTGTAATCAATTTTAATCACTTCCTATTTGCTTCTTCTACTCGTACATATTTACTTTAACAAAGTTCCAATTTGAATTTTAATTAATCTGATCCAGT
Organism: Urophora cardui; assembly: GCA_960531455.1. Lineage (NCBI taxonomy): Eukaryota > Metazoa > Arthropoda > Insecta > Diptera > Tephritidae > Urophora > Urophora cardui. Next base: position 85,070,938 of record OY482673.1, read on the forward strand.
TTCTCTTTTTCTTCTTCCAGTCTTATTTACTTAAATAGTCTTCCAATTAGAATTTTCTAACTTTTCTCTCTCTTTATAGACATATTCCATTTGTCTTTTTTCCTCTTTCCGTACAAGTATTTACTTCAGTTTCCAATTAGTATTTATTTTTCTTTCAGTTATTTAAAAAAAAACCTCTCTTTATATACATAAATAGATAAAAAAAAAAAACATACCTGCGGTCATATTATATTATACATATGTATCTTAACTATTCTTTGCTCGAACTGTTTCTCATCTGCTTTGCCTTCCACCATATGCTGGTTTCACACTCAATAGCTTCCGACACTTTTCGTTTGGTTTTGCTTCGCGCTGCGCACAAAACTGCGCTGCCGCCCTTCTCGTATTTTGCTTTATGCACTCAACAGCTTTCGTTTGGTTTTCTTTCGTCTCAAATCGACTCGTTGTTATTTTGCCTTTTGCATTTCGTTGTTTGCTGCGCGCAAAACTGCGCTGATGCCCTTCTCGTATTTGCTTTATGCACTCAACAACTTTCGACACTTTTCGTTTGGTTTTTTTTTTCGTCTCAACTCGTCTCGCTCTTATTTTGTTTTTGGTTTTTGTTGTTTGATGCGCACGCAACCTCGCAACTGCGCTGCTGCCTTATCGATGTTTCTCGAAGTTTTACGGCGTTTTGAATCGACTGCACCAGCCACGCCACGAATGCAAGTACAGTCTAAGACCTGCACAAAATGCAATTTTCAAGGCCCTTACCGTGTCCGTTTCGTTCGTTGCGTCAGCCGTCTTCGTCCAGTCAGTCCGTCTTCGTCTAGTTAGTGGGGTTGCCAGATTGTGTTCCCACAGGTATGTATGTATATATTCATTGCATCTCTTGGCCTTTACTCTTTGCCTATCAGCTACATATCCGAATTTCTGGTATAAACATGCAAATGAACGCTACGAATAGCGCAGTGTTCATTTTCGCTGCCAGCGAAGCACGAAATAGGTAGCGTTAGGTTTGTGTTTTTTCGCTCGTTTAGGGCTCGGTTTGTGTTTGTGTACATGAGCACAAACGCTATCGTAGCGTGCGCGTTTAGTGTTCTTTTTGGCGTAGCGTTTGCGTAGGGTTCAGTTTATTTGCGAACTCTGCTTCTACCGGATGGTAGGGGACGGGAAGGGTGTTCTGAATCCGTAAAATTTAGGCGCCGGACGTACCTCGTTTTCGAGGATATTATGGTTAAAGTTTAGTAACTCTATATAGTACATAAATTCGATAGATTATAAAAAAACTTTTGCGCAGAACACTTTTCTACCGCCACGGTGATGTCCTTCTGCGTAGTACTATCTATGGCCCGGTCTACAGTACTCTTGCGGCCATTTCAACTCGCAAAATTGTACAAACTAGAGCTGCAAATCTATCGATGGCACTATCGATAGTATCGATAGTTTTTATTTCGTGTCACTATCGATAGTTTTTTTCCACTATCGATGGTTATCCCTATTCATTCTTGTAGTTTTGTCCCAAGAGAAGAATACTGAATGTTATGCCTATATGACACTACATTTTTTCCCTGGTTTTTTTGATTTTGAAAACCCACCGAAAGTCAAAATACAAAAACAATTCTTCTATAGGTTGAAAAGAGACAAATATTCCCTCAAAAATAATTTGATTGACATTAAACTTCAAACTAAATGAAAATAATATTTATTTCAAAAATTATTTTTTTTTGGAAATTTGATTTAAATTACTGAAATAAAAAAGTTATGAAACCCAAAGGGCAGGATAGCTTTGTATTCCGTGTTATAAAGGGAAGCCAGTACGCAATATAATTTTTCTTGCGGACTTCTTCTTTACCCTTACGGCCAAGGCAGAAGCTTACAAGAGGCAAATTTAAAATTTGTATTTCCATATATTTTTTTATTTTAAATATAATTTATTTTATGGTTGTCAAATTGGAAAAATTGTCAGAAAAAATGACCGAATGCCAAAAAACTTACCGAAATACAAGCTGGCTCGCTGGTTTTTAATCGCCTAGATGGTATTTTGTTTGGTTTTTCTTCAAATATAGCTTGCTCGCTTACACCAACGCAAAACTGTATTTGACCATCTCATTCACACAAAAAACCTGGTAGAATACCAGAAAAAAAACGTAGTGTCATATGGGCTTTAGGGAGGAGTTGGATTTCGATATCAAATTGGTCAAAAATAATACCCCAGCGGGTTAGGGGGCCTAGAATATACCCGTCGTAAGGAATGTCTGTCGTAAGAGGCGACTAAAATCCACGCTTCTAACGATATACAACTTGTAGTAATTGAACCACACCTCGCTAAATGACATCTGGTCAATGTCAAAATTTTTATTTTTTTTTTCCGATTTTTGAAAGTTTTGATTTTCAAATTAAGTTTTTTATAAAAACTGGTAAAAATCAGAAAAAAATTATTTTTTTAAAAATTAGCCCGTTTAATTGTTAACGTAATATCAAAGATATCTGATAAAAACATTATTTTTAGCGATTTCTTTCATGTGAAACAAAAAGGATATTTTATGGACTAAAAACGCGGTATAGGGCGTCGTTTTACAACTTTTTTTTTGCAAAACACTATAGACTTCTTGCGCGGCCTTAAACTTCTCATATTCAACAGTACTGCCTTTAAAATAAGAAACAATTTGCTCGCACAGCTAAATTCAATGAAGGTGCAAAACACGGTAACTCGCATGGAACATGGTGCAAGGTTTCCAATATATTAGCTGCGGAATGATTTGTATCTGACAGCAACTTTTGTGTCTACAGTACAGCTACTCGCAATTTGAAATCTTCTGATATAAAATGAAAAGCAATAGTTAAATAATTTTCATTATTCCTTTTTTTGCTTGGTTTTGCGACGGGGTAGGAATATAATGTATTGTGGAACGATTTTTTCACAAGGGATGACGAAAGATCGTTCCACAATACATAAGTATCTATATCTTTAGCTTAAGGGCCGTTTACTTAACCCCTGATTAAGCTAACCCTATGAGAGGGTGAAGTCACAAACAAATTTTATCTTTTGTCTATACACGGATGAGTCATCTAACCGAGTTTTTCGTCCATAAAATATCCTTATTGTTTCACATGAAAGAAATCGCTAAAAATAATGTTTTTATCAGATATCCTTGATATTACGTTAACAATTAAACGGGCTAATTTTTAAAAAATAAAACTTTTCTGTTTTTTATTTTTTAGAAACTAGAAAAAAACTTTTTAAGCATGGATGTAACTACAGCTGTTTCACCTTAGATCCCTCTAAGACTCATCAGGTTACTTTCGCTTCTGCCAAGACTCGGACTTGCTGATTTTTACAAGTTTTTATAAAAAACTTAATTTGAAAATCAAAACTTTTTCAAAAATCGCAAAAAATTAAAAATTTTGGCATTGACCAGATGTCATTTAGCGAGGTGTGGTTAAATTACTACAAGTTGTATATTGTTAGAAGCGTATCTCCAGCGAACATAATTTTTGAATAAAGTGATTACAAAAAACACAAAATTACAGTTATCTCAAAAATGTAACCATACAAAAAATAAAAAAAAATAAAAAAATTATTCTGTGCTCAGCAGGCCCATACTTATCCTCCCCCATAACTGAAATTCTTCGTATTTTTTTTGTTTTTTGATTTATTTAAAGCATAGTGTATTCTACATTAATGAAATGTTTAAACAGTGTGCCTTTTGATTATCGGTATTTTACATTAATGAAATGTATAAACAATGTGCCTTATGTACTAGTCAGCGCCAAATATGCTAAAAAACAAATATACTACTTTTAGTTTTATTACTATAGCGTTTTCAATTCAAATGAAACCTTTTTCAAATCAAGTGCAAATTTTAAATTGAAAAAGGTTTATTTTACCAAAAAATGCTATATATATAAGTGAAGTATTTAATTCCTATTTGTTATTCTTTTGTTAATTAATTAATGTTATGCGTTAAAAAAAAAAGACTTTGAAAAGGAAAATGTAAACAAAACCATCCCTCTTTTTAAGGTTTAATTTAACCAGAAAATGCTATATACATACACAGAGAAAAAAGTACAATGGTTTTTTCAACCAACTTCTTGGTTAATGTTTTATTGGTTGATTTATTCATGTCAAAAGGAAAAAATGTAATATGTACATTTTCATTGTACCATTAACCAATATTTTGGCAACAATCAATATCAAACGGAAAGTTGGTTTCCCCAACATGTATATTTGTTATACTAGCGAAAATATTGGTTAATTCATATCTAAAAAAAAGTAAAAATATTTACGAAGCTTTATGGCTTCGGCTCTGTTGTTACCATCGCCTTCAACACCGTTTGTGCTTGACGAAGTTGAATGGCTGGACCCGAATTGCAGAGAGCGAGAGAGTGAGTATTTGGAATTTTCTTTGTTATTCAGTTAACATATTAACACTCTCTTGTAGATCATACATAGCAGTGCTGCTACTGGCATAAAAATATAACCAACTAATTGTTTAATAGTAAGAAGAAATTGGTTGAAAATTTGAACAAACATTTTGTTATATCAACAAATATCATGGTTAATATAACCAAAAACACTGTCTAATATATCAACAATGGTAATGGTAATATTAAACAAAATTCGCATTGATTCCATTTCAAGTGTGAAATTAGTACTATTAACCAACTTTTGGTTGATTTTTCTCTCAGTATAAGTGAAGTATCTAATTCTTATTTGATCTTTTATTTAATTATTGTTTTGCGTAAAAAATTAAAGACTTTTTGGAAAGAAAACTGTAAACAAAACCATCCCTCTTTTTATTTTAGTGAAATATTCATAAAAAACTATCGATAGTATCGATAGTTGTTTTTTCTACTATCGAAACTATCGAGTGGTCCGACTATCGATGGTTTTGCAGCTCTAGTACAAACACGTACTGTTACGACAGCCTTTGCCACAAAAGGTAAAATTTGTATCTGAATGTAGGTTCGTATGAATGTGTGAAGTGGTTCGATTGAGGTTCTGTTAGTAACAGCGTGCTGTATGTTATATGTTGTGTCTAAGTTAATTCTGATCGTCAAACCTCAGATCGAACATGAAATACATGTAAATCGTAGGTGCCCACGAACATTGTGAATGGATACAAGTGAAATGACTCTGAGATGTGTTTAAAACAGGTCCCATTAAACATTGAAAAAGAAATTATCAAACGTTTGAGAAAATATTGTTTCTAAATTTGAGAATCAGCATATATGTATATAATTTGAAAATAAACATATTTTCAAGTGTTCATGAAACATTGTTTATCAGTTTTAGAATAACTTACAACACATTTGAAAAAAAAATTGTTTCGCATTTTGTACCATTTCACGAATTTCAACATGTCAAGGCTTGAAGGAACGAAGAAATTGTGTGTGTTTGCCAATTTCAGTCAGCGTTCGTTGTTTTACTCGAGCGGTCTTTTAACGGTTGAAATTATGATAGTTGAAAATGATTGTGTGTAATAATGATTCTGTATATCTTACTCTTATTTTATTTCTTTGTGGCTTTTTGTGAAGTTACACCAAATTTAATAGAAACATAGTTTGTTTCTCATATTAACATACTCATGTAACTGTACAAAAGGCACCGGAAAAATTCACCCGCACGGGTAAATGAAAAGCATCACATCAGAGTACAAATATGTAATACATATGTACATATGTACATCTATTTATTCCATTCCATTTCTGCGCTCACAACACGAACTCTCACTCTCACTATCGCTCAAATTTTCTGCACTCTAGGGTACATATATGTAATACATACAAACATCTATTGATTGCATTCCATTTCGTACCACCTTTGAAATAGGTTTGAGAAAATGAAATGAATCAAATTGAGAATCAGCCCAAAATCCCATACTAAAAATGAGCCTTTTTGTTTGAGAACGCTATCAGGGGAAATTTGAGGTGCATTTGATAACAAACGTTTGATATTTGACAATAGGGTTACTTCTCAAATGAACCTCAAATTGAAAATGAAGAAAAATTTTTATTGGGGTCAAACAGCTGTGCTCAGCTGATTTTAAGAGTTGCTTATTTGGTATCAAGGGTCCCAATTTCTGGCTGAGTTGCATTCGATAGTGTCACAAAATTTAGAATTAAATAGTATCATTAACAAAAAAAAAGTTGTATAAAAAATACCTTTTCATTGACTATTATTAAATAAAACCATATTTCTAGTAATAAGAGTTTGTTTTGTGTACAGGTTTATATTTATTTTGCGAAAATTTTGTAAACAAAATAATAGTTTTAAAAGTTTCTAAAAAGTACATCGAAATGCAACCATGTGCTAAAATATGCAACCATGCAAGCATCTTCGGGTTTTATCATTGTGAATGGATACAAGTGAAATGACTCTGAGATGTGTTTAAAACAGGTCAAACAGCTGTGCTCAGCTGATTTTAAGAGTTGCTTATTTGGTATCAAGGGTCCCAATTTCTGGCTGAGTTGCATTCGATAGTGTCACAAAATTTAGAATTAAATAGTATCATTAACAAAAAAAAAGTTGTATAAAAAATACCTTTTCATTGACTATTATTAAATAAAACCATATTTCTAGTAATAAGAGTTTGTTTTGTGTACAGGTTTATATTTATTTTGCGAAAATTTTGTAAACAAAATAATAGTTTTAAAAGTTTCTAAAAAGTACATCGAAATGCAACCATGTGCTAAAATATGCAACCATGCAAGCATCTTCGGGTTTTATTACGCAGCCATTTTTTATGATGGTCAGCAACATATTAATATTACAATTGTAATTGGGCCAATAATTTCCTTTATGTGACAGTAAAATTCATTAAAAGAGAAATTTCCTATTTGAAATTATAAGAACATCCAATTTGTTAAAAGTATATGCAATACATAAGCGTCAACACAGAAGTTGCATTGAATTACTGCGGGTATAAAAATAGTATATTAACGTATGTATGTATGTGTGTACGTGTGTAGATTGGCACTGGAATTTGCAATTCAGCTACAAGTTTTAAAATTATTATGTGGGTGAATACTGCAGCATTGGTGTCCATATCTTTGTATACAATGACCAAATCATCTATTGCCTTTTTATTGATATTTTCAATAATACTGCGTTTGGAAAAAAGGTACGTATGTACATATACACGTATTATTTAATGAATAATGTAGAAAAATTAAAAGTTCGCTTTTAAATTGCAGAGCTTATTCCTTGTTTTTATTGTGGGTCTAATTGCAATCGGTATATTGATGTTTACCTACGCATCATCACAGTTTAATGCACTCGGTTTCATATTTGTCCTACTGGCATCGCTCAAACATATTATATTGTGGCAAACAATAATAAACAACCGAAAAGGTTTCGACGCACTCGATTATCAAGAACATGCCGATTATACAATAATACGTTCCACCAATCCCGACTACAAAAAGGCTATAATTCGCATAAACATAACACGTTCCAATCGCCAAACTATTCAATACATAGCACACTCCGATACACATTTACTAAATGCGGCCGATTTGTTGGTGATAGACGAAGCGGCTGCTATACCATTACCTTTGGTAAAGAAAATGATGGGTCCGTATTTAATATTTATGGCTTCGACAATAAATGGTTACGAGGGTACGGGACGATCGCTGTTTGAAATTGATGTCGCAGCTGCAGAAAGACAATAATGCTCCACCGCCGGTGTGTACTTTTTTATTTTGTTAAAAAAAACAATTGTTTTTAAATAGTTTCTGATCTATTTGTTATTTTCTTTTAGATAAAACTAGAGGAATCCATACGTTATAGTGAAGGTGATGACATCGAATCTTGGTTAATCAATTTGCTTTGTTTGGATGCCACTACAGTGCCGCATATTAGTTCGGGGTGTCCAACGCCAGATGTTTGCGAACTCTATTATATCGATCGTGATGCTTTATTTTCATACAACAAAGCAGCCGAATCATTTCTGCATCGTTTAGTTTCGATTTACGTCGCCTCACATTACAAAAACAGTCCAAATGATTTGCAAATGATGAGTGATGCGCCGGCACATCATCTCTTCTGTTTGCTGGGACCCATACAACGCAAAGATCAACTACCGGAAATACTTGTCGTTCTACAGGTGGCACTTGAAGGTGAAATTTTTTCAAAAACTATAAGCGAATCACTGGGTCGTGGTAAGAAGGCAAGTGGTGATCTGATACCAAGGAATGTTGCCGAACAATTTGGCGATAAGGAGTTTCCTAAGTTGGCCGGTGTACGAGTGGTTAGAATAGCGACACATCCCAATTATCAAAGGGTAAACTATCAATTTTCGTTATCATTTTTGCCTTTGTTTGTAGCAAATCCTAAGTTTCCCAATCTCCTTTACAGATGGGCTATGGTAAACGTGCTATTAAGCTTCTGCGTGATTATTATCAAGGCAAATTTACAGATCTTAGCGAAAATACTCCAATTGAGGATTGAGATTAAAATAAGCGGATTTTATCGCAGTGATCTGCTCGTATAGCGTATTCATGCGATGTTGATGAAGCCGTTGAACAAAATCCACATCATAGATGTTCCCTTGAATCATATTCGTCTTGCAAAAGAATCCAAATGCTAGCAGGAATGATTCAATATTTTTATAACAGTGTTATTGTACTAATTTAATATTAAATGCAATTACATATATGAAACTGCGCCTACATTGTTAATTGAAGCAGTGGCAATAAAAAACGTTATTGTACCTTAGTTGTAAGATTTTATATATAAATATAAATAAATAAATATAAATTGTTACTTTCTAATTAAATATTGGTATGAAATTAAAGGTAAACATGCTGCCATGGAAAGTTGTTGATAACTCGCCCAAAAAATTTAATATTTTGATGAAATTTGGAATGCAAGTTGGTATACAGACTGAGACGGTTGGTATCGCTAATTGGGACCATGACCATGTCCACTTTTCCTATATAGTCATAACTCAGAAGTCGCAGCAGGTATCGCACGTTTGGTGGTTATGAAAGCCTCACCTAGGCGATTATAAAGTTTAAACCGATAAGCAAAAATATAATTTTAACTTCACTTTTAATTATTGTTTTGAATGTACATACATACATATGTATATGAAATAATTCTTACCTGGAATCTATCACTGGAGGAAATGGATAGAAAGGTGCTCCCATATCACAGCCACAGATGCATCGCCTCATTATCTGAAAATAAAGATAAAATATTATTTAATAATGTAATTAATAATATATTTATTGGAACAATACTTATCTTTCAAAAATTTTTCACGAACATTTCACGAAGATCTTCACTGAAAAAAAATGCACTCAGGGTTGCATAAAATAGGTTTTTCACACAAAATAATTTAAAGTTGTCCATTTTGCAATCATCAATATAACGGGTTGTAATTATAATGAAATTTATGTCGGTTCGATTGTTATTATTATTAGAAGCACCCTTTTGACACAACTTTAAAAATTTTATACTGATAAATGAGTCGATTGTCAAAACATATTAAAATCACCTAAGTCTACGAGCCGAAATTTTTCAGATTTTTCATATAATAAATTAAACAAGTCAGTGGGCCTAAAGAACATCAATTACGATGTATTGTGGAACGATTTTCCGTCATCCCTTGTCAAAACTAAAAGTTACTAGTCTCAAGCAACGAGGTTTGTGAGAGTAAAGTGATATTTGCTCTCAATGAGAAATGTTAGCAAAAAAGTAAGGACACACGAAGTAATCAAAATTTGCTAGTTTTACATGTTTTGTAATAAACGAGGTTTGTGAGAGTAAAGTGATATTTGCTCTCAATGAGAAATGTTAGCAAAAAAGTAAGGATACACGAAGTTATCAAAATTTGCCAGTTTTCCATGGTTTGTGATAAATTGACTTACTGCTTCCATTTTCACCTTTTTTTTAAATATAAGCATATTGTTAATTTGATTTGATTTGCGTCAAGGCAAATTCATTATGGTAATGGCAGGGCGAATTCGGCAATATTTTGTTTTTCTTTTTTACTTATGTATGTATGTCAAACCCTTTGTTGGACTTCAAAAATTTTCAGTTACTTGTCAAATTTTTTACTAGCCCTGCCGGGTTGTTAAATTTTATTCACCTCACATCTGTCAAAAATTTCCATTCCAAGGAACTTTGCTACCGATTTACACAGGCCCATAATGTGGAAGCAAACGTATCATATTAATTTTTTATAACTAAAATTTTTATTAAATACAATTAAATCTAATTATATATGTGCAAAAAATTTACTTTTATCAATCGAACTTACAGCTATTGTTTACAAAATAAAATATATTACATAAAATTCATTAGAAAAATAATTTGGTAATAAAAACAGTTTGTATTCAAGCAAAGCTTGAGAAATAAATACTTAGCATGAACAAACTCACTCAAAAATTTTGTTCGATGTTCGAAAGTTCGAATTACTATAAACTAAAATAAAGCTTAAAGAGTTGTGGCGTTTTGATATTAAAAGCAACTTTATTTATTTCAATATTTGTTCATATTGTAATACAATAATATGGAAAAAAAATTTGCGAAAGTTTTGAAACACGGTAACACTTCCTCAGATTTCATCAGGGTTTATGAGGTGCAGAATCTCCACGAAACCCTGAATTAGACAAAAACGAGAGCAGCAACCCTAAATTTTTGAGAAATATATATGTATTTTTACAACAACCACCTCCGGCCGCCATGCTGAACTGCCCTTCAAAAATTGACGCCATGCTGGTCTGCCCTTCAATTGCGATGGCAGATCGACCATATATCGACTTTTTTAATCGATTTTCGATGAGCTAAGTCACTGTACGTTTTACACTATGCCCACGAAGCTGCTCGCGAGCACAGCGCTGTCGCAGAGCCATATATGAATACTGACGTGACGTAGCAAAGCACTGCTTCAGTCGACTTTGCCGTTGGTTGTTTTTCTTCTGAATTTTAGCTCGTGGTTGCCAGCTGCGTAACCGTTATGCGCAATTATGAAAGCAAGTAAATAATTTGTGATGACGAATTAGAGTTCTTTATTGTCAAAAACTCTAATTCCAAATACAATTGTAGCATAATGTTGAGGTATGCTGCCTACGGACCAAGGAGCGTAGGTTCGAGTCCCGAGTAGGGGTTTTTTTTTGTTTGGGAGAAATTTTTCACCTCACGTTTACAAAACATTGTATAAAAATGTTTATTAAGAATTTCTTTCCAAACGTGAAAAGCAATTATAGAATTAGGGTTTACATCATAGATGCCCACACAAATACAGTCTCATTTTGTCGTAGTGTTGATGCATGGCGTTTGGTCCAGTGGTGCCAGATTGAGGGAAATTTCCCTTTTTGAGGGATATTTCACTGCAAAATTTTTAAAGAGGGAAAAAAAGGGACATTTTGTTGTCGTCCATATAAAAAAAGGGATTTTTTGGTTGCAGAACTGTTACATACCTACATATGTATAATTTATAGTATGTATTACTTAAAATAGATTTTTGAAGTATGTTCTTAACTTTTTCAACGAATTTGGCGTATTGTTCCTAAGCCGAAATGTACTTATACTTGTGTTGAAAATTGCAAGAAATTTCTTAAAACCCCGCCCAACTCCATATTTACTTGACGTGCATAACGTTTACGTTGGTTATGAATGCGAAGATATTTTGTCAAATTTAAATTTGGAGGAAAAGATTGTATTCAAAAAAAAAGTGTTTGCGCTTTTACGAAGCTTCTACTTTTCAGATAATATCACATTTTCCTAGATCCCGATATTGTTTTTGATTTCTCTAAAAACAATCGTGTACGAGTATGACTTCTTGCTCTAACTAAAAAATTAAATCTTAATCCTGATCTCACAGAATCGGAATACAAAAGTATTTGTATAGTTTTAACAGAAACACAAAAAGGCGATTTAAGAAAATTACCTGTTGATGTATTGTGGAGTAAAATAATAAACTTTAAAAACTATAATGACAACCTTTTGTTTCATAATTTTAAGCAATTGGTTGAAATTGTAATCACGTTACCCCATTCAAACGCTAAATCAGAAAGAATAATTTTAATTGTAATGGATGTTAAATGTAAAAAGCGAAACAAACTATCTAGTGATATGTTAAATAGTGTATGTAAAGTAAGAGTTGCCTTTCAATCCAAAAATATCAATTGCTTCAACTTTAAAATCAACTAAAATCATATCCACTTGCACAATGCAAATAATTTGTACAACTGATACTTTTAGCTATTAAAAAACTGTATTTGCCTGTTATATATTCTTATATTAATGATACAAAAGCTTTAAATTCGGTGGGAATTTTGTGGGATTTTTATATTAAAAATGTGGGAAATTAGGGATTTTTTTCCAATTTCTGTGGGAATTTCAGCGGAGATTATCTGGCATCACTGGTTTGGTCGCTAGAAACGTGAGTCGCCACTTCCCTGTAATGGCACCGAACTGAGGTGTTTTTTGTTATTTAAAATACTTGTACATAAATACATCTCACACTCAAATGATAAATATAAATATACAGCCTTGCCCAAAAGTATTAGACACCAATGTTTCTGTAAAAATCATATTCATACTTATGTATATGAAAATATAATAATTATCCCAATATGCAAAATACATTTGTTATAAGTTTACAATAAACTTACTTCAGTAAGCAAAACGTTTCGAAAATCTTTAATATAAAACTTGTAATTCATTTAATAGTAATTGCTGAATCAACGAAAAGGAACCCTAATTCTATAATTGCATTTCACGTTTGGAAAGAAATTCTTAATAAACATTTTTATACAATGTTTTGTAAACGTGAGGTGAAAAATTTCTCCCAAACAAAAAAAAAAACCCCTACTCGGGACTCGAACCTACGCTCCTTGGTCCGTAGGCAGCATACCTCACCATTATGCTACAATCGTATTCGGAATTAGAGTTTTTGACAATAAAGAACTCTAATTCGTCATCACAAATTATTTACTTGCATTCATAATTGCGTATAACGGTTACGCAGCTGGCAACCACGAGCTAAAATTCAGAAGAAAACAACCAACGGCAAAGTCGACTGAAGCAGTGCTTTGCTACGTCACGTCAGTATTCATATGGCTCTGCGACAGCGCTGTGCTCGCGAGCAGCTTCGTGGGCACCTACGATGTAAATGTATCTGTGCCTATGTGGTAACCCACCAAAAAACTCGATGACCGTGGAATTAAGAGGGTAATCCAGAAAAACCCTGGCAATCGCTTCCACATTCGTTGACATAATGCCTGACATTAGCATGTGGTTGTCATTGGAGGGAAGGATTTGCCCACTGCATTACCGCCGAACGAATAAATCATGCAATACCGCAAGGATTCTTGTGAATCAAATAAAGAATGCCTTACAGGGAAGCAGAGAAAGAAGGCGAAAAATGTAAGGCATGATGGAAATTTCCACTGGTATTTATTTCAGTTCCTTTTTCGCGCTCCATTCTACTTTGCATTACGTGGAATGGGTAATGGAAGCTCATTCCACTCTGCATTACTGGCAATGCGTGAAAGAAGTGAAGAACTCGCCAGATGTTCCATGGCAAATCCTTCTATCATGCCTGACAGGTAATAGCGATGACCAGATTTTTGCTGGGAACTTTCATCGGCAGAAAATAGCGTTTTGTAAGTATATAAGGCCGTTAATCCTTTTTATCGTTCGGAGGATATAAAAGGAAGCCAAATATGAAAAACGGGACAGATTTGCAAAGTTGCGGTCCGTGCGCGGTGTTAAGTGATTTTAATTATATATAAAGTAAAGTAGTGTGTTGTGAAAAAAAAAGTTATGCATTTTTTTAAATGATCTTAAATAATAAATTAAATAAAAGTTAGAAAAAAAAATCGGTTAAGAAAAACTGTAAGTGTGTGGAGTGTGATAATCCGGCGGCAGTGTGTTGGACACAGTGACCAAATACTCGGAGGCAGGAGTGACCCACTGGCGGAGCAGGAGGAGATTGGAGGTAAGTTAAAGAGAAAAGACACCCTTAAATTTTAGTAGGATACATGCGTATGGATGTATGCATATGCATATGTACATTTGTGTGTTTGTGGGTACATCGATACTTGCATACATGCAGATGTGGATATGTATGTTCTTACAGGCATATGTAGGTCGACATAATAGTCCCGACACAACCCTTTTCGTCCTTGCAGGTCGCCGCGAAGGACCTCTCCCAAGTTTGAGCTGGAAAAACAATAAAAATTTCCGACGCACATCCACCAATGATAGTTGTGACAACTAACACGTACATTAGATAGGGTTGGTCCCCATACGAAAAAAAAAGTTGTAAAAGTCCGCCCCTAAATTTGAAGCTTATGTTGAGAGGGTTAAGGCACACAAAAAAAATTTTTTTTGATCCCGCGAAATACCGCCGAAATCGTTTTTTATACTCAGCTGTACTAGTACACAGAGTATTATAGTTTTAATCACATAACGGTGGATTGTAACATAATGAAATAATCGAGATAGATATAGACTTATATATATCAAAATGATCAGGGTGAAAAGAAAAATCGACTGAGCCATGTCCGTCCGTCCATCCGTCCGTCTGTCCGTCCGCCTGTAAACACTCTAACTCGCGCAAAAATTGAGATATTTTGATGAAATTTGAAATGCACGTTGGTATCGACACTGGGACGGTTGGTATTGAAAATGGGCGAAATCGGACCATGACCACGCCCACTTTTCCTATATAGAAAAAATCGGAAATTTGGTATCTCAGCCACTAATATAGCTAGAGCGATGAAATTTTACCCACGTGTTGAGCTCAGGCCCCTAAAAATAAATTTGATGGAATTTTGGAAAATGGGCGGTGCCACGCCCACTTATTAAGGAGCAAACATTGAAAGCTTTATGAGTCATAACTCAGAAACTGTTGAAGATATATCGATGAAATTTGGTACGCGTGATATACTTACTTAGGCAAATGTTTGGACGAAAAATTGTCAAAATCGGTTGACGGCAACGCCCACTTTTATATATGGGTATTATAAAGTGACCTAATAAAAACATTTTAAGCGATATCTCCGTCAAATATAAAGATATATCATTGAAATTTTATGCCAGGAGTCCACCTGCGGACATACAACGAAAAACACAAAAATTTTGGAAAATGGGCGTGGCACCGCCTCTTTTTATAAGCTGGAATATACGAGATTTCTGAGCCCATAACTCGACAAATAATTGATATATAATGACGAAACTTGGTGTGTACACTTTTATTACTTGTGGTAATACATGTTGAAAATTTTAGCGAAAGCGGTTGACGACCACGCCCACTTTTATATATGGGTATTATAAAGTGACCTAATAACATTTTAAGCGATATCTTTGTCAAATATAAAGATAATTCATTGAAATTTTGTGGCAAGAGTTCCACAATAGACCGGAAACAAAAAATAGACAAATTTTGGAAAATGGGCGTGGCACCGCCTCTTTTTAGACAAAGGAATATACGAGATTTCTTAGCCTATAACTCGACAAATAATTGAGATATTATGACGAAACTTGGTTTATACACTTTTATAACTTGTGTTAATAGACGCGCAAAAATTTATTGAAATCGGTTTATGACCACGCCTACTTTTTAACAAAGATATTTCTGGAACACCCTTTAGGAATTTGTAATGTGACATCTTTGTAAGTAGAAGTCATAAAGGAATGAAATGTTGCACAAAGAATAATATTCATATGCTTAGTTGGATGACTGATAAAAATTTTGAAAATGGGCGTGGCTACGCCCACTTTATGCAGCACTTGCTTTATATAAAGTACCTACACCGTGTTTCCATCAAACGCAAACAAACAATGAAAGCATACAGCTGAGTATCTAATTTTCGATTCCATTCGAACTTAGGCTTCCTTACTTGTTTAATGTAACTTTGTTATTTTTCATCCGATTTTTAAAATTGATACGTCATTATTTTCGTATTTTGCAGCTCTACACTTCCTTCTAAAGCTCTTTCGAGCTCTAAAGTCGTTTTCACATAGTTGGGTCAGCTAACTTATTTGTATGTTCACGAATTATCCTCTTTGTTTTGCCAAATGAAAGTGCTTCAAAATTCATGACAATGTTGCCTTTAAAGGGTTTTACTAAATTAATAAACAAAGAAGTTACGTCACTACGAATATTTAACGTAGCTATTATTTAATTTATTTTTTTAAGCAATTCAATATATGTAAAGTTGTAAAAGTCCGATCCTAAATTTGAAGCTTATTTTTAGAGGATTAAGGGACAAAAAAAAATTTTTTCTGATCCCGCGAAATTCCGCCGAAATGATTTTTTTCTTGTAACTTTGTTATTTAACATCCGATTTTTAAAATTGATACGTCATTATTTTCGTATTTCGAAGCTCTACATTTCCTTCTAATGTCCTTTTGAGCTCTGAAGTCAAATAACAAAGTTACAATAAAAAAAACTATTTCGGCGGTATTTCGCGGGATCAGAAAAAAAAAAAAATTTTTTTTCTTTAATCCTCTCAATATAAGCTTCAAATTTAGGGTCGGACTTTTACAACTTTACATATACTGAATTGCTTAAAAAAATTAGTTAAATAATATCTACGTTAAGTAACTTCTTTGTGACGTAACTTCTTTGCTTATTAATTTAGTAAAACCGTTTCAAGGGAACATTGTCATGAATTTTGAAGCACTTTCATTTGGCAATACAAAGATGATAATTCATGGACATACAAATAAGTTAGCTGACCCAACTATGTGAAAACAACTTCAAAGCTCAAAAGGACATTAGGAGGAAGTGTAGAGCTTCAAAATACGAAACTAATGACGTATCAATTTTAAAAATCGGATGATAAATAACAAAGTTACAAGAAAAAAAACAATTTCGGCGGTATTTCGCGGGGTCAAAAAAAAATTTTTTTTTTGTCCCTTAACCCTCTCAACATAAGCTTCAAATTTAGGGGCGGACTTTTACAACATTTTTTTTCGACCCTATCTAACGTACATCACACATATAAACTTACTGGTTGCAGGACTAAAACCCGTGAAGTGGATCAATCGCAAATTAATAATAATATAATAATAATAATAAACTGGCGCTATTATAACTCTGACGAGTTTAATGACCGAGCTTCTCTCCCAATTCAAGAAGTGCTCCTCAGTGGCGTAGCTAGAGAATTTTTCGGGGGGGGGGGGGAGGTCACAGCCAATGTAAAAAATTTACCAAAATTAAAATTATCAAAAAAAAACTACAATTTTTTTTTTTACAAATGATAAAAATCGCTAGCTTAGAATGCAAATTGTGTAAGTCCTTTTTTAAAACTATGTAGGAGAGACAAAAAACAAAAAAGAAAAAAAAATTCGAAATGAAAAAAAATTTCTGTTCATATAAATATTTTGAACTTACACAATTTTTTTCGCTTTTTGGACTTACACAATTTGCGTATCACTGAATAACAACGAGTAGAAATATGACAAGTATCTCAGACTTGTTTAGCGCGGTGCGTATTTGATTTTTCTAGCGTTCTACATAAAAATACACTTTTTCATAAAAGTGGACTTACACAGTTTGCACTCTAAGCTAGCGAAATGTAATTTTTTCAGACTATAATTTAACATTTTAGTACACAAATATCGCTTATAATACATATATCAAACTCTTAAGGCCCTTGGCCACTTACAATCTGGAATGTTAAGAAGTGTATACATATGTGTGAGTGTCGGGTGATTGACGCAAATATCTAAAAGATTTGATTCTCATCAACGCGAGCCCGAACAAGAACGTGTAGCACGACGACTGCCGATTGCACTAACACACACAAAAAAACTCACACATACACACTGCTTGACATGCCAGATTGTCAGTTGCCAAGGGCCTTTAACTATACTTCAAAAGTAAGTCTCATATTCTCTTCTGGAAATCTACGCGCATAGGTAGATTTTCAAGTTTTATGCGCCCAAAATTGAATTTTGTAAAATTGTTACAATTACAGAAAAAACATACCCACATATTGGAAATAGAATGGGGAACAATAATTCATCGCTTTTTTCCCGACCCCATACTCTGCACTTGCCCCAGATGGTCGTAACTTAGCATATCTGAAGTTAATTTTTTTGTTTTTTTTCTTACATATTTTTAAGTGGTAGTTGCAACTTGAATATTTATTATTTAAAGCATTTCATTTAAGTAACCGTGATGAATCCTAAAGGTTCAAGTAATTATTAACACTTTTCAATAATATCCTTGGTTTCCAATAATTCTAAGTTTATAGTTTTAAGCTTTTAAAGTTGGGATATTTAAAGAAAAATTATCACTCTTTTTCATGTTAAAAATTGGTTTTGTTATGTTGCTCTGTCAGACTCAGTCAAATTAACCCTCGGACATGATATCTAGTACAATTAGTAGTTAGCCGACAAAAAATTACGTCGCACAAAGCCGCACTTCACTACTAGATACAGGGTTTTTCATATGTACCTACAATAATTTTCTTTTTGTGCTTTATATTTAATTTTAATGTTTATATTTCTAACGCATATCTTTGTTAATGTAGGTGATGCTCAAAAGTAACCCAGATTATTGTTAACTTTTTAGGCAGTATTTTTAGTATTTCCAATTTTTCAAAGTTAAGGAAGTACTTATCATAAAAAGGGGCTAAGAATTATAAAGCTACATTTTTTAGAAGATTTTTGAGTATGCAATTTTGCAGCTCATTCAATTGTAATATAATAATATGCAACATTCAACTTTTTGAAAAATTTCATTGGCTTTTCGGAAATTTTAATTGGAACGGTCTCACGTACATATAACGCAAACACCCTACAGAAAAAAATTACTAAAATCGACGGAAATTTTTACAGCATTGAGAATAGCACTTTTTACGCTAAAATTGGTTGGCTACATAACAGTACACTTAGAAATCTCCTCAAAATCTTCTATAAATTCTGGCCGCGCTTTGAAATTTTTAATCCACTTTTAGAAATTTCTACGATTTTTCGGATTTTTCCATAAGCTTAGAAATCCTGCTTAAGGCGATTTTTATTGAAAAATTTTTTACATTTTTAAACGAAAATAAGAGAGTCAAATTTTCGACAGAACTGTTTGAAATAAATTTAAAAACTCTGGCGTATCATTTTTTTTTTTTGAGTCACTGTATATATTTTTCAATAAAATCGACTTTTAACTGGAGCCCTAGATACACGGGTATCGAGCAATTCGATCTGATCGTTTTTGTTTGAAGCCCGTTTGTTGTTCAAATGCCCGTACAAACATTCGAGCAAACATTCGAACATTTACCTGCAAAGTTCAAAGGTCGATTATAAACAAATTCGAACTAACCTAAGCAAACGCCGCGATACGGGTCTTCTAATTTAGCCTCTATTTTCACCCCTAACTTTCAGAACCGATTTAACTTTTGTTGACCTGAATTTGTTCCACAGTGTTATTTGATTAAGATGATAAGTAATTGAAAGAAAGCTTGAAATTTAAATAATTGGCGTTACTTTTCTGTTATTAGCATGTTAATAACAGCAATACCGTATAATAATTGTAGCGTTTGTTGAGCCGTAGGGAAGTGCAGGAACCGTAGGAATTTTACCACAAAAGAGCGAATATAAGTACAAAGAATGTAAATTGTGCTTTGTCCCCAAAACCCGCCCCCCCTGTTACTACGCCACTGGTGCTCCTTTTGTTTTATGCCGGCTGCAAACGGTGAATGCATTTTTTGTGAGAAGCTTTTTCATAGCAGAAATACACTCGGAGGGTATGCCGCCCACTGCCGAAAGGTGACCACTATTTCTAAAAACCCAATAATTGGGTTTTAATTAATTAGAAAAAATTTTTTTTTATAGTTTGTCTGGACTAGGGTTAGAACCCGAGAACTCTAGTATAGCAGACGAGCACTCTACCCGTTGCACCACAGCGGCCATATTGCCAAATTGCTATCCGTTGATTTTTATGTGTTGTAAGAATTACAGTTTCTTTGCCTTAAAATATAAGACTGAAAATTTTGGTTAATACAAATATGTATATGCACAACCTCAGAAATCTGGTGTTCTGTTATACCAAGGCGAAAACTCCCTATTCAAAAGAGTGCTCACTTCACTTAATTATTTTTTTGTTTTAAACTTATTTAAGTTTCAATTATGTATTTACACACGGGTAACTACATATGTATATGTAATTTAAATTCATGTACTATGTACATGGGTATGTAGATAGTAATTAACATATAATTAATATTAACCATCTCTAAATATATTTAAAACCCCTTTTAATTAACATTTCTGCTGGCAAACACATTTTCACTACTTCACTTTAAATCAATTTAACGAAGTTTTTACCAAAAAATATGTATACCGATGTAGCAACCAACCTAATATTGGCTGCGACACGCATAGAAAACGCATAGAAGTAGAAAATTTTCAACTTAGCTGCGTTCGAATGCGTGTTCGAAATCATCTTCGAATTTTCTATGCGTGTGGTGCATTTACATCCGTGCCACTGGAGTTTGCCTCATTTAAACACAGGTATGCAACACGGCTGTCAGTGACACGCACACGCATACGCATCTGCATACGGTTCATTAGAGTTGCACTATTAGCCACTTTGGGCATTCTAGTGATGCTAAATTCTGGCGGGATCGGAAAAATATACATACCGACACACACATATACAAATACTTACCAACACGAAAAATAACTTTGGAAAAATTCTGGGTTTGTGGCCTAAATCCCAACCGGGATCAACATATCTACATCAGTGTTTGATTTCCCTATGCACGCGTGCGGGAGCTTTTTATAGCTTTCACACCGACAGCCTCACACCGACGAGTCAAAGCACTTCGTTCACGCACAGAAATTTTGCAAATTTCTATTCAGTCAGCATTGAGCTGTTGAGCTAGCAGGTTGTGTTGCCCGTGCAGCCTCTGAATTAGACATATACGCCGACAGTGATTCCGGCGGCGGCGGCGCTATTCCAAATAAATTTCGGCGGCGGCGGCGACGCCGGCGTGCTTTTTCGCGCCGGCGCGTTTGCCCCAAATCTACAAATCACAATCCTTATTCAAATATTAATTTTATTTAGTTACCTTAATAGCGCTGGTTGAATGGAATAAATAAACTATTTTCCACCTTAAATTGTTGAAACTTTTTTATTAACAGCAAAAAACAATTGTTACATAAACTAAAAGATAAAATAAAGAAAATAAATATTAAAGAATATACACAAATCCATATGTAAGGGTAAATTTAAATTCATTTGCTTATTTTGTATGATAATAAACATGCATACATATATTTACATATGTACATATTTTAATATATATAAGGCACCTTAAAATAAATATATGTATATACAGTGTTGGAAAAAATAATAGGGACAAAATTTGCAATTCTCCATTTATTTCAATTTAAGACCAAATAATAATTGCCATATATTGATGCTTACACGGAGAGGACATGCTTCAATGACTCTGGGGTGGTTTTTGTATAATAATTTAATTTTTATGAATAAAAATAATGAAATGTATAATTTAAGTTGGAAATAATAATAGGGACAAACTTTAAATTCGATTGTTTTTTTCAAATAAACTACAATATTACTGCTGCAGCTAGATTTAAACTAATGTTTAGTTGAAGCTCTTTAATTTTTTATAACTTCCTTACTTCTTCGTGGCATAGGGTTGACCAAATCAGCGCAATTTGCAACTGGTATTAAGTACCAAGTTTCTTTAATTTTTTTTCCATAACTCTTGCTTATTTTTCCATTTTTGATCCCCCATCGTCTTCTTTAATATTCCCTATAGGGCTGAGGTTCGACAACTGTGAGGGCTACTCAAAAACAGCAACCTTCTTACGTTCAAACTATGAGTTTTCGATTCTGGAGGCATGTTTGGGATCATTTTCGGCATCTACTGATATCAAGGAGGGTTGAAATGGTGCAGTTTTGACTAGAACAATTAGCAACAGACCTCGAGAAGTAGGACTAAATGGAAGAGATCCCAGAAAAGTTCAGTATCTAAAAAAAATTATGTAAGCCAATTAACTGAAATTTTCCAGTAGCTTAAATTCTTTAGGACTGAGGCTAGTAAAGTAGGGAACAGCCAAAGTTTTTGTTGATAACTTTTAACCGGCAAAAAACAAAACATTTCCACATTCTGCTTTGTGTTCCTGAGGTCAAAACACGTCGATTGGTTGCTTTTTTTTAATTTTGAAGAACTTTAGCAGTTAGCAAAACTAGGAAAATATGTATACCACTCGCTCCATACGGGTATGGCGCGCCAGCGCACGCCGCCGCGCCGATACGCCGATTTCACGGATTATGGCAGCGGCGGACGATTATGAAGGTAATCGGCGCGGCGGCGACGGCGTCAATCGGCGGCGTATATGTCTACTCTGAATGCTTGTAAATGATTGTGTGTGGGGGTGGTTTTTTTATTTGGATTTTTTACGTAATATTTTTATTGGGAATCATGATTTTGCATTTCGTCTCATATTCTTTTATTTTATTTTTGTTTGTTTGTGGTTTTTGTGAAGTTAATAATAAAAATACTATCCATTTGTAATTTAAAAATTTTAGTTTTCGACAATGATTGAGTTTCTTTTGGATGTAGCCAAGAGCTTTTGTGCTTTTAACACATGCACAATATTTGAAAGTATTAGTGTGATAATCCCTGATCTACATTTAGGCATCGAATCCCGAAGCTTTTTGGCAAGCCCGGGATTTGAAAATGACAATCCCGGTATATTTCGGGATTACCTAAGGGACTGTTACCTTTGAAATTTTGTAAAAAAAACATACACATATGAGTACTATAAAACATACCATTTATTTCATTTCAATGTTTTGTAGAAAAAATAATAGCTTAAAAAACTAAAAAACACGCTTTAATCTTAAAAATCGTACTAAAAATTGAGAAATAATTTACATAATTAGAAACAAAATGATGAACGAAAATATAAGTATTTAAGGAAAAGCGTGGGGTGCTCAGTATGTCAAAAAATATTTAAAATCGGTGTTTTTTTTACTAATAATTTTATTTTGACTTTTTTGAGATTTCATATATCGTCGTCTTTAATTTCGCAACTAGGTATATTTTTGTACTAGTTGTACGAATCGAATATTTTCATGTTCAAATATTATTGAGCAGCCCCACGCTTTTCCTTAAATACTTATATTTTCGTTCATCATTTTGTTTCTAATTAAATTATTTCTCAATTTTTAGTACGATTTTTAAGATTAAAGCGTGTTTTTTAGTTTTTTAAGCTATTATTTATTTTTGACTTTTTAGTGAAATTTTTCATTAAAGGATGTTTTATGCGGACGAAAGAATATAAGTAAAAAGAAGTCTGATGGGATGTGGTGTTCTCCGAAATAGATCTACATACATATGTATGTATTTATAACTTGTCACCTACCCGCTTATACAAACAACAACACAGCCACGGCTTAATACAAAAAAGGGTAAAACAACAACACTAGGTGACAATAATGAAAATAAGTTGCCGACTCACTCAGTGGAGACGGGGTGGGTTCATACAATAACTCAAACACATAAACTAAAATCAACCAAAAATAAATACCAACAATTTTTTCCAAAATACCCAAAGCTAAGACAAACGAATGTTTTATGGGTGCACCCGAGGTGAGGTCCAACCGGAAGGTTACGAACCCACTCGCACAGTTCCTGAGCTGCCAGGAACAACTTTAACCCGCCGCCAAATGACTGGGCTCTGGGTGCGGGATGCTAAAAGGATGGGTTAAGGAAATCGGGGAACGAAACAAAGAGGCGACAAATTCTACAACAACAACAACACAGAGTATACTTATCAGAGCCGGAGTGTGTTCCGGCTTAAAGGTCTCCGCAGTATCCACCACCAACTCGCCACGATCCAACTTGACCCTTTAAATTTCCCTTCCCTTTTTATCTTGACACACCCTAACCCACACTATTTTCCTTCCGCACTTGGATTTTCCTTTTTCTTTTTTTCTTTTCTTTTAAATTCAACTTCGCCTCAAAACTTTTCCTTAACTCTTTGTTTTTTCAAAACCTTTCCACTTTTCCACCACTCTATTCTATTAAAATTAAATTTTCTTCTTTTTTTTTTCTAACACCAAAAACACCGCTTTTACAATTATTTTAAATTCGCCCGCACAGAAAAGGATCCTCTCGCAATCGCATACAAGAGTATTCTGACGTGCACCCGCGAGCCAGGCCGAAGGCTGCGCGCCAGCATATAATTTTTTGTATATACCATCAGGCTGTATGTGTGGGCAACCACCCGGTCGCACCGAACCGCTAACCTGTGCGGTCATCACCGGTGCCCCGACCAATGATATACAACCACACACACATAAACTGCCTTCATCTAGCGGATGCCTTAATGCACCGCAAAAGGGACGAAAGCGATGACACCGCTTTCTGCGCCTTCCGCGCTCATTGCTTTTCCTTATTTACATCCTACATATTTACATATATGTATAACAATTTGGTGGGGAACTCCGCTAAAAGGCAAAAGCTCGCAACACACTCCGCCAGTACTGCCCATCATGGCAATATCAATTAACTTCATTTGTCGCCGCTAGGGTGCGCTCCCCGTTGGGAACAAAGGATAAAAGGTAAAAAGGTAAATAAAAAAAACAAATGAAAATTTGCTCCGCCAGTGCATACATACATAGTGGGAATAGCAAAAGGAAAAAAATATTTTGTTGCGATCAGACCGCGACAACTCCACCCTTTCCCCGTGAAAGAAGGAAACTTCCTTCTTTGGCCCTAATGCTACCTATCCCGATACGGCCTTAAATCCCTCACATTCCAGGTTCCTTTCTCCCTATCATTCTCATATACTAAAACATATGTCCAAGGAGATACCCTCTTCCTAATCACAAAAGGACCTACATACTTCGGCGCTAACTTCGCTGCAAAATAATTAGCCGCATCGGACAACGCAAAATTTTTCCTCCACACTAACTCTCCTGGCATATATTGTACATCTCTTCTCCTGAGGTTATACTGCTTAGCTAACTTAGCTCCCGCCTGCTCCAACTTCAATCTTATGTCTGCTCTAATCTCCACTAACTTCCTAGCTCTCTCCTCGCAATTCAATTGTTCCTGCTCTCCTAAGGACCTTATATAACCCTGACTACCTTCAAGCACCATGTCCCGGCCAAAGTTAACAAAGTATGGTGTAACTCCTAACACCTCATGCTGTGATGACTTAATGCAACACGCTACTTTCGCTAACTGTTGATCCCATGACCTCTGGTTCTCTGAAATATAAGCCCTAAGCGTAGTCTTAATAATTTGATTAATCCGTTCCGCAGGATTAGCCTGCGGGTGATAGTGCGCAGTGTATCGCAACTGAACGCCGTAGACACCGCATAGACCCTGAAGCTCACGACTCTTGAACTGGGGTCCATTATCGCACACAACGGAACTCGGAACGCCAAACAACAGAAAAACATCATTTTCAAGAAATTTACAGACACTCTTCGCAGTCGCTGTGCGCAAAGGAAACAACAATGGAAACTTCGAAAAATAATCCACAACCGTAAGAATATATTGGTAACCTTGAGTCGACTTTACCAAAGGACCAACCAAATCAACACAAATCATCTCCCACGGTTCAACTTCCTTAGACCTCTCTATCATTCCCCCAGCTGGCTGTTTATTATCAGGCTTTACCTGCTGACATGTCTTACAAGTTCGAACATACTTGGCGACATCAGACTTCATTCGCGGCCAATAAAACTTCTGGGCAACTCTAGCGAACGTTTTCCTCACACCCATATGTCCTGCTAACGGACTATCATGGCAACTTTTCAAAACATTTTCTCTCTGAGAATTTTCAATAACCATTTTCCATTCGGGCCCCTCCCCGTAAATGGATGGATATGGCGATTTAACAAATTTATAAAGGACACCATCTTCTACTCTCCGCGCAGGATACGATAAAGGATTCTTTGACACCGATTCAATCATTTTAGTTATCCAAGGATCCGACGTAGAAATTTCAAAAATAACAGGAACATTTCTCGACAACAAGTCTGGAACAACATGTTCTTTCCCTTTCCTATGGACAATCTCAAAATCATACTGTTGAAGCTTCAATGCCCAACGAGCCAATCTACCATAAGGATCCTTCAACCTATTCAACCAGATCAGAGAATAATGATCGGTGATAACTTTAAATTTCGTTCCTTCGATGTATGGTCGTAACTTCTCGACCGCCCACAGGACCGCCAAACATTCCTTCTCTGTGGTGGCATAATTTTTCTCACCTTTATTCAGGGATCTACTCAGATATGCTATCACCTTCTCACCGTCTTCAAAATATTGGGTCAACACAGCTCCTATGCCAAAGTCTGACGCATCCGTTTGTATAATAAAGGGCCTATCAAAATCTGGGCAACTTAAAACGGGCGCCGTAACTAAACGTTCCTTAGCTTCTCTAAAACTCCTATCACATTCTTCACTCCAAATGAACTTTTTATTCTTCTTCGTTAATTCGGTAAGAGGTCTAACCAACTCTGAAAAATCTTTGATGAATCTACGGTACCAGGACACTGTACCTACAAAAGATCTCACTTGCTTAACATTTCTCGGGACTTCTATCCTAACCATTGCCTCTACCTTTTCAGGATCAACATGTAGGCCGTTCCTATCTATGACATAACCTAAGTACTTTAACTCAGGCCTACAGAAACTGCATTTCTCTCTATTGAGTTTTAATCCTGCCTCAGCTAATCTATCCAAAACCTCTTTCAGAATTTCCAAATGTTTTTCAAACGTTTTTGTTACGATGAGTATATCATCCAAATATACAAAAACATGGGGCTCTAACTCTGGTCCTATGACCGAATCTATAAATCTCTGCCACGTTGAAGGCGCATTATGTAAACCGAATGGCATTCTCTTAAATTGGAAAAGACCTCTACCTGGCACCGTGAATGCTGTATAGGGCCTAGAACTCCTCTCTACTGGTATTTGCCAGTAAGCAGACTTGATGTCTAAACTTGATAAAAATTTCGCATCCCTCAGCTTATCCAAAGTCGCCGACACATAAGGAAGGGGGTAAATATCGTTCTCGGTACACTTATTCAGAACTCTATAGTCTACACAAAACCTATATGTACCGTCTTTCTTCCTTATCATGACCACAGGGGAAGCCCATGGACTATGAGACGTCTCAATGACACCCTTGCTGAGCATATCCTTCAACTCCTCGTCCATACGCGACTGTATGGTAGGCGACACCGGGTAGTACCGCTGCTTCACAGGCTCAACTCCTGCCTTTATCCTTATCCTATGCTCAACAAGATGGGTTCGACCTAACCCGTCTGCCATAGTCTCAAAAGCATTCCCAACTAATCTACCTAAAGCTTCATATTGCCTGGTATCTAATTCACTGTGGTCCATAATCGCTACCGATGCCTCCTGTTCCGGTCGAGAAAACGACCATACCCTGCCCCTCAGATCCGGGATTATACCCGCCTTGGTCCAGAAATCTACACCAAGAATAAGAGCATGAGGTATACCAGGAACAATAAGACAATCTATGAGGACCGATTTGCCCTCCACCAGAACTGGTAACGAAATAGAACCTAACGCTGATACTCGACCACCATCCGCCAAAGTAATTTGAGGGATATTTACCGATGAAGAAATTCTGATGCCATACGCTTGTAACATACTCCAACCAATTCGACCAATCACCGTACGTGAAGCCCCAGAATCCAACAATGCTCGAAAAGAAAAACCAAAAACCGACACATCGATATGTGGACGCTGATCATGGCCGCTTGCCACTAATGAATAACCCATATAAGAAATAACTCGACGATCTCCTATTACAGCCAGCTGGGAGTTAGCAGGATTACTAACTCCAGTTAGACCACCTGACCTGCCGTCCCAGGTGTCTAATTCGCGTTTCCCGAATTGTTTGAACCACCATTGGAATTTGTATTCGACCCTGAATCTGATCTGAAGGGGTTTGAAGACCGCCTTCCCTCTGGACCAGACCTACCACCACTTAGGGTACCACTAGGCTTTGCTGTACACACCGGACAGTCCCGCTTCATGGCACCAATCCTACCGCATCCAAAGCACTTCATTGTTTTCCTACAATCCGCCGAAACATGACCAAATCGCTTGCAATTGAAACACCTAGTATTCGGCCCATACCTATTCCTCGGACTGGTTGGCGACTGGTTTCCTGACGCAGCCTCACCACCAACAGACATGTATGCCAAGTCTGGCTCCAACAAACCTCTAGCCCTATGGTTTGGAGGGGGAACAAAAGCATCGACCGATGACCTCACAGCTTCCAACTTCCTTCCCAAAGCAACTAATTCAGAAATCGACCCAGGTGTGACTAGTCCCAATTGGGTCTGGTAGAATGGTAGAAGATTCGCCCTAATTATACCCAACATCCTACTCTCAGAAATTGGTTCTTGTAATCTTCCAAACATAATCCTCATCGCAGCCACATATACTCCAATTGACTCATTTGCTCCCTGAGTCCTTCTTCGAATTTCCGACATTAAAAGGTCATCATAATTAGGGGGAAGAAATTCCAATTTTAATTCACGCACTAATTCTTCCCATGTAGCTATCGAACGCCTAATCGACCTAAACCACAACAAAACTTTACCCGAAAATAAATCAACCGCACCTCTAAGTAACTGAGACTTAGCAACGCCGCGTGCCTCGCTAAGCTCATCAACACGCTCGAAAAATGCATACAACGATAATCCCGACCTCTCTCCATCGAATTTCAGATTCCATTTAGCCAGATTCGGTGGCTCTTGCGAAATCCTACTAACTAGATCTATTCCCTCGGAATTCCTTACTGGCACTGGTCTCACATCTGGTCCCGGTGAGACCACTTGCCCTGGTGATGTGCCACTGGGTTGCTCACCCGTTCCCGACTCCTGTTTGTCATCATTCAACTCCTCCAAATAACCCAGCATCAAAATTATCCTGTTCCTTATTTCCGCCTGTGACGTCATATCGTCATCATTTTCGGGTTTAGCCCTACCGATCCTATTCAGACACCACTCCAGTTTTGTGGTCGCCTTAATACCATCTGATGGTTTACCTCCGTCTTTAAGACCCGAAACCAACTTGCCTATCTCTACTATTTTTTCCTCTACCGCAGTTTTATCTTCCTCAAACGTAAAAGGATAATCCTTAAATAAGTCAACAGACCCACGACGTTCAACAGCCCGCGATGCCCTTAGCGATTTCCTCATTGATTCCACCGATGCTACTGCTAATCCGCGTGCCTCCATCTCGTAGCCCAATTCTTCCTGTGACAAACGATTGATCTCCATTTTGTTTCCAGATAATAAAAAAAATTCCGACGCAAAAAAAAATTCAATCTAAAATTTCCAACACAGAAGAAAAAAGAATTTATCGCCACCAAACCGAATCGTAAAAATTACAAAAAAAAAATTTGCAATACTAAAAGTTAAATTAAAAACTCTAAACACAACTCGAAGCCAACAACAAAAATTTTTTTTTTTTTTCAAAACGAAGAAAATTACTCCTAAAAATTTCGAAATTAAGAATCAAATCCGCAAAATTTAAAAATTATTTTAAAAAAATTTACTACGCCCAATTTAAATTTTCAAAACACAAAAATATCCGCAGTTTTCCAAAAGTTATAAAAATTTGATTTGTTTTGATGTTGAAGTTAAAATTGATATCGAGAAATAATACACCAAATTTAAAATTTAACTCAAAAAAATTCCAATTCCCAAATCTAAACTTGACACCCTAGTATTTTCCAATACTCTAAAATTTTTGATCCACCCTAGCACTGGCGCAGCAAATTTGGGAGCTATAACAAAAAACAATAGAGCCTGTCACACAGTAATAAAAACAACACCAATAGCACTACCTACTGGGACAACACCAACAATAGCTTACGTACCTTAATGTATGTATGTATGAGCCGCTCTCGCTGTCTAACTTGACCGTACGTATGTATGTATATACGAATAAACGTGTAAATAAGAAATTGGCAAAATGCAAATTGCAAACTTAACAATAGGGTGGCTAGTAAAAAAAATGTTTGCAAAAAAACTAAAGTAAAACTCAGAACAAAAGAAAATAATATTTTATTTATTTATTTAGTAATCTCCAACACTGTATTCGCCCAAAAGATGTTCTCCGTTATATGCGTATACAAGCCTTCTTCCTTTGCTCGGTCAATTTCCCTCTCCCTTGAAAACTTCTTCAACTCCGATATATGTATGTATGTCTTCCGATTATTTACTGATCGACCGCTAAATGTTATATCGATTTATATTTCTTATTTATTTATTGAATTATTCATATAACACACAAAAAAAATATTGTAACTCTGGGAAAATTTTTCTTGAAAATCTCGGCTCACCCTAATGAGAGATTACCAGAAACGACCTTATGCGTGTTGTTGTACACAATGGAAAATTTTTCTTTGTCTATTACCGCGACCTAACGCAATTTATATACGTAAATATGTATTTATATATATTTATACGTATGTATATATTTTTTTATTAGCGACTGCCTTGTATGTACGTATGTATGTATGTTTCCCAAAGGAAAAAAAATTCTTCTCGTTTCCGACAAACTCCGATTTGACCAACTTACACTTGGCAGTACCAACAAAAAATTCTCAGCTCTCCGATTCTCCTAAGTAAGAAAATAAATAGAACAAAAAATTGATCGGCAGAATTATTCTTGTAAAGTATGTATGTAGGTAAAAAAATCACAAAACCGACAAGCACAGAAAAATATACCAACAACACAGTACCTATATACACTGCTACCCAAAAACAACACTTCACAGAATTTTTCTTTTCTCACAAAATCAACTCTTTATTTTTTTTCGAGCCCCACGTTGGGCGCCAATTTGTCACCTACCCGCTTATACAAACAACAACACAGCCACGGCTTAATACAAAAAAGGGTAAAACAACAACACTAGGTGACAATAATGAAAATAAGTTGCCGACTCACTCAGTGGAGACGGGGTGGGTTCATACAATAACTCAAACACATAAACTAAAATCAACCAAAAATAAATACCAAAAATTTTTTCCAAAATACCCAAAGCTAAGACAAACGAATGTTTTATGGGTGCACCCGAGGTGAGGTCCAACCGGAAGGTTACGAACCCACTCGCACAGTTCCTGAGCTGCCAGGAACAACTTTAACCCGCCGCCAAATGACTGGGCTCTGGGTGCGGGATGCTAAAAGGATGGGTTAAGGAAATCGGGGAACGAAACAAAGAGGCGACAAATTCTACAACAACACAGAGTATACTTATCAGAGCCGGAGTGTGTTCCGGCTTAAAGGTCTCCGCAGTATCCACCACCAACTCGCCACGATCCAACTTGACCCTTTAAATTTCCCTTCCCTTTTTATCTTGACACACCCTAACCCACACTATTTTCCTTCCGCACTTGGATTTTCCTTTTTCTTTTTTTCTTTTCTTTTAAATTCAACTTCGCCTCAAAACTTTTCCTTAACTCCTTTTTTTTTTCAAAACCTTTCCACTTTTCCACCACTCTATTCTATTAAAATTAAATTTTCTTCTTTTTTTTTCTAACACCAAAAACACTGCTTTTACAATTATTTTAAATTCGCCCGCACAGAAAAGGATCCTCTCGCAATCGCATACAAGAGTATTCTGACGAGCACCCGCGAGCCAGGCCGAAGGCTGCGCGCCAGCATATAATTTTTTGTATATACCATCAGGCTGTATGTGTGGGCAACCACCCGGTCGCACCGAACCGCTAACCTGTGCGGTCATCACCGGTGCCCCGACCAATGATATTCAACCACACACACATAAACTGCCTTCATCTAGCGGATGCCTTAATGCGCCGCAAAAGGGACGAAAGCGATGACACCCCTTTCTGCGCCTTCCGCGCTCATTGCTTTTCCTTATTTACATCCTACATATTTACATATATGTATAACAATTTGGTGGGGAACTCCGCTAAAAGGCAAAAGCTCGCAACACACTCCGCCAGTACTGCCCATCATGGCAATATCAATTAACTTCATTTGTCGCCGCTAGGGTACGCTCCCCGTTGGGAACAAAGGATAAAAGGTAAAAAGGTAAATAAACAAAACAAATGAAAATTTGCTCCGCCAGTGCATACATACATAGTGGGAATAGCAAAAGGAAAAAAATATTTTGTCGCGATCAGACCGCGACAAACTTCTACCAAAAATCCCAATATGCAGTGAAGTAAACTAGCTTATTATGCAATATTTTCCAAACCCTTTTATTCAAGGTTTTCCAAACTAGTTTGGAAATACAAAATTTCCCAAACGTTTTGTTATATTTCACAATCAGAAAGTGAAGAGAAGTTGAGGTGAAGCATTTGAAAAGAACAAAAAAAAAGAAACCTGATTGAATAAATTCGAATTTAGACAATAAAGCTCCGAATACGTTTGTAGCGTAATGGTGAGGTATGCTGCCTACGGACCAAGGAGCTCAGGTTCGAGTCCCGAGTGGCGCATTTTTTTTTTTATTTTTTTTTTATTTTTTTATTTTTAGAGAAATTTTTTTCACCTCACGTTTACAAAACATTGTATAAAAATGTAATTAGGGTTCCCTTTCGTTGATTCAGCACTTACTATTAAATGAATTACAAACAAAACCAGTTCTTGCTTTGGATACATATGTATGTACATGCGATTGTTTTTATTGCAAACACAACAACGACAAAACAGAAAGCTTGTTACACAAAACACAAAACCAGTTCTTGCTCTGCATACGTATGTATGTACATTGTACATGCGGTTGATTTCATTGCAAATACAACAAACCCAAAACAGAAAGCTTCAAGCTTCATTTTTGAGTGAATTTATGCATTGAGTTTATCGCCATCGCTATGAGCGATTGCTGGCTGTTGTGCGTTAGTTCGCTAGCTATTTGAGTGGTTATACGTTTTTCTTTGAACATTTGTTTGTGATTTGAGAAGAATGTATTTTTGAGCGTTCGTGAGTGAGTTTTTCCGTACCCTGAAAGCTTGTTACTTATTGGCTTGTATACGGGAGTGAATTGAAATTCGTAGAGGCTATTTTGAAGAAAGGTAACAAAAAAGCCGCAATGAAGCATAAAGTATAATGTTGAATGTCCTACTATATGATGCCGTTGGGCTGTTGATGTCATGTCTCGAATCCAGAGGAGAATAGAAGTAATAGAGACAACACAAAAAAGTGAATGTTTGAAAGATATAATAATTTAGTTAAATGTTGCAACTTTTAGGATGGGATGAAGTTACATACATACATACATACATACATACATACATACATACATACATACATACATACAGGTGAAGCTAATAAAAGCGTGTTAAAAATTAAAGCTTATTGAATTCAACTTTTGAAAAGAAAAAAAAAAAGATTTGTATTGTATACTTTAACACAAATGTTATATAAATGTGTAATATAAAGGTACATATTTATTTCAAAAAGTATCTTAAAAATATAAAGCATAGCAGTTGCGCAATTTTAAACACAGGGGGTGTCTTGTGATTTAATATTGTAACTTTAAAAATAATATGGCAGAAACAACTTCATCAAAAACGTTGAATAATTTTTTTAAATTACTACATATATGAAATCCCGAAACCCCGGGATTCGAATAAAAACTATCCCGGGATTTCGGGATGAAAAAATTTTACGGGAGGCCCGGGATTCGGGATCGGGATTTCCCGGGCTCGATGCCTTAATCTACATACATACATGCATGCACGGTTAAAATTTTTGGGACAGAAGAGGAGCACATCAAACAAGCGATAGAGGAGTTCGAACACACACTCATACATACATACATCGAAACAGGAGGAAGAAAAGGAGAAACATCCATTTGCAGCAGATCAGTGGCGATCACCATTTTTTTGTTTAAGATTAGCATTATATATCCACACATTTTTTTTTTTTGATAATTTAATTTAATTTCAGTTCATATACCTCTCTTTTGTTTTGTTGATTCAATCACAATTCCCCTTTTTCTTGCCAGGCATTGCCAGGTTGAATCGCGCAAAAAAACAAATATATTGGAGCTAATTGGCGTTTCCCGCAAGTCTCAAAACCAAATGTTGTAGTTGTTGTCGGCACCACGTGTGCTTTCGTGCAAATTTTCTTAGTTTGATTGGCCACTTACGCCTTAATTTTATTTTGTTGGTAAACATTTTCATTATTTTTAGTTTTATTGCTCCTTATAATTTATTTTTTTTTGCTATTTCTTTTTTTTCTGAATTTTCTTTTGGTTCACCAATATTGTTTCGTGTGTCCAGATCACCTCGCTCGCTGCTTCTGAATTCGAGCGAGTGATTAGGTTAAGATTTTTGATAGGTATTGGAATAATACATGGTATAAAAAATACAGGTATGTGAATTGTCATTTTGACGCTGTCTTTTTGATTAAAAAGCTGATTTTTGTTGAAGTTTGATATTATGTCAGTTTTGGAGTATAGCGATGCCAGACTTTTATTTTTTGAATGCGTAGATTTTTGTTTGAAAGTTTGGGGTATTTCAGGAATCAAAGGACAGAAAGAGAAAGGGCACTAGTGAGCAGATTTATGGAACTTCCGGTAGCTCATCTTCGCTCACTCCACAAATCTTCATCCACTCTCCGCGAATAAAGGGTATCGTCGGAAATTGGAAAAATTTTATATCACCGTCTTTGCAGCCATATTTGTTATTATTGCTCCGCGGAAATAAGCAACTCATATTGTTAAAATCTAGGGTACATATTTTTTAGTAATTGGATTGGACATATGTACATACATACATATATAGACTGAAATGCTCACTTGGTATGGTGGTGTACATACATATCGTCGTTTAAAGTGTAAAACCGCGCGACATTTTTGCCAAAAATGAGATTTCATCAAAAATACATTCCTGGCGTCTGTCCCATCCATTCATGCAACAATTTTGAGATTCACACAACGCAATTCCAAATAATGACACAGTTTCAAAACCGCTTTTTTTAAGGAAATTTTTCGAACCAATACCGCGAAGAATAGGTGTTATTGCTTTATAACTGTACTGTAATGTACTAAAGTTGATTATACTTATTATACTTTCATAAACACGAAATGGATTATAACTTTGCTTTATTGAAGAAAAGTTTTTACGTACGCCTGCAAAACCGCCTATACGTCACTATTGAACAAAATAAAAGACGCAAAACCGCTTATAAATACATAAGTAAGCCAATAACTGCACATTTAACTGTTTTTCGCCAAAATGATATTTGGATTAAGAATATAATCCAAAAATCTACCTTGGTTTGGATGTGGGTTTGCAAAATTCCGAACCGTTTTGAATTAAAACAGTTTTTACTGTCTCCTGTAAAATTTGGGTGGTAGCGGATACGCGGTATTGCACTTTATGCGACGATATGGAGTTATAATTGATCAATCTCCAAAAGCTCCCCAAACTATATACCAGAGTGATCACAATGCCTAAATTAAAAGTGATCGCAACTACTAAACTAAATTAAAAACTCACCGAGAATACCGGAAAGGGGCTACTTTGTAGTACGGCCAAATTGATATTCCGCAGCCATCTTAGCCATTTGACTTTTATTGAATTTATGACATTTCATTGAAATCATGCTACCAGAGTAAACAGCAGCAAATGTTTTTTTAGGCCGAAATCTGAAGTTTGTGAAAATAAATTAATATATTTTCAAAAAAGCAATTGTGATTTGTGCAAACTAAATAAATAAATAAATTTACTTTCATACGCGTAATTTGTGAAAAAAGATTTGAAAAATGAGCTGCCTCTTCAGGGGATGCGAAAATACCGTGCACTTTTGCAAAGGCTCAGCGGTGAAGTTTTTTAGGTTTCCAGCAATTCCGTTTATAAGGATTCAATGGCTTCAAGCGTGCCAAATAGAGGAAGTTGATCTTCCAAAGAACCCGTTGATGTGCTCAGTGCACTTCGGTGCTAACGATATTAGTAGCACAAACAACAAAACGTTATTATCGAAATTTGCAGTGCTAAGTTATAATGCGAAAACACAGTATGGACGCAATAATTAAAATGTGCATAAATCTTAATAAAATATGTATTTTTTAGAGTGCAATTAGTGGAAAGCTTTTTGAACAAAAATCTTGAAGCTGTAGATACGTAAGGGCTTTATAATCAAACATTTAATTGAAAATATCTCGAAGACATCCTGATGAAAAAAAGATTACAAAAACAAAAAATTAAAAAAATTACAACTTAAATGAGTTTAATAAAGAACTTTAAAATATACCTTCTTGTTTCCTTTAATCTGAATTCTGCTTTCTGTTCCACCAAATTTTTGCTTGTATTGTACTCCTTCTCTTCCCTTTCTATAAGATAGAAGTGAAAAAGAACGAGCAAAATGTAAAGAAAAAATTTGTTCGGACATAACGATGACTCCAGCCTTACTTCTTTGTTAAATGCTCTGTCTGTTGTATTGCGTAAGGCTTTGTATTAAATACTCGAGCCAAATACGTCCCACTTTTCACATCCCTTATAATAATCATGCCTATTACGGTATCCGGCGGATGCCTTTCGCAGGGAATGCGAATCGTTTTTTATAAAATTTGGTATTCTTATAACCGATCGGCAATGCAGTCAGGGAATAGAAAACATGTCGATAAACCAGTTCGAGGATTCACCGCATTCCTATAACCGTAATCGAAACGCAGTAGCTGTAATTCGTTTTGATTTCGATTCGTCATAAAAATGATGCGGATTCAAAAGAAATTTAAAAAATTGCATTTTCATTGCGTAGTAGATTACAATGAAATTTAACGAATAACAAAGTAATTCGTATATTTTAAGTAAAAATATATGAGTTAATTTTATTTTTAAACAGAATTCGTACCAAAAAGTGTGCAGTTTTCTTTGTTGGTTGAGCGGAAGAATCTTAACGAAAATATCGCAAAAGCAAGCAGTCTCCAGAAGTTGTATCTGAGTTTTGGACAACATTAAGCACGGATTTGAATGCTTTGGCACCACCATCAAAATCACTTGGTCTGAATCCAAATCCTG
This sequence comes from Urophora cardui, assembly GCA_960531455.1. Lineage (NCBI taxonomy): Eukaryota > Metazoa > Arthropoda > Insecta > Diptera > Tephritidae > Urophora > Urophora cardui. The sequence goes on from OY482673.1 coordinate 85,107,924, forward strand.
TATTAAGAATAAGATAACAAATAACCGCTTCCAAATGCAAGTTATAGGTAGAGGGCAAAACGCAGAAGTTCAGTGGAAGACATTTTCGTAGGCTCTGTACCGCGATGATCAAAACATAAGCATTGATTGCGAACCATCCGTTGATAATTCGAGGCCGTACAAAATTTAGCGAGCACGAAATTGGAACAGCTTCAAGTCCGCAAACACAACAAAGAGTGCTTTCAAGAAGTAATGAAATTAAATTATTGAAAACTCAAATAGATTTGCAAAAAAAGTTAAATTTCTCTTCAATTTATTCAATTGTATTTTTTCAAAATGCAAATAAATCACAACTGACAATTAGTAAAATGTAGAAAAGCTTTTGACACGATACGCAGGGTGAATCGATAAAGCAGTAATCCGACGGTTATGGTAATAGCGTGAAATTTGACCAGCGAGGGGAGTGCGAATCGGATGGCATTCGCGGGAGTGGCATCCGTCGGATACCGTAATAGGCATGAATATATGACTTTCTTTGATAATTTCTGAGCTTTCTTCAACTAAAACTAAAATTACCAAAATTTTCTTAAAAAATCTTTATTTTTATATTTGTCCAATATGGCAGCCTCACTCATAATGTTTACAAAAAAGATACTTCAGAAAAATTCAATAGCCGTCAAAAAGTTTAAAGTGAAATTACCTTCTGAATTTTTATACCATGCTTCATACCTTTCATGAGTCTGGAAATGAAAAGTTACCTATGTATGTACATAGCCTGATTAAGTTTAATTTATAATTTTAATTCTGTGGGTTATTTATGGAAAGATTTATTAGAAAAAATGGTGTCTTGGCTATTTAAATGGAGGAATTATACACCAAAATGTCCATATCTGAACAATCGGTTGTATGGGAGCTATATGTTATAGTGGTCCGATCTTGACAATTTTTGGTAACCCCGTTTGGGTCCATATGGGTACAAATACTTCAAAATTTCACGCCGTTAGCTGTTAAAATAGAGTAGTTATACACCAAAATGTCCATATCTGAAAAATCGGTTGTATGGGAGCTATATGTTATAGTTGTCCGATCTTGACAATTTTCGGTAGCCCCATTTGGGTCCATATGGGTACAAATACTTCAAAATTTCACGCCGTTAGCTGTTAAAATGGAGGAGTTATACACGAAAATGTCAATATCTGAACAATCGGTTGTAGGGGAGCCATATGTTATAGTGGTCCGATCTTAAAAATTTTCGGTAATCCCGCTTGGGCCCATATGGGTACAAATACTTCAAAATTTCACGCCGTTAGCTGTTAAAATGGAGGAGTTATACACCAAAAATGTGTATATCTGAATAATCGGATGTTGTGGAACTATATGTTATAGTGGTCCGATCTTGACAATTTTCCGTAACCTTGTTTGGGCCAAAATGGGTACGTCTACTTCAAAGTTTCATGTCCTTAGCTGTTTAAATGGGGAAGTTATGGACAAATTACATCCAAAAATTTCATGTATATCTGAATAATCGGTTGTTTTCTATATGTTATAGTTGTCCGATTCGGCCGATTCCGACAAATGATCAGCTGCATATAACAACATACCGGCATTCCGAATTTCATTCAGATATCTCAAAAACTGAGGGACTAGTTTGCGTTCACACAGACGGACGGACGGACAGACGGACAGACGGACGGACGGACAGACGGACATGGCTTAATCGATTCAGCTCGTGATTCTGATCATATCGGTATATATTTTCGTGGGCCCCCCACGCTTCCTTCTGATACTTTCGACAAAAATTTTTTGGCACTAAGTTATAATACCATTTCATTCTCATGAAAGGTATAAAAATAATAATAAAAAAAAAGGATTTTTATCATTGAGTATGGCAGCACGAAATGTCATAATCTGCTTAATTGTCAGGTGGTTAATATGGCGAAGAAAACTTGGCGTTTGTTTTACCTGGTATCAAGAATTATCTAAAGAAGGATATCGCAGTAGATAAGCTGATTGGAATTGTGTATGTATACTAAAAAGTGCGAATGTCAGATAAAACGAATTGGCAAAAATTTTACCTTGAAATTCATTTCTCTTCTCTTTCACATTGACATTTTTAAAGAAAACACACACATAAAAACGGAAGTAATATAACCTCTATTTGGATAAACCTTGGATCAGTGATAAGCAAAATTGAAATGCAACTGTATTAGTGAGAGCGCCGTAATAGCGCAAATCAATTGGTTCGTTTAGTCGCTTGCTGGCCCTCAATTAGTGATGGGCTAGTCTGAGATGTTCAGACAATCGAGAGAATCGCCATCGTTGCAAAATCACAATCGAGTCAAAAGTTGACTCGCTCCTCGACTACACAATCGAGATGTTTTTGCGATTGTTCCGAGGCGGCGAGTCGGAGGTTGTTTCGATGACATGTCGACTACACAAGCGAGATGTTTTTGCGATTGTTCCGAGTCGGCGAGTCGTAGGTTGTTTCGATGACATCTCGACTACACAAGCGAGATGTTTTTGCGATTGTTCCGAGTCGGCGGGCCGGCTGTTGTTTTGATGATATGTTTTAGTTGATAAAATAAACTGAATGAGGTTTGTTGATAAAGAAAGTAGGATTTTTTATGGAAGTGAGGCAAATACATAAATAAATTAACCAAATTGAAAAATATGCTATACATAGACGCTGCATTATTGCAATCACAACTAAACAGTTTCGTGCATAATAATAATAATTAATTATTTAAACATTAATAAATTTTCTGAAGTGAGACGCTTATGAAACAAATGAATTTTACGAGTAGCAACAACGGCAATAGATTTGTACCCCTCTGTATGTTTTGTAAAGCAATTTTAATATTCAAGCGGCAACAACAATTATTATGTATTTTTTGCAGCGAGTCCGAGATGTTGTAGGGTTGCTTTGAAAACGAGAGGAATCGTTGGCGAGTCCGAGATGCTTTAGCGATTGTTTCGACTGACGGCCATTTACGACTTGACTCGAATACGAATGAAAACCATCGAGAGCATTCGAAATGTTTCAACAATCGAGAGAATCGAATAAAATATCTCGGACTCGCCCATCACTACCCTCAATGAATGCGGTCGTTTATAAAAACGACAAGCATGCGTACATATATATAAGTAATTATGCTTTTACATATATAAATATGCGCAAAAAAGCGACGTTCGCCCACGATGTTGCTACGCCACTTGCTGAGCGACGACTAAATCGTTTACAAAAGAAAGAGCATAACGTGTCTGTGTGATTTGAGCACGATCAATTGATCTATGAAACGCCTATCACTGATTTGGATACACCTTGCCTGGTATACTTATACCATGGGAATAATAGAGAGGCTAACATGTATGTATATATGCACCGAAGTAGGTAGGTACGTATTGAATATTAGGAACGTTCATTTTCTCTCACACTTTAGGTTTGCGAAGCATTGTTGGTACCTTCAACGATGGACGAGCCAGGTGAGTTGTTGCTTTGATCGTCATATTTATTGGAATATTTATGCTCACTTACGTACATACCTCTCCATAGCACAAAAACTGTTAGTGGGCTCAAACTGGAGCACTGTTTTGTTTTGCTAACAATTTTCGTGCTAGTGACCTACATTTTTTTTTAAATGCGAATACACATATATACATACATATACTTATAATCAATAATAATAGGTTAACGCCCTTATTTTACAAAACGCCGTGACTCGTTGCGTCGCAGTAAAAAAAGCATTTGTTTGAATTTTATTTTGGTTTTACTAAAATATAGAATTTGTGCATATTAGCTTTGTTCAATAACTCAAAATTTTTAATTGCTTTTACAAATAGTTGCGAATTTTATGTTCAATAACCCAAAAAATTTGCAAAAGAGATCCAAATTCGGATAGTAAGACTTCGAGAGAGTTGAAAATAGTTGCAAGTAAAATTTTCACTTGCAACTACTTGCAGCTTTAAAAAAAAATAGAAGCGTCAAAAACATATGATGACAAAAATTTCAATTGGAAATATGCAAACATTTTAATCGCAAATTTCTAATTGCTTACTAAATAAATTAGCGCAAAAAGGAATCTTGTGTTATGGTTTGCTATCGATATCAATCCTGATATCGATCATAAACGGGTTAATTTCGGTTGCTCAATTCTGTCTGTGTGGCAGCACCACTATTTTAGTAGTTTTTCTTAGTAGTTTCCAATAACTTCCAATTAATAATGGCCGACGTGCTGACATGGTGAAGAAGAATGGTGACGCGTGGCCAAACATGAAAGGTAGTCGCATGCATGGTTCAATTATAGAAGGTTTTTGCAGTACTATATACGGACATACATACATACACACTCCATGTAAATTGGTTGTGTATTCTGTGATGCTTCTGTCAAAATCATAGCCGCCATCGTAGAAATCATATTGCGTCAAGATCAAGATTGACATAAGTTTTGACATAAGCACCACAATATGGAAAAATAGGGAAAAGTTTGCAATCAGCTGTTCAGTAGGTTAACCTTCTATAAATTAGCCTTGGCCGCATGTGAAGGAGAATGAGGTTGTATTATAGGGGTGGTTTCGATAGAATAGCTTACAATTTTTTTTTGCCGTCAGTAACTTTCCTGTTCGAGTAATTTCATTTACCAATTATGGTGTTCTAGCAATAATAACGATTCGTATTTTCTCATTCAGTTACTAGATATTTCAAATGCGAAATTTTTCTTTGCTCAAATCCTGTAATTAATTCCCTTTTCCCTCCACTAAGTGTCTAAACAAAATTTAAGCGAGTGGGTTTATCCGAAATTTACATTGATTTTTTTTATTCTTTATTCTTCGAGATGATTATATGGTATTGCTTCATTTTTTTTTAGAACCCGAGCTTTATAGATCGCACATAAATTTTTCTTCAAATCTGGCAAGCTATCGAGCCGACCTCTATGAGTAGGCATAATGAGAAATTTCCCCTCCGAATCTTCACAATCGTTCCAATGGCGGAGAGGCACAAGCATTGGTGATGGACAAACTGGTTCTTCCAGGGTTGCCATGAACACTTCGTAATGTGAAAATACGTAACACGTGGTTATTCGGTGACTTGGTACTTTCAAATGCATATTTTATAAAATATTCTCATGCGCTCCATACAATTTTAAAATTTTACATAGTTCTCAGAAAATTAATTACTATTGTTTCATCAACCAGATTTTCCTGTCCTGCCGATTTCATAATTTGAGCGTAGGACAACAATGGGCCATATTGATAAGATTAAGGCAAATGCTTTTGCTGGAAATTGTAGAAATTTGACATAAATTTGTATGAACCAAATTTCAAAATTTGAGTAAAATATCTGAGATCTTAAACAAATGCAGATGCTTGGCTTTTGTTAATATGACCCAATGTCCATTATATTCCCAATGCACACTAATAGGATTTTACAGTAGCAAATTTTCTAGGGCACGAATACAATCGATTATTTTGAAATAGTTTCATGGGAAAAATGCTTGAGGCATTTTATTCCGAAAGTTTTGGTAATTTTTTTTTGTGTGTCATGGCAACCGTATTCTATCTCGCTTGTGTCATTGCTAGCGTCATACCATGATGTAGACATTCGGGTAACCGTAAAGTCACGCCACTATTATGCACACGTCACTACATCGTTATACGGCACTACATTGTTATACGATAGGAAACGGGACCCTTCCAAACGAATGTGAGATGAAAAGGGGAGCATGAAAGAAAAAGAATTTTTGTGCAGCCACGGGACAAGTTGGAAAATTAAAATGTAATTCAGTGCGTGTAAAATAGCTGAGTGCCGGAAGATTTGAATTAATAGTTAAAATATTAGTTTAAAAATTCTTAAAATGCAATAAGAATATAACGAAATACTCAATGCATATATATTAACCAAAATTAGAACGTAAAAATTGGTAATAGGAGTGAAAAAAAGTAATTGCTTATTGCCAGGACGAAAAATCGATAGTTGTAAGCAGCGACTTAGGAAACGATTTGATATTCGCCGGTGCCATGGTAGGCCTACTAGATCCATTGAAATATGGTGAACATTTTTATGAACTATACACTAGTAATACGCGGCGTTTTTTTTTTTTTTCAACCAGCTCCCCCTGCTGCAACATACGACGTTTTGACATATAAAAGAAAGAACTCAGCTTTCGTTTTTATGCACGAATCACAAATAATACTAAAAAAATAAAAGAAACATTAATTGTGAAAACATCTCGATTAAACTACTATAAACGCCACTATATTTATATAAATAGGAAAGTGTGCAAAAAGAATCGAAAATTTTGTCACAAATAATTTAAAAAAAAAATTTATTATATAGTTGTCCATATATACATAAAAATACTGATATGTTTGATACATAGCAAGATTAAGAAAAACAAAACCGGCCTATACGATTGCGCACAGTTCATGCAAATGTTAAATGCTATAATCCAAAAACAAAATTCAACAATATTGTGAACTTCGTGAAAAAGTGAATTTTATAGCAATAAAAGGACTAAAACGACTAAATAAGAAACTAAAAACTTATACATATACATATACACTCTATATGTCTCCGTGTTCGACTACAACAATGGCGCGACTCCATATAGCGCCCAACGACGCCATATAATGCCTGGCGACAGTAGAGCGCCGCCACCAAGCGCCGTGACGGCGACGACACGACGACATCGGCTCACAGCAACGAAGCGACGCAGCAATAAGGCACCACAACATCAGCAGCAACCACAACAGCTAAGCACGGCATAGGGGCCACCACAACAACCATAGCTTAGTATAATTGGCCATAGCATCAACGGCAACTAATTTTGGCAACAAGTGCCAAAACAACAACAACCGCAGATCGGTGACACCACCACTTAAGGTGCACCGCAACGGGTGGTGAGTCGCATTGGATATAGGTATCACACGTACATATGTATATTATGTATCTAATTAATTAATCAAAAAAAAAAAATTTTTTGTTAATATATATTTTTGGAACTGCCCATACAGCATTGAGATGATTGGATTTTAATTTTTGTACAATTTAATCATCTCCGATATTAGAGTTGCCTGTGCTTCAAAAAAAAAGGGGGGTTAAAATTATATATACATTTTCTCTTAGATAAACCTTTTTCTTTAACATCAACATTTTGTATTGACATATTGATCATCTGGGAATTAATTCATTTGAATAGTTGGTAATCAAAAGCTTGCTGGGTAGTGAGTGTAAAATTAACCTGTAGTGACGATAATAAGATTTGTGAATTTAAAACAGCCACACACAATTTAATGTAAAGCAAAATTATGTGTAGACTTAAACTTATTAGCTATTAATTTTCTTGAATGATATCAGCTAATTCCCAACAAAAATTAATTGTATCTGAGTCATGTGTACATACAGAGATTCACGTTTTGAAATTTAGCGAGTTTTTCTTGTACAAAAAAAAAAAAAAAGGGGGAGGGAAAAGGAAGATATAAAGGGATTGATATGTACATGCATGCCTATATGCATATATACATACATATGTATGTGCGTTAGCAATTCGCATATATTTCTGCAAATATAACAGAGAGGGAGGGGGAGACCTGTGTAGGGAAATTATAATTAAACCATCGTAAACTGCAAAACTCAATAAAATATACAATGAAAATAATACATATATAGGCCACTAATAATATAACATACCACCCAGTAACCAAAAAGTTTCCGCCACCTAACTCCTTTTCCCAGCTGAAAAAAAGGGAGAACATTTTTTTTTGATTCCTTCTATTTCCTCTTCGTACCTTTTTCTTAGTATATAATTATACACATATACCTGCGTTCTGGGCGAAACTTTGCCTCATATCTATACATATACGCATGTACATGTGTATTTCTGTTTCTCTACCCTGCAGGAAATTAATGATAATAATCAATTTTTATTGAACAGCAAGGAACCCATTGTTAAGTAATTGCATTGTCAAGCGGGAAAATTTCAATGTGAATATGTATGTATGTACCAACGACATATGCCATCATTCCCTTATAAATTTTGTACAATTTTCTAAAAATTTATATCGTTATATTTCGGGACTTTTCCGACCCAGAAGTGATTAGTTTTTTTTTGGAGTCACCACTAGTGTCTTTGTAAGTAGTTTAAAGTTAGTTTTAAGCTTCCTGCAGGGTATTTTTCCTTGATTAAGTGTAAGTAAAACCTAGCATATGCATATGTAGACTGTAAGAATTTACTTACATATGTATTTTTGATGAATTTTACAAATGGATTGTAAATAAATTTGTGAATTTAAAATGGGAGTGCTGATTCTCTTCATTTAAAAAGGCATTAGGGATTTCAGTACGGGGTCATCGAATTTAAGGTGCACCGATGGCCATGGATGAGGGTGGGTCGAAAAGCACCAGCGCTGCAACAACACCAGCGGCGCAACACAGGTAAGGGGTTACTGGTATTCGGGTGCGACAGTAACCATGGATTAGGGTGGGACAAAAACGCACCGGCGTTGCAACAACATCAGCAACGCCACCCCCTTGTGAGTTCGGCCTTTAACTTTTTTTTTGATTTTCCATATGTTTTAAATTTCAGCTTTCTTTTATGTATTTTCAGATGCCTGTTAATAATCGGTCGTTCCGGTTGATTCAAATTTAAATTCAAATTTAACGATTTTTTTTTTGCGATATGTATATTCAAATTTAAATTCACTTTGACAGTTTTTTTTTGTAGTGGCTATTCAAATTTAGTGCACATAGATTTCAGCGTACATTCAAATTTAGATTTTGGTGCAACGATTATTTTCTCGTCCGTCCGCGATTATTTAAATATAACGTCCGCTTATCTAATTCCAAATTTTTCCGTGATGTCAGTATTTCCGTCCGATTTAAATTTTGGTTCAAATGCTTTACTAACGTCCGTCTGACTTTAACGTACATTCAAAATTCATATCCAAATTTTAACGACATTTTCCCTCGGTTTGCATTTATTTAAATTTAACTGAGGTCTGGCCTCTTGAATTTGGATTTTTCGGGTTATTTTGAATTTTCGAATTTTTCAACGGTCCGTCCGTGGCATCCGGCTAAACCGGATGTTGTTTTAGTGTGATTTTACTCGTTTTGGTTTGAAAAGGCATGATATGAATTTTTTTCTGTTTATGGCGCAGGACAGCAATGTAGGCAAGAACCCCGCCCAGCCGACAATGACTAGCCACAGTGCAACCCTAGATCATGCCGACCGCCATGCATTGCTGCTCCACTCGATTGTAGATCGTAATCGAGGTCGAAAGCTGTACCATAACAGATGGCGCCCAACGTGGTGTCTTGGGTGCTGGCTTCGGTGGTTTTCTGGTCGTTCAGTGAAGTTTCATTATTCCGCAAGTCCCAGATTGGCAGCCTCAGTAGCCGCCACTGCGTTGCGGCGGAATGATGGGATTGATCAGGCTGATTGGAGAGTCATTGTTGTTAGTGGCTCAAGGCTCCACGGGACTTTACGTCACATTGTCCGTTTTTTTTTGCATTTCACCCGGAGAGGCAGTGTTTAACGCACTTAATTTTTTTTGTAGTTTAAATATTAAATTTGGTTTCACTGTCGTCCGAGGGGCATGTCCGCTAGATTCAGTATTTATTTTTATTTCTTTTTGCCGAATATGTCTTTTGTGCAGTTTTGTGTATCGGATTTTTTTTTCTTTTGGGGCCTAGCTCATCTCGCGTCTGGGGTGGAGATTCGAACACCGCCTTCATTGCGATGAGTTGAGTTGGATCCTAAGCTAGCAAAGCCTTCTTCGCAAGTCTGGGGTAGCGGCTTCAAACCGTGCCTTTCATTGCGGCGGAGCCTAGGATGTTGGTCAGAAGGAAAATTCGTCTTTTTATTTTTTTTGTTTTCGTGATTTTTTTTTTGCAATTTAGGCTTCAGCCATCCCGCGTCTGAGTTGGTTGCACCTAGCGCCACTTTCATTGCGATGGGTTGGTCTGAGACCTGAGTTAGTACTTTTCATCTCCGCAAGTCTGGGGAAAGCAGCCTCTAGCTGTTCCTTTCATTGCGGCGGAGATTAGGAGGGTATAGTTGCAAATTTCTTTTGTTCTGTCTTTTTCTTTTGTTATGCGATGCAGGCCTCAGTTCATCTCATGCCTGAGTTGGGTGCCTTGGAACATTTAGCGCCACTTCATGGCGATGGGCTGAGCTGAGACCGAAGGATGTATTGTCTATCTCCGCAAGTCTGGGGAAAGCGGATTCAAACCGTTCCTTTCATTGCGGCGGAGATAGGTTGGTATTTCGCAAAATTTCAATTTTCTTTTGTTGCTAACTATCTTTTAGTTAGCCAGCCTGTCTCAGGGATTTAGCTTCCGAGCAACCCTGTATTGCGGTTGGTGCGCTGGAGACCAGTTGGCACACATCGTCCTAATTTTTTTGTGTTTTTATTTTTTCAAGGGGTTTATATTTTTTTTTCTGTAACCTGTGCCTTTTATGATGGGAGGTCAGCATTCCCATTGAATAACGAACATATATATATATTTTGCATTATATATCTTTTTACATTTACATATTCACGTATATGAACACGTTTATTTATACAAATATTTTTTTTTGATAAGCGAAGCGAAGTCATCTTGAATCGACATTGTTAGCAAAATTTAAGATAAATTTTTTTTGAATCGCAAATAATTATTACAATTATTGCTTGATTTTTTTCACTAAACGCGACAACGTATTATAATTTCTTGGATATGACATAATTTTTACCGGCATGGAGACTTAAAAAGCAAATATTCGTTATAAATGATTGCTGAAGTTATTTCTTTTGGATGCGACATAATTTTTAATCGAGATAGAGATTTAAATTTCGTAATTGGTACAAATAATTGCATTTGAGCTTTGACACCAAACGTGACTTATTCAAATAGTTAATTGCTCTAGATTCCATACAACCGTTCAAGCGTGCCTTGTTTTTTTTGAAGCGCTCAAACGTTCGATTTTTTTTGAAAATGTCTCAAAACACTCAGCAGTCGGCTGAAGGGATGCAAACTAGGAGTTCGACTAGAGGTAGTGGTTCTAAAAACAGAGGTAGCGGGGGATATTATAGAGGAGGAGGAAGTAGAGGTGCAACTCCGAAACCCCCAGCGAGCCGACCTTTAGTAATGCATTCCCCAATAGTCAGCCGGACAACAGTAGATCCATTCAGGGATGTCCGAAATAATGACCCTTCGGGAAAATATGATAGACCGACTAGTGCAAATATCCTCGATCTAGACAGTCTTATTAGGAATATGCCGGATCCGCCTGAGCAATGCGCGACAAATACTGTAGACGAGGCTAGCGCTTTACCACAAGTTCGGTTACAACCAAACGTTTACAATGATAGGGCTTCCAACCAAGAGACCCATCCCGAAGTGTCTCCCTTGAATTCGTGGGTACACGTTCTACACCAATTATTCCAAACGTCACAAGAAGAGCTGCGCCATGAAATGAGAGCTATTAGGGAAAACGTGAATACCTTGAACGCTGCAGTCGCAGCCTCTCGAACAGCGGCAGATTTTGTTAGGAGTGATGCTAGATGTGATACTAGGGATGATGCTAGACAGCAGCCGAACCAAGCGCAGAATTTTGTTAACAACTCAATTATTCCCACGCCCAGTAATACGGTTGTGAAACCACAAGATTGGAAGATATCTTATGACGGTACTGGTAGTGTTTCAGGTTTTTTGTTTAAATTGGACACTTTGCGTGAGCGCACACAATGTTCAGAAGATCAGATTATGGCCAGTTTTCACCTTTTCTTGTCAGGCCGTGCCGAAGAATGGTATTGGTTATTTACCAAACAAAACCCTAATGCAAACTATCCATTTTTGAGTTACTCCCTAAAGCGGGAATTCGGCACCCTGAAGACGGACCATGAGCTGATGATGGAAATATCAGTGCGCAAACAAAAACCAAATGAGACTTACGACGTTTTCCACACGGACATTCTGGCATTAAACGCGAGACTTAGAGAGCCCATGTCTGAGGCCTTGCTTATTGATATCATCAAACGCAACGTTAATGGTAATTTGAAATTAATGCTCTTTAACGCAAGTGTAAGGAACCTGCATGACCTTCGCGATGTAGCTCGACGAGGCGAGCAGGTGCTGAAAGAGAGCAGGAGCTTAGTATCAAATTACCATAGGCCGAGCGTAAACGAAGCGCGTGCCATAGCTCCGGATTGTAGGGTTGAAAGTGAGGATTATATAGTAGATCCACAGATAGAAGCACTGAATTATCGTCGCATGGGTAAGCCAGACTACTCAGGGATTAAGTGTTGGAATTGTCAGACAATGGGTCACTCCTATATATACTGTGAGGAACCAATTAAATCTCAGTTTTGTTTTAAATGCGGTCAGAGAGGAGTGTTGACTCCGAAGTGTCCCAACGACCACCGTGGTCAGGGAAACCGTTATCCGAGCGAGAGGAAAGAGGGGGAAACTCGTTCGGGACTATAGCCCCCACTTCAGTCAATACCCAGCAAATCGGCGCGAGTACTGAGCCTAGTCCACTTTCGACCAGTTTCGCAAGTAGTCAACAAACACCAATAGTAACTTTCCCTGATAGTACGGATAATTCAAATAGTTCAGATTCAGATAGCCCGACTTCGTCACAAACCAATTCTCGATCAATTCGTATTTTGAAAGCTTCAGTTAGAAATGTTAGTTGTCAGACCATTTTCCGACCCAGTATAGAAGAAAGAGAACACAATTATCAATTGGTTAAGTCGAATATTTTCACGAATGATTCCCAACCATATCCACCCGAAAAAATTTTGCAGTGTAGGAAGAGATATAGCAAACGTGTCCAGGTGCGCAAGCTTTTGGAAAGCACCACACTCGTCCTTACAGACGATGAAAGACCAATGATTAGGGTGAGGATAGGAAATGGATCACTAGTGGGATTATTGGATTCAGGAGCCAATGTCTCTATCCTGGGTAAGGACTGTATGAAATTTTTAGAAGAAAACAATCTCAACTATAAGGAAATGAATGAATGCATATATACGGCAGGCGGCGACAAACGGAAGATAATAGGCTGCAGTTCATTGCCTGTCACTTTCAAAAATATAACAAAATCTATATCTTTTTACCTTGTTCCTTCGCTTCTCCAGGAAGCCTATTTCGGGGTAGATTTTTGGAAAGCATTTGCTTTAGCTCCCGAAATATTTCCAAGTGTATCTTGTCTAGAAGCAAAGGAAGATACAGAAGAAGGTCCGAATTTTCATGATTTGACTCCATCCCAGAAGTGCGATTAGCAAAAAGTTATTGATATGTTTCCGTCGTTCGAAAAATTAGGCCTAGGGCAAACACAGCTGGTGGATCACCATATTGACACGGGTGACGCAGTCCCAATAAAAAGTAAACATTTTCCTCTTTCGCCACCAAGGCAGGCTGAAGCCTACAGCGAAATTGATAGATTATTGAAAATGGGAGTCATCGAAGAGTCGAATTCGCCATGGTGTAGCCCAGTTGTGTTAGTACGGAAACCTGGTAAGGTTAGGCTCTGCATTGATTCTAGGAAGGTAAACGCAGTCACGAAGAAAGACTCATATCCGCTGCCGCATATCAACGGGTTATTGAGCCGACTAAAGGATACGCACTTTATTAGTGGTATCGACTTAAAAGACGCGTTCTTCCAAATTAAACTAACTGAGTCGTCAAAAGAGAAGACAGCGTTTGCGGTGCCAGGTAAACCCTTGTACCATTACAAAGTTATGCCCTTTGGGCTGTGTAACGCGCCGCAAACAATGAGTCGACTCATGGACAAAGCAATTCCCTCGTACATGCGAGAACATGTTTTTGTTTATTTGGACGACCTGTTGGTATGTAGTGCGGATTTTGACGACCACATCAAACTTTTAGCAGATGTTGCGAGGTGCTTGAAGAGTGCAGGCCTTACAATCAATGTGAGTAAAAGTAAATTTTGCCAGAGAGAAATTCGTTACTTAGGGTATGTTATAGGCAGTGGAGGTTTGAAGGTGAATCCAGAGAAGATAGAGGCAATGCAAAATTTCCCCATTCCCAAATCTCCTCGACAGGTTCGCAGATTCGTGGGTATGGCAAATTGGTATAGGGCATTTATTACCAATTTCGCTGATTTAGCAGGCCCTTTGACAGATTGTTTACGTAAGTCACCTGGTCCTTTCAAACTCACTCCAGAAGCAATAGAGGCCTTCGAAAAACTTAAAGTAGCTCTGAGTTCCGCTCCAGTATTAGCTCAACCTGATTTTTCCAGAGAATTTGTCATTCAATGTGATGCTTCCAAAATAGGAGTAGGAGGCGTGTTATTCCAGGTCGATGATAATGGTGCAGAGCATCAATAGCTTTCGTTTCGAAAAAATTAAATAATGCTCAACGCAACTATACAGTCACCGAGCTGGAATGCCTCGCCGCAATTGTCAGCGTCAAGCGTTTCAGACCCTACGTTGAAGGGCTGCCATTTCGTATAATCACGGACCACTCAAGCCTTAAATGGTTGATGACGCAAAAAGACCTTAGTGGTAGGTTAGCTAGATGGTCACTGTTACTACAGAGATATGATTTCGAAATGCAGCATCGTAAGGGGGCTCTGAACGTAGTACCGGACGCTCTGTCGCGTTTTGACGTTGACGAGTTGACTTCATCCCCCGCGCCTTACGAAATAGACTTAGACTCATCCGAATTTAGAGCCAATGAGTATCTGGATCTTATCAGAACAATTACAGTAAACGGTGAGGCTCTCCCGGATTTGTGTGTCAGAGACGGTTTGATTTTTAAAAGGGTTAAGTTTCGAAAAGGTGTGGAGGGTGAAGAAGACTCGTTATGGCGGTTGTGGTTACCCCAAAGACTCAGGGAGGAAGCAATACGAATGGCACATGACGCAGTTAGGAGTTATCACGGAGGTTGGCAAAAGACATTGGAACGGGTTAGGTCGAAATACTTCTGGCCACAACAAGCTAGGGACGTTAGAGACTATGTAAAGGATTGTGAAACTTGCAAGGCTGTAAAAACAACGAATCAGCAGTCAAGACCACCTATAGGAAGCGCTTTTGTTACAGAGAGACCTTTTCAGCGCTTATATTGCGACTTCTTAGGACCTTATCCGAGATCCAAACGTAGGAACCAGTTTCTTTTTATTATTTTAGACCATTTTTCCAAGTATGTGTGGCTGAAGCCAATGCAGAGAGCGACAACTATCAATGTAATGAACTACTTCGGTACAGAGATTTTTCCAGCTATAGGGGTCCCAGAATATATCCATAGCGATAATGGGAAACAATTCATCTCAAAAGAAATGAAAGCGTTCTTTGAAAAGTATGGTGTGACGCATGTTAGGACAGGAGTATATTCCCCACAAGCTAATGCGTCCGAACGCGTGAATAGAGAGATAGTTTCCAAGATAAGAATTTTCCTAAAAGATAAGCAGGATCATACGGACTGGGACAAACATATACCCGAAATTTTAGCAGTTCTTAGAAGCGATTTTCATACATCAATTCAGTGCTCTCCGTACTTTGCATTATATGGTCAGAATATTGTCCAACACGCATCCGCGTATAAGTTATTAGAGAAATTGGATAGCCTCAAAGAAGATCGTGTACCGATAGTGAGTAAAGCTGACAAGTTATCAGGAATCCACGAGCAAATCCGTAGAAACTTAGCACAGGCAAATGAGAAAGTCTAGCAGGTTTACAATAAGCGCTCTAGGCTTGTGAATTATAGGGAAGGTCAAGAAGTATTTCGAAGAAATTTTGCCTTGAGTAACTTCAAACAGGGTATAAACGCGAAATTCCTGCCAAAATATCTTAAGTGTCGAGTTCGTGGAAAAGTGGGCAATGCACTGTATAACTTAGAGAACTTAACAGGGAGATTAATAGGACGATTCCACGCTTCTGATATCCGTCCTCAATAAGACTCCGCTGGGCGTCTTGGCGGTCGGGGACAATTCGCCCAGTATTCTCCCCGAGCAGTTATAATAATAGGTGGATCACAAGCGCTCCCATCGGGAACCGTGGACCATCTAGCAGTCCATATTCCAATTGGTCTGCTTATACGGAGTTTTGACGAGTTCTCCCAAATTAAAATGTCTAGTTTTATGGAGTTTTGGCGAGTTCTCCTATATCAAATGCCTAACCTTACGGAGTTTTGACGAGTTCTCCAATACAAAAATGTCTATTCAAACGGAGTACTGATGATTTTCCTGTTAAAGTTTTTTTTTGTCCAGCTTCGCGAGGTTAGGGACCATAGACCAGCTGATAGGGTGATTGTATTCGGAGTTTAGACGCGTTCTCCTGTAAAAAAATGTCTAAGGCCGCGAAGCCTTAAAATAGGAAACAAAATAATTTAATTTTTTTTGTAAAGCCCATTCCGGGGGGCGAGAAACCAGCGGACCAAGGGTCTTTTTCAAGACCGCCTGTCCTGGGTTCAACGTGCGGGGTTGAATCAGCCGGGGGGGACAGGTTGTTAAGACCGACCAAGATCGGCACCTAGGAGGAGGGCTCCTAGGGGGGAGTAGGCTTCTCTGGCCTAAGCCAATAGAGAATTACCGCAACACCGGACTTACGCGTTTTGGTTTTTTTTACCAAATGAATTTTTTTTATACCTGACTTTCAATTATTCTCGGATTTTCATACACTACTAGATTGCACGTTCATATAGCATACGTTTTTTTTGGTATCACCTGATGGAGCCTCTGTTGCCCGGTTAGCTGTGGTAGAATTTGAGACTCTTATCTAGGGGTGAGTCGTGCCCCACGTAGTTAACAGTTGAGTATTATCGCAACAACCTTACAGGCGAACCATTTTTCCTGTTCGCTCCCTCGTCAGGTCTTCGAAGCGAAGCAGGCCTGTTATGGTTTGCTATCGATATCAATCCTGATATCGATCATAAACGGGTTAATTTCGGTTGCTCAATTCTGTCTGTGTGGCAGCACCACTATTTTAGTAGTTTTTCTTAGTAGTTTCCAATAACTTCCAATTAATAATGGCCGACGTGCTGACATGGTGAAGAAGAATGGTGACGCGTGGCCAAACATGAAAGGTAGTCGCATGCATGGTTCAATTATAGAAGGTTTTTGCAGTACTATATACGGACATACATACATACACACTCCATGTAAATTGGTTGTGTATTCTGTGATGCTTCTGTCAAAATCATAGCCGCCATCGTAGAAATCATATTGCGTCAAGATCAAGATTGACATAAGTTTTGACATAAGCACCACAATATGGAAAAATAGGGAAAAGTTTGCAATCAGCTGTTCAGTAGGTTAACCTTCTATAAATTAGCCTTGGCCGCATGTGAAGGAGAATGAGGTTGTATTATAGGGGTGGTTTCGATAGAATAGCTTACAATTTTTTTTTGCCGTCAGTAACTTTCCTGTTCGAGTAATTTCATTTACCAATTATGGTGTTCTAGCAATAATAACGATTCGTATTTTCTCATTCAGTTACTAGATATTTCAAATGCGAAATTTTTCTTTGCTCAAATCCTGTAATTAATTCCCTTTTCCCTCCACTAAGTGTCTAAACAAAATTTAAGCGAGTGGGTTTATCCGAAATTTACATTGATTTTTTTTATTTTTTATTCTTCGAGATGATTATATGGTATTGCTTCATTTTTTTTTAGAACCCGAGCTTTACAGATCGCACATAAATTTTTCTTCAAATCTGGCAAGCTATCGAGCCGACCTCTATGAGTAGGCATAATGAGAAATTTCCCCTCCGAATCTTCACAATCGTTCCAATGGCGGAGAGGCACAAGTATTGGTGATGGACAAACTGGTTCTTCCAGGGTTGCCATGAACACTTCGTAATGTGAAAATACGTAACACGTGGTTATTCGGTGACTTGGTACTTTCAAATGCATATTTTATAAAATATTCTCATGCGCTCCATACAATTTTAAAATTTTACATAGTTCTCAGAAAATTAATTACTATTGTTTCATCAACCAGATTTTCCTGTCCTGCCGATTTCATAATTTGAGCGTAGGACAACAATGGGCCATATTGATAAGATTAAGGCAAATGCTTTTGCTGGAAATTGTAGAAATTTGACATAAATTTGTATGAACCAAATTTCAAAATTTGAGTAAAATATCTGAGATCTTAAACAAATGCAGATGCTTGGCTTTTGTTAATATGACCCAATGTCCATTATATTCCCAATGCACACTAATAGGATTTTACAGTAGCAAATTTTCTAGGGCACGAATACAATCGATTATTTTGAAATAGTTTCATGGGAAAAATGCTTGAGGCATTTTATTCCGAAAGTTTTGGTAATTTTTTTTTTGTGTGTCATGGCAACCGTATTCTATCTCGCTTGTGTCATTGCTAGCGTCATACCATGATGTAGACATTCGGGTAACCGTAAAGTCACGCCACTATTATGCACACGTCACTACATCGTTATACGGCACTACATTGTTATACGATAGGAAACGGGACCCTTCCAAACGAATGTGAGATGAAAAGGGGAGCATGAAAGAAAAAGAATTTTTGTGCAGCCACGGGACAAGTTGGAAAATTAAAATGTAATTCAGTGCGTGTAAAATAGCTGAGTGCCGGAAGATTTGAATTAATAGTTAAAATATTAGTTTAAAAATTCTTAAAATGCAATAAGAATATAACGAAATACTCAATGCATATATATTAACCAAAATTAGAACGTAAAAATTGGTAATAGGAGTGAAAAAAAGTAATTGCTTATTGCCAGGACGAAAAATCGATAGTTGTAAGCAGCGACTTAGGAAACGATTTGATATTCGCCGGTGCCATGGTAGGCCTACTAGATCCATTGAAATATGGTGAACATTTTTATGAACTATACACTAGTAATACGCGGCGTTTTTTTTTTTTTTTCAACCAGCTCCCCCTGCTGCAACATACGACGTTTTGACATATAAAAGAAAGAACTCAGCTTTCGTTTTTATGCACGAATCACAAATAATACTAAAAAAATAAAAGAAACATTAATTGTGAAAACATCTCGATTAAACTACTATAAACGCCACTATATTTATATAAATAGGAAAGTGTGCAAAAAGAATCGAAAATTTTGTCACAAATAATTTAAAAAAAAAAAATTTATTATATAGTTGTCCATATATACATAAAAATACTGATATGTTTGATACATAGCAAGATTAAGAAAAACAAAACCGGCCTATACGATTGCGCACAGTTCATGCAAATGTTAAATGCTATAATCCAAAAACAAAATTCAACAATATTGTGAACTTCGTGAAAAAGTGAATTTTATAGCAATAAAAGGACTAAAACGACTAAATAAGAAACTAAAAACTTATACATATACATATACACTCTATATGTCTCCGTGTTCGACTACAACAATGGCGCGACTCCATATAGCGCCCAACGACGCCATATAATGCCTGGCGACAGTAGAGCGCCGCCACCAAGCGCCGTGACGGCGACGACACGACGACATCGGCTCACAGCAACGAAGCGACGCAGCAATAAGGCACCACAACATCAGCAGCAACCACAACGGCTAAGCACGGCATAGGGGCCACCACAACAACCATAGCTTAGTATAATTGGCCATAGCATCAACGGCAACTAATTTTGGCAACAAGTGCCAAAACAACAACAACCGCAGATCGGTGACACAACCACTTAAGGTGCACCGCAACGGGTGGTGAGTCGCATTGGATATAGGTATCACACGTACATATGTATATTATGTATCTAATTAATTAATCAAAAAAAAAAAATTTTTTGTTAATATATATTTTTGGAACTGCCTCACTACCCATACAGCATTGAGATGATTGGATTTTAATTTTTGTACAATTTAATCATCTCCGATATTAGAGTTGCCTGTGCTTCAAAAAAAAAAAGGGGGGTTAAAATTATATATACATTTTCTCTTAGATAAACCTTTTTCTTTAACATCAACATTTTGTATTGACATATTGATCATCTGGGAATTAATTCATTTGAATAGTTGGTAATCAAAAGCTTGCTGGGTAGTGAGTGTAAAATTAACCTGTAGTGACGATAATAAGATTTGTGAATTTAAAACAGCCACACACAATTTAATGTAAAGCAAAATTATGTGTAGACTTAAACTTATTAGCTATTAATTTTCTTGAATGATATCAGCTAATTCCCAACAAAAATTAATTGTATCTGAGTCATGTGTACATACAGAGATTCACGTTTTGAAATTTAGCGAGTTTTTCTTGTAAAAAAAAAAAAAAAGGGGGAGGGGAAAAGGAAGATATAAAGGGATTGATATGTACATGCATGCCTATATGCATATATACATACATATGTATGTGCGTTAGCAATTCGCATATATTTCTGCAAATATAACAGAGAGGGAGGGGGAGACCTGTGTAGGGAAATTATAATTAAACCATCGTAAACTGCAAAACTCAATAAAATATACAATGAAAATAATACATATATAGGCCACTAATAATATAACATACCACCCAGTAACCAAAAAGTTTCCGCCACCTAACTCCTTTTCCCAGCTGAAAAAAGGGAGAACATTTTTTTTTGATTCCTTCTATTTCCTCTTCGTACCTTTTTCTTAGTATATAATTATACACATATACCTGCGTTCTGGGCGAAACTTTGCCTCATATCTATACATATACGCATGTACATGTGTATTTCTGTTTCTCTACCCTGCAGGAAATTAATGATAATAATCAATTTTTATTGAACAGCAAGGAACCCATTGTTAAGTAATTGCATTGTCAAGCGGGAAAATTTCAATGTGAATATGTATGTATGTACCAACGACATATGCCATCATTCCCTTATAAATTTTGTACAATTTTCTAAAAATTTATATCGTTATATTTTGGGACTTTTCCGACCCAGAAGTAATTAGTTTTTTTTTGGAGTCACCACTAGTGTCTTTGTAAGTAGTTTAAAGTTAGTGTTAAGCTTCCTGCAGGGTATTTTTCCTTGATTAAGTGTAAGTAAAACCTAGCATATGCATATGTAGACTGTAAGAATTTACTTACATATGTATTTTTGATGAATTTTACAAATGGATTGTAAATAAATTTGTGAATTTAAAATGGGAGTGCTGATTCTCTTCATTTAAAAAGGCATTAGGGATTTCAGTACGGGGTCATCGAATTTAAGGTGCACCGATGGCCATGGATGAGGGTGGGTCGAAAAGCACCAGCGCTGCAACAACACCAGCGGCGCAACACAGGTAAGGGGTTACTGGTATTCGGGTGCGACAGTAACCATGGATTAGGGTGGGACAAAAACGCACCGGCGCTGCAACAACATCAGCAACGCCACCCCCTTGTGAGTTCGGCCTTTAACTTTTTTTTTGATTTTCCATATGTTTTAAATTTCAGCTTTCTTTTATGTATTTTCAGATGCCTGTTAATAATCGGTCGTTCCGGTTGATTCAAATTTAAATTCAAATTTAACGATTTTTTTTTTGCGATATGTATATTCAAATTTAAATTCACTTTGACAGTTTTTTTTTGTAGTGGCTATTCAAATTTAGTACACATAGATTTCAGCGTACATTCAAATTTAGATTTTGGTGCAACGATTATTTTCTCGTCCGTCCGCGATTATTTAAATATAACGTCCGCTTATCTAATTCCAAATTTTTCCGTGATGTCAGTATTTCCGTCCGATTTAAATTTTGGTTCAAATGCTTTACTAACGTCCGTCTGACTTTAACGTACATTCAAAATTCATATCCAAATTTTAACGACATTTTCCCTCGGTTTGCATTTATTTAAATTTAACTGACGTCTGGCCTCTTGAATTTGGATTTTTCGGGTTATTTTGAATTTTCGAATTTTTCAAGGGTCCGTCCGTGGCATCCGGCTAAACCGGATGTTGTTTTAGTGTGATTTTACTCGTTTTGGTTTGAAAAGGCATGATATGAATTTTTTTCTGTTTATGGCGCAGGACAGCAATGTAGGCAAGAACCCCGCCCAGCCGACAATGACTAGCCACAGTGCAACCCTAGATCATGCCGACCGCCATGCATTGCTGCTCCACTCGATTGTAGATCGTAATCGAGGTCGAAAGCTGTACCATAACACTTGACGATGTTGTGGAATATCCAAAGTAGATTTTCGTCTTCCTAATCAGTTATTTACATTCATTTTCAATTTCAAAGATTTCAATTACAACCTAACCTAAAAATCAAATTGTAAAAACAGCGCATCAGCTGTTTACTTGCAAATAGCTTTGTTCAATAACTCAAAATTTTTAATTGCTTTTACAAATAGTTGCGAATTTTATGTTCAATAACCCAAAAAATTTGCAAAAGAGATCCAAATTGGGAGAGTAAGACTTCGACAGAGTTGAAAATAGTTGCAAGTAAAATTTTCACTTGCAACTACTTGCAGCTTTAAAAAAAATAGAAGCGTCAAAAACATATGATGACAAAAATTTCAATTGGAAATATGCAAACATTTTAATCGGAAATTTCTAATTGCTTACTAAATAAATTAGCGCAAAAAGGAATCTTGACGATGTTGTGGAATATCCAAAGTAGAATTTCGTCTTCCTAATCAGTTATTTACATTCATTTTCAATTTCAAAGATTTCAATTACAACCTAACCTAAAAATCAAATTGTAAAAACAGCGCATCAGCTGTTTACTTGCAAATGTTTACGATTTTGTGTTCAATAACTTTGGTTGATAATTTTCTCTTTTTCTCGTTTTTACTCTTAATTTGTCACTGACGCTCTTCTTGGAAGTAAAGTTGTTGAACAAAGCTAATAACAACCGAATTTGTTTATAATACGTATGTACATATGTACATTTATATGTACATACATACGCGATTTGTTTGAACAAACAATATACATATACATACATATTTACAAAGAACCTACTTGGGCAGTACCTACACCCAGAAAAATAGTGTGAAATCAACCAAAAATCAACAAATTTTGTGGTTAATTTTTTTCAACACGATGCTTAATGTATGCCATCATGTAATCGTGTAAATTTAACACTACTGTCAAGTGTTAGCTTAACAGGATGACAACTGTAGAATTAACACTAAAAAGTATTGAGTCTTCCTGTTGATTTTACAATTTTAACTAGTTAATGTTACAATAAAAGCTGGTTAAATTAACACGAAATGGTCCTGTTGAATTAACAATAACATCTTTTTGATTTTACATTAAATTTATTGTTAAATTAACTAGAAAGTCTTGTTGATCGTACAATTTATTTTTTTTTTAAATAAAAAAAAACATATAAAACATAAAATATATAATCATCACTTCAATTAAGCACATTCGTACATCACCCGCACAACTGACCAAATTGAAGGCGTCGTTCTCATACGAGCACAAATGTACTGGCGATAGTTTATACATGGGCGATAGTACTATCACTTGCACCGAGTAATGTTTGGCCGCTAATGCAACAACCGCATGCTGCACGCAAACCCCCATTCGCTAAAAAACCTCCTCGTGATATTGCAACCTATGAAGAGGAAAAATAAAATATTGAACAATAAATACTTTTAGAAACAAAAATGTAATCCTCTTTTAACTCACCTGCAAACTGAAAATTTAAATCGAAAACCCACTATCGCGAACTGACAATGATGCTAAACTCGCATCACTGCCACGCACTATAGGTCAAATGGCAGTAAAGTAAAGTGCTATTATAAATAATTTTTTGTTATTTTTTAGTTGGAATTACTTCAATAAAAAGCCACGTTCATTTTTTTATGCTAAATATAAAGCAGCGTTACACAGCTCTGCGTGCACAGCTGTGCGTCAAAGTCAACCAATACAATTTGCTTGCAAGTTCATTAGTGTTCGGTAAATTTTAAGTTCGTGTTTCTCGAATTAAGTTAACAATAATTGATTTATAGGGCCTTATTTTGTAAAACGCAACGCGACGCAACGAGTCACCCAGAATCACTTATTGTCGTGTTCGTATTTTGTATCTCTTTAGGTGACTGAAAGTGACTGCAAGTGACTCGAAGTGAATGTGTTACGTTTTTTTGGTGAGTATGTTACGTTTTTGGTATTTTATAAAACGCAAAGTGACGAAAACGGTCACTTTAACTGTCAAAAGAGTCACTTCCTTTTGTTCGAGTGAGCATTCGATATAGTTTAATTTGCAACGGCTAAAATTAGCCAATTTAAAAAAAAACGGGGTATCAATCGACGCGTTTCAATCTCGCGAACCCAAATATGATGCTGAACTAATTTTTTCTTTGATTTAAATAAAACAGTTGTTAATAAAAACGTTTTAACTTTTGTCTTGCTTCTTGCATAAACACGAACACACAAATGCATCTTATTTTTTAACATTGGATAACACGTACATATATTTATATTAACTGCAATACACACACATTTTTTAATATGTTGGATATACATAAATAATATATTTTATTCAAAAAAAAAAAAAAAAAAAACTAAACAAAACACGTATGTATTGACACACAATGTCAACAAATACTTTTTTTTTATTTTTGTTGACTTCCCACTAAACACTGAAAAAGAAATTCTCAAACGTTTGAGAAAATATTGTTTCTAAATTTGAGAATCAGCAGATATATAATTTGAAAATAAACATATTTTCAAGTGTTCAACAAACATTGTTAATCAATTTTAGAATAACTTACAACACATTCGAAAAAAAACTTGTTTCGCATTTTGTACCATTTCACGAATTTCATCATGTCAAGGTTTCAAGGAACGAAGACATTTTGTATGTTTGCAAGTTTCAATCAGCGTTGGTTGTTTTACGTGAGCAGTCTCTTAACGGTTGAAATGATGGTTGAAAATGATTGTGTATAATAATGATTCTGTATTTCTTACTCTTATTTTATTTGTTTGTTGCTTTTTGTGAAGTTACACAAACTTTATTAAAGCCATAGTTTGTTGTTGTTGTGTAGTGTTGGCCGCTGTGGTGCAGTGGGTAGAGTGCTCGCCTGCTATGCCAGAGGTCTCGGGTTCAAACCACGGTCCGAGCCAAACAAATTTTTCTAATTAGTAAAAATCCAATTATTGGGTTTTTTAAGAGCAGCGGTCACCTCTCGGCAGTGGGCGGCATACCCTCCGAGAGTATTTCTGCCATGAAAAAGCTTCTCACAAAAAATGCATTCGCCGTTCGGAGCCGGCATAAAACTGTAGGTCCACCCAATTAGTAGGAAAAAACAAAAAGGAGCACACCTCGAATTTAGAGAGAAGCTCGGCCATAAAACTCGTCAGAGTTATAATAGCGCCATTGTATTATTATTATTAGTTTGTTTCTCACATGTGTGTATGCATATTAAAAAAGATATTAATATACTCATGTGACTGTACAAAAGGCACCGCCGAAATTCACCCGCACGGGTAAATGAAAAACATCACATCAGAGTACAAATATGTAATATATACATACATCTATTGATTGCATTCCATTTCGTACTAACTTTGAAATTGATTTCAGAAAATGAAATCTATCAAATTGAGAATCAGCCCAAAATCCCATACTAAAAATGTGCCTTTTTGTTTGAGAACGCTATAAAGAGAAATTTGAGGTGAATTTGATAACTAACGTTTGATATTTGACAATAGGGTTACTTCTCTAATGAACCTCAAATTAAAAATGAAGAAAAATGTTTATTGGGTTGCCAGCTGCCAACTTTTCAGAATTACCTACTCGACAAAATACCTCTATTAATAAAAAAAACTCACTAAAAATTACTAAGGAAACTAAAAAAACAAAATAGGTGGCACATAAGCTACGTAAATCGTTTGATAATCGTCGTGACTACGCAACAGGGTGAACGCGAAAACGTAAAATCTTATATAATACCAACTTTTGGGCGAAGGTGAGCGTGAGTGAGTGTGAGTGACTGCGTCGCAAAGAGTCACCGCGTTTTGTATATTAGAATTGAACATTGTGATAGATGCGACTTCAAAAAAAGCAACTCCAATTATTGGTCGTCCACGTCTGCCATTCAGCGAAAAATCAGAATTTGGAAAAAGAAAAGAAAATAATTTTACGAAAGAGCAGTACAATGCAATACGACAAGAAAACAAATTAAGAAACTGCGATATATATCCGCACTATAGCAATATTACTGCCGCAAAATTGAAATGTCGAGCTCAGAGTATAGATGCAAATGAGACCCCTGGCCAAGCTGCTGAATCGCGACATAAAATATACAAATCCGATAGACTGCATCACGCTCGCAGCAAGGCAAATTCATTATGGTAATGGCAGGGCGAATTCGGCAATATTCGCCTCGATTCGCTTTAAGTTTTTGTCCAGCAGAATGTCAAATTCAGTAAAATTTTTCTTTGTTTGACATTCTCCTGTATTCTTCTGTACACGGCGAGTTAAAAACGAGAAGAAGAAGTCAGCTTTTCACGTACCACTACCATATGAATGAATTTGCCTTGGCTCGCAGAAACAACTGCATGAATAACCTGTTCGACGTATTTAATAGAGCCATGGATACATCAGATCCATTAATTTCTACAACATTTTTAAAGAGACGCTTACAAAGACGGAAGCGTTCGACACTTCCATCTGAAGTAATTGATCTATTATGTAGCTGCGAAACGATAGAGGAATTTCAACTTGGCAACGAACACGATGAAATTAATGAATGTGAAGAGTCTTGTTATGATTTAAATTTACAAGATGAATTAGATTTAATCAAGTACTAAATGTTTTACTATAATTAAAATAAACGAATGAATTTCATGTTTGGATTAATGGTTCCAAAAGGGTTAATATGGATTTTTGGGCTTTAGTGGGTTAATTTCCATTTTTTTAACAGAATTACTTTTACTTTTGAAATGCTAACAAGTTTTAATTTGAATACCATGATTTTGTTGGATTAATAGTGCCACGGCACAAAATTTTCCTTTTTTTTTTTAAATTATAATTTGCGTTTTGCACGAAAATCAGACTTCAAATGATCAAAAAAATTATGTATGTTTCAAAATAGTTTTGACGTTCTTTTTTAACACTCTTTCTCAGGGACCGAAAATAACGGTTATTTTTTTTTTTTGTGTGGTGAAAAGGTTACGCAAAAATAACCTTTATCTTCTTTTGGTCCTTAATAACCATTATAAAAACCAAAAAACCGTTTGGGCCTGAATAACCGTTATGGCAACCAAAAAAGTGTTTTGGGCTTGAATAACCGTTATGGCAACCAAAAAACTGTTTTGGGCCTGAATAACCGTTATTCAGATTTTTATTCTTTTTTGGTCAGCAATAAAAATCAAGCCTATTTATTTGTCAATATTTCTGGCCGATATTGGTATCAAATGAAAGGTGTTGAGCAGGGCTTTTACATAGAGGTGTACTTGTTAAGATTCGTCGGTCGGGTTCCCAGTTATGGGTGAAAAAGTGGACCCGGATGCCCTGGAATGTTTTAAGCAATATTGGTATAAAAAGAAAAGAAGTAATCAGAGCTACAATCCCTGCTCAAGACCTTTCATTTGATACCAATATCGTCCAGAAATATTGAGAAATAAATAGGCTTGATTTTTATTGCTGACCAAAAAAAAATAAAATCTGAATAACGGTTATTCAGGCCCAAAACAGTTTTTTTGGTTGCCTTAACGGTTATTCAAGCCCAAAACACTTTTCTGGTTGCCATAACGGTTATTCAGTCCGAAAACGGTTTTTTTTGGTTTTTATAATGGTTATGCAGGACCAAAAAAATTTTTTTCTCATGATATTGGTTAAATATGACTTTTACCCCATTTCTCTTATAACCGTAACGTCCCTGCTTTTTTTAGATTACATTGACACAATGATCGTGTTGAATAAACCAAAATTACAAATGACGTTTATGTTTGAACATTGTTTCGTGTTATATCAACCAAATTGTATTGTTAATTGTGGTTCTTGTTGTTTTCACATTTGTTTTCATGTTGTATTAACACTAAAATTGGGACGTCATTTTTCTAAAATTTTTTTTAGTTTATATTGACACTATCATCATGTTAAATAAACCAAATTCCAAATGACATTAGGAATAAAATTTTATATTTGAATCATCTTGTATTTTTTAAAAATTTCTTCATGTTGTATCAACAATAAAATTTGGTTGAATTTACCAAATTTTCAGATGACAGTTACAAAGCCAAAATCATGTTTCAAACATCGTGTAATTTGAAAAAAATTGTTGCTGTTCTATGTGTAAAGATCGATCGTGTTAATTTTACATGAATCGTGTTGATGATTTGTTTTCTGAGTGTACGTACATTGTAGATAAATGGTATGTACACATATTATACATACATATGTACATATATTTTAAAAATTTATACAACTGCTATCTATTTACATATCGTCGTACCATACGAAAACTAACATCAGATTTTTTGTGGCTGACGAAAAGTAAAATGTTCAAGTTTTGGCCGACGAAAAGTAATAAAATCCACTTTTGGCTGACGAAAACTATCAATTTCGTTCAAACAACAACAATTTTAATGTAAAAACAGTATATAATTACTGATACTTTTCGTCAGCCAAAAGTCGATTTTATTACTTTTCGTCAGCCAAAACTCGATTTTATTACTATTCGTCGGCCAAAAGTCAAATGTTCTACTTTTCGTACAGAATTTTTTTATTGATAGCTTTCGCCAGAAATTTTAAATATGTTAGTTTTCGTATGGTACGACGATATGTACATAGATGTTTTCAATCGGAGGATATTTATCTGACACCAGCGAGAGTGATGAGGAAGGCAATGCGACCTGCATGCGTCTAACGAAACGAGTCCTAAGAGAAACCTCAAGTTTACTTGATATTCCTGAGAAAGAGTAAGTTCATCATAAAAGTATATACATATCGCACGTTTTATGCAATAGGGATTTAACTCAAAAAAAAAATTTTTTTGGGAAAACGCAAATAAAGTTTTATATGTAATTTCAAATAGTTTCCTTCTACGGCTAACTACAAAATCACTTCTATTTCCGCCATTTTTATCTTTTTGAGTATTTTATAAGACTAGACTCAAAGGCACTAACCAGTTATTGAAATATATGGCAAAATCCCAGAAATCGAAAATTTCGAGTTAAATCCCTATTGCATAAAACGGGCGATGTGTACATACATACGTACTTTTTGAATTTATTGGAGTTTACTTCTTAGGCGCAAAATTTTTATAGAGATTGAAATTTGAAAAGGAAATATGCGGTTACTTCTATTTCACGGAAATAGCATACAGGAAACAGCAAACGGTCAAAACGTTGACCTGTCTTTTCCCTGACGATATTGGTATCAAATGAAAGGTTTTGAGCAGGGCTTTTGAGTAGAGATTTACTGATTATGCTTTCTAGGTCGGGTCACCAGATATGGGTCAAAATATACAAATCTTTCATAGAATTTCTTTGTAATAAATTTTGAAAGTGCTAGTTTTCGTATGATATGACGAAATACAAATACACCGAGGATTGGTATGTTCAAATCAGGGTTTGAAATTGCTTAGCTACTTTTGCTGCATTTGCTTTTGCTTTGCTTTTGCTAACGAAAAGTAAATTAGCAAACTCGCTAAGCCGAGTAAAAAACGAGAACACGATTCATTCGCTTCAGTTTTCAGCTGAGCCGTGTTTGCTTGTATAGTTAAGCAAAGCAACGCGATTTGGGGGATTTCATTTTACTTCCAGCAATTAGTTGTGTCTTTGCATTTTTTCTGCTTTTGCTTATTTTGCTGAAACGATTTGTTTACGCATATTTCGATTTTTATACATATTTACTTATGTATGTATGTATGTACACATAATATGTATGTATGTCCATTTGTAAACATCTATTCATGTTGAATTTTGCTTAAAAACTAGTTTCAGCAAAATAAGCAACTGTTAGCAAAAATTTACCACTCAACTAATTGCTGGAAGTAAAAGCAACGCTCTCAAATTGAGTTGCTTGGCTTAACTACACAAGCAAACACGACTCAGCTGAAAACTGAAGCGAATGATTCGTGTTTTCGTTTTTGGCTCGGCTGAATTCAGCAATAAGCAAAAAACATCGACTATTGCTATTTTGCAGCAAGCAAATTCAAACCCTGGTTTAGGGATGGGCAAATTGGAAAAATATATCGATATATATTATATCGATATTTAAAAAAACATCGATTTATGCCGTGTAAAAACATCGATATATCAATATATCGAAAGGGTCGGCTTTACATTAAGGAACCACGTCCCGCAAAAAACCACTTCTTCACGGGGTTAGAGGTGTTCCCACAGATCTCAAAACAGAAATCCAAACTTGCCGGAGTCTTATAGTTTACTAGATATTAGTTGTTAAAGTTCGATGAGTCTACAGATATTCTACGAATCCTGAAGTATAAACATAAAAATCATTAAGAATTGCTTGAAGAAGAAAGTAATGTAAATTCAAACATCCGAACATTATGGTTATACCACTTCTTAAAAAATGTTCTGGTGTTAAATTCAAAGCGAATCAGAAATGTATGAAAAATATCGAATTTGGCTCGAAATGGCAAAAAATTACCGATTATCGATGCACGGTAATTCAAAATATCGTCGATATTATCGGCTGTACTATTTTAAAAATATCGATATATTGATATATCGATATATATCGCCCAACCCTACCCTGGTTCAAATTACTCCAGAAAGTATTTAAATTTGTACTACATACATATGTATATCGAAGATGAGTTCAAAGATAAAGAGTTATGTACATATATACATACATGTGTACAAATGTACAGGAGAGCTACCCTCCAAAAAAAATGTGCGATTAATACCGAAGGATATTTGTCCCGGATTGATCTCTTTCGAGAACAATCGGTCCACAATTAGTCCCCGATTCTTCCCGTACGGGTATAAATGTAGACTAATTGTAGACCAATTGTTCCCTAACGGGTATAAATGTAGATTAATCGCCTTCATCCCGAACGGGTATAAATCTAGATTAATGGCTTTCATCCCGAACGGGTATAAATGTAGATTAATCGCTTTCATTCCGAACGGGTACAAATCTAGATTCCTTAAATGTAGAAATTTTAGAAAAATGTGCAATGTATTTAAAAAATTGTAGAACAACCGGTAAAACGAATTGAACACCCTTTCTTTTAATAACAATGATGAATAATAATTTTAACAAAATGTTTCCTAAAAAATCATATGAAAAATCCTTTAAATTACGCTCATATAATGCATACTCAAAACTTACAATTTTTTTAATTTGTTTATTGAGATTTTTTTTTCAAAAGTAAAACATTGTATAATCTTTATTTATATATGATTTATATATGCGTGAACATTTACAATTTTTTAAAGATTGTTATTAAAAATTGCCTTGGCGAACAACTTGGAAAATTCAACATTTGTACCCGTTGGCGATGAAAGCGATTAATCTACATTTGTACCCGTTGGGGATGAAAGCGATTAATCTACATTTGTACCCGTTGGGATGTAAGCGATTGATCTACATTTGTACCCGTTCGGGATGAAGACGATTGATCTACATTTGTACCCGTTCGGGATGAAAGCGATTGATCTACATTTGTACCCGTTCGGTATGTTAGTGATTAATCTACATTGGTACCCGTTCGGGTATACAAGTTGAACAATTAGTCCCTTCATAGGACATGCTCGAACAAATGCGATCAATTCACTCCATATAAAAAGATGTAAAATTGTATTAGTCGCATGCCCTTGCGATAAGTGAAACATAAATATTGTATACATACTTACATACATATATATTTATGTAATTAAATGAATGTGTATATTAATTTTTGCTTCAATTTCAAAATAAGGTAAATTAAACGAAATTTCATCAAAATTCTAATTTTTTTTACTAGAAGTCTTCTTGTAAAACATACATTCAAAAGTCTGTATGGATGAAATTTCAAAATTGCCAAAAATTCGGTATTTTTTTAGTGAATTTTAAGTCACTGAGCTACGAAGCGGAATACTCAAAAAATTCAAAAAATTTTAGTAAAACTTTAATGAAAATTTGTTTAGTGTTTGCCCAATATTTGCACAAAGTTTTAATTGATATTGTTTATATCATCCATATGTATGTATCTCACTCTAAATCATAAAGTGATACAGCTCGAAATTCAAAAATTTAAAACGATGAAGTGCTTTTTCTTTACAAACAAGGCAAATTCATTATATGGTAATGGCAGGACGAATTCGGCAATATTCGCCTCGATTCGCTTTAAGCTTTTGTCCATATGAATGTCAAACTCAAAGTCAAATATTTCTTTGTATGACATTCTTCTGTACACGGCGAGTTAAAAACGACAAGAAGAAGAAGTCAGCTGTTCACTTACCATTAGGCATGGGTAACACTGCGCTGCGCGGCGCAATTGCGCTAACACCAACCCTGGTGTTATTGCGCTAACTCCGATTTGGGAAATGCGCCAACTCAATATAGCGCCAACTCAATGTAGCGCCAACTCAATGTAGCGCCAACTCAGTATAGCGCCAACTCAATGTAGCGCCAACTCAATGATGCGCTATTGCAATATAACACTGACTCAATTTCGTGCGCTAACACCAGCTCCAATATAGCGCTAGTGTAAAATGGCGCAACCACAACGCCAATAACAGCATCATAGTATATGTATACGTATGAAAACGTCACAATTATGTGTGCTTGATAGTGATCTAAGTGACTCTAATTTCCAGCATATTTTCACATATATACGGAATTGTTTTCCAAATGATTATGAAAATTAAAATTAATTGTGCCCTCGTGTATGTAAGCAGAATTGCGCCAAAAGAAAAAAAACGGGGATGGTAAACAGTAACAAGCGAAAAATGTTATTTATCGATTATTCGATGACAATTGCGCTAAAGGTGTTATTGCGCCAGTACCGTGAGTTGGCGCCACGGTTGGCGCTGGCGTTATTGTATCAGCGCCAAAAAAATTGCGCCATTACCCATGGCTACTTACCATTACCATATGAATGAATTTGCCTTGTCTACAAGAAAGTCTATGGAGAGAATTGACATACGAGTATAACGTTAGTTTTCCAGGCAAAGCCTATGGGAAAGAATTTGGAGAAGTCGCCAGATTATAAAATCTATTATGGAGAAAACCCGACTTAAAAAATTTCTTACGAAACCTCGGTAATTTAAAAATTCTGCACGAAAAGTAGCACTATAAATTTTTGCCTGACAAAAAGTTGCAATAATTTTATATGCAATTCGTCAGCCAAAAGTCGAAAATGCTACTTTTCTAAAAATTTTAAGTGCTAGTTTTCGTCAGCCAAAAGTCGAGTGCCACTTTTTCAAATACACATTTAAAGTGCTAGTTTTCGTCAGACACAAAAAAGCGGGTGGTAGTTTTCGTACGGTACGGCGATTAAACATACATAAGAATATTTTTTTTTTGTTCAAACGGTATTGAATTTTTACTTTTGATCTCTTTGTTTTTATGTCAAATAAGTGAATAAACCAATTTTTTGTTTAATACATTTTGTTTTATTTTGCCCCCCCCCCCCCAAAAATACCCCATTTTTTCTAAGTTGTACCCCGAAATCCCCCTTTTTGGTCTCGTCGATCCCCCTTTCGCCATTTTTCATCTGGCAACCCTAGAGTTAACTATTCAGTTATGATAAAATTTATTCATCGTTAAGGTTCAAGAGAAACTTTAGAATTTCGAAAGGCGTTTTCAAAATTATTTTGGAGGAGGTATCGGGGTATATGCAAGATGGGAGTAGGCGTTGGAAACGAGTTTCTATCTAGCATGTCCCAGACAATGGTTAGCACTGCCATAACAGAATGCCTCAATATCTTTGACACATTTTTGTCCCAAATGGATCAAATTGGAAATGACAACGCAACAGGAAAACGAGGCTAGGGAACATTTTTATATAAAATGCGGGATACCGGGCATAATTGGGTGTGTGGACGGAACGCACGTGAAAATTAAATGCCCAAGTGAGGACACAAAGCATTTATACTATAACAGAAAAGGTTTTTATTGTTTATTTTTACCAACCAATCAAATACATATGGATGTATTTTTGTTTTTAAGATTTGTGATCACACACTTAATATCCGGTACGTAGATGCCCGGTATCCAGGTTCTAACTTAGGCATCGAATCCCGAAGCTTTTCGGCAATCTCGGGATTTCGGGATTTGAAAATGACAATCCCGGAATTTTACCTAAGAGACTGTTACCTTTGAAATTTTGTTTAAAAAACATACACATATGAGTACTTTAAAACATACCATTTATTTCATTTCAATGTTTTGTAGAAAAAATTAAAGCTTATTGAATTCAACTTTTGAAAAGAAAAAAAGAAAAGATTTGTATTGTATACTTTAACACAAATGTTATATAAATATATAATATAAAGGTACATATTTATTTCAAAAAGTATCTTAAAAATATAAAGCATAGCAGTTGAGCAATTTTAAAAACAGGGGGTGTCTTGTGATTTAATATTGTAACTTTAAAAATAATATGGCAGAAACAACTTCATCAAAAACGTTGAATAATTTTTTTAAATTGCTACATATATGAAATCCCGCAAAATCCCGAAACCCCGGGTTTCGAATAAAAACTATCCCGGGATTTCGGGATGAAAAATTTGTACGGGAGGCCCGGGATTCGGGATTTCCCGGGCTCGATGCCTTAGTTCTAACCACGATGCGTTTGTTTGGAGTGCAAGCAGGGCGGATGATTATTGCAAGCCGCAGTTCGAATCTGGCAAGCGAAATACTTGGCTCTTGGGTAAGACAAAGGGAAAAAATTGAAAATGAGTAAGAGTTGTAGTAGGAGAGGAGTATTAGGTACCGTGTTAGCAATATTTGAGAATATGTATGTACATATATATGTATGATAAATTTTAAAAAGTGGGCAGTGAATAGTATACTATACATAAGTATGTATGTATGTACATACCCACCAAAAAATCAAAGCCTTATTTAAGAATTAAAACGGCAGATTTAAAATAAAAAAAGATTTTTTGGTGGGTATGTACATACATACATCAAAATTTTGATGCAGATAAGTATGTATATATGAGGTACATATGTACAAATAAATATACAAATATGTATGTAGTATGTACATATGTATGTATGAAAATTTAACAATTTTACAACAACGGCTTTAAACAAAATATGTAACACAGATTTTGTTGCGATCATCGGCTTCAATAATGACTAGGAGTTCCTGCTACTGTCGAAAATCGACAATTTTCTAGTAGTTTAGCTACTCCAGAATGCAAAAATATTGTAAATTTATGATATTTTTTATTAAAATTTATCTTTATTTGATTCAAAACACATTTGTAGTTCGAGCACAACCCTTTTCCATTTTTAATTTATTAAAATTTTTGTTACAAAATTACCTTTTTACCTTAGTTTGGGTGGCACCGGTTTTTTTCTTTTTTATAGTCTGGACACAGCCCATTTATTACGCCTAAAAGCAGGTCACTTATTGTCGTGTTCGTATTTTGTATCTCTTTAGGTGACTGAAAGTGACTGTAAGTGACTCGAAGTGAATGTGTTACGTTTTTTGGTGAGTATGTTACGTTTTTGGTATTTTATAAAACGCAAAGTGACGAAAACGGTCACTTTAGGCGAGTTCCCGTGGCAGTGATCCAGATCCGGATACAAATTTTGCAAGCAAATGCAACAACAATTTGGTGATCCTGGTATTTATATGGATCAAAAAAATCTATTACAATCTATATGGATCCGAAATTGATACAGATAAACACCAGGATCACAAAATTCTTGTTGCATTTGCATGCAAACTTCTTATCCCGATCTGGATCACTGCCACGGGAACTCGGCATTTAACTGTCAAAAGAGTCACTTCCTTTTGTTCGAGTGAGCATTCGATATAGTTTAATTTGCAACGGCAAAATTAGCCAAGCAAAAAAAAACGGGGTATCAATCGACGCGTTTCAATCTCGCGAACCCGAATATGATGCTGAACTAATTTTTTCTTTGATTTAAATAAAACATATATTAATAAAAAACCCTTTTAACTTTTGTCTTGCTTCCTGCACACACACGAACACACAAATTCATTTTATTTTTTAACATTGCATAACACGTACATATATTTATATTTACTGCATTACACACACATTTTTTTAATACATATGTTGCATATAAATAATATATTTTATTCAAAAAAACAAACTAAAAAGACAAAGTTTATTTTTTTTTGTTTATTACAATTTACAAAGTTTATATATACATATATGTATTAATGGAGATGTAATATTAACATAGTAAGCTAATTAAAAAAAGTTGTAATTAATGTAATGCACAAAACGATAATTTCCACTGAAAATAACGGTATTTATTCCAGTCCATTTTTCGCGCCCCATTCTTCTTTGCATTACGTGGAATGGGTAATGGAAGCTCATTCCACTCTACATTACTGGCAATGTGCGAAAGAAGGGCGGGGTGTAATAAGGCCTTTTGAAATAAGGCAACCAAAGTGAGATAAAGCCTTTATTTTGTCATTTTCAAAAAAAGGTCTTATTTCACATTTAAAACGCAACTAAGTCTTTTTTGAAATGTGGAATAACCCCTTTATTTATTTAAGCGAGAACTTATGAGAATTCCAATGAGCAAATAACTGTTTTATAAATAACAGAAGGACATCACCGTGGCGGTACCCACGGCAGTGGCACACGACCGGACTTGGATGGCATAGCCCAGGGTTATTTTTTATAAGCGCGGCCCAAGGCCGCCAACGCAGAAGTGTTCTGCGCAAAAGCACTGTGGACCGGGCCATAGATATTACTCCGGAAAGAGAATTTTTTATAAGCGCGGCCGAAGGCCCCAACACAAAAGCTGTTCTCCGCGAAAGTTGTTTCTTTATCTTCTCTTTCCGGAGTAATATCTATGGCCGGTCCACAGTGCTTTTGCGCAGAACACTTTTCTGCGTTGGCGGCCTTCGGCCGCGCTTATGAAAAATAACCCTGGGCTACACATACGCACCTATGCGGCGGAAAAAGCGACAGCGTGACAAGAAGAGCCAAGTTCGCAGATAAGTGAAGGTTGTAGCAGCACTGCGCATACTCCATCACACACACTCAACAGCGGTGGAACCGATTTGGAGTCCTAATGCGGTGCATCGGAAAAGCTAAGGGCACCGATAGCCATGCGAATTCCGATGAGCTGTATGCCGATTGTTTATTGCTTTGCATGCGTTATGCGGCGATAAAGCGGTAACAATCAAAGGCAGGAGGCTGATGTTGATGCGGATAAAATATTGGTTGTACTTCAATGTTGCCTTCAATGTGCTCAACTGGAATTAACTGCCGATGACACACGCGGGCAACAACGCTGAAACTAATTAAATAATATTATTACTTCAGGTTTTTATTAGAAAAATTACAATATCTTCTTACCAAAATAATTTTCCATAATTGTTTTCACAATTTTTGTTGAAAATAAATATGGAAATGTCAGAACAAAACCATAATAGAAAAAAACAATGATGCCTACTCATTTAAATACTAAAATGGGAATGAATATATAATTTTTGTATGGACTTTCGGTACGATTTGTAAAGAAAAAAGCCAAGAAGGGAACATTTATTATAAGAGTGCGAGTGTTGTCAAAATGCACCGCCATTTTGTATTATTGCAAACACCTTTTCTGTTATTTCACCATGGGTAAATGGCCAAACACAATTACTGATGACTTGCGCAATTATTATATACATCGTGATAGTTTGTGCATGGTTGAAAATTGCATTATGTTGAATGATCGATTGGTTATTCCGAAATGTTATCGCAATAGAATTTTGAAACAATTGCACAAAGGTCATCAAGGCATTGAACGAACAAAATCACTAGCACGAAGTTACGTTTATTGGCCAGGAGTTGATGATGATATAAAGCGATACATTCAATCTTGTGAAAAGTGTGCATCAGTTGCAAAAACACTTCCGAAAACCAATCTTTCATCGTGGCCAAATGCAGAACATCCAATGCAGCGTGTTCACATAGACATAGCTGGACCAATGCATGATTTTTATTACTTGGTTGTAATCGACGCATACTCGAAATGGCCACAAATATATCAACTTAAATCAATCACTTCAGTTGCCATTATAGATTGTGTTTCTGATTTTACATCACAATTCGGCAATCCAGAATGTCTAGTCAGCGATAATGGTACTCAATTCTCCAGTAGAAGTTTTGAGGATTTCTGCAAAAGTCAAGGCATTATGCACAAGTTCACAGCGCCTTATCACCCGCAGTCAAACGGTCAAGCAGAACGCTTTGTAGACACTCTCAAACGAGCTTTAAAAAAATTGGAAGGCACAGGTACACCAAAAGAAGCTTTACAAACATTTTTAAAAACCTATCGAATTGCCCCAAATCGCATTGCACCGCAAGGTAAATCACCTGCTGAGTTATTCGTGGGAAGGAAACTACGAACAGAGCTAGATATGCTCAAAGCAATACAGCCGCGCAGCGACAAACGTAATGAACGGATGGAGAGACAGTATAGCAAACGACACGGAACCAAATTTAGAAAATACAACATTGGAGATCCTGTCTATGCGAAAATATATAAGCGCAACGAGTTTTATTGGGCACCGGGAATAATAACAAAAGTCTTAGGCAAAGTCAATTACGAGGTAAAAGTTGAGAACTCGACTATATTTAAAGCAGTTCGATCACATTCAAACCAACTTCGCCCAAGATACGTTAACGCACCTAAAAAGCCGTTATACTATGTTCATGCTGGATTTGAAACGCAACATTTTGCATTTTCGAAGATGGCTTTTCGAAAAGTGTTCATGCTGCCGCGTTTTGTAAATGCGCATTTGAGAAGTTCGAAACAAACGGAGCTAATATCCCAGATTACGCAATCAGGTGTTGAGGTTTATTTTTTTTGTTTTGTCTAATTGAAAAAATAGAACAAGAACTTGCAAAATATGTAATAATATAATACACTAATTTTGCAAACCAAACGTACCAACCGCTTTGGTATTAATTTTGATCTCTGTTTTGTTTACTTTCGTTCATTACATGTAGAGTGACGTCATCATGGAGCTCGTGTGCCCATGCTCATGCTGCTCTATATGCGTAATCTTGTAGGTATTTCGTTCTTGTATTGCCAGAGTGTTGCCACTATTTTCCATTCGAATGGCAAATTTTTTCGAAGATTTCAGGGTTGCATTCTGCGTTAGCATTCAAAACGCAAAAAAATAGTTGCGTTAAGTTGCATTTTGGTGGTGGCATTTGTATGGAGAAATGTAACATTTAATGTTGCGTTTTGGACTAAACGCAAAAACGCCTCCGAAACGCAAAACGCAGGCTCACCATGAACATGCTATTGATATATTATACGATCACTTCTCTCTTCCGACAATAGCCGTGTTTCACATACGGTGATCCTAACCCAGATAAAAATTTTTGCATGTAAATGCAACAACAAAGATTTCAGCTCGATTAAACCAGATAAATTGCTGGTTCAATTTCTGATCCGCCCTGTTCGATTTGTTTTTTCCGTGCTGATTTGGCAGCACAGTGCTTTTTTGATTTGGCAGAACTGAAAAGTGACATTTGTGTATGTATACATATACCCTGCAGTAAATTTGTTTCACTGCTAAATGATCATTGATCATTCTTTGTTGAATATTCATCACTATCGTTTTGCGTTGGTGCAAGCGTGCAAGCTATATTGAAAAACCCAAACGAAATACCATCTAGGCGGTTATAAACCCACGAGCCAGCTTGTATTTCGGTAGGTTTTTTGACATTCGGCAGCTTTTCTGACAAATTTTTCAATTTAACAACTATAAAACAAATTATATTTAAAATAAAAAATATATGGAAATACAAATTTCAAATTTGCTTCTTGTAAAATTATACTGCGCACTGGCTTCTCCTTATAACATGGAATACATAGCTATCCCGCCATTTGAGTTTCATAATTTATTTCAGTAATTTAAATTCAAATTTCCAAAAAAAAATAATTTTTAAAATAGTTATTTTCATTTAGTTTGAAGTTTAAAGTCAATCAAATTGTTTTTGAGGGAGTATTTGTCTCTTTTCAACGTACAGAAGAATTGTTTTTGCGCTATTATAACTCTGACGAGTTTTATGGCCGAGCTTCTCTCCCAATTCGAGGTGTGCTCCTTTTGTTTTTCCTACCATTGGACAGTTTTATACCGGCTCCGAACGGAGTCATATAGGCATTAGGAAAGCAAACCATTTATTTGAAAAAATTCAGCAGCCTTTATATGAAAGCATTCACTGATGCCTCCTCATGATGAATTTCATCAGTGATTCATAAAGGATTCATTTCAGATTTTTACTGCTGGGTATATGTTGTATATGTTTCTTCTTCTTTTTAGTTCTTTTCAAGTGCAGCCAATTTTCATTATGAGCCGGATTGTTTCAGTAAAAATTTATCTTAACTCAGACCCAGATGTAATAACTGAAATGCCCCTAATACCAATTTCACCAGTTTCTGATGTGAACAATTCAACAGCTCCAAATGTGAACAATTCAAACACAGATGTGAACAGTTCGAACGCGCATGTTGAAGATCAAGTATCAATCAGAACTCAAGAGTCAACTCCTTTGGAACAAAATATACCTAGTCCATGCGTGGAGGTTCCCACACAACAAGCAAGTCCAACATCGTGCAACAGCGAAAACAATGAATCGCAGCGAGAACCGATTGTATCCAAAGAGCGTATATGGATAAGAGGCTGCAGTCTGAAAAACTTCACACTAGATGTCACATTTCGCGCGAGATGGGACCCGCGAAGTGTGACATCTAGTGTGAAGTTTCACTGACTGCACCCTCATCCATATACACTCTTTGTTAAACTTCACACTAGATGTCACACTTCGCGGGTCCCATCTCGCGCGAAATGTGACATCTAGTGTGAAGTTTTTCAGACTGCAGCCTCTTATCCATATA
Organism: Urophora cardui; assembly: GCA_960531455.1. NCBI lineage: Eukaryota > Metazoa > Arthropoda > Insecta > Diptera > Tephritidae > Urophora > Urophora cardui. Next base: position 85,148,766 of record OY482673.1, read on the forward strand.
CGCTCTTTGTTGTATCTTCTCCAGAGCTGAGACGATCAACGAGACTTAAGAGACGCCCTTTTTGGACTCCAGATTACCATCTTTTAAAGAGAAGGAAGGATGTTGGCAACCCTTAGTTGTAGACTTATTTTCGATATATTTATGTTATCATTAGAATTAAAGATCCGTTATTATATTCCGTATTATATAAATATGTGTGCATGTCAAAAACAGTTCTTTTCTATTTCGTGTCATGTATTAATACGTTGTAATGTAATACGCGGTAAGCTACTTAAAACTCCAACATATTTTTGTATTTGTATATAATTGTATTTTATTACTTTGTATAATAAAGATTGAGCTACGGCCCCTCCAACTATAACAGAAACATAATTCGATATATGTACATATATACGTATAAATATATTTATGTATTTGAAAATATATGTATTATGTAAATAACCTCTTTCCACTCTTTAACGCTCCTATGTGGTGGTCCGGCGGCATTGAGCTTCAATGCAATATCATCCCATTTGGCATCGAACTGCGCCCGACTTCCGCCATTGCAATTTGGATATTCTTTTCCATTTCATGGGAAAGAATATCAAATTGGCGGCATGTTGTTGTTTTTTTATTCCTGAAAATTTGAACATATTTCTATTGTTAATTTATATATGTACATATATGTATATATATAAGTATATACTATATATATATATATATATACTAGAGCTCTAGATACCCGGGTATCGAACAGTTCGAATTGATCGTTTTTGTTTGAAGCCCGTTTGTTGTTCAAATGCCCGTACAAACATTCGAGCATTCGAGCTTACAAACAAAAAAAATGTGTATTGAAAAAACAAAAATAAAAACAACTACATATGAAGAAGAAAAAAAATAATAAACAAAAGAAAAAAACAAACTTCAAAATGCCCGAATTGTTCAAATGCCCGTACAAACATACGGGTAATAAACAAACAAACGACTGTTCGAGCATTTGAACATTTGTTCGGGCTACTCGAAAATGTTCAAAAAAAATCTGGAGCTCTAATATATACATATATTACTTATAGAAGTTTTACTTACATTTGTTCCGATACAAGGTTCATATTGAAGGCTTTTTTTAAAATATATATTAATATATTTATTTGAAATTATTTAAAGGCAACGATCACTCAAACAAAAGGAAGTGATTATTTTGACAGTTAGAGAGACTGTTTGCGCCACTTTGCGTTTTATAAAATATCAAAAACGTAACATACTCACCAAAAAACGTAACACATTCACCTCGAGTCACTCACAGTCACTTACAGTCACCTCGACCCCTTTGCGCGATTTTATCGTAAGGGTCATTTTCTCGAATTTCACTTTTTGATGCAAATTTAATCTACATCCGTCAGCGCATCACCTGGTAACATATTATAGCTGAAATCCTTATAGTTGTGCCAAAAATTGGCTTTATTTTTTATCGTAAGGGACAATCCACACTTTTTTCTTGAGCTCGAATTTATCGTATCGCCCATATAAAAATATTTTGAATATAGCTAGCAAGTAATTTTATGTATTATTTATTTTGAAATTTAAAATAGAATATGAAGGGGATTGTAAGCGTAATGTAGCCATGGTACCATGACTGTGTTTGGATTATCTTATAACCTTAAACGAGTTGCTCTTGTATGTATATTAATTTATTTATATATTTCTATATCCACTACTATCTCGGGAACGGCTAAACGGATTTGGAGGAAATTCGTTTTACTGATAGTATGCCTATGGTCGCTGTGGTGCAGTGGGTATAGTGCTCGTCTGCTATGCCAGAGGTCTCGGGTTCAAACCCCAGTCCTAGCAAAACACCAAAGAAATTTTTCTAATTAGTAAAAATCCAATTATTGGGTTTTTTAAGAGCAGCGGTCATCTCTCGGCAGTGGGCGGCATACCCTCCGAGTGTATTTCTGCCATGAAAAAGCTTCTCACAAAAAATGCATTCACCGTTCGGAGCCGGCATAAAACTGTATGGTATTTTACGACGTATTTCAATTAAAATATTGCTCAGTGGAATTTCTACATAACCTAATTTTATTAATTCCTTTGTAAACTATCGCGAAAACGGTTTGATTGAGTTGAGTGAAATTTGATACATCCATTTTTGGCTCATTTAGTTACTTGATTAGATATTTGTATATTTCTATATGGTGAAATAGACTACTTTCTAAGGAAAGGAATCACGTCTGAGCTCGACCACCCAGATACTAGTAATTTATGGAAATAAGAGAATGCCCCACTTGGATGGAAAATAATGAAAACTAGCGATTAAAAATACTTACTTATTTAGAAAAAAATAGCAATAGTATTATCTGTTCTTGTGTCGCCTTTAAACGGCATCTGCAATGTAATTTGTTTTTGGAGGGTTTTCTGACATTTACTGATTGGGAATCGCTGGTTCAAATTCTCGTTCGATGTGTTGTTTTATATTGTAGAATAGAAACGCCGACAGATGTTGCTCTGTCGAACCATTGATTTATCGGAATAATGTAAAATTTTTATATTTCCATTTACCTCTCCTTCTCCCTGCTAATTTACCTCTCCCCTTTCTCTTACTCCCACACTCGATCCATTGCTCCGTCATAATAGAGGAAATAATCTACCTATTTACCAAATTTCCAACAAACTTACATATTATAAAAACCAATTTTCCCAATAGATCGGTCCTGGTCTGCCGGAAATCAACTTGGAAACTTTAGAATGGAAGACGAGTACAGTACTCACTATATTACCATTACCCCATCATTAAAAACACAAAAGTATTGAATAAAACATTTGTATTTTTCATACAAACTCTTTTTTAAATATTAGCTTTGTTCGCGTACTTTCTCCAACAGCATTTACTCAGCAGCCTCCAACAGCCAGGTGTTGGAGAAAAATGTCACCTATCCTCTCACAAGAGAAAAATATCGTAAGAGGTAAACGAACACAAAATGTGCAGAGTTCAACAGCTTTGGCAAACAGCTGATTTTTATTTACATTCACAAGCCCCAAATTCAAAGGATAAAAAGGATTAAAATTAAAATGATAATAAAATTGGTGGAAATTATTGCTGTTAATTATGTATATATGTATATATAACATAAAAATAATAAAATAAAACATAGTTTTTTTTCTTATTTAATTTCTTTTGATTCGTTTTGGTCAGTCTTTTGTCACCTCGCGATAACCTCCTCAATCTAAAAATCGTTCGCATAGGCTCGCAAAAAGGTTTTTTGAAGTTCGGAAATGCATCCGGAACTCTCTTTTACAATAAATCGGCACTGTTTGTTCTATATAAATGCTAATGGAGTTACAATTCTGCCTGAAAACAGTGGAGATATATGCACATATGTATGTATCTGCAATACAATTAACTTCATGTTGTTGTTGTTGTAGCCACCAAGACACTCCCCGAAGGTTTTGGGGAGTGTAGGGGATGTGACAGTCCTTTGCCGGATAAATCCGGTACGCTCGGGTACTAGTCCCTTCTGACACTAGCCCGACTGTCGTGCGAACGATTTTTTCTGGCTATAATCAACCTGCTAGGCCGGTGGATTTTAGTCGCGTCTTACGACAGACATTCCTTACAACGGGTATATTCTAGACCCCCTAACCCGCTGGGGTTCGCTGTTACTATCTAATAAATAGGATTTCATTGTAATAATTATCACACTAACAATTGCTTTTCTTTGTACCCATGTCTATACTGTTTTCCACCGCAGTATGTCTTCGCGTCTGCTGCCCCGCAGAAGAGATTTCAATTTAATGCACCCGGCCCTGGCCATGCTTTAAAAAAATAACCCTCTATGGACCGATCCACAGTACTTTTGAGTAGAACAAACTTTTGCGTTGGCGGCATTTGGCCGCGCTTTAAAAAAATAGCCCCAGCCAGCAAAATTTCCTTTCTCGAATTATATTTGCGGAGCGATCGGGAGTGTTATAATTAGTAAAATTAACATCCATTGAAGATTTCCCGAAAGTTCCAGTGGTTTGAAAATAAATACGGCGGGCGCATTATACTGAAGCCGACCCACTGCAGAACTATTCTCGGAGGGTGTGCCACCCACTGCCTATTTTTAAAATCCGGATAATTGGGTTTTAGTTAGAATTTGTTGTCTATCCAGGCTCAGTGAAACTTTCAGGAAATATTCCGTAGATGATAATTCATCTTATCTTAACACTTTCAACTATTATTAAATTATAATATTAAAGTTCTCCAGAAATAGAATTCTCCCGGCTGAGGGTTCTTTTTGTAAAGCGCGGCTGAAGGCAAAAGGTGTTCTATACAAAACAACTGTGGATTGCTCCATGGATATTAATCCAGAATTCTGCCGGCTGAGGGTAATTTCATTGAAGCGCGGCCGAAGGCCGCCAACGCAGAAAGATGTTCTACACATACATACATTAATTTAACAAGGAATGCCTCCTGAACTATAAGCGTCCGGCGGGTAGTACTTTGTTTTTTTTGTGATCTGTGAGACCACCCATACTCTGGAAAATTAATTGTTATCGGATCGCGGTTCATTATATACAAATTTTCCTTCTATCCAGGCTGGGGATCAAACCCACGACCACTGGTATGGCAGACTAGCCACTGTCCGCCACACCACAGTGGCCACAACACTCCCCACTGCACCACAGCGGCCCCGTTAATATATATTCCGGCAAAGGAGATTACAATTTACTAAGGTACATAACATGCATATAAATACTTCGCAAAACGTATGTAACTTATTTTGCATATTTAATTTATCCATATTTGTTGTCAATTTAGTGTATTTTTCCAATTTTATAATTGATTTGTATATTTTGCAAATCTTGTTACTTGCAAAAATTCCAGTCAGCTGTTGTTTGATCAGCTGTTTTCCTGTTGGAAAATTGCTGTTGGCAGAAATTTGTCCAACAGAATTCAACAGCTTCTCACAAAATGAAATGTCAGTTTTCTCTCTCAGTTGGTTCTCTTCTGTTGGAGATTTGGCGTAAAAAAACGGCGACAAAGTGTTTGTTTTTAAGTTTTCGAAAAACATCAAAAAATATCCGTAAACGAACAAAACTATTATCGTAAGGGACATTTATTCAAACAAACTCATAAAAAATTGAGAGCGAAAATTATCGTAAGGGACAAAGTTATGATTTTTTCGCAAACCGCACATTTTTTCAAGAAAAAAGTTATCAGGTTCAGTATATTAATTAATTACCTAATCACGTGTTCAATTTAGTTTCAAAATTCAAATAAAAAGTAGTAAAAAACGAAAAAAATGCTCTCCTGTAAAATTTGCTTTTGTCCGTTACGATAAAAGGTCCGTTCGGCGGCTGCAAATTGCCGCAATTTGCAATCAAAGAAAAATATGTCTTGCTCTCCGAAAGAGAGAAACTTATACAAATTTACTGGCATTTCAGCGAACAGAACTTTGTCAAAATTTGCAGCAAATCAGCTGTTTGCCTTTATTCACATGTGCATAACAAAATTAAAATTTTACGAAATGGAATCCAAGGGAAAGCTAAATATCTACACAAAAGCACTGTGGATTGGTCCAGGAATAAATCCAGAAAAGGAATTCTGCCGGCTGAGGGTTATCTTTTTAAAGTGCGGCCCAAGGCCGTCAACGGAAATAGTACGCAGTTTTGGTGTTTGGTTTGGTGGATTTTACGGGAAAATTTTCCAACAGTCTACCACGCGCTGAAAAAAGGACTTGTCGGGCGTTGTAGAGGAGGTCCTGCTTATTCAAAATCCAAAAGTTCCGTCGACCGGAGATATTTGTCAGTTGTAAAATTTACAAAACAAACCCCCAAAACTGTGCAGTATTACCGTATGAAGACACTTATAAAAACACGCACTATGTATATTTGTGTGCAGAACACCTTTTTGCGTTGGCGGCCTTCGGCCGCGCTTCAAAAAAATAACCCTCAGCCGGCAGAATTATCTTTCTGGGGTAACATCTATGGACCCATCACACTACCAATAAACTACCAACAAATATCTCGTGAACTATAAGCCTCCGGCAGGTTTTGATTTTAGTTTTGAGATCTGTGAGAGGCCCTCTACCTCCCTGAAAAAGTCATTTTTCTCGGACCGTGGTTCCTTAATCTAAGGCCTACCCTCTTGGTAGACAGATGGAAATCTGAGCCGATTTTACAACTTTACCAACAAATATCTCATAAACTATAGGTTTCCGGCAAGTTTTTATTTCTGTTATGACATCTGTGAAAAAGTTATTTTTTCGGGGCGTGCGTGATTAATGGACAGTTTTCCCATTTAAGTAGTATACAATCTCCTATTTGCGATTCAACAACGCAGAATCCCGAGAGTGCAGACGATGATCCCACTGCGCTGTCATTAACAAGTTTCCTTTTAGCTGGTACCTTATTAACAAATTAAATCATTTAAATAAACTTTATAAATTAAAATAATATAATTTTCTCACTTCATTTTCTATTGAATCACATATATTCCCGATTTTCATAGTTTTTTGACTTGAAATCAATTTCGACTTTTTTTTTAAATTGTAACCATATGATCGCAAATCATATGTTTTTTCTGTCTACTGAACTTTGCAATGACAAATTTCGTCAGTAAAACTTTGCAGCTTTCTTCTTCTTTGAACTGTCAAAATTGCGCTCTCTTCTGCAAATTTTGACTGAGTTTATGCCTCAAAAAACGCGAATTTGCAGTTTTTTCTGCAATTTGCAGCAATTTGCTGCCGGCGAACGGTCCTAAAGTCGCACAAAGGGGTCGACCTAAAGAGATACAAAATACAAACACAACAATAAGTGACTCTGGTGACTCGTTGCGTTTTGGAAAATAAGGGCGTTAGATACTTTTTCACACTTTGGAATAAGTCCAGATATTCATAATAGTTTACATTAGGGAGGGCCTTAAATTGTGAATTAAATGAAGTTTTTTTTATTGTTTGAAGTAAATTAGTTCATTTTTTTTTCTATTATTTGCAAATATTAATTTACACATTAGCTGCTAAGTACACAAATTTATGAATTGTATAGGTTTAGGATAATAATTGCTGAAATAAAGTCTTGTGTAAAAATATGGGGGAAATTTTCCAATACTGCCGCACGCCCCCAAAAAAACGATTTGTACCGTGGGTTAGGGGCGGGGAAGGGTGTTCTGAATCCGTAAAATTTAGGCGCCGGACGTACCTCGTTTTCGATGAATTTATGGTTAAAGTTTAGTAACTCCATATAAATTCGATAGATAAAGAAAAAACACAGTGCTTTTGCGCAGAACACTTTTCTGCGTTGGCGGCCTTCGGCCGCGCTTATTTAAAATAACCCTGGGCTACGCCACCAAAGTCCGGATATACAACCTAACCGTGGCTACCGCCACGGTGATGTCCTTCTGCGTAGTACACCCTTCAGCGTAATATCTATGGCCCGGTCAACAGTACTTTTGCGGCCATTTCAACTCGCAAAATTGTACAAATACTTAACTTGTACCTATGTCAGTTGTGTGTGTGTGTGTAAAAATAGGTAAAAATTTAACAACTTTAACAAATTCCGGGAAAACCAGGTACGTCCGGCGCCCAAATTTAACAAATTCAGAACCTACTTCCCCTCCCCTACCATCCAGTAAGTCATTTTTTTGGGGGGCGTGCGGCATTATTGGAAAGCCGACCCAAAATATGTATATATCCATCTTAATTTTTGCAATTTGAGGTTGACAAAAAAACAAGATATGGAGCTAAAAAAATATTATTGTTTTAATGTGAGTGTTGCTTTGGTAACAGGGGGGATGTAGAGATGAATTAAATGGACATTTACTGACGCTCTTCTGACTGGACTGAGTTTGGGGGCGCTGTAAGGAAATAGGAGTCAGCACAGCGCTCATGGCTTTGCGTGTTCACGCTAAAGAGGGTGGGATAGACTGCATCGGACGTGACAGTGACAGGTTTTTTCGGTTTCTACTATTTTCCACTTCCTTTTATTCAGCATCCCTTTTTGTACTATCTACCTACTTTTTGTTTGTGTAACTGTTGGTAAAGGCAGGTGGAAACGGATCCACCCACCGACGAGCTAGCCCGGGATGCCAGCATGCCGACCCTCCACCTCGCCTCTACCCGCCCCAGCACTTACATAACAGTACATATGTTAGTTGTGTGTGTGTGTACTCGCTCTTCTGTGAAGACCCTATTAGCAACATTTTTGATAAAAATGATTTTAACGCGATATTGCAAAATTTATTAAATATAAAGTAATATACGTGGTGTGAAAAGTGTAAATATTAGCTATTTACTAAAATAAAGAGTGAAATTTGTTTTGCAAATGAGGAATCGAGGTTGTTATTGGTAAAAATTTAACTTTAACAAATTCCGGCAAAACCAGATACGTCCGGCGCCTAAATTTAACTGATTCAGAACCTACTCCTCCTACCCTACAACCCAGTAAAAGTCGTTTTTCTCGGGGCGTGTGACATTATTGGAAAGCCAACCCCCTTTCTCTACATATATATATACATATTTGCGCGTTTTTATGTCTTTCCTCGGTAATAATGCCCAGTTTTGGGATTTTGGGTAAATTTTACAACTTACAAGCACCTCCAGTCGACAGGACTTTTGGATTTAGAATCATAGCCTCCTCTACAGCCCCTAATACCTCTTTTTTTCAACGCGTGGTACTGTTGGAAAATTTTCCCCAAGCATTTTTTGGCTGCCCTGATGATAAATATTTTCTTTCTTTTTGGAGCAATGCCTTTATGCGCTAGTGGCCTTCGGCTACGAATTCCATCTTCTAGTCAAGTATTAAAATTAGTGGAATTAAGATCCACGAAATCTGGTTGATAAAATACAGGCGGTGGATTACATAAAAGCGATCCGATTTTATTTTTCAAGGTATTCATAAGAAAGTACAATCTACATTTCAAAATACTTCACACTATCCAGTTCAATTTACATTCTTTTATTTGTCCTTGGTGTCTCCCTTACCACCACGTATCCTACCTGTACGTCGAGCAGCAATAAGGCCGACTTTGCGACCAGCTGATGTACCACGCTTAACTGTAGAAGCTTTACCAATATGTTGATGGTTACCACCTCCATGAGGATGCTCAACGGGGTTCATAGCCACACCACGAACCTTTGGCCAACTATTTCGTTTAACTTTATATTTATGGTAAGCACGACCAGCCTTCAATATAGGTTTATCGATACGGCCACCACCGGCCACAATACCAACCATGGCACGATTTGCAGAGGGCACCACTTTTTTGGCACCAGATGGGAGTTTCACACGAGTCTTCTTGGTGTCAGGATTGTGAGCAATCACTGTGGCATAATTTCCTGATGTACGGGCCAAACGTCCCCGATCACCAGTCTTCTCTTCCAAATTGCATATGATGGTACCTTCCGGCATAACCGACAATGGCATCACATTTCCGATTTGCAAAGTTGCTTTACGGCCACAGTATACGAATTGGCCGGTGTGCATGCCCTCAGGAGCAATGAATAGTTCCTTGCGAATTTTGTAGCGGTAAGGGTCACGGAAATGTACGACAGACAAAGGGGCACCACGCCCAGGGTCGTGAATGATTTCCTGCATATATTTAAAACAATTATTTTGTTGATTTTTTAATTTACTTTATACCTCTACCTACCTTAACAACACCACGAATGTAACCATTGCGTTCGGAAAAATCTAAGGGTCTCAGTTTCGCAGCTCCCTTGCGTCTCTTTACATGGGCCTTGAATACAGACCCAGCACCTTTACGTTGTGCGCGAATAACGCGACCCATTTTTGACTTCTAGTTCCTATATAGAATAAGTTAAATTTTTTATTGAAATATTAGCAGTGTTTTTATTCAAGCACTAAGCGCGGATAGATGTGCGCTTAGAAATCCATACAAATACACATATTCATGTTTATAAAAGTGGTCTTTTGCCTGCAAATAAAAATATAACACCAGAAATTCACTAAATATTTTTATCACCAAAAGAACCGCTTTTATAAAAATGCATTTCAAGCAATGTTTTAAGCCGATGATGCATACATAATTAGATATTTTTAGATTAAATTACAGCGTAAAGCACTTAGCACTCACCAAACAAAAATCGCAAAAGAAAGGGGTAGGGATGGCAACAATAACCGGAGAAACGATTATAATCGGACAAGGCAAATCTAGGAAGGTAGGTCCGATGGCGAATTCAGAAAATACTTTATTTATATCAAGGCCCGGCAAATCGACTCACGTGAGTTAATGAGTATAACACACATATAGGGGCGTCAGAATGAATACTTTTCCGTCAATCCAGCAATCCGTTTAACTGACAGCAGAGTGGAATTACATGTATTTGAATGAAAATCGACACAATCAGTACTTCAACTTTGCCGTAACAAATATATGAAATTGAAGTATGTGTCAGTTAAACGGTGCTGGATTGCCGGAAAAGTATTCATTCTGACGGGCCCAATAGGCTTAGAGCCTATACACACTTGCGACTCAATCGATTTAGTCGAATGTTGATTTGCATGGGAATGTATGGAAGCATTCACACTACATTCAATTAGTTGTACAACTGAAACAGTTGGATATGCAGCCCAATTTCATTCCAACTGAAACAGTTGTACAACTGCTTGATCAGCAAGGCGCCCTTCTACGTATTCACACTTGAGACAATTTAGTCGAACGACTACAACAACAACAGTGATATTCGTAGTGGAAAGAGTTGCCATGCTGACAGCACTACTTTTATTTCACTTTTGGTAAATTGTAGAGATTGAATATTTCAATTAATATTTTCAAAATGTTTAAAAACAAAAGGTTCGTTTCTTATTAACTACACCATTTCCAGATGGATTTTAGAAAGCGTTAACTGGATTTTAGAAAGGGGAAATTGGATTTTAGAAATGTCAATTGGATTTTAGAAAGGGGAAATTGGATTTTAGAAATGTCAATTGGATTTTAGAAAGCGTTAAAAGGATTTTAGAAAACAAAATTGGATTTTTGAAAGCTTGAATTGGATTTCAGAATGTGCGTTTAAAATAAATTTTACACAGAATTTTTCGAATAGAAATTCTTTATTGCGTATGAAAGTATAAATTAATAATTATATAAATTTTCGAAAATCCAATTTACAGTTTCTAAAGTCCAATTTCCCTTTTCTAAAATCAAATCGACATTTCTAAAATCCAATTTTCCCTTTCTAAAATCCATTTGGCTATTCTAAAATCTAATTTCCCCTTTCTAAAATCCAATTGACATTTCTAAAATCTAATTTCCCCTTTCTAAAATCCAATTGACATTTCTAAAATCCAATTTCCCCTTTCTAAAATCCAATTGACATTTCTAAGATCCAATTTCCCCTTTCTAAAATCCAGTTGACGCTTTCTAAAATCCATCTGGAAATGGTGTAGTTATAGACAAGAATTATCTAACTAAGGATATTTACTTCCGTTTTCATATGTTTCTTGATATTGTTGTTCTCTTCAAATGTCATTAATCGCATTTTAAAATAGAAATAATGAAAATGAAATTTCATGAAAATTATTAATGGCTGATTTTTACTATTTTTCCGTTTCTTGTACTTCTGTTCGTTTCGCCTTTATGAGCGTAATTCCTTCCGTTTTTCTCTTTTCATTTACTTGACAGCTAGTTGCTAATTTAATAAGAAACAAAGCCAAACAATGTATGCACTTTTTGTTTATTTTATTGTTTTTTATTTATTAATCAAGTTGACAGCTGACAAGAAGGTGCTTTCATGTAAGAATGCAGATAAACTTTAACAATTTAATACTTCATCACTTTATATGAAGACCACTAATGTAAAATTTGCTGAGTAAAATGTGAACATTGGCAACACTATGTCATTGTCAATCGCACGACTATTTAGTCTCAAGTGTGAATAGCTGCCACCGATTCGACTAAATAGTTGGAGTAGTGTGAATACAAGAGTCCAATTCGACCAAATCGATTGAGTCGCAAGTGTGTATAGGCTCTTACTGTGTAACCTAAATCAAACGCAAGTCGTCAATTTAACGCACGCACGCAAATTTTTCATATGCGTTGAACCGAAATTGACTTGCGTGCGTGTTCAGATAAAGAAATAGAAAAATACAGAAAATCAGAGAAAATCTTGTTATTTTGTGGAATATGTACCTAACAGACACGATATCAAAAGCAAGTGTCAATTTTTTTGCAAACAATCACCCACAATGCTTAATTTCAACTGTCACGCAAAACAAAAATTGGGCGTCGAATTTGCTTTTTACGCACGCCGTTCAATTTCGGTTACTCCCATACAAGTTGTATGGACATGAGAAATTTTTGACAGTAAATTGACGGCGTGCGTTTGATTTAGGTTACACAGTTACGCTCCGTGATTCAGTCGTTGTTTAGACAGCGAAGAAGCAACACAAGCACTGGCTGCGTTGCTTTGTTTGTTATGCGACAGTGTGCCATTGCGTATGTATGACCATGAATAATAATGCTGGAATCGCAATTTGGCGTTAGGTCGGTCGCGCGTTGATTGTACCTCAAAGCCGCTTCACACTGACATTCGATATTAGATGTTGGATTGTAAACATGTTCACTGCCACTAATATATTTTGTTGAATTTTTTCATAAATTTCATAATTTTTCACTAAAAAAAACAATTTTAATTTACTTAATGTCAAACGCCCGACTTAGTAGAGAAATGTTCAACTCAGGCGTTATACAGGGTTGCAATGAACATACAATATTACAAAAATTTTACGATCAATCGCTTGAGGTCACAATGCGATTTGCTTCATATATATCCATACATTTCTACTCACTTGTCAGAAGCGCGACCGACCGAACGCCACATTGCGATTCAGGCATAAATCATTTTGTACTGCAACCAAATTTTCAAATTGCAACGCTTTATTTTTCAATTCATATAATAAAATTTGCTTATTCTTAAAGGTTCTACTAAATCTTCAGTTATAACTTACGCCCCATCCTTGCATACCTTAACAAGTTTAGTTATGTACTTTTGGAAAAATTTCGTAAATGATATCAACTCTCAACTATTTCTCAATGAATATTCTTCAAATAAATTTTTAATGTATATTTTTTACATAACAACTCCTTATAGATATTTTTTTATTATTGGAATTTCCAATATTTTACATTGTTGAATCCAAATTAATTTATAAAATATTTTTCAAGTTAAAAATTCCTAAGTAATAAATTTTTCGTTATTATTCAAATATTTATTATATTTTCAAAACGTTGCTATTTTGTACGTTTACCCCATATGCTTAGTTCTTACACCACTGTTGCATAAATCTCTCTGATCTCACTAACACAATCTCAGTTTTAGTTTTGCCGGGGTCTGATTTATATGCAAAGGTAGAATCAAGGCAAATTCATTATGGTAATGGCACGGCGAATTCGGCAATATTCGCTTTAAATTTTCGTCCAGCAAAATGTCAAACTCAAAGCAAAATTTTTCTTTGTTTGACATTCTCCTGTATTCTTCTATACACGGTGAACTAAAAACGAGAAGAAGAAGAAGTCAGCTGTTCACGTACCATTACCATAAGAATTAATTTGCCTTGGGTAGAATCAAGGCCATGGTACAATAACTTAGAGGTAGGCGTACGGGCGAATTCAGAAACTACTTTTTTTTATTTCCAAAGGTAGTGTAATGTCAAAATCCAAGCGAATTATAATCATGGCCAATACGAATGAGCGAGTCCCAAGCGAATTCAGATTTTAACCACGGCGAAATATCATTTTGACATTACACTCTACCAATTACAATAACAAAATACATGGGGATTTTCTGAATTCGCCCCTGCGCCTACCTGGTATATCTGCCTTGAATCAAGGCAAATTCATTATGGTAATGGCACGGCGAATCTGGCAATATTCGCTTTAAATTTTCGTCCAGCAAAATGTCAAACTCAAAGTAAAATTTTTCTTTGTTTGACATTCTCCTGTATTCTTCTATACACGGTGAACTAAAAACGAGAAGAAGAAGAAGTCAGCTGTTCACGTACCATTACCATAAGAATGAATTTGCCTTGGGTAGAATGTAATATCAAAATCCAAGCGAATTCACATCATGGCCAATAAGAATGGACGAGCCCCAAGCGAATTCAGATTTTAACCACGGCGAAATATCATTTTGACATTACACTCTACCAATTACAATAACAAAATACATGGGAAATTTCTGAATTCGCCGGCGGGCCTACCTTCCTAGATCTGCCATGTAATCGGTTAATTTCTTCCGGTTAACGGCTAAAATGTATCCATGATCCAATTAGCAGGTCGGTCCATGATACATACACACAAACATGCCGTGAGCTGAACGTCAAACTTTCGTGACCGAAATGTCATAACTGGAAGGGGGGAGAATAATTTAATGGCGTTTTCTTTTCTCGAAATAATGTTGCCCTGTTTGATTTTATTAGCTATTTTGTAAGTTTGTGTGGTACTTTCACCAAATATTGGCCTCTAACTAAGTAAGAGGGCACCCTTATCTACAAATTCAGCAATTTTATAGAAAGTCAGGATACGTAATTCGATAATTGGGATATAGGAGGGCAACATTTTATCGTAGAAAAGAAAACGCCATAACATTCAGCTCACCAGCGAATAATGGAGAAACACAGAGAATGAAGAATTTGACAGTGCGATTTGTTTCAAATTGAAAAACATGCTCTAATTATATTTATATTTTATTTTACAACAAACGGCCTTGCAACAAACTAACTAAAAGCAATATTTCAATATTAATATTTTATCGAGGCTGAGTTGGTAATTTGTTTGTCAGTTTGTAATGCATTCTGGACGTACGGCATATTGCGAATTGTTTTGAGAAGCGTATGTGTGTTTTATGCAGCCTGGGTTTTTTCACGCATCATTAAAATGTCCACGGCTAAATCTTGGAGTCTAAAAAGATCTTTAAAACAAATTTCCAACAAAACAAGGCTGTGCGAAAACATCAAGAAGTTGACGGCTGCGACCAAAACGATGGCCGACAATGCTCCTTGCCAATACAACAACAACAGAAACATTCGGAGGATGCAGTTAATGAGCTTATAATCCTTATTATTTTATGCACAGTGAATATACAGGTGCCTGGGCAAAAACAAAAAAGACATAAAAGCCAATTATTAAATAAACTTTAAATTCTATAAAAAAAAAACTCATGGTTCACCTTTAGAAACGATTAATGGCGTGTAACTCGATTGTGGATATATGGGCGCTGGTCTATCATAAACAAGCAGTTCGCTAGAATTTTTTATCCGGATTACGTATATTACGCCGATGAACTCCACTTTTGTGTGAACTTTTGATAGCTTGTAAACAGCCGTTTTCCAAAATGTAGTCTTCGAGCGCTATCCAAAAACCAATTACCGAATTCGGCTCTGTATGTAAAAACCAAGATTTCCACAGACGCATACGAGCACTCTGCGGGTGAATTTTCTACGCCGAATACCGGCACGTGCGACCAATCCGCGCACTCTGTTGGTGGATTTCCACTTGCGATTTCCACAGAGGCATACGAGCACTCTGCGGGTATATTTTCTACGCCGAATACCGGCATGTGCGACCATTCCGGGCTTGTTTCACCACCACCTGTGATTTCCACAGAGGCATACGAGCACTCTGCGGGTGCATTTTCTACGCCGAATACCGGCACGTGCGAACAATCCGCGCACTCCGTTGGTGGATTTTCTATGCCATATACCGGTACGTAGGTCACCGCGTTCGGATTCACATTCTCTTTTGCAGATAAAGGCAGCGGAAAGGCTTTGGCTAATAGTCGAGCCTGTCTTCCTCCACTTATCACATCGCAACGAGAGAAGTGGTCATTACAAACCACATCCACTGTATGCAGTTGCACTTGACATGATTTTGACCATGCCAATCGATCCTCTTGGGACTTTGGGACTTTATAAAATGGCCTCTTTCCACGCAAAGTCTTCTTGAAGCATAACGCGCACTTTCCCATTGTTTAATTATTTGCAATTTTAATTTTAACGCACAATATATGTAAATATACATCACACACAACTTTTTCCAATTATAAACACGAATACATGTATAGAATATGCAGAAGTAAACAAATTTGATAGAAGTTGAAGAAGAAGTCAGCTGTTCTGAAGAGCCGACCTGTTTAGTGGATCCTGAATGTATCGGTTTTTTCTTTTTTACTATTTTTTCATTAACATTTTTCCTCTCATGCTAGCCACACACCTTGCAATTATTAATACAACTTGGTCAAGTTGCACTCGAAATTGCAACGTTTTTGGGGCTTTTGTATGAAGTTGTGTATCGGTTGTACGAAAAATCAAAAACTTTTGATTTTTGGCAAGTTGTACAACTTGGTTGCATCACAAAATGGAAAGCTCGCACTTTTTTGCAATTTTTTCCCTTTAATTAATCGTACTTTTGCTGTACGTTCTTCTTCTTCCTACAAGCGCAATATTCTCCTATTTCATTTTCACTCAAAGTAATTTTTACAAAATGAAATTGTACAACAAGGTTGTACAATAAATTGCACCGTATGTAGGCAAACAGACCAACTCCATTGCGAGTTGGGTCGGTCGCACCCTGTATGGCTACGGTCAAGTCGAAAATAATCGAAATGCCGCCCATTAGAGCCTATACACACTTGCGATTCAATCGATTTAGAGCCTATACACACTTGCGAATCAATCGAATTGGGCTGTTGTATTCACACTACGCCAACTATTTAGTCGAATCGGTGGCAGCTATTCACACTAGAGACTAAGGCACTCTGCACACGGAGCGTACTGCTTTAGACGCGTATTAGATACTACAGACGAAAGCTGTACGCTTTGATGTCGCGCACGTATATTTCAATTGAGGGCTGCACATGAGTCGTCAGCTTCATGCATTCGTCAAAGTATGCTGGCTACATGTCGCTTGGCGTAAAGCAGTGCTGGTAGCTAGGCGTACTACGCTTAGAAAAGAGGAAGAAGAAGATGTTTGTTTACATTTTTCCACTTGGTGGAATTTATGAAAGCAGTAAAATTTGTGTAAAAAATCGGAAAAAATTAGTGTATAATTAAAGAAAATGGAAGATTCCGTAAAATTTTTTATCTTTTCTATTTAAAGCTTCGAAATTTAAAGCAAATACCGTATTATTAATTTGTTTGTTTGTTTTGTGCAGCGAAGTTTCATGTCGCTTCGTGTGCAGATCTTGAGGCGTAGAGAAATCGACGCTACATGAAATGTCTCGTACGCGTCTATGACGATACGCCTCGTGTGCAGAGTGCCTAACACAGCTAATCTGCTATCCCTCGGATCGTCAATCGCGTCGACGCCGACTGCTCCGACAAAACGAAAATTGGTATTCTGGTTTACGACGTTTCCAACATAAGTGTTGTTAATACCATGTCTCCACATAACGTGTTTCGCTCTTTTTTTCCGCATTTTCTCTCTGAATCTTGTTTCGACACGGAAACCAGTGCCGAAACTCGCCAATTTCCATACAAATTTCTGAGATCGAGTGAAGATTGAAACACTGTTTCATTCTGAATCATCTTGCCAACCTCGATGATATCGATGTCTTCTCTAATTTTGTATCGAAAATCTATCGAAATCTCACACAGACCAAAACAAAAACGCAAAATATAAGCAAACATACAAACATTTAAGAAGAGCAAGAAAGAGAAATGTTAAACTGAATCACGATCAGCCACGTGGAGACGGGTTATTGAGCGAGATGTTTTGCTACATGTTTCTCTGGTGAATCAAGTTATGTGGAGACGGGCTTTTAGTGTTAAACTATGTTCGAATCAGTGTTAGGTAGCGTTTATGCGAAATTATATGTATTTTTTGACAGCACATTTGTATTTTTGACAGCAAATTTATATTTTCAGTAAGTTTTAGATTAAATTTTCAGAAAGAATATATTAAATGGTTAAAAAATGGATTCCATTGCTGCAGCAGCTTTTTTATTGGAAAAATAAATGGAAGAACAAAGGAATTTGGACATTAATTTTAATTCAATTTTTTAAAATATTGCTTTCTATTATAAAAAAAAAGTGCCAACATATATGAAAACGGCATTTATAGAATACTGTCACCAAGTTTCATGCGAGAATACCTTATAATTCGGAAATTAACACCGGCTAAGCTTGGATAGAATGAACCAATTTTATTTATTTACAAACTACTGGGAATTTTTCTGTGAAACTTTCAGGAAATATTCTTTGGATGATAATTCAATTTAACGCTTTCAACTATTATTAAATTATAATATTAAAGTTCTCCAAAATGAGAATTCTGCCGGCTGAGGTTTTTTTAAAGCGCGGCCGAAGGCCGGTGACATAAAAAGTCTTCTACACACACATTGCTTTAACAAGGAATATCTCTTGTCAGTGGCGCACACAGAAAAATATTTTGGGGGGGGGGTTTCAATATCCAACGGAAAATTAAAAAAAAAATACTCAAAACTTGTCCAGATAATTTTTACTTAAATCTATGTATGTTTGGGGAGTGGACCTACGTATGCACACATTAAACAAAGGCACCTTTTAAAGCTCAATTCATTGCATTTTCTCTGTATTTAAACTAAAACTAAAAAGGAAAGGTCACCTGTATTATTGCGTCATGATTGCAACTGAATTCATATTTTTCGTCATGTAGCAGCTACATTGTAGCTTTGGTGGAACGAATTGGATTATGGTGAATTAAATATTCGTTAAGTCCACATCGTTGCACACTGGTCAGCCCCCATACACAAAAGTAAAAAATTTTGGTGTCTCAAAAAGAAATTTCTGTCATGCATTTCCGTGGGAAATATATTGAATTTTATGGAAAACCTCCTATACGCAATAGACATCATTAAACGTTACTTTGGCTCATTTAAAGTCAACACATTTGGAAAAAAAATTCTTTTTTCTGGAAAAAGTTTGTGTAAATAAGAGTATTATGATTTTTGCGAGATTTCAAGTTTGAGTGCAAAAAAATGCGGATAACTATGGAAACGTAAGAAAAAGGTATGTTTCATGAGTTTGCTAAAGAAAACAGTGAGAACAATTTATTTTTAGCAAAATGCAAGATGAAGAAATCTTAGTTTTTCTATGAGCGTAATTTTCAAGCATTGGCATTTTCATTTAAACTTTTAACAACTAAGGACCATTCTGGACCAGATCTTATAAGCAGATTTGGGTTGTTTCAAGTGTTCTCTTGAGAAGCCTGTTTATACATTTTCCCCTTTTTTCCCTTTTTCTTAAAATATCATATTAAATGTAGCTAGTCTATAAAAAATATTGTTGCCCAAGATGCTCCTTTTACGTATTTTTGTACATATGTACGTCGACTGTATTCCATAAAACTTTATTTTCGATAAAATCTGAGTAATTGAGTTTTGTCCCACTCTCCATACAATTTTTTTTATCCCGCGAAATGTCGCGGAAATATTTTTTTTTAATTGTAACTTTGTTATTTGACATGGGATTTTTAAAATTGAAATGTCATTAGTTTAGTCTTTGGAAGCTCTATATATCCTTCTAATGTCCTTTTGACCTATGAAGTCATTTTCACATAGTTAAGTCACCTAACCAAGCTTTTCATTCAAAATATCCTTTTTGTTTCACAAGAAAAAAATCGCCAAAAATATAGTATTCAACGGATCTCTCTGATATTACGCTTAAACTCTTTGCAATTAAATGGGCAAATTTTTAAAAGAATAAAACTTTCCTGATTTTTACAACTTTTTGTAAAAAACTTACTTTGAAAATCAAAATTTTTTCAAAAATCGCAAAACATGCACACAACTTTAACCAGCTATCGCTCAGCGAGTTTTTATTAGACCACTACAAGTTGTATGTCATTTGAAGCGTATTTTAATTGCCTTTCGAGCGAGATACTGCTTGTGTTTATCGCATTTGTAACCCCAGCGAAAATAATTTTTGAATGAAGTGATAACAAAAAAACATAAAATTATCGTGATCTCTATCCTCCCCCATTCCTGGTTTTCTTGTTTTTTTTTTTTTGGCTGTAAACTAGCGTTAGTGGTGGGCGTGTATTACAACATATATGTTTTTATTTTTTATTTTTTAGAAACTAGAAAAAAACTTTTTAAGCATGGATGTAACTACAGCTGTTTCATCTTAGATCCCTCTAAGACTCATCAGGTTACTTTTGCTTCTGCCAAGACTCGAACTTGCGCACCTTGCAGTACAATAACTACGGTTCTAACCGCTGAGCTATTGCCTGCCTTCGACATCTGATAGAAAATTTGTTGCTAGTTTCTTTCCTACTATAATTCGTTTCCAACCCATGCACATACATATGTACATATTTACATATTATTGTATGATTAAACATAAGTAGCGAATAAAGTGTAGGGATGTTCAAATGAACTTAATTTTTTATTTTAATTTATTTAATTTAACGAGCACAGGCCCAGGTTATATTTTATTTTTTATTTTTTAGAAACTAGAAAAAAACTTTTTAAGCATGGATGTAACTACAGCTGTTTCATCCTAGATCCCTCTAAGACTCATCAGGTTACTTTTGCTTCTGCCAAGACTCGAACTTGCGCACCTTGCAGTACAATAACTACGGTTCTAACCGCTGAGCTATTGCCTGCCTTCGACATCTGATAGAAAATTTGTTGCTAGTTTCTTTCCTACTATAATTCGTTTCCAACCCATGCACATACATATGTACATATTTACATATTATTGTATGATTAAACATAAGTAGCGAATAAAGTGTAGGGATGTTCAAATGAACTTAATTTTTTATTTTAATTTATTTAATTTAACGAGCACAGGCCCAGGTTATATTTTATTTTTTAGAAACTAGAAAAAAACTTTTTAAGCATGGATGTAACTACAGCTGTTTCATCTTAGATCCCTCTAAGACGCATCAGGTTACTTTTGCTTCTGCCAAGACTCGAACTTGCGCACCTTGCAGTACAATAACTACGGTTCTAACCGCTGAGCTATTGCCTGCCTTCGACATCTGATAGAAAATTTGTTGCTAGTTTCTTTCCTACTATAATTCGTTTCCAACCCATGCACATACATATGTACATATTTACATATTATTGTATGATTAAACATAAGTAGCGAATAAAGTGTAGGGATGTTCAAATGAACTTAATTTTTTATTTTAATTTATTTAATTTAACGAGCACAGGCCCAGGTTATATTTTATTTTATATTTTTTAGAAACTAGAAAAAAACTTTTTAAGCATGGATGTAACTACAGCTGTTTCATCTTAGATCCCTCTAAGACTCATCAGGTTACTTTTGCTTCTGCCAAGACTCGAACTTGCGCACCTTGCAGTACAATAACTACGGTTCTAACCGCTGAGCTATTGCCTGCCTTCGACATCTGATAGAAAATTTGTTGCTAGTTTCTTTCCTACTATAATTCGTTTCCAACCCATGCACATACATATGTACATATTTACATATTATTGTATGATTAAACATAAGTAGCGAATAAAGTGTAGGGATGTTCAAATGAACTTAATTTTTTATTTTAATTTATTTAATTTAACGAGCACAGGCCCAGGTTATATTTTATTTTTTATTTTTTAGAAACTAGAAAAAAACTTTTTAAGCATGGATGTAACTACTGTTTCATCTTAGATCCCTCTAAGACGCATCAGGTTACTTTTGCTTCTGCCAAGACTCGAACTTGCGCACCTTGCAGTACAATAACTACGGTTCTAACCGCTGAGCTATTGCCTGCCTTCGACATCTGATAGAAAATTTGTTGCTAGTTTCTTTCCTACTATAATTCGTTTCCAACCCATGCACATACATATGTACATATTTACATATTATTGTATGATTAAACATAAGTAGCGAATAAAGTGTAGGGATGTTCAAATGAACTTAATTTTTTATTTTAATTTATTTAATTTAACGAGCACAGGCCCAGGTTATATTTTATTTTTTAGAAACTAGAAAAAAACTTTTTAAGCATGGATGTAACTACAGCTGTTTCATCTTAGATCCCTCTAAGACGCATCAGGTTACTTTTGCTTCTGCCAAGACTCGAACTTGCGCACCTTGCAGTACAATAACTACGGTTCTAACCGCTGAGCTATTGCCTGCCTTCGACATCTGATAGAAAATTTGTTGCTAGTTTCTTTCCTACTATAATTCGTTTCCAACCCATGCACATACATATGTACATATTTACATATTATTGTATGATTAAACATAAGTAGCGAATAAAGTGTAGGGATGTTCAAATGAACTTAATTTTTTATTTTAATTTATTTAATTTAACGAGCACAGGCCCAGGTTATATTTTATTTTATATTTTTTAGAAACTAGAAAAAAACTTTTTAAGCATGGATGTAACTACAGCTGTTTCATCTTAGATCCCTCTAAGACTCATCAGGTTACTTTTGCTTCTGCCAAGACTCGAACTTGCGCACCTTGCAGTACAATAACTACGGTTCTAACCGCTGAGCTATTGCCTGCCTTCGACATCTGATAGAAAATTTGTTGCTAGTTTCTTTCCTACTATAATTCGTTTCCAACCCATGCACATACATATGTACATATTTACATATTATTGTATGATTAAACATAAGTAGCGAATAAAGTGTAGGGATGTTCAAATGAACTTAATTTTTTATTTTAATTTATTTAATTTAACGAGCACAGGCCCAGGTTATATTTTATTTTTTATTTTTTAGAAACTAGAAAAAAACTTTTTAAGCATGGATGTAACTACTGTTTCATCTTAGATCCCTCTAAGACGCATCAGGTTACTTTTGCTTCTGCCAAGACTCGAACTTGCGCACCTTGCAGTACAATAACTACGGTTCTAACCGCTGAGCTATTGCCTGCCTTCGACATCTGATAGAAAATTTGTTGCTAGTTTCTTTCCTACTATAATTCGTTTCCAACCCATGCACATACATATGTACATATTTACATATTATTGTATGATTAAACATAAGTAGCGAATAAAGTGTAGGGATGTTCAAATGAACTTAATTTTTTATTTTAATTTATTTAATTTAACGAGCACAGGCCCAGGTTATATTTTATTTTTTATTTTTTAGAAACTAGAAAAAAACTTTTTAAGCATGGATGTAACTACAGCTGTTTCATCTTAGATCCCTCTAAGACGCATCAGGTTACTTTTGCTTCTGCCAAGACTCGAACTTGCGCACCTTGCAGTACAATAACTACGGTTCTAACCGCTGAGCTATTGCCTGCCTTCGACATCTGATAGAAAATTTGTTGCTAGTTTCTTTCCTACTATAATTCGTTTCCAACCCATGCACATACATATGTACATATTTACATATTATTGTATGATTAAACATAAGTAGCGAATAAAGTGTAGGGATGTTCAAATGAACTTAATTTTTTATTTTAATTTATTTAATTTAACGAGCACAGGCCCAGGTTATATTTTATTTTTTATTTTTTAGAAACTAGAAAAAAACTTTTTAAGCATGGATGTAACTACAGCTGTTTCATCTTAGATCCCTCTAAGACTCATCAGGTTACTTTTGCTTCTGCCAAGACTCGAACTTGCGCACCTTGCAGTACAATAACTACGGTTCTAACCGCTGAGCTATTGCCTGCCTTCGACATCTGATAGAAAATTTGTTGCTAGTTTCTTTCCTACTATAATTCGTTTCCAACCCATGCACATACATATGTACATATTTACATATTATTGTATGAGTCTTGGCAGAAGCAAAAGTAACCTGATGAGTCTTAGAGGGATCTAAGATGAAACAGCTGTAGTTACATCCATGCTTAAAAAGTTTTTTTCTAGTTTCTAAAAAATAAAAAATAAAATATAACCTGGGCCTGTGCTCGTTAAATTAAATAAATTAAAATAAAAAATTAAGTTCATTTGAACATCCCTACACTTTATTCGCTACTTATGTTTAATCATACAATAATATGTAAATATGTACATATGTATGTGCATGGGTTGGAAACGAATTATAGTAGGAAAGAAACTAGCAACAAATTTTCTATCAGATGTCGAAGGCAGGCAATAGCTCAGCGGTTAGAACCGTAGTTATTGTACTGCAAGGTGCGCAAGTTCGAGTCTTGGCAGAAGCAAAAGTAACCTGATGCGTCTTAGAGGGATCTAAGATGAAACAGCTGTAGTTACATCCATGCTTAAAAAGTTTTTTTCTAGTTTCTAAAAAATAAAAAATAAAATATAACCTGGGCCTGTGCTCGTTAAATTAAATAAATTAAAATAAAAAATTAAGTTCATTTGAACATCCCTACACTTTATTCGCTACTTATGTTTAATCATACAATAATATGTAAATATGTACATATGTATGTGCATGGGTTGGAAACGAATTATAGTAGGAAAGAAACTAGCAACAAATTTTCTATCAGATGTCGAAGGCAGGCAATAGCTCAGCGGTTAGAACCGTAGTTATTGTACTGCAAGGTGCGCAAGTTCGAGTCTTGGCAGAAGCAAAAGTAACCTGATGAGTCTTAGAGGGATCTAAGATGAAACAGCTGTAGTTACATCCATGCTTAAAAAGTTTTTTTCTAGTTTCTAAAAAATATAAAATAAAATATAACCTGGGCCTGTGCTCGTTAAATTAAATAAATTAAAATAAAAAATTAAGTTCATTTGAACATCCCTACACTTTATTCGCTACTTATGTTTAATCATACAATAATATGTAAATATGTACATATGTATGTGCATGGGTTGGAAACGAATTATAGTAGGAAAGAAACTAGCAACAAATTTTCTATCAGATGTCGAAGGCAGGCAATAGCTCAGCGGTTAGAACCGTAGTTATTGTACTGCAAGGTGCGCAAGTTCGAGTCTTGGCAGAAGCAAAAGTAACCTGATGAGTCTTAGAGGGATCTAAGATGAAACAGCTGTAGTTACATCCATGCTTAAAACGTTTTTTCCTAGTTTCTAAAAAATAAAAAATAAAATATAACCTGGGCCTGTGCTCGTCAAATTAAATAAATTAAAATAAAAAATTAAGTTCATTTGAACATCCCTACACTTTATTCGCTACTTATGTTTAATCATACAATAATATGTAAATATGTACATATGTATGTGCATGGGTTGGAAACGAATTATAGTAGGAAAGAAACTAGCAACAAATTTTCTATCAGATGTCGAAGGCAGGCAATAGCTCAGCGGTTAGAACCGTAGTTATTGTACTGCAAGGTGCGCAAGTTCGAGTCTTGGCAGAAGCAAAAGTAACCTGATGCGTCTTAGAGGGATCTAAGATGAAACAGCTGTAGTTACATCCATGCTTAAAAAGTTTTTTTCTAGTTTCTAAAAAATAAAAAATAAAATATAACCTGGGCCTGTGCTCGTTAAATTAAATAAATTAAAATAAAAAATTAAGTTCATTTGAACATCCCTACACTTTATTCGCTACTTATGTTTAATCATACAATAATATGTAAATATGTACATATGTATGTGCATGGGTTGGAAACGAATTATAGTAGGAAAGAAACTAGCAACAAATTTTCTATCAGATGTCGAAGGCAGGCAATAGCTCAGCGGTTAGAACCGTAGTTATTGTACTGCAAGGTGCGCAAGTTCGAGTCTTGGCAGAAGCAAAAGTAACCTGATGAGTCTTAGAGGGATCTAAGATGAAACAGCTGTAGTTACATCCATGCTTAAAAAGTTTTTTTCTAGTTTCTAAAAAATAAAAAATAAAATATAACCTGGGCCTGTGCTCGTTAAATTAAATAAATTAAAATAAAAAATTAAGTTCATTTGAACATCCCTACACTTTATTCGCTACTTATGTTTAATCATACAATAATATGTAAATATGTACATATGTATGTGCATGGGTTGGAAACGAATTATTGTAGGAAAGAAACTAGCAACAAATTTTCTATCAGATGTCGAAGGCAGGCAATAGCTCAGCGGTTAGAACCGTAGTTATTGTACTGCAAGGTGCGCAAGTTCGAGTCTTGGCAGAAGCAAAAGTAACCTGATGAGTCTTAGAGGGATCTAAGATGAAACAGCTGTAGTTACATCCATGCTTAAAAAGTTTTTTTCTAGTTTCTAAAAAATAAAAAATAAAATATAACCTGGGCCTGTGCTCGTTAAATTAAATAAATAAAAATAAAAAATTAAGTTCATTTGAACATCCCTACACTTTATTCGCTACTTATGTTTAATCATACAATAATATGTAAATATGTACATATGTATGTGCATGGGTTGGAAATGAATTATAGTAGGAAAGAAACTAGCAACAAATTTTCTATCAGATGTCGAAGGCAGGCAATATCTAGCTCAGCGGTTAGAACCGTAGTTATTGTACTGCAAGGTGCGCAAGTTCGAGTCTTGGCAGAAGCAAAAGTAACCTGATGAGTCTTAGAGGGATCTAAGATGAAACAGCTGTAGTTACATCCATGCTTAAAAAGTTTTTTTCTAGTTTCTAAAAAATAAAAAATAAAATATAACCTGGGCCTGTGCTCGTTAAATTAAATAAATTAAAATAAAAAATTAAGTTCATTTGAACATCGCTACACTTTATTCGCTACTTATGTTTAATCATACAATAATATGTAAATATGTACATATGTATGTGCATGGGTTGGAAACGAATTATAGTAGGAAAGAAACTAGCAACAAATTTTCTATCAGATGTCGAAGGCAGGCAACAGCTCAGCGGTTAGAACCGTAGTTATTGTACTGCAAGGTGCGCAAGTTCGAGTCTTGGCAGAAGCAAAAGTAACCTGATGAGTCTTAGGGGGATCTAAGATGAAACAGCTGTAGTTACATCCATGCTTAAAAAGTTTTTTTCTAGTTTCTAAAAAATAAAAAATAAAATATAACCTGGGCCTGTGCTCGTTAAATTAAATAAAAAAAAAAAAAAATATGTTTTTATTTTTTCTGAAAGATGAGTCGTTTAGTGGGACACCAATATTCAAAATTTGGTTTCGATAGGTCCATCCGTTTCCAAGAAACTGAGTTTTGTCCCACTCTCCATACAAATGTGACCAGTGTGCGTTGATGAATTATTTTAAATTAAAACAAATCTCAGCGAATGTCCACAGCATACTTTTAGGGAAATGTCTCCACACTGCTTGTTTATAAACACAATCAGTAGTTGTTGACAAACATTGGCAATGTACATCCACGAATATTCATAGATTTTGCAATATATTTACACAAATATTTATGCATTTACCATCGTACATCTTTTATAAAATTATTTTTTATGGTGTGCTGTCAAATTTTGGGGGGGGTTTAACTATTTGTAATTTTAAATTATGAAAAAAACTGGACTCCATGAACTCAATGGCAATGGAAATGCCAACTTTACTGAAAATAACATTTACGGCTTATTCCCACAAAGTTTCATGCGAAAACCTCTAGCAGTTGGGCTTAAAGGAGTACATCCTGGCACAGAAATTATGCCCGAGTTGCGATACCCACTCATATTACATAATCGTAGTAATAATACACAATTAAAATTACTTTCAGAAGCTTTTATTAAAAAATAATTATAAAAGGAAAATAAGTTTTATTATTAAATAAAAGTTCAATACATTGAAAGTTTCAATTTGAAACTCCTTGTACTTATTTCCCTCTATTCAGTCCATTGTACTAAAGCAGATTTCTTTTGTTCACTTATTTTACAAAGAAAAGGCCAGTAGCATAGCTAAACCAATCCCGTTTTGTATAATAATGTTGCATAAATTTAAGAATCATAGTTTAATTACATTAAATTGGTAATATTTCCAAAAATAATCAAAATTTCTATTGCCTCCGATACACAAAAGCTGACGGAAAGAATCGCTCCGATAAACTGTCAAAAATCCGATCCATCGTGAACCAGAATGCCGATTTCGGAACTTCGAAAAAATCTGACGTTCATCGGACGTCAATCGAATTGCAGAATGCCATTTGATCCAATTCACCTCCGATGAAAGTGGATCGTAAACCGGTATAGATGTGTAAATAGTCGGGTGATTGACAATGACATAGTGTTGCCAATGTTCACATTTTACACAGCAAATTTTACATTAGTGGTCTTCGTATAAAGTGATGAATTATTAAATTGCTTTTATCACTTTATCTGCATTCTTACATGAAAGCACCGTCAGCTGTCAACTTGATTAATAAATAAAAAACAATAAAATAAACAAAAAGTGCATATATTCTTTGGCTTTCTTTCTTATTAAACTAGCAACTAGCTGTTAAGTAAATGAAAAGGGAAAAAACGGAAGGAATTACGCTCATAACAGCGAAACGAACAGAAGTACAAGAAACGGAAAAATAGTAAAAAATAGGCATTAATAATTTCCATGCAATTTCATTTTCATTATTTCTATTTTAAAATGCGATTAATGACATATTTGAAGAGAACAACAATAGCAAGAAACACATGAAAACGGAAGTAAATAGTTAGATAATTCTTGTCTATAACTAGTTAATAAGAAACGAACCTTTTGTTTTTTTTTTTAACATTTTGAAAATATTAATTGAAATATTCAATCTTTGCAATTTACCAAAAGTGAAATAAAAGTAGTGCTGTCAGCATGGCAACTCTTTCCACTACGAATATCACTGTTGTTGTTGTAGTCGTTCGACTAAATTGTCTGTAGTGTGAATACGTAGAAGGGCGCCTCACAGTGGGCTGAAATTGACAAGTAGGGACATAGGACTTCAATTGTATATTTTCATATTCTATGATATTTTGCCATAATTTTTAGTTATATAACTTTTTTTTCGTAAAACCTTGTTTTAAGAAGTTATCAGGCTTTTAGTTTACATTAGATTCGTTTATTTGTATGCGATTGTTTAAACCTTCTCAGATCCTCCCTCCGGCCCCAGAATATGAAAATAGGTTGTTTTATGGTAAATAAAATGAAAAAAAATCACTTTTCTAAAAACTAGATGGAGCTACACCAAAAACCGCGCAATTTTCAGGAATTTCAAGGTATGTTTAGTTTTATGTATGAAATAAGTTGAGATTTTGCACAAGATAAAAAATTGTTATCTAGTCGTACGTAAAATTAACCGCTTAAACGAATGGTTTTTTTGGTACACTACTCAGGGAAGGTGATATCGCGGCCTAAAGTGAACATTTTGTTTTCTTTCCACGAATCTTCAACTTCATGTCCTATATTCTTCCTGATAGCTGAAATTTTTTTTAAATTCAATTACACATGAGGCTGTATAATTTAATGCGGGTTTCAAAAATACATTCAGATTAAAAATCTAACAATATTTGGATGAGCTCTTGAAGCAAAGTGGGGTATAATAAGGCATACCAGAATATTTTAAAGAATAGCAGCGACATTTGACTCTAATTTTAGGCTTCTATGCATATGGTGAAACGGTTGACACGGCAAAATGACTTCACACTGAAGTTCTAAAATATTTTTGGTTTCCACATTATACCGAGCAATGAAAACTGATGCGCAATACTGGCATATGACCCAGTTAGTAATGGAATTCTTATTGAAATTGCAAAAAAACCGAAATTTTACGAACCACGAAAATTAATAAAATAGATAGTACGATAGACCTTATGTATAAATAAATAAAATTAATTATGGGGAAACGTGAGGAAGCTGAGTTAACGGCAAACAAAAAATCGAAAAAGATGAACAAATTTTTAACATTGACCAGCTGTCCCTCAACCAGGGTTGGTTCAATCATTACAAGTTGTATGCCGTTAGAAGCGTATTTTAATCATCTACCGAATGAGGTTCTGCTTGGGGTTGTCGGATTTCTCTCTTCAGCGAAAATAATAATATTGCTATAAGACCTAGTCATTAATGGAACTATGACTGAAATTGTAAACTTTTCCGAGCTTTTCCGAACCACGAGGACTAGTAAAATATATAGTAAATTAGACCTTATATATAAATATATGAAATTAATTTTGAGGAAATGTGAGGAAATTGAGTTAAGGGCAAAATTCTGAATTTTTCCATACATTTTTTTTTTTGTAAATTTGCTATAACTTTTAAATTAAAGACTTTATGAAAATTTATTCAGATACAAAAACCTCATGTAATAAGATTTAGAATCGAACTCCATAATTAGTTTTTTATTATTAACTAGCTTTTATTTCATGTCTCTATGTCCACTACCGACCAATTTCAGCCCACTGTGCGCCTTGCTGATCAAGCAGTTGTCCAACTGTTTCAGTTGGAATGAAATTGGGCTGTTAGTCGAATTGGGCTGTTGTATGCAAATCCAACTGTTTCAGTTGTTCGACTAATTGAATGTAGTGTGAATGCTTCCATACATTCCCATGCAAATCAAAGCTCGACTAAGGCACTCTGCACACGAGGCGTATCTTCATAGACGCGTACGAGACATTTCATGTAGCGTCGATTTCTCTACGCCTCAAGATCTGCACACGAAGCGACATGAATCTTCGCTGCACAAAACAAACAAACAAATTAATAATACGGTATTTGCATTAAATTTTGAAGCTTTAAATAGAAAAGATAAAAAATTTTACGGAATCTTCCATTTTCTTTAATTATACACTCATTTTTTCCGATTTTTTACACACATTTTACTGCTTTCATAAATTCCACCAAGTGGAAAAATGTAAACAAACATCTTCTTCCTCTTTTCTAAGCGTAGTACGCCTGTTGTTGTGTTAGCAGTACTAAGCCCCGCCCAGGTAACACACATTTTTCACAAACTATCGTCAATTTCATCTAACGGGAGGCCCAGGAATGTTGCAGCTTCAGTGGGATGTGTCCAAAGGGACATTGGTGTTAGATGAGTTGGTTTAGTTGGGCATGTGAAGAGGTGTTTGGTGTCGTGTGGTGACTCTCCACATGCTGGGCATACATTCGGTATGCTGGAATCAATTCGGGACCTGTAGGAGTTTAGTCTACTTCAGTATCCGGAACGGAGTTGCGCGAGTGCAACTCGTGTCTCTCGCGGTAGTTCTTTTTTTTCTTCTGCTACTGGTGGGGGTTGGTCTCTAATCAAAAGGTATGCCGGACGGACGGACACGTAGCTGTTGACTGTGTCTTTATGGATGTTGTTGAGGGCTTGCCTATAGGATGTCTGGTTGTGGGATGTATTTTTCCACCTCTTTGCGGTGATCAAGAAGGTGATTCCTGATGTGACGAGGAGGTGGTTCAGGCTCAATAAGATGACTATTTGGGTGACCTCTGCGATAGCATCCCAGTAGAAATTGTTTGTCAAGCATGTTGTTGTGAGTTTTGACTGGGAGCATTTGGGTCTCAAGGTGAAGGTGGTGTTGTTGAGTCATCTGGAGGCATCCTGTGGCAGTCCTAAGTGCGGTGTTTTGGCACGCCTGTAGCTTTGTCCATTGGGTGGTGCAAGTCCCCGGCGACCATATTGGCGACGCATAGTTGAGGACCGGCCGGCCGATTGCTTTGTATGTCGCTATTAAAGTTTCTTTATCTTTGCCCCATGTGCTGCCGGCTAGCGATTTGAGAATCTTGTTGCGACTTTGTACTTTATTGGCAATCGCGGTCGTATGCGCGGAGAAAGAGGCGAGACTGTCAAACGTCACACCTAAAATTTTAGGGTTGTTTGTTGTTGGTATCCTATTGTTACCAATATGGATATCCAACTCAAGTCTCACCTCCTTCGTCCATGTCGTGAATATGGTGGCGGAGGACTTACTAGGTGACAAAGCCAGATTTCTCGAATTGAAAAAGCTGGAAAGATCGGGGAGATAGTTGTTAATTTTAGAGCATAGGTCGTCAATGTCGGTGCCTGTTCCCATTATCGAACTGTCATCGGCGTAGGAAACAATGTTGACTCCCTCTGGTGGGGGAGGGAGTTTAGAGATGTAGAAGTTAAACAATAGTGGGGATAGGACACCATCCTGCGGCACCCCTTGTTTAATTCGTCTTGCCTTAGATGTTATGTTCCTAAACTGTACCGATGCCTGTCGACCACTCAGGTAGTTGGCGGACCAACGCTTTAGCCTTGGTGGGAGGGATGTTTGTTCGAGGTCTTCCATTAGTGTGGCGTGGTTGACCGTGTCGAATGCTTTCGACAGGTCTAGTGCCACGAGGACCGTTCGCTCACATGGGCGGCGTTGGTTTAGTCCGCGAACTATCTGAGTGTTTATGGCGTTTAGAGCTGTTGTTGTGCTATGCGTTTTGCGGAAGCCATGTTGATGAGTCGCAAGAGTCAGATGTCTGTTAAAATATGGGAGCAAGATAGCCTCGAGTATCTTCACTACTGGGAAGAGGAGTGATATTGGTCGATAAGATTCACCCTCATTAGCAAATTTCCCCGGTTTGAGTAGTGGGACCATCCGTGCCATCTTCCAGATATTGGGGATGACAAGGGTGGTCAGTGATAACTCAAGGACCTCACTTAGGTATCTTACTCCCGCCTGTCCTAAGTGTTTAAGCATGAACATGGAGATTCCGTCTGGTCCGATCGATTTTGACGATTTCGCCTTTTTTATGGCTTCCTGAACTTCTGTGCTGGAGATGTCAAGGTGCGCATCATTATTTGGCAGTTCGCGCATCTTTCTGAAAATTCGACGCTTGGCCTTGTCTACCGGAGGATGTAGTAGAAATTGTCGACCGAATTGGTTCGCACATCACTTCGGGTCCGATTCAGCCTCACCTTCAAAGGTTATGGACACTTTGTCCTTAGGCTTCGTCGGGTTAGACAGGGCTTTCACCGTGGTCCAGAGCTTGGCAGCCCCAGCAGAGAGGTTACAGGATTTAAGGTGATCCCTCCACTTCGATCTTTTGTGCTCGTCCACCAACGTCCGAATTTCCCGGTTGAGGTCCTTTATGCGGGGGTCTCCCGGGTCGGTGTGGCGGATCTGGTCTCGCTCCCTGGCTAATGTAGTGGCTTCACCCGGGAAGTTTGGTCGAATTTCAGGAATTCTTCCAGCCGGGATGAAGCGTGCATTAGCTTTGGCAATGACCTTGCGGAGTTGTTTTTCGCCGCCGAGCACATCAGTCGGAGCGGAGAGGGCACCAAATATGTCTCTCTGTATATGTCGTCCAGTTGTCCCAGTCCGCTTTGTTATGGTTAATGTAGGCCCTTTTGTCTGTCGTCATGAAGTCGGCAGGCATATCTATCGAGATGATTAAGGTGATCTGATGCTAGAGTCAACGTAGGTTGCCAGTCTACGTTGTTTATCAGATTAGCACTTACTATTGTGATGTCTGGCGAGCTGCAGCAACTTCCCGTAATCCTAGTGGGGGACTCGTCGTTTGCCGTACAGAATGTCGATGCGTCTATCTGATCTGCAAGATATAGGCCTCGTCTGTCGTTTGACAGAGCCGATTGCCAAAGCTCATGATGAGCATTGAAGTCTCCTACTACCAGCCTATTATCTCCCGTCAACAGCGAGCTGATTTCAGGGAGGTATTGAGGCGGGAAGCAGGAGGCTGGAGGTACGTATATGTTATATATCTGCAGTTCGACATCGCCGGCTCGGACTGCTATGCCCTGACATTCTAGGGTAGTGTCCACGCGGGCTATGTCTGCTTCGATGAGACGGTAATGCACGGCGTTGTGTGTTATGAACGCGAGTCCGCCACCATTACCTCTTGCGCGGTCCTTTCTATGTATATTATATTCAGCATGACTAAGTAATGCTGAATTAGGTGTTAGTTTGGTTTCTTGGCCCGCGGCTATAGGTATTCCATGCCGATTCATGAAGTCTGTGATCTCTGCGATCTTTCCAGCGAGACCATTGCAGTTAAATTGCAGGAACTTGAAGTTACGCGGAGGGGTGGACGTGACTCTGGGCGTGAGCGACTGCTGCACTGAGCTTACAGGGTGGTGTTGAGTTGTTTGCTGCCCGTAGGTGGGCGGTTGTCTTCCTGCGGGAGCTTGAATCGGGTGCACCGATGTTAATCCAGCCTGACAGAATGGTGCGATGTAGTTCGCAGTCCAATCTCTTGTAGTGTGCACGAGTTGCATTTTACTGAGGTCATGCTCGCAGGTATCCTGGTGTTGCACACTGAACATAGCCAGATGACTGGCTGTAGAAGGGCACGAGAGCCCGTCGGAAACTGCCCCGGTCCGGCCTGTCTCGTTGTTGATGCGGTGGAAGTTGCTGCGCCTTGATTTACAGCTAAGTGCTGTGTGTGCCCAGATGGGGCTTGCGGCATTGTTTGTGTCGTTTGGCGTGAGCAGCATGGTGCTACAAATTGTGTAGTCCACTGTCTGTGAGAAGCTAGGCCGGAGCAGTTTCTTAGGTGGCTCCATCCGTTGCAGGTGTTACACCTGACTGATGTGGAGTTACGGTGGAGCCTGTTCCGGCATACGCAGTAGAAATACTCGACAGGTCCGGGATTGGGTTCTATACCTGACATTAATAGAAGGATTTTGAGCAGACCAGCTGCATGGGTCTGCTCAAATGGACGTAGTTTGTGAATCGTGCGTGCCGGTCTAAACGGGGTTAGACTGAAATGACAGCCCTTGGTCGGGGGAACCCCGACTCATTCCGGTACGTAGAACCGGCTGTCGTGGGAATGCCTAGCTACCAGCACTGCTTTACGCCAAGCGACATGTAGCCAGCATACTTTGACGAATGCATGAAGCTGACGACTCATGTGCAGCCCTCAATTGAAATATACGTGCGCGACATCAAAACGTACAGCTTTCGTCTGTAGTATCTAATACGCGTCTAAAGCAGTACGCTCCGTGTGCAGAGTGCCTTAATCGATTGAGTCGCAAGTGTGTATAGGCTCTTAACCATACAATTTATCGTAGTACACCGTCGTACGATAAATCGCATGCTTCGCCACCAACTTTCCAACTTCAACGTCCGATTTATCGTCAAACATCATTTTCACCGACGCTTTGTAGAGTAAATAACAAGCTAATGCATACGGATTGTGCTTGCCCTACATGTAATAATTGAAAAAATGCAA
Source organism: Urophora cardui (assembly GCA_960531455.1). Taxonomy (NCBI): domain Eukaryota; kingdom Metazoa; phylum Arthropoda; class Insecta; order Diptera; family Tephritidae; genus Urophora; species Urophora cardui. The sequence goes on from OY482673.1 coordinate 85,183,569, forward strand.
ATTTTTGTATTATAAAAATATATAAGTTAAATGTTTCATCCAACTAGGGTTCCAACGATACCACCGAGTACAAGTAAATACTCGATACTTTTGTTGCGAAACCGAGTACTTTTTTACTCTACTCGATGCTTTTTCACTCCGATATTTTGCCGATACCAATAAGTATCGATACTTTGGAATTGGAGCACCTCCAAATAAAAGACTAGGCCAATAATAGCTTTGTTCGTTTACGGATATTTTTTGATGTTTTTCGAAAACTTTTAAAAATAAACACTTTTTCGTCGTTTTTTTACGCCAAATCTCCAACAGAAGAGAGCCAACTGAGAGAGAAAACTGACATTTAATTTTGTGAGAAGCTGTTGAATTCTGTTGGACAAATTTTTGCCAACAGCAATAGGTCCGTTCGGCGGCTGCAAATTGCAGCAATTTGCAAACAAAGAAAAATATCTCTTGCTCTCCGAAAGAGAGAAACTTATGCAAATTTACTGGCATTTCAACGAACAGAACTTTGTCAAAATTTGCAGCAAATCAGCTGTTTGTTTTTATTCACAAGTTCATAACAAAATTAAAATTTTACGAAATGAAATCGATAGTGCGCAGTTTTGGTGCTTTGTTTGGTGGATTTTACAACTTTACCAACAAATATCTCATAAACTATAAGTTTCCGGCAGGTTTTATTTCTGTTATAACATCTGTGAAAAAGTTATTTTTTCGGGGCGTGCGACATTAATGGACAATTTTCCCATTTAAGTAGTATACTACCTCCTATTTGCGATTCAACAACGCAGAATCCCGAGAGTACAGACGATGATCCCACTGCGCTGTCATTAACACGTTTCCTTTTAGCTGGTACTTTATTAAACAAATTAAATCATTGAAATAAACTTTATAAATTAAAATAATATAATTATCTCACTGCATTTTCTATTGAATCACATATATTCCCGATTTTCATAGTTCTTTGACTTGAAATCACTTTCGACTTTTTTTTTAAATTGTAACCATATGATCGCAAATCATATGTTTTTTCAGTCTACTGAACTTTGCAACGACAAATTTCGTCAGTTAAAGGACCGTTCGCCGGCAGCAAATTGCTGCAAATTGCAGAAAAAACTGCAAATTCGCGTTTTTTGAGGCAAAAACTCAGTCAAAATTTGCAGAAGAGAGCGCAATTTTGACAGTTCATTGACGGAGAAAGCTGCAAAGTTTTACTGATGAAATTTGTCGTTGCAAAGTTCAGTAGACTGAAAAAACATATGATTTGCGATCATATGGTTGCAATTTAAAAAAAAGTCGAAAGTGATTTCAAGTCAAAAAACTAAGAAAATCGGGAATATATGTGATTCAATAGAAAATGAAGTGAGAAAATTATATTATTTTAATTTATAAAGTTTATTTAAATCTTTTAATTTGTTAATAAGGTACCAGCTAAAAGGAAACCTGTTAATGACACCGCAGTGGGATCATCGTCTGCACTCTCGGGATTCTGCGTTGTTGAATCGCAAATAGGAGATACATATACTACTTAAATGGAAAAATTGTCCATTAATGACTTTCACAGATGTCAGAATAGAAATAAAAACTTGCCGGAGACTTATAGTTTATGAGATATTTGTTGGTAAAGTTGTAAAATCCACTTTCTTTCTGGAGTTATATATGTATATGTATACAGTGATCCACAGTGCTTTTGTGTAGAACATCTTTTTGCGTGGCGGCCTTGGGTCGCGCTTTAAAAAAATAACAATCAGCCGGCAGAGTTATCTTTCTGGGGTAATATCTATGAACCCATCCAACTTTAACTACAAATTTCTCGTAAACTATAAGCCTCCGGCAACTTTTGATTTTGAGATCTGTAGGAGTCCCTCTACCCCTCTGAGGAAGTGATTTTTCTCGGGGTGTGGTTTCTTAATGGAAAGCCGGTCCACTTAAATAAATAGTTTTGAGTAATAAAAGACAATTTATACTTCTACGAGATTGAAAATGAAACTTTGGTTAGACTTCGTATTTCAAAAAGACTTTTCAAAGAATTAAGTGACAAAATCATCCGAAGCGAGCCCTATTGTAATCTCGACCCTTTCAAAAGACTACCCGAAAAAACTTATTTATTATAGCCATGGGTAATGGCGCAATTTTTTTGGCGCTGATACAATAACTCCAGCGCCAATCGTGGCGCCAACTCACGGTACTGGCGCAATAACACCTTTAACGCAATTGTCATAGAATAATCGATAAATAACATTTTTTCGCTTGGTACTGTTTACCATCCCCGTTTTATTTCTTTTGGCGCAATTCTGCTTACATATACGAGGGCACAATTAATTTAAATTTTCATAATCATTTGGAAAAATATTCCGTATATTTGTGAAAATATGCTGGAAATTAGAGTCACTTAGATCACTATCAAGCACACATAATTGTGACGTTGTCATACGTATACATATACTATGGTGCTCTTATTGGCGTTGTGGTTGCGCCATTTTACACTAGCGCTATATTGGAGCTGGTGTTAGCGCACGAAATTGAGTCAGTGTTGTATTGCAATAGCGCATCATTGAGTTGGCGCTACATTGAGTTGGCGCTATACTGAGTTGGCGCTACATTGAGTTGGCGCTATATTGAGTTGGCGCATTTTCCAAATCGGAGTTAGCGCAATAACACCAGGGTCGGCGCCAGCGCAATTGCGCGGCGCAGCGCAGTGTTACCCATGCCTAATTTATTATTATTTTTATGGTTCGCTGGTCACGAAGCATGCAGCTTCCGGGATATGTCCGACCGTTTTAACTTGTCATATGTTGTTGTACATATGTAAAATTATACACACATATGTATGTATATGCATACCACCATTGCTTACTGTTTTGAAATTTTTGGGAATGTCCCCGGAGAACAATGCACATCTAGTTTCCCCTTCGATTGCATTTCGTCAAATTTTTATTTTGTTATGCACTTGTGAGTGAAGACAAACAGCTGATTTTCTGCAAATTTTGACAAATTTCTGTTCGTTGAAATGCCAGTAAATTTGCATAAGTTTCTCTCTTCGGGAGAGCAAAATATATTTTTCCCTGCTTAAAACTTTGCAGCTTTCTTCTTCTTTGAACTGTCAAAATTGCGCTCTCTTCTGGAAATTTTGACTGAGTTTATGCCTCAAAAACGCGAATTTGCAGTTTTTTCTGCAATTTGCAGCAATTTGCTGCCGCCGAACGGTCCTAATTTTACAACAGGAACAGCTGATCAAACAACAGCTGACTGGAATTTTTGCAGGTAGACTTGCAAAATATACAAATTAATTATAAAATTGGAAAAATACACTAAATTGGCAACAAATATGCATAAATTAAATATGCAAAATAAGTTACATACTTTCTGCTAAGTGTTTGCCGGAATATATATTAACGTGGCCGCTGTGGTGCAGTGGGGAGTGCTGTAGCCACTGTGGTGTGGCGGGCAGTGGCTACTCTGCCATACCAGACGTCGTGGGTTGGATCCCCAGCCTGGATAGAGGAAAAATTTTTATATAATGACCCACGATTCGATAACAATTAATTTTCCAGAGGTGGTCTCACAGATCACAAAAAACAAAGTCCCACCCGCCGGCCGCTTATAGTTCCGGAAATATTTCTTGTTAAATTAATGTATGTATGTATGTGTAGAACATCTTACCCTCAGCCGCAGAATTCTCTTTCTGGATTAATATCCATGGACCAATCCACAGTTGTTTTGTATAAAACGCCTTTTGCGTTCGCAGACTTCAGCCGCGCTTTATAAAAATAACAAATTTTTTTCTTCGTACATGAACAAACTCGTCCTTCCTTGTAATATACGCAGACATGAACACCCTAGTCTTCTCCATTGTTCCAATTCTCTTATCGCTAAAAATTTTATCTATTTTAGTACCATTCAAATAATTTCGTACACATAAAAGCTTTTTTATAATTACATCTTCTTTAAATTGTTTTCCTTTGTTTATTTTTTCGTTGTGCAGCCTTAATTTTCACTCTTTAATTTGTTTCTCTTGTAATAGTTATGTTCGGTAAGAAAATAATTTTTACAATTTCAACAAATTTTTCTGAAATTTTGTCGGATCGTGTTCGTCATTGCACGAAACCTGCAAGGACAAATCGCATTTTTACATTTGGTTTGCAGAAAAATTACAAGTTTTTGCGGTGTTTTTGACTTAGTAAAGACTTGCAAGCGTACCGAACACAACTAATGGTTCCAACAGTCATCAACGCCCGCACATACCCGTGTCAGCTGACACGATCTATCTTATGGGAGTTGCATGTAAACGAAATCTCACCGACGCTGACATAAACGCCCATAGCCGCCCGTATCGAAGAAATCAAACGAGTTTTGATTTTTCCCATAACAACGTGTCAGCTGATTGCTTTTGCTCAACGCGGTGTTGCCGAACGAACTTTTTTAGCCACTAAAACATTTGAACGGTATTTTTCATTGTATTATTAAACGAAATCAATGCGAGTGTAAAATGTAATAGAATATATCTATGTTCATAGGAAAAACCGCTTAAGTTTACTTAAGCGAAATATGAGTTATTAGATAATTGTTTAGCTCATTTATTGAAAATAATTATCATTTCTGTATATGTTATTAATTCACATGTAACCATTTTTAATGCCATTATTTTAGTTTCAAATAAACTTAAAATCGATATTATCCAGTTGTAACTTTTATGTTTTTCGGAGCATAACTTTTCGCACAGGATGAAATAAAAAAGTTGCATAAATGATGTTATATTTGAAAAATGTACATGTTTGAATGAAATAATAGTTATTGCATATCCCTGCTACATAGGAAATGGATAGCGTATTTTTCAAATAAATGAGAAATTAGGCAATAAAAAGAAAATAGTAATTTACGATAAATAAAAGTAACTTTTTTTTTCAAAATTATCCCTTTTACCATTTTTGAACGGATCAACGGATAGCGGGCCAGCGGGTAGTGAACAACTGATATTTTCCGTCATAAAATCCACACAGGCAAACAAAATTGCGACGAAGGCAGCTTTTAGAAAATTGTTTGTGTAAGCACGAAATAAAAAATGCGTATGGTTATTCCTTTATTTATTGCCAAAAAAGTGTATTTTCTTTTACTTATTTTTCACTGTTCAACAAGAAAATTACAAAATGCATCAGAAATGCAACTCTGACTCCTGAGGAGGGACAGGACCACACCACTCAAAAAACTGTTTTTACCCCGCCATCTTTTGTTAACAATTTTTTATTGCGTTAAAAAATTAAGTTACGCTTCGAATTCGTGTTCATGTGATCAAAACGCGTCGATTGACACCCCAGTTCTTGAAAATTTACCAATTTTCCACATGTCACCTAAACTAGATAATTACCAAAACTTTGAATACAAAATCGCGCATATTTTTTATTAAAAATTTTCGCTTACGTCTTTTTTTCTGAAAGAAAACAATATATTTAAAAATTTAAATCGAGAATAAATATCGGTACTAAGTTTGGGTATTTCATGCGAAATTTTTGTGTCTTCCCATTATTTCAAATACGGCAACACTCACACGGCTGTTCCAAATAGAAAACAGCTGATTTCTGTGTTGTCATGCGGGCATGAAATTCGTTCAACTCGTTATGTTTACGGGTACTCGATTCGTTCGGTCGACTCGTTGATGACTGTCGGCACCCTAATGAGTGTATACATCCCCATAAACATTTTTCTCAATTCTCAATTTGAGATGCATTTAAGAACTAACATTTTTCTCAAACCTCAAACGTTAGTTATCAAATGCACTTCAAATTTCCCTTGATAGCGTTCTCAAACAAAAAGGCACCTTTTTCTCAAACGTTAGTGACATTTTTGAGAAAATCTTTACTACCAAATTCAGAATTAAGGTTTGAGATTTTTGGCCTGATGTTTATTGGGATATGTCTGTCAGTGCTGCCAAGTGAAAAGGGTTAATCGTCACAAAATCTATTACAATTTATACAGATCGGAAGTTGATTCAGAAAAATACCAGGATTACAAAATTGTTGTTGCATTTGCATGCAAATTTTTTATCTCGATCTGGATCACTGCCACGGGAACTCAACTAATAATAGTTGAAAGTGTTAAGATAAGCTGCATTATCATCTACAGAATATTTCCTGAAATTTTCACTGAAACATTCCCAGTAGTTTGAAATTGGTTCATTATATACAAGCTGAGCCTGGATAGACAACAAATTCTAATTAAAACCCAATTATTCGAATTTTAAAAATAGCGGTCATTCTAGGCAGTGGGTGGCACACCCTCCGAGAGTATTTCTGCAGTGGGTCGGCTTCAGTATAATGCGCCCGCCGTATTTATTTTCAAACCACTGGAACTTTCGGGAAATGTTCTATGGATGTTAATTTTACTAATTATAACACTCCCGATCGCTCCGCAGATATAATTCGAGAAAGGAAATTATGCTGGCTGGGGCTATTTTTTTTAAAGCGCGGCCAAATGCCACCAACGCTTGTTCTACTCAAAAGTACTGTGAATCGGTCCATAGAGGGTTATTTTTTTAAAGCATGGCCGGGGCCGGGTGCATTAAATTGTAATCTCTTCTGCGGAGCATCAGACGCGAAGACATACCACGGTGGAAAACTTTATGGATCAGATAGTGACAGCGAAAGTGATGATGAAGTTAATTGTATTGCAGATACATACATACATATATCACCACTGTGTCCAGGCATAATTGTAACTCCATTAGTAATTATATAGAGCAAACAGTGCCGAATTATTGTAAAAGAGAGTTCCGGATGTATTTCCGAATTCCAAAAAACTTTTGCGAGCCTATGCGAACGCTTTTTATATTGAGATACTTATCGCAATTTGCGAGGTGATAAAAGTCTATCTGATTAAAAAGAAACCCAAAACGAATCAATATAAATTAAATAAGAAAAAACCATGTTTTATTTTATTCTTTTTATGTTACATGTACATATATACATAAGTAACAGCAATAACTTCCACCAATTTTATTATCATTTTAATTTTAATCCTTTTATGCAACTTTGAATTTGGGGCTTGTGAATGTAAACAAAAATCAGCTGTTAGCGAAAGCTGTTGAAATTTTGTGTTCGTTTACCTCTTACGATATTTTTCTCTTCTGAGAGGAAAGATGACAATTTTCTCCAACACCTGGCTGTTGGAGGATGCTGAGTAATGGTTCCAACAGTCATCAACGCCCGCCCATAACCGTGTCAGCTGACACGATCTATCTTATGGGAGTTGCATGTAAACGAAATCTCACCGACGCTGACATAAACGCCCATAGCCGCCCGTATCGCAGAAATCAAAAGAGTTTTGATTTTTCCCATAACAACGTGTCAGCTGATTGCTTTTGCTCAACGCGGTGTTGCCGAACGAACTTTTTTAGCCACTAAAACATTTGAACGGTATTTTTCATTGTATTATTAAACGAAATCAATGCGAGTGTAAAATGTAATGGAATATATCTTTCTTTATAGGAAAAACAGCTTAAGTCTACTTAAGCGAAATATGAGTTATTAGATAATTTTTTATCTCATTTATTGAAAATAATTGTCGTTTATGTATGTATATGTTATTAGTTCACATGAAACCATTTGTAATACGTTTATTTTAGTTTCAAATAAACTTAAAATCGAGATTATCCAGTTATAACTTTTTTCGGAGCATAAATTCGCACAGGATGAAATAAAAAAGTTACATAAATGATGTTATATTTGAAAAATTTAAATGTTTGAATGAAATCATATCCCTGCTACAAAGCAAACGGATAGCGTATTTTTCAAATAAATGATAAATTAGGCAGTGAAAAGAAAAGAGTAATTTACGATAAATAAAAGTAATTTTTATTTCAAAATTATCCCTTTTTACCATTTTTGAACGGGTCAACGGATAGCGGGTCAACGGGTAGTGAACAACTGATATTTTCCGTCATAAAATCCACAAAGGTAAACAAAATTGCGACGAAGCAGCTTTTAGAAAATTGTTTGTGTAAGCACGAAATAAAAAATGCGTATGGTTATTCTTTTATTTATTGCCAAAAAGTGTATTTTCTTTTACTTATTTTTCACTGTTCAACAAGAAAATTACAAAATGCATCAGAAATGCAACTCTGACTCCTGAGGAGGGACAGGACCACACCACTCAAAAAACTGTTTTTACCCCGCCGTCTTTTGTTAACAATTTTTTATTGCGTTAAAAAATTAAGTTCAAAACGCGTCGATTGACACCCCAGTTCTTGAAAATTTACCAATTTTCACCATGTCACCTAAACTAGATAATTACCAAAACTTTGAATACAAAATCGCGCATATTTTTATTAAAAATTTTCGCCTACATCTTTTTTTCTGAAAGAAAACAATATATTTAGAAATTTAAATCGAGAATAAATATCGGTACTAAGTTTGGGTATTTCATGCAAAATTTTGGTGTCTTCCCATTATTTCAAATACGGCAACACTCACACGGCTATTCAAAATAGAAAACAGCTGATTTTTGTGTTGGCATGCGGGCATGAAATTCGTTCAACTCGTTATGTTTACGGGTACTCGATTCGTGCAGTCGACTCGTTGATGACTGTCGGCACCCTAAATGCTGTTGGAGAAAGTAAGCGAACAAAGCTAATATTTTGCAGTCTGAAAAGTTAATTGAATTCGTTAGGAGCAACCGGTGTTTATTTGATAAAAAACATGGAGGCTACAAAAACCAAATATACAAAGATCGTTTGTGGCTACAATTTTCTAAGGAAACAAGCATATCTGGTAAACTAATGGTGCATGTGAGAATATTTTTTTATTAAGGCGGCCAACTTTATGATGCATCAATGCGGGACACCTACCTCTATTCACAACAAGACTGAGGATTTCTTGGTGGTATAGGTAATTGATTTAGAAACAAACAACACTACTATTCAATTAACATTTATTTTTAAAGTCATATTTCTCACATGAGTGACATTTTTTTACTAGTTCTGGGTTTTGGCTTAGAATGTCTAAAAAGTTTTCACAGCTGCCCACATTAAATTTTATAATTAGCATAGCACGTAATGTTTCTACTTTTAGTGACGACTTTTCGGATGTCCATAAGCTATTCATTAAGGAAATCACACGTTCCGTAGGAGCGTTTGTTCCTGGCAAACAAAGAAGGTACTGGATGATGGCTAGGTAATTCTGGAATTGTATTCCGCTGTCTTTGAAATTTTTGAACACATCTATCCATCGTTGTTCTGCACTGCTCTTCATCTCCTCCCATTTCTTTAAGACTTCGTTATTCACATAATTTGCCACGTAACTTACTTCGTCGAACAAACTATCTTCTTTTAAAGTCATAGCAGCTGTAGGCATCTGCACCAATTAAATTGGTATGTCTGCTGTACATCAACCCATTTCAGATTTTGTTTTAATTGAATCCAAGTAAAAGTTTAAATTCGTTCGTATTTTTGATCAAACTACTGTAAGAACATTTTTATTCACTTGGCCGAAGGAAGTGTTATAATTTTTAACACGCTTTTATTAGCTTCACCTGTATGTATGTATGTATGTATGTATGTATGTATGTATGTAACTTCATCCCATCCTAAAAGTTGCATCATTTAACTAAATTATTATATCTTTCAAACATTCACTTTTTTGTGTTCTCTCTATTTTATATTTCTATTCTCCTCCGGATTCGAAACATGACATCAACAGCCCAACGGCATCATATAGTAGGACATTCAACATTATATTTTATGCTTCATTGCGGCTTTTGTGTTACCTTTCTTCAAAATAGCCTCTATGAATTTCAATTCACTCCCGTATACAAGCCAATAAGTAACAAGCTTGCAGGGTACGGAAAAACTCACGAACGCTCAAAAATACATTATTCTCAAATCACAAACAAATGTTCAAAGAAAAACGTATAACCACTCAAATAGCGAGCGAACTAACGCACAACAGCCAGCGGTCGCTCATAGCGATGGCGATAAATTCAATGCATAAATTCACTCAAAAATAAAGCTTGAAGCTTTCTGTTTTGGGTTTGTTGTATTTGCAATGAAATCAACCGCATGTACAATGTACATACATACGTATGCAGAGCAAGAACTGGTTTTGTGTTTTGTGTAACAAGCTATCTGTTTTGTCGTTGTTGTGTTTGCAATGAAATCAACCGCATGTACAATGTACATACATACGTATGCAGAGCAAGAACTGGTTTTGTGTTTTGTGTAACAAGCTATCTGTTTTGTCGTTGTTGTGTTTGCAATAAAATCAACCGCATGTACAATGTACATACATACGTATGCAAAGCAAGAACTGGTTTTGTTTGTAATTCATTTAATAGTAAGTGCTGAATCAACGAAAAGGGACCCTAATTACATTTTTATACAATGTTTTGTAAACGTGAGGTGAAAAAAATTTCTCTAAAAATAAAAAAAAAAATAAAAAAAAAAACAAAAACAAAATGCGCCACTCGGGACTCGAACCTGAGCTCCTTGGTCCGTAGGCAGCATACCTCACCATTACGCTACAAACGTACTCGGAACTTTGTTGTCTAAATTCGAATTTATTCAATCAGGTTTCTTTTTTTTTTGTTCCTTTCAAATGCTTCACCTCAACTTCTCTTCACTTTCTGATGAAATATAACAAAACGTTTGGGAAATTTTGTATTTCCAAACTAGTTTGGAAAACCTTGAATAAAAGCGTTTGGAAAATATTGCATAATAAGCTAGTTTACTTCACTGCATATTGGGATTTTTGGTAGAAGTTATAAATACATATGTCTGTAGATCGGAGAACACCACATCCCATCAGACTTCTTTTTACTTTTATTCTTGCGTCCGCATAAAACATCCTTTAATGAAAAATTTCACTAAAAAGTCAAAAATAAATAATAGCTTAAAAAACTAAAAAACACGCTTTAATCTTACAAATCGTACTAAAAATTGAGAAATAATTTAATTAGAAACAAAATGATGAACGAAAATATAAGTATTTAAGGAAAAGCGTGGGGGTGCTCAATAATATTTGAACATGAAAATATTCGATTCGTACAAAAATATACCTAGTTGCGAAATTAAAGAGTACGATATATGAAATCTCAAAAAAGTCAAAATAAAATTATTAGTAAAAAAACACCGATTTTAAATATTTTTTGACATACTGAGCACCCTTTTCCTTAAATATTTATATTTTCGTTCATTATTTTGTTTCTAATTAAATTATTTCTCAATTTTTAGTACGATTTTTAAGATTAAAGCGTGTTTTTTAGTTTTTAAGCTATTATTTATTATTAATTTGATTCATTCTCATTTTCAGTTGATACATTAAAGAAAAGATGGAAATCTATCCGGGACCGCTTCTATCGCGTTCAAAAAACAAAAAATAAGGAGGCGGCATCTGGTAGTGGCTCGATATCGCCAGACACCAAACAATATAAATATACCGATAGCCTGTTATTTTTGATAGACGTCGACTCATGAAACGACAAGTAAGTTGGCACGTAAATAAAGATGTAGGGAAAATTTTCAATTAGTCTACCACGCGTTGAAAAAAACAAGTTATCGGGGTTGTAGAGGAGGTCCTCCTGATTCTAAATCTAAAAGTCCGTCGAACGGAGATGTTTGTAAGTTGTAAAATTTAACAAACAAAACCCCAAAACTACGTACGAATACCGAGGAAAGGCACTTATATAAAACTCAGTTTTACGCTATAGTTTGCTTGATTTTTAAATTTGAGGTGTCATATGAATTTGTCATATTTGAATTTAACACAATATTCAATGCTTGAGTTTAATAATTACGTATTTTTATTATTTATTTATTTAATATTATTACTTATACATCTTTTAACAGGACAACTGGAAATTTCGAGCCAGATGAGGAAATACCCTACGATCTTGAAACACCGCATTTTATGGATTTAAGCGGCGTACAAGCACCAATAACTAGTCCTGAACCAAATAAGAAAAGAAAGAGCAATGCGGAGGAGTGTGAGCTGCTAAATGCCATGAAAACAGTTAGAGAATCTATTGAACGAAAGTCTGCTTTTCGGCTATTTTTGGACAGTATCGCTCTCAGCGTCGAGGAAGCCAATTGTGACGTTTCGCAGATATCGCGTTTACAAATGGGTATACTACAAATTGTCCAAAATGAAATTAACACTTAATTAAATATGTATACATATCACACACCGATGCAGTACACTAACTTTTAAGATATGCAACTAGGTTTTGAATGAGTTGAACTCTAAGCAATATTACTTTTTATACCTTTCATGAGAATGAAATGGTATTATAACTTAGTGCCAAAAAATTTTGGTCGAAAGTACCAGAAGGAAGCGTGGGGGACCCACCAAAATATATACCGATATGGTCAGAATCACGAGCTGAGTCGATTAAGCCATGTCCGTCTGTCCGTCTGTCCGTCTGTCCGTCCGTCCGTCTGTGTGAACGCAAACTAGTCCCTCAGTTTTTGATATATCTGAATGAAATTCGGAATACTGGTATATTGTTATATGCAGCTAATCATTTGTCGGAACCGGCCGAATCGGACCACTATAACATATAGAAAACAACCGATTATTCAGATATACATGAATTTTTTGGATGTAATTTGTGCATAACTTCCCAATTTAAACAGCTAAGGACATGAAACTTTGAAGTAGACGTACCCATTTTGGCCCAAACAAGGTTGCCGAAAATTGTCAAGATCGGACCACTATAACATATAGTTCCACAACATCCGATTATTCAGATATACACATTTTGGTGCATAACTCCTCCATTTTAACAGTTAACGGCGTGAAATTTTGAAGTATTTGTACCCATATGTTCCCAAACGGGATTACCGAAAATTGTTAAGATCGGACCACTATAACATATAGCTCCCCTACAACCGATTGTTCAGATATGGACATTTTGGTGTATAACTCCTCCATTTTAACAGCTAACGGCGTGAAAATTTGAAGTATTTGTACCCATATGGGCCCAAACGGGATTACCGAAAATTGTCAAGATCGGACCACTATAACATATAGCTCCCATACAACCGATTGTTCAGATATGGACTTTTTGGTGTATAACTCCTCCATTTTAACAGCTAACGGCGTGAAATTTTGAAGTATTTGTACCCATATGGGCCCAAACAGGGTTACCGAAAATTGTCAAGACCGGACCACTATAACATATAGCTCCCCTACAACCGATTGTTCAGATATGGACATTTTGGTGTATAACTCCTCCATTTTAACAGCTAACGGCGTGAAATTTTGAAGTATTTGTACCCATATGGGCCCAAACGGGATTACCGAAAATTGTCAAGATCGGACCACTATAACATATAGCTCCCATACAACCGATTGTTCAGATATGGATATTTTGGTGTATAACTCCTCTATTTTAACAGCTAACGGCGTGAAATTTTAAAGTATTTGTACCCATATGGGCCCAAACGGGATTACCGAAAATTGTCAAGATCGGACCATTATAACATATAGCTCCCATACAACCGATTGTTCAGATATGGACATTTTGGTGTGTAGCTCCTCCATTTAAATAGCCAAGACACCATTTTTTCTAATAAATCTTTCCATAAATAACCCACAGAATTAAAATTATAAATTACACTTAATCAGGCTATGTACATATATAGGTAACATTTCATTTCCCCACTCATGAAAGGTATGAAGTCTTCGGTACGGCCGAAGACAGCCGCGCTTTTACTAATAATGCTATATATTTTAACATGTGCTTGTGTAAACATACATACATAATATGTATGTAATATTTATATGTACATATATACATGAACATATATGCAAATATCAGTTGCTATTATATCAATATAAATTTACCCGATAAAGAGCAGACATCGCACTTAGAGCCTATACACACTTGCGACTCAATCGATTTAGTCGAATTGGGCTGTTGTATGCAAATCCAACTGTTTCAGTTGTTCGACTAATTGAATGTAGTGTGAATGCTTCCATACATTCCCATGCAAATCAAAGCCCGACTAAATTGATTGAGTCGCAAGTGTGTATAGGCTCTAAAAAAAAATTTCACATTAATGTTTCTGACAGGAGACAATATTATTTATATATGTATGTAGGTACATGCAATCACATATATTCATATATATTCATATTATTTTATCAAAAAATCATTTAGTGAATTAGAAACGAGAAATACTTTGTATATACAGTGGCGGACGAAAGTTTTTACATACATTAAAACTTTTGGCATAAGTGCAGAATACGACCCATTTAGCTAGAAAAAAAATTAGTGGACGTGGTCCACCTTTTATCCTCATTTCAGTGGTATGATAATTTTTTTGGGTTCAAAAATTATAGGTCTTAAAGAATTTGGACCAGGGAGATATAGCGCCGTTTAAACTTCATAACCGCATTGTGGGACTTACAGACGGCAGCGATAAACCGGATTTGTAAGGTAACCCTGTGTAGGATACAACCCTGTTCATAGTTTTCATCTATTACAAATAATGCAGTCATTGGATTCGCCGCAAAGAACGGCAGCCAATGTTAAGATAAATATACATACAGACATAAGTAGTATAGACACACAGCATTCGAGATGCGAATAAAAATCAAATAAATTCAGAATTGTAAAGAGATCAAACGTGAGCGGTCGTGTCTTTTTATTTGAATAAGTCAAAGTAGTGCGTCGGTTTTGGTCAGAACAATGAAGGTTCCTTATATGGCGATCCTGCCAAGTCAGATGGCAGTTAATTGGCGTAAAAAGCCGCCTTCCACCAATAAATAAATTAAATATGCGATAACATAAAATAAAACAAACTATAATATGATATAAAACACCATAAAATAAAACAAAAATTAATGAATTTTACATTGAGTTAGTGCTAGTGGCCTACAACGATACATGTGCAGGCATAAGTAAAAATTTTTTTATTTTGCAATACAAATTGTCATGCATAGTTATATGCAAATTGACATATATATATGCCAATGCAAAACGCGGCATAGATACACTGATGTGGAAAAGTAGTGGAACTTAAAAACATGTAATACAACCTTTTATTAACAAAAAAATTTAAAAATACAAAAAAAATTTAAAACTATCAAAATGTGAAAAAAAATCAAAAAACATAAAAATTCAAAAAAAAAGTTATCAAATATAAGCAAATACAAGTGTGAAAAACACAATTTTCTTTTTGAAAAAACGACAAAACGATACAAAAAAGGTAAAAACAGGAGTGCAATGAATTCCCTGGAAATGAAACCTAAAAATTGAAATTTTACATACACATTAATAAGAACTTTAAATCAAACTCAGTGCAAATACATCGTCAATCCTCAGAAACGTTTCCTTATTCGCAAAAATGGCATAAATACGCTCGAACAGTAATGTGGCTGTAACAAAAAGTGTCAATCTCTACAAATAACGTTCTCTTTGCGCAAAAACGACTTAAATATTGGCAACCAGTGAAGTGGCTGTACCAAAAGTTGCAATCTTCACAAATATCTTTTCTTTTTTTGCAAAAACGACATAAAGCTTGGCGAACAATTTGAAGTGGCTGTACCAAAACAGTACAATAATGCGGTGAAAAATGTATGTATTTAGGCACGAACATTTGCGTTACAGCAGTGTAAAAAAAATATCCAACAAGAACATATATAAAAACTGTTAATAGAAAGAGAAAAACATACAATTTCGGTCTATACATACAAAATCAGTTAATTGCCATAACGGTTTGAAAACTTGCCACAAAAACAAACATTAAGGGCCGGTTTCACCATCTCCGGTTAAGCACTTAACCAGAGATTTTTGCCCGGTTAAGCAATTTATTTGACAGCTCGCCATACAATTTACGTCAAACTAACCAGTGATTAAATTAACCGGAGATGGTGAAACCGGCCCTAAGATAACGCAATAAAGTACCGTCATAGCGGTAAACGAAATACCACGCCACCACTGCATAGTAACAAATATAAAACCAATAACAAGCGAAAAAGTAACGCTAAAATCATCTTTAAAAACAGCAGAGAAGAAACAATATACAGCAGAGAAGGGTACAGTAACATTGGGAAGGAAAACGAACGAGAAGGCGAACACGAGCGAGACGGTGAAGAGAGCGGCATGAGTATATAATAAATCTATACGTATATTTTGATATTTCATATAACTAGGTATTCTATGTATGTACATGCATTTTTCTATATACATAAATTTTTCTCACTTATAACATATATGTACTATGTAGATATATACATACGTATATTACCACTTTCTCAAATTTTTCCAATTTTTTTTTTTTTTTTGCTTGTATATTGCCATAAGCACATTTTCTTATATTTGCGCCTTTGCGTACAAAAACACTTGACTTTAAACATAATTGAAAATTTTGAAAAAATATATTTGAAACACATTAAATATATAAACCTAAAATTTATCTAAAATGTATAGGTATATATCAAATACTACATTTAAGAGATGCCTAACAGATATCTAAAATAATAACCATTTGTAACATACTCTTATGTACTGTTTTTTCTTAGTCGGAATATTAGAAATCAACAAATCATTTTTGCAAATACTTGTCCAACGGAAACATATTTTATAATCTTGAAAAAAAGTGCCAACAAAATACTCTGTGAAGAACCAGATTTACGAAAACCAAAATTTGCCCTTTACGTTGTTCTTGCCTTAATGCGACCTAATCCCCTTTTTGGATTAAAAACACCAGATTTACCATAAATACTAATTAGCAGTTATGACGTTTTAATTAAAACAATCGGATATACCTTCTTTAAAATTTGCAAGTTACGCTCTTTTGGAATCAACTATGTTGACATTTGATACATATGTACATAGGATCAGTTTTGTGTATGTGTTACATATGTACGGATAAAAGCTGCAGTTACTCTATTACAATTATGAGCTTTTTCAAACCGCATCGTTTATTTACAGTGACTACAAACATTTTTCGCCCAATCATTTTTACTACGTATATTTATACATTACAGCATATTTAAAGTTTATTGGAATTTCTTAGTACTGAAAGCTTACAGTGTGTACAAAAATTTTTCGAATATACCAAAATTGCATCGTTTATTAAATCACATATACAAATTTTCGCAAGCACACGCGTTATAAATACTCCCAATACTAAATAAATCTCACTTACAGTGCCTACAAAAATTTTTCGGATTTAAATATTTCTTTTTAAATATTTTAAAACAAAAACTAAAGTCAACCAATTTTGCCAGTGTCTAGAAATATTTGGAATGCCATTTAAATCACAGTGCCTTGATAAATTTTTTTTGTCAAACCAACGTATTTTTTTTAACAAATATAACATACATTTTTTTTACATTTTAACAACTTTTTTGTAACGATCGATAGCCTAGTGTTGCTATATTCATAGATGTCAGACCCTGAAAAAAATTTCGAAGATACGAGCTTAGTAGAAAATTTAGATACATATAACTCTACAGCGAGAGACAATTTATCTTTAGACACCGATTTTCACGGATTTAGCGACCAATCGGGTGATTCCAACAGTTCAAGCGACACAATTTTAATTCCAAATAATAGCGATACAAATATAAATATGGCAACACCGGAGCAGAAAAGGGCAGCTATTAGCCTGTGGGCTACGATGATGCGCGAAAATTATAGCAGCGATCCGCTATCGCTTCCATCATTCATTGACAAAATAAACTTAATCGAAGAGCTTGCAGATAATTCACTTACGCCAACACTAATAGCTTTTCTTAAGTCTAAGCTTGAAGGTAAAGCGCGCGAATCCCTACCCACAGAAGTCACTACAGTCGCTCAAATAAAACAAGCACTAGCTAGCAAAATTAAACCTGACAACTCGAAAGTTGTTGCTGGCAAAATCGCAGCATTACGAATAACTAATAATAATTACGCGGAATTTTCAAAGCAGGTAGAAGAATTGTCAGATTCGTTGGAGCGCTCTCTTATCATTGAAGGTATGACGCAAGCAAAAGCACATGAAATGGCTGTGGAGCAAACAGTTAGAGTTTGTAGACTAAATAGTAGGTCGGATATGGTAAAATCAATTTTAGCTTCGTCAACCTTCACTGATTCGAAAGATGTTGTTGCGAAAATGGTAATAGAAAAAGACAATGAGGTAAAAGAAAGACAAGTCCTTGCATTTCGTTCTCGACCGATAAGATCAAATAATTTTCGTGGTAATTTTCGAGGCAACAATTTTAGATACAACAATAACAATCATAGGTACAGTGTCACAAGCAGGCAAAGTGGTAATCAAAATTATAGAGGAAACTATAGCTACAATAGACGTGGCAATAATTTCAGCAATGGACCAAACAATTACAATAATTCAAATAGACAAACCACAAATAGAAACACCAATTCTTCGCGTTCAAATAATCGAAGTAATGCTAACGTGCGTAATTTAAACGCCGAAGCCCCTCAGACGCGAACACTGAGGGAGCAGGAGTAGGAAATTCCATAACACAATCCATTTACTGTCTAAATTTGAACTACTCTGACTTTATCCGATTAAAATGTACCGATTCCGAAAAAAAATGTACTTTCTTAGTAGATTCGCAAGCAGACATCTCACTTATTAAAATTTCCAGTTTAGTAAGAAAAGTACCAATAAATTACAATAATATCATCAATATCACAGGTGTAACTTCCGATAAGATTACAACTCTTGGCACAATAGACACAAATCTAATAATAACTAACATTTTACTTCCTCACACTCTTCATGTTGTTGATGACAGTTTCAATATACCTTCGGACGGCATACTCGGGAAAGACTTTTTAAAAATAAACAAATGCATAATCAATTATGCAAACGACACTATACAGGTCGATTGCGGGGCAGAAAGGGTTAAAGTTTCAATTTTACATAGCACATCCAACAATAGTTTAGTAATTCCACCAAGATGTGAAGTTTTCCGTATTTTTGATTTGGGTAATTCCAAAAATCCAGTTTTCGTAGATTCTCATACACTTGCCGATGGCGTGTTTACAGCCAAATGCATAGTTAATACAAATAATCCTATTTTAAAAATAATTAATACTACAGACGAAGTAAAGTACATACATGATTCCAAAATTAAAACTGAAGATATACAAAACTTTAATGTCTACAAAATTAATAAAGCTTTAGATAATCCCGAACGTTTAGAAGAACTCAAAGCAATTTTATTAAAACAAATGCCCTCGTACGCAAAAGACAAACTTATTGAATTATGCTTAAAGTTCCCTGATGTTTTTGCCCTTAAGACGGACTTAATGACTTTGAATAACTTTTACGAACAAAAATTAAGACTCACTGAAAAGACACCAGTTTACATTAAAAATTATAGATTGCCCTATTCGCAACGCCAAGAAATTAATAAACAAGTTGATAATTTATTAAAAAACGATCTGATAGAAGAAAGTTACTCCAATTATAATAGTCCACTGATATTAGTTCCCAAAAAAGACCCTACAGGAAAGAAATCGTACCGCATGTGTGTTGATTTTCGAGCAGTGAATAAAAAACTTATCGCCGATAAATTCCCGCTGGCACGTGTTGATGACATATTAGATAACCTTGGTAGAGCAAAGTTTTTCTCAACGTTAGATTTGTATTCGGGCTTTCATCAAATTCCTTTACATAAGGATTCAAGGGACATAACCTCTTTCAGCACTGATCGTGGTGCTTTTCGTTGGAAAGTTCTGCCTTTTGGCCTGAACGTCGCTCCAAACTCATTTTCCAGGATGATGTCCATTGCTTTTTCTGGAATAGCTCCAAATCAAGCCTTTTTATACGTTGACGATGTTATTGTTATTGGGTGCAGTGAAACCCACCATATTCAAAATTTAGAGAAAGTTTTCGAAACTTGTAGGAAATTTAACTTACGACTCAACCCTGCAAAATGCAACTTTATGCGATCAGAGGTGACATTCTTGGGACACTAATGCACGGCAAACGGCCTACTTCCGGACGATTCAAAAATCACTGCAATAAAGAAATACCCTAAACCGTGTGACAAAGACGCAGTACGTCGATTCGTTGCATTTGCTAATTACTATAGAAGGTTCATTCCAAACTTTGCAGCCATAGCAGCACCTTTAAATCAACTTAGCAGAAAGAAAGTAGAGTTTAAATGGGATGATTCGTGTGAAATAGCATTTGAAAAACATGAAAGATACAACAATAACAATCATAGGTACAGTGTCACAAGCAGGCAAAGTGGTATTCAAAATTATAGAGGAAACTATAGCTACAATAGACGTGGCAATAATTTCAGCAATAGACCAAACAATTACAATAATTCAAATAGACAAACCACAAATAGAAACACCAATTCTTCGCGTTCAAATAATCGAAGTAATGCTAACGTGCGTAATTTAAACGCCGAAGCCCCTCAGACACGAACACTGAGGGAGCAGGAGTAGGAAATCCCATAACACAATCCATTTACTGTCTAAATTTGAACTACTCTGACTTTATCCGATTAAAATGTACCGATTCCGAAAAAAATGTACTTTCTTAGTAGATTCGCAAGCAGACATCTCACTTATTAAAATTTCCAGTTTAGTAAGAAAAGTACCAATAAATTACAATAATATCATCAATATCACAGGTGTAACTTCCGATAAGATTACAACTCTTGGCACAATAGACACACATCTAATAATAACTAACATTTTACTTCCTCACACTCTTCATGTTGTTGATGACAGTTTCAATATACCTTCGGACGGCATACTCGGGAAAGACTTTAAAAATAAACAAATGCATAATCAATTATGCAAACGACACTATACAGGTCGATTGCGGGGCAGAAAGGGTTAAAGTTTCAATTTTACATAGCACATCAAACAATAGTTTAGTAATTCCACCAAGATGTGAAGTTTTCCGTATTTTTGATTTGGGTAATTCCAAAAATCCAGTTTTCGTAGATTCTCATACACTTGCCGATGGCGTGTTTACAGCCAAATGCATAGTTAATACAAATAATCCTATTTTAAAAATAATTAATACTACAGACGAAGTAAAGTACATACATGATTCCAAAATTAAAACTGAAGATATACAAAACTTTAATGCCTACAAAATTAATAAAGCTTTAGATAATCCCGAACGTTTAGAAGAACTCAAAGCAATTTTATTAAAACAAATGCCCTCGTACGCAAAAGACAAACTTATTGAATTATGCTTAAAGTTCCCTGATGTTTTTGCCCTTAAGACGGACTTAATGACTTTGAATAACTTTTACGAACAAAAATTAAGACTCACTGAAAAGACACCAGTTTGCATTAAAAATTATAGATTGCCCTATTCGCAACGCCAAGAAATTAATAAACAAGTTGATAATTTATTAAAAAACGATCTGATAGAAGAAAGTTACTCCAATTATAATAGTCCACTGATATTAGTTCCCAAAAAAGACCCTACAGGAAAGAAATCGTACCGCATGTGTGTTGATTTTCGAGCAGTGAATAAAAAACTTATCGCTTAAACTTAAATTAGAATGGCAAAAGGATGATCATTTTTTTTAAATATTTTTCAATATCCAACTTAAAAAATACCGGGAACAAAATTTTAAAACACTTAGAAATTATATTAACAGACCCTGTAGAAATAGTGACGGACAACGATAAGAAGCTTAAATTGATGACAATTTATCATAACGATCCAATAACAGGCGGACATTTTGGTAGCAAAAAATTATATGCTAAACTAAGAACTAAGTACTACTGGAAGAACATGACTCGTGAAATCGCAAAATTCGTCAAAAATTGCGAAAAATGTCTTTTGAATAAAGTAAAGCCAAAATGTAAAGAACAGTTGGTACTTACGCCGACACCCTGTTGCCTTTCGATGTTGTAGTTATCGATACGATTGGACCTTTGCCACAGTCAATAAATGGTAACAAGTTCGCAGTCACTATTATATGCGACTTGACAAAGTATCTTGTCACGATTGCAATACCCGATAAGTCCGCTAAGACAGTTGCTAACGCTATTTTTGAATCTTTTATTTTAACATATGGCATCATGAAAGCAATAAAAACTGATCTTGGCACAGAATTTAAAAATTAAATTTTTTCGGACATAACCAAACTTTTGAAAATTGAACATAACTTCTCTACACCTTATCACCATGAGACAGTTGGCACTGTCGAAAGAAATCACAGAGTTTTTAATGAATATTTGCGCGGTTATTTGAACGATAATTATGATAATTGGAACGTTTATCTGCGGTATTTTACCTTCTTGCATAACACTTCAACAAACACGGTGTTTGATAATAAATTCACGCCATACGAATTAATATTTGGCAAAAAAGCTGTTTTACCATTAGAATTGCAAACAAGCAAAATTGATCCAATATATAACACCGAAAGTTATGCAAAAGAAATTAAATACCGTATGCAAAAAACAAACGCGCTCGCAAAAAAATACGTTATAAAACACAAAATACAAAATCAAACTGGATATAACCGGAAGGCATTGCCATCGTCGGTGAAAATAGGTGACAGAGCTCTATTACAAAAAGAGCCCAGAAGTAAACATTCCAATATATATACAGGCCCATGCATAGTAAAACATGTAGATGGGGTAAATGTCACTCTTGTCGATCAAGAAACGAAAAAAGACAAAACAGTACATAAAAACCGAATACATAAAGTAACTTAAAGAACAAAATATATATACGACTCTTAAGAAACATGTGTATACACAAATATACATATGTATGTGATTTGGAATTTGAAATGTTAGTAAATTAGCATAAATATACATATAAATGCATGCGGCAGAGCCGTTGTAAATGAATTATTAGTTATTAGCATGTAGCAAATAAGAAATTAGTACTTAATATTTACTTTTAAATATACATATACATACTATTAAGCATTAATATATAAACTATTCTTAACATACTTTAAATTTAATTTTTAGATATTGTCAAAGGAACTACATTACTTGACTGGCAGTGAACGAACGAAAAAGAAGGAGGAAATAATCGAAATATTGTTACCAAATATTCGTTCGTTCACAGCAACTCAAGTTATGTAGCAGAAAGAAGAAAGCGGCAAGATTGATCACCTTGCCACATTCTTCATTCCCTAAGGAGGGTGATGTAAGGTAACCCTGTGTAGGATACAACCCTGTTCATAGTTTTCATCTATTACAAATAATGCAGTCATTGGATTCACCGCAAAGAACGGCAGCCAATGTTAAGATAAATATACATACAGACATAAGTAGTATAGACACACAGCATTCGAGATGCGAATAAAAATCAAATAAATTCAGAATTGTAAAGAGATCAAACGTGAGCGGTCGTGTCTTTTTATTTGAATAAGTCAAAGTAGTGCGTCGGTTTTGGTCAGAACAATGAAGGTTCCTTATAGATTATCACAATACTTAATTCAATTCAAATTTTACCCTGACAGACGGCAACATAAACCATTATTACCATTGTCTATTTCGTCTTAATATATAAAAATATATTTAATAATTTCAAAAACATTGATAATTTACTCCCTTATTACTTGTTCGCACTTAAATTCCGATTGCTATTTTCTGTTTTTTTTTTTTTCACTTTTCATTCACGATAGAGATTTTTCGATATAGATGTTATTACCAAATGCCCTACTCCGCTAAAATTTTGAGGACTACCTCCACTTAATTGCCAAGTTAACTCCGAATTAACTAGATAGTCCGGATTATCGCTGCCGTCTGTCAATTCTATAATTGAGACTTTCATAACCGCCGAAGGAAATATACGATCTTTTCAAACACCAAATTTATGGTATAGATCGATAGAGCTTGGCACTAGGAGTTAAGGTTGCCAAATCTCAATGTCGGTTATGAACGTTTCACTTAGGCGGTCATGAAGTTAAAGGCAGGGTTTGAATTTCTGACTATGCTGCGACTAGTTGATAAACTATAAATTTCGCTTGTTTGTTTTGATGTGTAGTTGTAGAAACATTGTTTAATAATTTTTAGCAGTTTAATAGCTATTTGCCATAAAGAACAAAACAATAATAAACAAACGCTTATTATAAGGAAAGAACAAATTATGTATTAATGTAATCCTTTAGGATATCACGCATTTTGAAAGCGTCTTTTGGAGCATTAAAGCGAGTAAATAACCTTGTTTGTGGCAGCGCTGCCACTTCGTTGCGCCATTGACCTTGTACTTCCACATCACCATCATAGTGGTCTACTAACGTAGTTGGACAATATTCAAAATCATTTTGTTTTACGAAATTATGGAGAACCACTACAGCCTTCACAATTTTTTCTACATTATCTGGATGGCATAACATACCGTCGCATAAAACACGCCACCGCATTGTCATTATCCCAAAAGTATTCTCTATCTTGCATCTTGTTTTCGAAAGGATCTCGTTGAAACGACTTTTATCTTGTGCGAGATATCTGCCTGGGTATGGTCTCACTAAATTTTTGCGAAGCGGAAAAGCAGCATCACCAACGAAGAAGTAGGGCATTGATATACTAGAGCCAGGTAATATTGCACTTTTTGGCAAGTTTATCGTGTTGTTTATAATTCTGCTGCCAAAAGAGCTGGCTCGCAATACTCCACCATCACTCTGGCTTCCATACGCCCCTATATCAACAGCAGTGAAACAATAATTATGGTCACAAGCAGCAAGCAAAACTATGCTATGATATTTTTTATAGTTAAAGTAGAGTGATCCAGAGCGTGGTGGACATCGAATGCGTATGTGCTTGCCATCAATACAGCCAACGCAATGTGGAAGTCCCGTTTTTTTTCTCAAATTGATCCGCTATGATTTTACCCACCAAGCAGGGCTCGAGAAATAGGCAATAATCGTCTATGACAACAAATTGGCGACTCGCCGATTTATTGCCTTTGTGAGAAATCGGCAAAATTTCTAATTCATTGCAGCAACGTATCGATTTCTTATTACAAGAAATCAGAAACATTTGTTTCCCCTTCTCTTCTTGCCAATTTGTTGCCTTTATAATAAATTGGAAATAATTTTTTGTTTTTACTTAGCGATGAGAAATGAAAATATCAGAAAGCCTTGAAACGAATCGTTCAGGTAATAAGAAAACCAATCATTGAGGTAATCAGAAAGCGAGTCGACTGTGCGAGTTGCCTTCGGCGGACGTTTTAGTCCGACTAGTAATAAGAAATCGGTAAGATTTCGATATTGCTTGCAATATATTTATTTTCAAAACGACTCGCTTTTTTATTGCCGGAAACAAAAAATGTTACGTGGGTATATTCGTTTTCATTGGGTGGAGGCAAATATATAATCCACAATTCATCCCAAATGGCTCCGCAAGTTTCATACACGATATTGCGGACAGTCGTTAGGCCCATCCGAAAGGTCCATGCAATCGTTTGCCATTTCGCACCTTGGGCTAGATACCTATCGAAAGAATATACAAACACAAACAATTTTTTAGAAATTATATGTATGTATATGTAGAGAACATTCCCGTCATTAACATTATGAATCAAATCCACCAAAACCTACATCAATGTCAAAACCAGCCGGCACTCCGGTTCGATAGGCTTCCTACGCGAAGTTCTTGTCAATTTTTTTTCCAACAACGAGCACAACATATTGAACACCTCAACGTTCATTCGTGTCGTCTTGCGGAACTCACCATCGTCATTTGTTTTTATGATTTTATACGCCTGCCCAAAAAATCCATGCGAGTGCCGCTCTTCGCCTGTGTATATTTCCCTGGTCCAAATCCTTGGGCTCCTATAATTTTTGTACTCGTAGTACAATATTCCCAAATCCAAAATCACGATTTCTTCATTACTTAAAGCAGCCATTTAATATACTTATTTTAAAATTCGTTTAAATCAGGGATGGGCGCCGCAAGGCACATAAACGCAGCAGAGGGGCGATCATGGACCTTCGTGGGCACTGCATAATTTCCGGGGAAAGGGGAGCTAAGGCGATATCGAAGTTGATGTACACTCCGCCTTAAGTGATGTTCATCGCACAGCGCGTACGGAAACACTAAAAATGAAAACCACATTGTTTTATATTAGCGATGCGCAGCCTCTTGCCCGCGGGCAGACCAGCTGTTTGCGATTCACACGTATACACACTGATTGTCACTAATACAGACAAATAAAGAGCGTAAAACGAGCGCTTACGATGGGACCATGCTTACCAAAAATAATTAATTTGCCTTCGACTGTCGTGAAAGCAAGTGATCGTCGCTTGACATTCTTTTGTTTTATTTGCAGAAGCCAGACAACAAACAAAACTATGAAGAGTTTGCATATAACATACTTATGTACTTGTATACGTACGTTGTTTCATAATTTCGCAAAGCGTGCGCAGCATGACCCTGCTCGCTCAAAATCTGCATGCAGACTGATTATTGTTTGTCGTTTTCCACTTTGACCTACAGTAGGCGCACCAACACACACTAATAGTGCAACTCTAATGAACCGTATGCAGATGCGTATGCGTGTGCGTGTCACTGACAGCCGTGTTGCATACCTGTGTTTAAATGAGGCAAACTCCAGTGGCACGGATGTAAATGCACCACACGCATAGAAAATTCGAAGATGGTTTCGAACACGCATTCGAACGCAGCTAAGTTGAAAATTTTCTACTTCTATGCATTTTCTATGCGTGTTGCAGCCAATATTAGGTTGGTTGCTACATCGGTATACATATTTTTTGGTAAAAACTTCGTTAAATTGATTTAAAGTGAAGTAGTGAAAATGTGTTTGCCAGCAGAAATGTTAATTAAAAGGGGTTTTAAATATATTTAGAGATGGTTAATATTAATTATATGTTAATTACTATCTGAATACCCATGTACATATTTAGTACATGAATTTAAATTACATATACATATGTAGTTACCCGTGTGTAAATACATAATTGAAACTTAAATAAGTTTAACTGTAAAAAAATAATTAAGTGAAGTGAGTATTCTTTTGAATAGGGAGTTTTCGCCTTGGTATAACAGAACACCAGATTTCAGAGGTTGTGCATATACATATTTGTATTAACCAAAAATTTCAGTCT
Source organism: Urophora cardui (assembly GCA_960531455.1). NCBI lineage: Eukaryota > Metazoa > Arthropoda > Insecta > Diptera > Tephritidae > Urophora > Urophora cardui. The sequence goes on from OY482673.1 coordinate 85,210,592, forward strand.
TATATTTTAAGGCAAAGAAACTGTAATTCTTACAATACATAAAAATCAACGGATAGCAATTTGGCAATATGGCCGCTGTGGTGCAATGGGTAGAGTGCTCGTCTGCTATACCAGAGGCCTCGGGTTCTAACCCCAGTCCAGACAAATTCAAAAAAAAATTTTTTCTAATTAAGTAAAACCCAATTATTGGGTGTTTAGAAATAGCGGTCAAATTTCGGCAGTGGGCGGCATACCCTCCGAGTGTATTTCTGCTATGAAAAAGCTTCTCACAAAAAATGCATTCGCCGTTCGCAGCCGGCATAAAACTGTAGGTCCACCCAATTAGGAAAAACAAAAGGAGCACTTCTTGAATAGGGAGAGAAGCTCGGTCATTAAACTCGTCACGTTCCCGAATGGTACGTGTTTTTTTAATAATTTTAACGTATTCCGTATATACGGTAATAACACTTCCTATCATAATTAATATCAATTCTAAATCCCCATTCATTATACATTTCATAGAATCTTTCGCGAATTGGTAAAATATGTATTTTCAAAAATAACAACGGTGGAAATTGTATATATGTATGTATGTAGTGTAATTGACAGACGCAACCATACGCATACACTGGAGCAGCCAGGGCCGCACGCAAGAAAACGTTTAGATGCGCATACGCACACGCATTCGCATACGGTACATTAGAGTTGGACTATAATTTTCGGAGATTGTTTGAATGTGTTTGTGTGCCCAATGGGCACTGCCCATCCCTGTTTTATATAGAGAGAGGAATTCACCAATAATAAAATGTGCAGTGTTGCCGCTAAAAAATTTCGAAAAGTGGCCGAAAAAAGTAAAAAAAAGTGTTTCCCAATTTTTTTTTAGCTAGAAACATATTTTTATATATTTTTGTGGTTTATTTAATGCTTAAAGCAATTTGCAAGCGGTTTGTACCCTTGGTCATAAATAGTGAAAGCTTTGAAAATAATCTTTCTGCTGATGCACTGCTGGCAGCGTTAACATATTTGCAACAAATTCACAACTAGTTCTCATTTAAGTTGTTTTTCATTCCCCCACGTTGTGCGAAAACTCTTCTATTTCGGTTTGTTAAAACAATTTTCTTGCATTCTAAAAATTTTTACTCCCAAATAACTTTTTCGGGGTTTTCCTTCGCAGCGGAGAATTGCTAATGAAAAGTGAAAAGGTAACAAAGAGGCTTTTTTATGTGAATTTTATATGAGCTATTGGCCAGTTTTTAATTAAGAAAAATTTAAAAAATTTTTTTGGTAGAGGTTATTGATCAATTTCGGAGACCACCACATCCCCTCATCAGACTTCTTCAGGCGGCCTCAACCGAGGATCGAACTTAAGTCGTTTCGATTGGTAAGCCAATAGCATCCCATTGAGCTACCACCGCCGTCAGCTTTGTTTTGCTTAATTACACTGTGCTACACCAAAAAAATGCAGGGGCTCTCACATGGTTTTTTGGTTTCATCATGGCCCATAAAACACTACCTCATTTGCCGTTTTTCCTCATCACTTCGTTTTTAAATTTTTTGAGTACAAATATAATACAACTCTGAAATTATTGAAATTACAACTTCGAGATGCTACAACTTTCTTGTTTCTTGATCGAATTCAATTTTTTTCTTTTATTTGAAAGATGCTACCTTTACCTTTCAAACAAGCAAAATAGTTTGCATATCGACCTAAAAATGACCAAGTTTTGGTCCTTTATTCCAAAAAAAAATAAAATTTTTCTAAAAATATTGGTTTTCGGCAGGTTTTTATTGGATTTTGAAGTTACAAACAATGGGTTTTAAACCTTTATAACAAAATACATAAAATCAGCTTTCCAAAAAGCAAAAGTAAATTAAAATTGATTCAAAATTATGGTAGTAGTGTTTCATAAAGTGAGTAGGCCTTGTGTGTTTTTTTTTTTTTTTTTATACCTTTCATGAGAATGAAATGGTATTATAACTTTGTGCCAAAAAATTTTTGTCGAAAGTACCAGAAGGAAGCGTGGGGGACCCGCCAAAATATATACCGATATGATTAGAATCACGAGCTGAGTCGATTAAACCATGTCCGTCTGTCCGTCCGTCCGTCTGTGTGAACGCAAACTAGTCCCTCAGTTTTTGAGATATCAGAATGAAATTTGGAATACAGGTAGGTTGTTATATGCAGCTGATCATTTGTCGGAATCTGCCGAATCGGACCACTATAACATATAGAAAACAACCGATTATTCAGATATACATATATTAAAATTTTGGGGTGTAATTTCTGCATAGCTTCCCCATTTAAACAGCTAACGGCGTGAAACTTTGAAGTATTTGTACCCATATTGGCCTAAACAAGGTTACCGAAAATTGTAAAGATCGGACCACTATAACATATAGTTCCCCTAAAACCGATTGTTCAGATATGGACATTTTGGGGTATAACTTCTCAATTTTAACAGATAATGACATGAAACTTTGAAGTATTTTTACCGATATCGGCCCAAATAGAGTTACCGAAAATTGTCAAGATCGGACCATTGTAACATATAGCTCCCATACAACCGATTGTTCAGATGTACACATTTTGTCGTATAACCCCTCTATTTAAATAGCTCAGACACCATTTTTTCTAATAAATCCTTCCATAAATAACCCACACAATTGAAATTATAAATTATACGTACTAAATCAGGCTATGTACATACATACATAGGTAACTTTTCATTTCCCCACTCATGAAAGGTATGAAGTCTTCGGTACGGCCGAAGGCAGCCGCGCTTTTACTAGTTTGGATTAACTAAGGGAATATTTATAGTATTTTTTTCATCAACTACAAACGATGGACGTGGAGCCCAATCCTTTTGTTTGTAGTGTAGGCTAATTGATCGGCTGTCCCATTCGCAGAAATAGCATGGATACTTCGTATTTCCACCCTGAATACCATTTAAAATATTGAGTACCTTGAAGTCAGCTACAATTAGGCATACTGTCATATGATTCTTTAATATCGGTAGCGTAGGCCAGTGGGACTGATGGATATATGTCAGTGTTGCATAAAAGCACAGCCTTCAAACCTTAAAAATTAAATGAAACTACTAGAATATGCAATTAGATAATAAACATTTCAAGTGTACTTTTTGTTGAACCGTCGATGAATAGACGCCAATCTCTTGGGAAAAAATTTAAAGTAGGTAAACTGACCAATTCTCACAAGTAACAAAGAGCACACTCAGATCGCTCTATACTCAGTTTTGTGAAAGTTCATACCTACTTTGTATGCAAATATTAATCTATAAAAAAAAAAACATTTTTAAAACACAAAAACAAAGGCTTACTCACTTTATGAAACACTACTACCGTAATTTTGAATCAATTTTAATTTACTTTTGCTTTTTGGAAAGCTGATTTTATGTATTTTGTTATAAAGGTTTAAAACCCATTGTTTGTAACTTCAAAATCCAATAAAAACGTGCCGAAAACCAATATTTTTAGAAAAATTTAATTTTTTTTTGGAATAAAGGACCAAAACTTGGTCATTTTTAGGTCGATTTGCAAACAATTTTGCTTGTTTGAAAGGTAAAAGTAGCATCTTTCAAATAAAAGAAAAAAAATTGAATTCGATCAAGAAACAAGAAAGTTATAGCATCCCGAAGTTGTAATTTCAATAATTTCAGAGTTGTATTATATTTGTACTCAAAAAATTTAAAAACGAAGTGATGGGGAAAAACCGCAAATGAGGTAGTGTTTTATGGGCCATGACGAAACCAAAGAACCATGTGGGAGCCCCTGCATATTTTTTTTTTCTGATTTTGTAGCACTGTGTTATCAATTTTCCTTTTATTACAATCTACGTACCAACAACAGTAGCAGAAAACGGCCATGTAAAAACAAACGTAAAAAAGCTTTTTTTATATTTAAGCAAAAAACTAAAAAATATTTATTACATCATAGGTTTGAAAGTAAAAAAGGACCAAAAGTGGCCCAAATGTTTAAAAAGGTTCAAATATTGCATATTTTCAAAAAGTTGGGTTCCGGTAGCCTGGCTCTTAAAAAAGTTTCAAATTGTCACTTTAGTGGCCTCAGCGGCAATTCTGTACAATCGCTAATTTTGCAGTTTCTTTCTCGCTCTATTGCTTTCGAACTCCGATGCCATTTACTTCATTAGTGTCATAATTTAAAAAAACCAATTTATGTCTTCTTCGCTATATATGGAAGTAAGCTACTATACTAAAGCAACAATATTTTTTAAATAAAGCCCTTAATTTTCATCTATGACCATAAAATTTCATAACAAATAAATAACACTGATTCTCACTACTAAGTATCGATTCAGAAAATTGTGTTGTGTCGTTATTGAAGCAAGTGTGCTTTGTGCTTTTGGCATGTACATTAAGGTGGAGTGAAAACATATGGAGCTTTTTTTTGTTTTTTTTTTTTTGAACGTACCAATGAAAAGTTGCCTTAATGAACCCCACAAAATTTTATGGCCATAGGATGACATTTTGAACTGCCCCCAGCCCCGCAAAGTTGAAAGCACGATCTGGTACAAATATGAAATTTTGAAAATTATAAAAGCAAAAAACCAAGTATGAGGATTGATAAACATGGCTAAGCTGAGTATTAAAGTGAATTTTTTTTGGAAACAACAACAACAAAAGTTATTAAAGGTCAAATTTTATATTATGCATTCTTTAAATTGCAATTACTTAAAAACTACTGAACCGATTTTGAGTATTTTTATACCATTCGATAGGTATTTTGATTCCCTTTAATTTCATATACATTTTACAGTGCGTTCCATAACACCCCCCAGCTGGGGTCAACCCCCTTTTACCCACCTTACTTTTCATATATAAAATGTATACCAAATTTAAGGGAAAATACATGCGAGTAGGTCAATAAAATTTTACAGGCTTATTTCTGGGCTAGGAAGGTGCCGTTCTGGCTTTGGAACAAATTGAATTTCCAAAAAAAAAAAAAATTCGCCCCACCTTAATGTACATATGTATATATTAAGGTGGAGTGAAACATTTTTTTTGGAAATTCAATTTGTTCCAAAGCCAGAACGGCACCTTTCTAGCCCAGTAATATGCCTGTAAAATTTTATTGACCTACTCGCATGTTTGGAGGTGCCCCCAGCCCCACAAAGTTGAAAAAATAGCAAGATCTGGTACAAATGTGAAATTTCTAAAATTATAAAATCAAAAAACGAAGTATGAGGATTGATAAAGATGACTAAGCTGAGTATTAAAGTGAATTTATTTTTTTTTGGAAACAACAACAACAAAAGTTTTTAAAGATCAAAGTTTATATTGTGCATTTTTTAAATTGCAATTACTTAAAAACTACTGAACCGATTTCGAATATTTTTATACCATTCGATAGGTAACGTAGGATTCCGTTTAATTTGATATACATTTTATGTGGGTTCCATTGTACCCCCCTGCTGGGGTCAAACCCCCTTTTACCCCACTTACTTTTCATATACAAAATGTATACCAAATTAAAGGGAATCAAAATACCTATCGAATGGCATAAAAATATTTGAAATCGGTTCAGTATTTTTTAAGTAATTGCAATTTAAAAAATAGATAATATAATCTTTGACCTTTAATAACTTTTGTTGTTGTTGTTTCCAAAAAAAAAAATTCACTTTAATACTCAGCTTAGCCATCTTTATCAATCCTCATACTTCGTTTTTTGATTTTATAATTTTGAAAATTTCATATTTGTACCAGTACCCGGATTCTAGATTTCTCCATGGCCAAAACGCTAAAAATCGCCAAAATTGCAATCGCCAAAAATTATCCGGACTTTAGGCGATTTTCCTAAAATGCGATTCTGGATTTCACATCGCTAAAAATCTCCAACAAAAATTGTAATACCTTTATCCGCCACAGGCTTCGCTGTTGTGGTCGAAGAGAAATGTCAAAGTTTGTTTACATGTTTGGCACGATTTCAGCATATTTTACATTGAATAGAAAATGTTGTGTTTTTTGTTTTAAATAAATACATATTGTGATAAATAATGGGTCGTATTAATAAAAACATACTTGGCTTAAATTTTGAGCAATTGCTGTGATTTTGAATAATTGCTTGGTTTCATATTATATAAAAGCCAATTAGGCGCTTGCTATGTTCGAAAAATCGTAGTTGCTCAGTTTCGTATGAATAAAAGTCACATATCTTAGTACCTACTCGAAAAATTTTGAGTCTGCTATTTAGCTGACTCAGAGCATTTTTTCACATATTTTTTCGTAAGAACCAGAGGGATTTTCTAGATTCGCACATTTTAAAATTATTTATTTAATAATGGATCTAGAAATAATACCAATACTACCGCTAGTATCCGCCAGCGTGCCCAGATCTATAAAACTATACAAAGAAAGGACAATTGGAAACGATAGAAATTTTAAACAATTATACCGTTTTACCCGTACAAACGTGGATTTCTTGGCACAACATTTTTTGCCTGAGTATTTGGAAAGACGCGGAGGTGCACTCTCAAATGTGCAAAAAATGAAATCCTTCTTGCGCTATATTGGTGACCCAGGCTTTCAGGTAAAAGGGCTATTTGTTGAGAAAAACTTATGTTCAGGTTGAGAAAAACATCTGTACATAATTTCAGATTGGTGTGGGCGAAGATCTAGGCATTCATCAAAGTACTGTTTGCGTAACAAATTGGTATGTTTGCCAAGAAATTGTAGAAAAGGCCACGGAATGGGTGAAATTTCCTTCGGATTCACAGAAATTGGAATACGCAAAAAAACTTTGGCAAACGCATTTCACATTTCCGTGTGCTATTGGTGCAATCGATTGCACTCATATCTTAATAAAGAACATGGTGATGAAGACATTAATCACAAAAATTTGACATCTTTTAATGTCCAAGCGACATGCGATGCAAACGAAATGTTCACAAGTGTTGATTGTAAATGGGCTGGATCCGTACATGATGCACGCATTTGGCGAAACTCTACTGTACAAGCAACGTTAAATGGAAATGAAGTGGGCGCTCTTCTTTTAGGAGATGAAGGATACCCCCTAACACCATGGCTTATGACGCCGTATCGCAACCCTCACACGCCTTTGGAAATAAAATACAACAAAGTACATACAAAAGAGCGATGCTTAATTGAACGCATGTTCGGCCAGGTGAAGCAAAGATTTCCAATTTTGCAGTCAAAAATTCGGATGGTCACGGAGAGGATTCCCTCAGTAATTGTTGCTTGTTTTGTTCTTCACAACGTCGCAAAACATCTGAAAGATCCAGATTTTCAGCCGTTGGTTGAAGTTGAAAGCCTTGAAGACTTGGAGGTGCCGGAAGTGGATGCAATCAATAACTCTGACTACAAACGCGGACAAAAACGACGAATGGGAATAGCAAACTATTTACAAAGGAGACCTAATTTAGATTTGTACATACATGTGTTTGTTGTTTTAATAGAGTTGTACTGCTATATGTATATAATTCACGTGTCGTGCTGCTGATGAGAAGGAGTGGCAGACTGATAGTGGAAGAGTTGGATAAGGGGAGAAGTAAAATTTCAGTGGGAAGAAGCCGAGGAGAACAGAGAAGGCGAGGTAGGGGAAGGATAAGTAGCAGAATTAAAAGTAGAAAAAGAAAGGAAAAGATGGAGTAAAAGGAGCAGAAGGAGAAGGAAAGTTAGGATAGGAATTAGCTTGGAAATAGAGTACAGATAGAGATTAAGAGACATATTTCTTCATCTTTATTTTTATATTTATCTTCACCGTTCCTCCATTTTTACCTTTCAGATAAAAGATAAATACAAGAAGATAAATATAAAGATAAAGATACATATAAATATAGAGACAAATGAATAAAGGTAAAGATAAAGATACAGATAACTATAAAGATAAAGATAATAATAAAGATAAATATAAATATAAAGATAGAGATAAATATGTATAAAGATAAAGATGAATATAAAGTAAGTAAAGATAAAGAAAAGATGTCATAAGGGTTAGGGCGATAGGGGGGAGATGGAAATGCAGTTATCGAATTTTTGGGTCGGACAACGTCGCAGTTTGTTCTCTGAAAAATTTTTCAGATGGGCTTTCAGAAATAGAGTAAGCTGGTATGAAAAAAGCCGGACTTTAAGAAACAATTCAAATTTAGGACAACCTTGCCCCGGTAGTTTAATTGCATTTAGATAATTTATAATCTGTTTTAATTATTTTTATAAAATAATAATTTTTCGGTCAAAACTTTCGTCTTCAATTCGTATAATTCCATTTTCTTTTCGTGCTCCTCTCGATGCCATTGTTCTTGTGATGTGATCAACCTCTTATGTGTGTTTATAAGCTCCATTTGGTTTTTTAAAACGGAACGCTGCAACTCGTTGTTATCAGTATTAATCTATTTTTGGAAAAATCAAACCATTAAGTAACCATAACTTGACCTGATAAGAAAAATCGTAACAACTTTACCGCTTTTGTTTCAGAGCAGGCGCGTTTTTTTTTCGAAGATGACACCGATGGTTGTGAATTATCTGAAATGTCTTCAGTGAATGTCCCATTGCTCTCATCACATGACCTCTTCTTGTTGTTATTAGACTGAAATACACCTATTTCAAGTCCACCTATAATATCATTTAAGTGGTTATATAAAATATGTATGAAATGGAAAAGAATCAGTTACATTTTATTGGTGTGATGCTGGGGTTATCTTCGGCGTGTAGCAAATTAAGAAATAGTTTCTCAGAGTCTTTCAAATGAAGTGGGAGGTTACCAGTTCTTTTCATATCCGCTTTTACCTTTAACCGTTGCTTTAGATTTGCGACCTTTTTTATTATTTGGCTTGGCGTATATGCTTCAGATGATGCAGTCATAAGAACTTTACACATTTTTTCCGCTGCAATTCTTTTCTGCAGTTTGACTGCTGGTGCTTGGGACTTCGCAAGTAACACCTTGCCAACCGACGCCAAAGCTTGCGCAAATTTGCGGTCGGTTGCCTCTTTTCCTCTTGCGACTGCTTGTGGTTCTTTAATAGAACCACATGTATCATCATTAATCTCTGCTGAAAACACAAATGTAATTATTAAATCATAAAAAACAGAAAGATATATCACCAAGAAAATTACCATATGAAAAATCGCCCTCGGCTTCTTCAGTCACCCAAAACTGTTCAATAACATCTTCCATGTCCGCTGCCTTTTAAAATTTTTTTGATTTAACGACAAAAAATTAAATTTCAATATTTTTTTTTGCTTGTCAAATGCCATCAAAAGAAAAGCAATCACTCACTTCGAATTTTCGAACACACTCAACTTAGGTTGTTTTTTATTCATACGAATTTAGAGCAAGTGCTTCATGCCTTTACTTTACTCAGAGTTTTGTCTGGAAGAAATTGCTTGTTTTTATTAATACCACCCAATAAGTGGTAAAAATGAGTATGTTGCGAAGTTATTTATATCGCATGTCCATATATTCTCAGCGAGAGATACGAAATCGCTTGAAAAGTAGAAGAAAACTTTTGCGGGAGTCCACAGATCCATTCTCTATTTCTGAAGAACGTTTTGTTGAAATTTTTCGTCTTCCAAAGCAAATATGCAGAAATATTTTTGCGGAAGTCCGTCCCTTTATGCTGCAGAGGAGCTCTAACTTTGGATTGCCGAAAATGTTAAGATTTCTTGTAGCGCTGCGATTCTTCGCCCAAGGTATGTACACTAAGCCGTATCACGAAAAAAAGTTTTGCGTGTGTCAGTTTTATTTGAACACTTATGTCGAAAAAATATTTATGGTGTAAAATTTTTTTTTTCAGGCCCGCGTTAAAAACCGCTAAATCGCGTTTTTTTTAATAACTTCCTTATTTGATGTCGGATCTCTATCATCTTAATGTCGCTGAAAAGGTATCGCCGAGCACTATATTTGGCCCATATAAAGTTTCGACCTCAAAGGTTGTTCTGAGTTTTACCTTTAAAAGTTTTGGGGTTACTATCCCTAGATTTTTTTATTTTTATCACTATTACAAAGCTCTCAAAAAACCATGAGGACACCGCTAAAAAAGTTGTAGCCTTTATTCACAAACAAAAAAGTTATACCGTTTTAAAATCAGGGAACCTGTGTTTTTTGAAAAATTATCCCAAGTTCTTATTTATATGAGGCAGTAACGCCATATAGTATGAGTTTTTGATTAAAAAGTATTCTAAGTCCTCGCTTGACTTGAGTATGCTGTACCGCGATGGAACAGCTATCAATACTGGACACATGATATGCAAAAAATTATTGATGATTGGACTATTCGTGCTGATCAACGTTATTTATATTGAATGATAATGGCTGTAGTGAAGATTTGGCAAGTATTCAAGTGGGACCTTTAAGCACAGCGCGCTGGCTTACAACGGCTTCACGATTTCTGCATCCGTGCGTATCGTAAAATCATCCAAGTTATTTAGAAAAACTGCTAGAGTTCGTTGTAAAATTATACGCGCCTAAAGAGACAGCGGAAGTCTAAATGTGTTATCAATACTTGCGCTGGGTGCGTCGTCCGCCCCTAGAAATGCAGTTAATTATTCAGCCTACAATTGAAAACAACGCATTTTACTTTAATCCCGAAAACATCTTCTTGTCTACGATAACCGAGACCGAAAATGACGATGCCTCCAAATTTTGAGATATTTATGAAAGAAGTTTCAGAGCTCTGAAAGTGAATTCTTCGTCGCTTATATTACTTTGCTCACACTCAAAAAAAAATTACTCAGTTATGGAAAAATGGTAATCATTTCATTGTTTTGAATACAAATTTCTTTCAAAACGTGGTTTTTATTCCTTGATTTAAAGAAAATTGTACATCAAAACAATGAAAATATGTCTTTAGCGCCGAAACATTCCCATTTTTCCATAATCTGAGTAAGTTGTTTTTTCAGTGCAGGTTTCGAACGTTTAAAACAAATTGGAATTTATGTGCAGGGTATTCTCTTCCCTCTCATATGCATTTTATATACATATATATACGTATATACTATGAACGATACTAAAAGCAGTTTTTCCCCTTTTCTTTATTTTTATTACCTCAACAATAGTTACTCATACGCCCCCCCCCCCCCTCCCATCGGATCGCTTTGTATGTAAAAACTGAAGATTCTTTTTTAAATATCTCGAAAACGGGAGCTAATCCGGATTTTCTAAAGACGCCATCATAAAACTCAGGACAACCTTTGAGGTCGAAACTTTATATGGGCCAAATATAGTGCTGAGCGAGACCTTTTCTGTGACATTAAGATCATAGAGATCCGACATCAAATAGGGAAGTTATTACAAAAAACGCGATTTAGCTGTTTTTAACGCGGGCCTAAAAAAAAAATTTTTACACCAAAAATATTTTTTCGACATAAGTGTTCAAATAAAACTGACACACACTCAACTTTTTTTTTGCCCATATAACGTGATACGGCTTAATGTACACATATGTATGTATGTACAAAAATATGTACATTGAATGTTGCGTTAAATTAATTTTTTTTCAGGAAGTTACCAACGTTCAGTGGGACAAGATTTTTTACTGAATGTATCCCAAAGTAGCGCTAGCAGATGCATTCGAGAAATTGCCAGCATTATGGACAAATACATATTAACTAGATATGTTAAGTTTCCAACGACAACAGAAGAGAAACAGGCAGTAAGGAAAAGTAAATATATACATATACATGCATATTAATTTTTACATTACTGAAGATGATTTTTCCTTAGATTCTATGAAAAGAGCAGTTTCCCTGGCGTAATAGGAGCTATTGACGGATCACACATAAAAATTAAATCTCCTTCCAAAGATATTGAGCATGTGTATGTGTGCCGAAAAGGAGGACACTCAATAAATGTGCAAGTTGTACGTTATATTTTTATATCCCCATAAACATTTTTCTCAATTCTCAACATGAGATGGATTTGGGAAATAACCTTATTCCCAAACCTGAAACGTTTGTTCTTAAATGCATATCAAATAACCGTTGATAGTAATCTGAAACAAAAAGGCACATTTTTCTCAAACTTTAGAGAAATTTTTGAGAAAATCTTAAATATAAAACTGAGAATTAAGACTTTCTCAAACGTTTTATATTTTTTGGCCCAATGTTTATTGGGACATATTTATAAATATATGTTCATATGTTAAAAACACACATGAATACGACCTAACATGCATACATATGTACTTTATTTCATCCCTTGCAGGTATGCGACATGGATTTAAGAATACTTGACTGTAATGCTCGTTTTGGCGGAACTGCACACGATGCATCAGTTTGGAGGGCAAGTGCATTGAAGGTTTTTCTGGATAATAAGTACTCAAATGGCGAAAGAAATCAGTGGCTTTTAGGTATCACATAACACATCCATACATATATAATTTATCTGATGTTTTTGTTTTTTCTTTTCTCTTAGGTGACAGTGGATATCCCCAATTACCATATTTAATGACTCCTATTCCGGGAAGCAATCTATCAGCAGCTGAAGATAATTACAACAGGCATCACCGGAAAGCCAGAAACTGTGTTGAGCGTTGTTTTGGAGTGATTAAATCTAGATTTCGATGCCTTTCGAAAGAAAGGGTTCTTATGTATGATCCGGTTATATCGGGAAAAATCATAAATAGTTGTATAATTTTGCACAATATCATGATATTGAATAATGTGAGGTACGGAATTGAGGAAAATGATGGAATAAGTTCAGACGAGCAAGTCAATAATAAAGATGAAGTAACTAGTACTCATACAGTGGCGTAGCTAGAGAATTTTTTGGGGGGGGGGGGGTGGTCACAGCCAATGTAAAAAATTTACCAAAATTAAAATTACCAAAAAAAAAAACTACAATTTTTTTTACAAATGATAAAAATGGCTAGCTTAGAATGCAAATTGTGTAAGTCCTTTTTTAAAACTTTGTAGGAGAGACAAAAAACAAAAAAGAAAAAAAATCGAAATGAAAAAAAATTTCTGTTCATATAAATATTTTGGACTTACACAATTTTTTTCGCTTTTTGGACTTACACAATTTGCGTATCACTGAATAACAACGAGTAGAAATATGACAAGTATCTCAGACTTGTTTAGCGCGGTGCGTATTTGATTTTTCTAGCGTTCTACATAAAAATACACTTTTTCATAAAAGTGGACTTACACAGTTTGCACTCTAAGCTAGCGAAATGTAATTTTTTCAGACTATAATTTAACATTTTAGTACACAAATATCGCTTATAATACATATATCAAACTCTTAACGCCCTTGGCCACTTAAAATCTGGAATGTTAAGTGTATACATATGTGTGAGTGTCGGGTGATTGACGCAAATATCTAAAAGATTTGATTCTCATCAACGCGAGCCCGAACATGAACGTGTAGAACGACGACTGCCGATTGCACTAACACACACAAAAAAACTCACACATACACACTGCTTGACATGCCAGATTGTCAGTTGCCAAGGGCCTTTAACTATACTTCAAAAGTAAGTCTCATATTTTCTTCTGGAAATCTACGCGCATAGGCAGATTTTCAAGTTTTATGCGCCCAAAATTGAATTTTGTAAAATTGTTACAATTACAGAAAAAAACATACCCACATATTGGAAATAGAATGGGGAACAATAATTCATCGCTTTTTTCCCGACCCCATACTCTGCACTTGCCCCAGATGGTCGTAATTTAGCATATCTGAAGTTAATTTTTTTGTTTTTTTCTTACATATTTTTAAGTGCTAGTTTCAACTTGAATATTTATTATTTAAAGCATTTTATTTAAGTAATCGTGATGAATCCTAAAGGTTCAAGTAATTATTAACACTTTTCAATAATATCCTTGGTTTCCAATAATTCTAAGTTTATAGTTGTAAGCTTTTAAAGTTGGGATATTTAAACCGACAAAAAATTACGTCGCACAAAGCCGCACTACTAGATACAGGGTTTTTCATATGTACCTACAATAATTTTCTTTTTGTGCTTTATATTTAATTTTAATGTTTATATTTCTAACGCATATCTTGGTTAATGTAGGTGATGCTCGAAAGTAACCCAGATATTTAGCAGCGATTATTGTTAACTTTTTAGGCAGTATTTTTAGTATTTCCAATTTTTCAAAGTTAAGGAACTACTTATCATAAAAAGGGGCTAAGGATTATAAAGCTACATTTTTTAGAAGATTTTTGAGTATGCAATTTTGCAGCTCATTCAATTGTAATATAATAATATGCAACATTCAACTTTTTGAAAAATTTCATTGGCTTTTTGGAAATTTTAATTGGAACGGTCTCACGTACATATAACGCAAACACCCTACAGAAAAAAATTACTAAAATCGACGGAAATTTTTACAGCATTGAGAATAGCACTTTTTACACTAAAATTGGTTGGCTACATAACAGTACACTTAGAAATTTCATCAAAATCTTCTATAAATTCTGGCCGCGCTTTGAAATTTTTAATTCACTTTTAGAAATTTCTACGATTTTTCGGATTTTCCATAAGCTTAGAAATCCTGCTTAAGGCGATTTTTGTTGAAAAATTGTTTACATTTTTAAACGAAAATAAGAGAGTCAAATTTTCGACAGAACTGTTTGAAATAAATTTAAAAACTCTGGCGTATGATTTTTTTTTGAGTCACTGTATATATTTTTCAATAAAATCGACTTTTAACTAGAGCCCTAGATACCCGGGTATCGAGCAATTCGATCTGATCGTTTTTGTTTGAAGCCCGTTTGTTGTTCAAATGCCCGTACAAACATTCGAGCATTCGAGCTTACAAACAAAAAAATGTGTATCGGAAAAACAAAAATAAAAAAACTACATATAAAGAAAAAATAATAATAATAAATAAAAGAAAAAAACAAACTTCAAAATACCCGAATTGTTCAAATGCCCGTACAAACATACGGGTAATAAACAAACAAACAACTCTTCGAGCATTTGAACAACAACTGTTCGGGCTACTCGAAAATGTTCAAAAAAAATCGAGAGCTCTACTTTTAACACAAATTATTAAAATTTTACATTAAACAAGCAATTTGGAATAGATGTACACAATAAAATATTTCTACCTATGTGCTACGGTTATAAATAATAATTTTCTTATATAATTTAGTTTTTTAATATTCCATTTTGACAGACATTAAGTAAAATCTCAAGTTCAGATACTCTTATACATTGCATATTTATTCCCATTGTAGTTTATACTAATATTATTTGATTAAGATGATAAGTAATTGAAAGAAAACTTGAAATTTAAATAATTGGCGTTACTTTTCTGTTATTAGCATGTTAATAACAGCAATACCGTATAATAATTGTAGCGTTTGTTGAGCCGTAGGGAAGTGCAGGAACCGCAGGAATTTTACCACAAAAGAGCGAATATAAGTACAAAGAATGTAAATTGTGGTAAAATTCCTGGTTCTTGCACTTTCCTACGGCTCAACAAACGCTAGAATTATAAGTAATACTTCGTGAAAAAGCGCTAAATTTCGAATTACCAATTTCGAAAAATTACTATTCTCATTGATTTTTTCCTGAAAAAGAAATGTATGCTAATAAAGTCAAAGATGGTTTTATGGTCAAAACGAATCTTCCGGGGGGGTTGTCCCCAAAACCCCCCCCGTTACTACGCCACTGTACTCATAATGGCATTGTTGCAAGACAACAAATTGTAAAAATTAGATTGTAATTACTTTTGTATGTTTGCATTTTACATGGAACAATATTAAATTGTTACAACATGTGGATTTTTGTGAAGTCTCAGTTGCCTTTTGTTAGATCGTTTCATGGAAAGGTGTAAGGTGGCAAAAATCGTAAATTGCTGGAACATCTCAAATATATTCTTTTGTGGGAAACTGTAGATATGACACTAATTAAATAATTACAAGTCCATATTTTGAGATCAGACTTTAATTTTCATTTATTTTGTTTTTTTTCGCTATTTAGTATATCTATATCTATGTATATACATTTTATCTATTTCACATTCACATATTGCAGTTTAATAAATCACATCAAAATGCTGCTCTACAGCTTATATAAAAAAATATATTGAAACGCTGCTCTACAGCTTGAAATCTTAATATATAGTTTAAAATATGTTATTGAAATAAAAAAGGTTATTAAAACACTGCTCTTCAGCTTGAAATCTTAATCTATAGTTTAAAATATGTAATTGAAATAAAAACGGTTATTAAAACACTGCTCTACAGCTTGAAATCTTAATCTATAGCTTAAATATCTAATTGAAATAAAAACATTGTTCATTAAAAATTAAAAATGCTATTCTACATGAAAAAAACAAAAAAAAAATGATAATTGCAACACAAATTACTGACGCTGCAAAAATGCATCCATTTTATTTAATATGTCTTGCAGTATTAAATTATTTTGCTGCAAAACTTCCGCTTTCTTTTCTTCAATTTCATTCCTCTTTTCCAAGGCTGCAATTTTCCTCTCCTCCAAAATAATTTTACGCTCCTCTATGGCCAGCATCTTGGAATTGGTTTCCTCCAAAGAACAGCTTTTCCTTTTTGGAGCCCGACGTTGTGATGGCATTGAATATTCGGCAGTCGGATTTAGTGTTGGTGGCATTGAATATTCGGCAGTCGGATATAGTGTTTGTGGCATTTCCTCATCGGCTTCGTCAATAAACTGCAATGAATTAGCTTACAAAAAAGAGACAGAAAAGAGTTTATATACATACTTCGACCTCCCCGTCAGCGGTATCAAACAGTGCGACTGAAGGGACTGCACCGGAACTTCTCTGTAATTACAAAATATTTCAGAAATAATCAGATTAATCGAGAATTTTTCATTGAAAAATTCTTAGTGGTTGAAAATAAATACGGCGGGCGCATTATATCGAAGCCGACCCATTTATTTTCATTTTACTCAATATTTTTGAATAGTTAAAAGTACTTACTAGTGGCTCGCTCACATTTTCCTGACCGACAACTGCCACTGTGGTCATAACCCCAATGATGCGCTCATCGAGAGGCCCTAATTGCTTACTGTGTAACCTAAATCAAACGCACGCCGTCAATTTACTGCCAAAAATTTCTCATGCCCATACAACTTGTATGGGAGTAACCGAAATTGAACGGCGTGCGTAAAAAGCAAATTCGACGCCCAATTTTCGTTTTGAGTGACAGTTGAAATTAAGCATTGTGGGTGATTGTTTGCAAAAAAATTGGCACTTGCTTTTGATATCGTGTCTGTTAGGTACATATTCCACAAAATAACAAGATTTTCTCTGATTTTCTGTATTTTTCTATTTCTTTATCTGAACACGCACGCAAGTCAATTTCGGTTCAACGCATATGAAAAATTTGCGTGCGTGCGTTAAATTGACGACTTGCGTTTGATTTAGGTTAGGCTGTTAGAAGCAATTGACGAGTTTATGCCACTTCGCTCCATCTCATTCCTTAAGTCTTGCGACCTTTGCTTTGCCTTGCTCCTATTATTAAAAACATTATAAGAACCACGATACACACATTTTCAACAATATCTACCTCATATTTACCCATGCCCTTTTCCAACCTTCACCATCTTTACAGGCTCCTCCGCAAGCATTCAATTTTATGGCAAGGTGGTTTCACTGCTCCGTTAAACACTTCAGCCCGTTGTCATTTACGAATCTTAAAAAAAATTAAGCAATTAGTCTAAACATAAAATATTATTAATGTAAAAAGTTGTTATTTACCTATCGTGGGCGAATTCTCTATGCTCCTCCAAATACTGTATGAGCATATATTTTTGGTCCTTTGTTACTCTCTTTGAGTTGCAGTTTTCCATTTTACAAGCTTTTATTTCCTTTAATTATTAATTTTCTTTTTAAATACTTTATTGCATTAATAATATTCATATGTTTTTACCTTTTCAAACTAAATAATTTTTTTGGCATCAAATTTTTCGCGTCGCTAATTTTAGAGAACCTTTGGCTAATAATGGCGATTTTTGGCGATGTCAAATATATCGGAATCGCCATTTTAGCTAATTGAACTGTCAAAAAGTGTTCATTCCTTTTATCCGGGTTCATTTTGTTCATCGCTAAAATCCGCCAAAAATGTGCTAAAATAGGCAATTTTTAGCGATTTTTTATCACGCATTTTTATGATAGAATCGCAAAAATCGCTAAAAGTTGCTAAAATGAATTTGGCGAATTTTGGCGATGGAGAAATCTAGAATCCGGGTACAGGTCGTGCTTATTGCTTTCAACTTTGCGGGGCTGGGGGCAGTTCAAAACGTCATCCTATCGCCATAAAATTTTGTGGGGTTCATTAACACGTATAAAGGCAAATTTTCATTGCTGGTACGTTCAAAAAAAGAACAAAAAAAAATCTCCATATGATTTCACTCCACCTTAGTATATATATATATGCTCTCTTGTTCTCAATACCGAATATGCATTACTGTGTAACCTAAATCAAACGCAAGTCGTCAATTTAACGCACGCACGCAAATTTTTCATATGCGTTGAACCGAAATTGACTTGCGTGCGTGTTCAGATAAAGAAATAGAAAAATACAGAAAATCAGAGAAAATCTTGTTATTTTGTGGAATATGTACCTAACAGACACGATATCAAAAGCAAGTGTAAATTTTTTTGCAAACAATCACCCACAATGCTTAATTTCAACTGTCACGCAAAACAAAAATTGTTCGTTGAATTTGCTTTTTACGCACGCCGTTCAATTTCGGTTACTCCCATACAAGTTGTATGGGCATGAGAAATTTTTGACATGATTTTTCTTTGGTCATAGCTTTAGTAGAAATTAAAAAAAAAACATTTTTAACATTAACAAATTAAGTATACCTTAGAATAACTTTATCATATTGAAAAAGAAAAATACTAAAATCATTTTATAGTTACCAAATTACCAACCGCAAAAAAATACCTATTTTGGAATTAATTACCAAGTGTGGCAACCATATGCTCAGTTTGAGTTCGTCCTTCTCCCCACCAGCTGGTACATTTACCTATTTCACCATCCCCATGCAATGAGCCGACGCGACCCGTACGGGTAAATACCGATATGGGCTCAATCGCCCATGGCTGGTTTAAATGATTTATATTCCCGCCAGCTAAAAAGATAAGAAAAAATGCCATATTTATATACATACATACATATCTGTCAAATGTCAAATAAAGCAGCCACTGCCAACGGCTTAAAGCCGGAATTACAATAGCGCTGTGGCTGTGGCAGCGACTGTTTTTCGAAATCAGCTGAATTTTAGAAACTACGGTTTGCAATGAAGCGGCACATAATACAGCAGAGGCAGCTGGCAGCACCGCTCCGTTTAGCCCAAATTCTGAATTCGCTGCCGCTGCCTTGAATCGCAGCCAACTTCAAAGTGTTGATGTGAACTTATGTCTGTTTCTGTACTATCCAATGTAATATATTTTTACTAATTTTGTGTTTCCGTACTTTGAATTTAATTTTTACTTAATTGATTTTCACTAGCAAATATTGCTGGCGGGATGAAAAAGCAAAGAAGAAGATAGAGTAGAGGAAAAAATGAAACAATATTGATTATTTTAATTGAAAAAGGTGAGCCCAAATTACATCAGCGATGTGGCAGCGGGCAGCGACGGTTTTCGAAATCAGCTGATGCGTCTAATATGAGCAGTGACTGCCAGACCAAACACAATAGAGCGTTCGTAGTATTTGGCAGTGACTTCTTCATATATTAGGTCTGTTTCCTTTTACCTTGGACACGTGGTGACATAAATTTACTTACCATTTTCATGTCCACTTTTTTCAATTAAAATAATCAATCTTGTTTCATTTTTTCCTCTGCTCTTTCTTCTTCTTTGCTTTTGCATCCCTCCAGCAATATTTGCTAGTGGAAATCTATTAAGTAAAAATTAAATTATCTCCCGCTTGCTGGCATCAAAGTACGGAAACACAAAATTAGTAAAAATATATTACATTGGATAGTACGGTAACAGACATAAGTTCACATCAACACTTAGAAGTTGGCTGCGATTCAAGGCAGCGAATTTAGAATTTGGGCTAAACGGAGCGGTGCTGCCAGCTGCCTCTGCTGTATTATGTGCCGCTTCATTGCAAACCGTAGTTTCTAAAAATCAGCTGATTTCGAAAAACGATCGCTGCTACTGCCACAGCGCTATTGTAATTCCGCCTTTACTTCTGTAATAGAAAGGCAACTTTCTGCAGGTAGAGCAATAATTTATTTATTTATTTATTTATTACTAGTAGTACAAAGTAAGACTTTTGTCTTTTAGTGGTACTTCAACATTCATAAATACAGGATGGAAATCATAGTTCTTAATTCTGAAACACTAATTAAAGATAAAAAACAAAAAAAAAAAAATAAAAGATTTATTAATTAAATAAATAACTTCGACTTAAAGATTATTGCAAAAGTTGGAGTTAGACTATAACATGAACATAATCAATAGTAACAGGAAAGAACACCAAATTTGGAAAAAGAAGTAGTAAAGCTAAAAGAAAAAGAAAGAGATGTGGTTTATGCCCATAATCATTATGATCAGTTGGTTTTAAAATACTTGTAAATATGCGACTTATAGTTGGATCTGCTTAGTCCAGCCTTTATGATCTCAGGTAATGAATTCCAGACCATTACTGCGTTAATGAAAAAGAGTCTTGATGATGGTAGGTAATTAAACTTCGGTAAATTAAAACTATTATGTCTCTGTGACCTCACTGGGTTCAGCCTCTCATAAAGATATTCAGGCGATTAAAACATACAAAGTTTGTACATAAATATACAATTTCTAGCAGACAAATAACTTTCAATGCTACAACCAAGGATCTTCGTTCGCCATGCAGAGATATGATCATATCTACCAACATCATATACATAGCGCGTAGCATCATTAAAGGCGACATTGATTTTGTGGAGAGATATCGAGTCCAATTTACTATATACTACCCTAGAATAGACAATAATAGGCACTATAAGTTGTAGTACCAATTTTCGTCGAGTTTCCAAAGGCGTAAATGCTGCTGAAACTCTCAATTTACGTAGTATAGAGTACACATTACCCACAACCATATTTATGTGTAGTGATGGGCGAGTCCGAGATGTTTTATTCGATTCTCTCGATTGTTGAAACATCTCGAATGCTCTCGATGGTTTTCATTCGTATTCGAGTCAAGTCGTAAATGGCCGTCAGTCGAAACAATCGCTAAAACATCTCGGACTCGCCAACGATTCCTCTCGTTTTCAAAGCAACCCTACAACATCTCGCACTCGCTGCAAAAAATACATAATAATTGTTGCCGCTAGAATATTAAAATTGCTTTACAAAACATACAGAGTGGTACAAATCTATTGCCGTTGTTGGTACTCGTAAAATTCATTTGTTTCATAAGCGTCTCACTTCAGAAAATTTATTAATGTTTAAATAATTAATTATTATTATTATGCACGACACTGTTTAGTTGTGATTGCAATAATGCAGCGTCTATGTATAGCATATTTTTCAATTTGGTTAATTTATTTATGTATTTGCCTCACTTCCATTAAAAATCCTACTTTCTTTATCAACAAAACTCATTCAGTTTATTTTATCAACTAAAACATATCATCAAAACAACAGCCGACTCGGAACAATCGCAAAAACATCTCGCTTGTGTAGTCGAGATGTCATCGAAACAACCTACGACTCGCCGACTCGGAACAATCGCAAAAACATCTCGCTTGTGTAGTCGAGATGTCATCGAAACAACCTCCGATTCGCCGACTCGGAACAATCGCAAAAACATCTCGATTGTGTAGTCGAGGAGCGAGTCAACTTTTGACTCGATTGTGATTTTGCAACGATGGCGATTCTCTCGATTGTCTAAACATCTCGGACTCGCCCATCACTATTTATGTGGTCCTCACAGGTAAGCTTGGAGGTAATAATAAAGCCTAAGTTGCGAATTTTATTTGTAAAGCTGAGGCAACTGGACCCAATCTTAAGCTGAGGAATATCATTAAGATAAACAATGCTATTACAAATGGGCAACACAAACGACTTAGAGCGCTTTCACATTACTCGGTGCGGTATCGGATCGACATTTTTGGTTTTTACCGAAAGTATACCGAAACCTTACCGACCACATGTATTTCAATTGGCACTTTCACATTAGTGTTGCATACATGAAATCGGAGCGGATTAATTTCGGTATACCGCAACGCGGTAAGACCGGTCAGTAAAATTTGAGGAATTACTGCATACATTTTTGCGGCGTAATAAAAGAAGAAGAACAAAGTCAGTAAAAAACTTGTTTCGACTGTAAATGTAGCAAGTTATAATGTCTTCGTCTTCGCTAGAAGACATTATTGTTATTATTGAGTGATTTGTTGAAGTTAAAAATTTTGTTTTGCAAAATTTCGATGTTTGTTTTCCTATTTTCTGCCGATAACGCACCGAAAGTATTCCCACAAGTGTGAAAAACACAGCAACGCGGAATCGTTTCGGTAAGCTGAAAATACCGAGCAAAAAATGTCGATCCGATGTCGCGCCGAGTAATGTGAAAAGGCCCTTAGAAGCATTTAAACATAGAGAATTTTCACTAGCCCAGACAAAAATAGCAGACAAGTCACTGTTCACTCTATAGCCTAAATCCTCAAAGAGACCAATACGACTTGACAAGTACAATTGTATATCATCAGCATAAGCGTGGACATTCACATACTTACAAACAGAAAATATATCATTAACGAAGGACTAAATAACAATGGACCAAGCACAGACCCTTGTGGAACACCACTATGTACAATTCTAGGTTGGGAAATTGATTTATCTGTTTTAACCTTCTGCATTCTACCTTGAAAGTAGCTGATCATGAGTTTCACCACACTCCCTGCAAATCCAAAATAATTTTTGAGTTTCAAGCACAGCAGGTTATGATCCACTGAGTCAAATGCCTTGGAGAAATCTAGCAAGCACAAAAGTGTTAAGTCACCATTGTCATAGTTTATTCTTATATGGCTAGCGTAGAACTAAACTGGTCTATCTAACCTTTTTTCAGAAATCAGTTATGTACATTTTTGAACTTGAAAATCATAAATTTATCCGTGCAAAATTGATGTAGGTCTTATTTCTGCACCAAAGTGTCCAAACGCTAAAAATGTCACTTTAGAATTCACGTCCTTTTGTCATTTCAAGAAATTCTAAAGTGGTCCAACTAGCATAGATACACCAGTATGATCTTACACCAGATGAGTGGATGGAATTGGTTAAAAATTGTAGAAGACATGCTCTTTTTGATGTTAATAATATGGTGAGGAAATTTAAGTCATTTGACGAACTACGGCCAATGTTCAGGGACTACCGGAGTATAGTAGACGACGGTGCAAAAGTTTCCCAAATGCGAAGGGCAAAATTTGTCAAGGGTGAATCTGTGATCAGTTTAATGATGATTATTGTGAAACATAAAAATCCGTCGATATAAAGAAATCCAGCGTGAACCTACATGATTTCATAGAGTTCTTGCAGAATTTTACACCAGATCAGGGCAGAGACATACGCGTTTTGAAATTCAAAAAAATGCAGGACATAAAAAAAATTTTGAAATTTGTACAACCGATTCATCACCTCTTTTACCTGTCTCTCCACATGTAAACCGCAGAGATGAAACAGAAAAGAATCTAGAAGATTTTCTACCAGCCCGCCGTAGAGAAAACTAGGTTACTGTTACTTTTAATGCAGCGGTGATCATTTACGAACATGTGTATGTTATTTTTGTAACTAAAGTCTTCCTTTCACATATTTTTTGTTGTTTTATACATATAATTTCCAATTTGTAGTTCAAACTTCCTTAAAAATTAAAAATTCTAAAGTGGACTATGTAACAAGTTTTCTTGTTACAAACAAATAATATATAAAAAACGTTTCTATAATATTTTTTTTTTTAATGCAGAATGTTAAGTTAACTGTTAAGCTAACATAATAATTTACAATATTCACTTAACATACATCAACAATCGCACACCGCATTAAAACGCGTTTCATTTGTTTTCTCCACTTTTGTATTTTGTTAGATAGACCAGTTTAGTTCTACGCTAGCCATATCATCTAGTATTTTCACCATGCAGTCGAACAACTGTGCTTTTGTCTGAAGCCAGATTTTAGTGTGGATAGCAAGCTTTTTTTTGCACAAATTCTGAAATTTGCGCTGCCATCAGGTTTTCACAGACTTTTGTGAAAATGCGGGTAGTATGCTGATGGGCCTAAAGCAGTGTCGGCCAAAATGCATTTTTCCTATGCCCGGGGCATAGGCTAGCTGCTGCGACGTCAAACACGTATACTCACACGTATACTCTTCTGCCAGCTTCAGAAAAAACGAAAGAGCCAGTAAACTGCTCGTATATCTATGAATAGCTTGGTTCGGCAGCAGCGTTTGGTTCGGCAGCAGCGTATTGCGAAGCTAATTACAACAACACAACACAGTTTGCAGCAACGCTTTACGCACACAAGTGAAAATTACATACTATTGCATTGGACAACACTGGCCTAAAGTCACCAGCACACTTAGCATTCACTTTTTTGCAGCTGGCAATACTATAGCCCTTTTCAAGACTGATGGAAAACACGAGGTTGTAAAGCAGTGATTAATCAAGTGAGTAAGTGGGCCTATAATGAATTGGATAACAATTTTTACAAATTTTAGAGAGATACCATCATCCCCTATTGCATTAGACTTAATGTTCAGCAAGGACTTAATAACATCAAATTCACTAACTGCTATGAATTGAAAACACTCTTCTGAAGAAATGGCACACTTAGAACCTATTAGTACATCAGCATTAGTGTGGTTGCTTTTGTTATTGACACTGCCAAAGTATTCATTCAGTTCATCACAATCAATGTCACATTCGGTTCTTTCTTTTTGAGTAGGTGTACAATTCTTTGCGCGTCTAATGTTATGTTCAGACACAACCTTAATTAACATTAAGACTCTTCATTCAATTTTCAAGCCGACCGTGTATATGTGTATGTATCTTGAGCCGACCTGTTAAATGGGCCAAGTAAATTAAATATGTCTGAACACCAAATCTAGAGATGTTCAATCAAGCCCAATTGACTTAATTAATTTTTATGTCTGAACATGATATTATTATGGCTGTGATTTGATTTCGTACTTCCTTATAACAACGCCAAGAAATATCCGTCAAATTTTTTCGCCACTTTGCGTAAAACTTATTACTGATTAAAACTTATTAATGATTTCAAAAAAAGCTCCAATTCACTCCGCCCTAATGTACATATGAAAAAAAATCCAAGCCAAGCTATGTCCAGCAATACGATTTTTGGGACCATTTTTACTCAATTTAGACGCAAATAATTCAATTTTGTTGGTGTAAAAATTTCAAAACTTTTGTATGTAGTTCGAATGGCAGATGATCACTGTGGCCAATGGTGGTTTTTGTTCCTTTCTAACCCCATTTTTAACACGCTTTTATTAGCTTCAGTATGTATGTATGTATGTATGTATGTATGTATGTATGTATGTATGTAACTTCAAATCACAAACAAATGTTCAAAGAAAAACGTATAACCACTCAATTAGCGAGCGAACTAACGCACAACAGCCAGCGATCGCTCATAGCGATGGCGATAAACTCAATGCATAAATTCACTCAAAAATAAAGCTTGAAGCATTCTGTTTTGGGTTTGTTGTATTTGCAATGAAATCAACCGCATGTACAATGTACATAAATACATACGTATGCAGAGCAAGAACTGGTTTTGTGTTTTGTGTAACAAGCTTTCTGTTTTGTCGTTGTTGTGTTTGCAATAAAAACAATCGCATGTACAAACATATGTATCCAAAGCAAGAACTGGTTTTGTTTGTAATTCATTTAATAGTAAGTTCTGAATCAACGAAAGGGAACCCTAATTACATTTTTATACAATGTTTGTAAACGTGAGGTGAAAAAAATTTCTCTAAAAATAAAAAAATAAAAAAAAAATGCGCCACTCGGGACTCGAACCTGAGCTCCTTGGTCCGTAGGCAGCATACCTCACCATTACGCTACAAACGTATTCGGAGCTTTATTGTCTAAATTCGAATTTATTCAATCAGGTTTCTTTTTTTTTGTTCTTTTCAAATGCTTCACCTCAACTTCTCTTCACTTTCTGATTGTGAAATATAACAAAACGTTTGGGAAATTTTGTATTTCCAAACTAGTTTGGAAAACCTTGAATAAAAGGGTTTGGAAAATATTGCATAATAAGCTAGTTTACTTCACTGCATATTGGGATTTTTGGTAGAAGTTATAAATACATACATATGTATGTAGATCTATTTCGGAGAACACCACATCCCATCAGACTTCTTTTTACTTTTATTCTTTCGTCCGCATAAAACATCCTTTAATGAAAAATTTCACTAAAAAGTCAAAAATAAATAATAGCTTAAAAAACTAAAAAACTCGCTTTTATCTTAAAAATCGTACTAAAAATTGAGAAATAATTTAATTAGAAACAAAATGATGAACGAAAATATAAGTATTTAAGGAAAAGCGTGGGGCTGCTCAATAATATTTGAACATGAAAATATTCGATTCGTACAACTAGTACAAAAATATACCTAGTTGCGAAATTAAAGAGTACGATATATGAAATCTCAAAAAAGTCAAAATAAAATTATTAGTAAAAAAACACCGATTTTAAATATTTTTTGACATACTGAGCACCCTTTTCCTTAAATACTTATATTTTCGTTCATTATTTTGTTTCTAATTAAATTATTTCTCAATTTTTGGTACGATTTTTAAGATTAAAGCGTGTTTTTTAAGCTATTATTTATTCACGCTGTAATCAGCTGTTAAAGTGTGCATTTTAACTGTGATATTTTTTATACGTGAGTACACATATAATTAAGAGTCAGTTTAAAATTTAATAAGAAGGGTTCTGCCGGTGAAATTTAAAAATATATACTAGCTTAGGATAGGAAAAAGTGTGGATTCTTATTTGCAACTACCTACAAGTTTTTGTGTATGTTTAGTGTACAGATGTAGCGTTGTGAATACGCGTTCATTTATTTGTATATAAAAAATAAGAAACAGTGAAATTAAAACTTCGCCAAAGTTTTGAATTAAGCCGCATTAAAATAATTTCTTATTTTTAGTAAGCTCCTTTTATTCCTACATATATTCCATTAGGATTCCTCTGCCCCGATCTGCCCGCGCGAGAAGTAATGTCGATAACTGGGAGAGAGTTATATGAGGTGTAGGTTAGAGAACGCAACGAAAACAAAAAAGATAAAGATAAATGTATTTTTAATAGCGGATATCGCATCAACATTCGTGTTTGGAAAGTTATAAGCGACGAACATAAAGCCATATTCCAAATCGAAAAACAAAAAATTGAAAGTAGCATCAAGCGTTTAATGTAACTCATGGCAGACACGCTCAAACAAGGTGTTGGCACATCCAATGATGGTAACACAGCAAGCCATTTTTTTTTAAGAGTATAGCTTAGCTACTAGTGCCTCTGGTGTACAAGAGAAACACATTCGTCATTTTGGTGTTATCCTCGACTGCATGTCGAGTGGCTTTCCTATTACACACGAGAAGTTTTCTTAATATTGCGAAAGTGCTTATATAAATTATGTTACGCATTATCCATGTATCCAATGCCATCAAGTGTCCATAAAATTTTAATTTATGGCAATGCAATTATAAAGTCGGTTTCACTGCCTATGGGTACGCTAGATAGGGTTGGTCCCCATACGAAAAAAAAAAGTTGATAAAAGTCCGCCCCTAAATTTGAAGCTTATGTTGAGAGGGTTAAGGGACACAAAAAAAAATTTTTTTTTGATCCCGCGAAATACCGCCGAAATCGTTTTTTTATTGTAACTTTGTTATTTTTCATCCGATTTTTAAAATTGATACGTCATTATTTTCGTATTTCGGCGGTATTTCGCGGGGTCAAAAAAAATTTTTTTTTTGTGTCCCTTAACCCTCTCAACATAAGCTTCAAATTTAGGGGCGGACTTTTACCACATTTTTTTTCGACCCTATCTAGGGTACGCTATCGGAAGAAGCATTGGAGGCCTGTAATAAAGGCATTAGACAGCATCATGAACATAATACGAGGAAATCAATCCGCTCGAGAAGAACGAAAGACTTGATGCATGCGTTGCTGTTTATTGAGATCCGATTATATCTTTGCTGTCTAAAATCCGCAGGCGTACGTAGATGTATCAGTGATGAAGTTATTCAGTTATTTCGAACCACAATACTTCTCCTGTTAAAATCAAAACATTTAAAAAAAGTCGCATATCGATTTTTTGGAAAACCTAAAATTTGAGTTATGTCTCTTTTGAATATATGCACAAAAACTATTGAATTTGTGTCCATGGGTCCTATATTTACCAATACATCAAATTTGAAGGAATAATATTCACTTTTCAGCGTTTTATTAATTTTTCACGTCTAAATTGAGTAAAAGTGCCTCTGTGCACCATACGCAGTTGACAATGGGACAAGAAAGGAAAAGAGTTAAGAAAAATATAATAATCGTTTCGTATTATTGCAACAGGAAAATTAAGCTACCATTTACCATTTAGAAGCCTATTGAGGTGGTACCTTAAATTTCCCGTTGGAATAATACAAAAATTTTGTTCAAAGTTCCTGACTTTTAGCGGAAAATTCAGTAACTGCTCCAGAATAAAGCTCAAATTAGTTATGCAGTAACAGTATCGTTATAAAACAGCTGATCAACCAACCTTATGGGAAACAATGTATTTGATTAGTGATTCGCTAGTCGGTAACGCTATCGGTAACAACCAAATGAATTTTGGTTTTCAGCCGTAACGCTAACCAGCTGATCGATTGTTTGTTTCAGTTGTTCACTGTCATGACCCAATAATAATATGGTCGTAGCAATCAAAAGAGAACACGCAATTAGCATTGTTTAACACGTTGGCTGCCAGTGTATCACCGGTGATCACAATAAAAAACCACTCACAGGTGCCAGGAACAAAATTACTTTTGCTTTTTTGCATTATAACGGGATTTTTTACCCAGAGTAAAAGCGACGCTGGCGACGCATCTGAGTATGCTTTTAAGCTGTGATGACCCCGCGAACATCTGCTTTTTTATTTTAAAATGTTGTTTAAATTTTAAGCGCGTAGGCGTGTATCACCGGTGATACACTGGCACCTGGGGGTGGTTTTTCGTCGTGATCACCGGTGATACACTGGCAGCCAACGTGTTAAGCCTACGGCTTAAACCAATTTTAAGTGCCGTCCTAATGTACTGGCACTACTCACTGCAGTTTACTGCTGAATTAGCAGTAAACAAAAGACAACTAGTAGATATTAGTTAGTCGCTACTAGTAACTTTCATATACATTATTTTTTTCATTCGTTCACGACGAGCGCTACTTTTCGCTATCAGCCACGGTAAGTGATTTAATTTTCTAATAAGTACCAAATTTATTTGTGCAAAATAAACTTAATTGGATTTTGAATTAAACCATAGTTATGAGGTGATATTAACCCATTGTGTTTATTTATTTACACGGTTACCACGTCATTCATGGTCCTTCGAGCCGGTCCTTACGCGCCTTCTTGGAGGATTAAAGCGACACATACAGTCCACTACGATACAGATTCAAATCATAAAAACATATAAAACACTGGAAGTCTTCAACAAGGCACAAACCAGCAAACGAAACAAAAAGGCAATATAATCAAATATACAAATCCAGCAAACAAAAGCCACGCACACACATATATACATATAACCAAAGCAAAGTCCCATACATATATCAGACCTAATCGGTAAGTGGCCGCTGTGGTGCAGTGGGTAGAGTGCTCGCCTGCTATGCCAGAGGTCTCGGGTTCAAATCACGGTCCGAGCAAAACACGAAAACAATTTTTCTAATTAGTAAAAATCCAATTATTGGGTTTTTTAAGAGCAGCGGTCACCTCTCGGCAGTCGTTGGCATACTCTCCGAGAGTATTTCTGCCATGAAAAAGCTTCTCACAAAAAATGCATTCGCCGTTCGGAGTCGGCATAAAACTGTAGGTCCACCCAATTAGTAGGAAAAACAAAAAGGAGCACACCTCGAATTGGGAGAGAAGCTCGGCCATAAAACTCGCCAGAGTTATAATAGCGCCATTGTATTATATTATTATTATTAATCAGTAAGTGGGTTATTTTCTGCAAAATTACCAAAGTGACTAAAGTGAAATATTTAAATTTTGTGTTAAAAAGTGTAAAATTGGTGCGAGTGAAACTTTTCGCAATTTTGTGGAAAACACCCCTAATCTCAACTTAAAAAAGTGCATGTTGCTTGGTAGATACAAACGTACATATGTACATACGCACTAACTGCAGTTCGACTATACAGTCAATTATATCCCAACTAATCAAAAATAAACTAAAAAGTTCACTCGCAAATTTTGAAAAATTAATTTAAATAATTTTAATCAAAAAAAAAAAAAAGTCACTAATTGGTTGGGTGGTGCCGTCCGATCACTTGTGTTAAAAAATTGAAAATATTGAATTAAGCCCTATTTGAGTACAGCGCTCATATTTTCTGAGGTTATATGTACATACATATATCTACATACATTTTTTCACTTTGGCTATTACATTTACACATAAATATATGCACATACGTATTTGTATTTAAACAACGTATAGCGCAGTTTAAAATAAATATACACAAAAAAAAAAAAAAAATCAAAATTTCTTCACGGGTTATTTTTATATCTGGTTGGTGTGGCAATTGATTCAGGTTTATATACCCCATAGCACTTTATACAAGTAAATCTCTACGAGATTGTGCCGGTTCAGTCCATAACATTTTTTTGCTCATTAAATCTAATCCTTAGATTTTTATCTGGGTCCAAATAGGACAAACAAAAAATTTATATCTGAACAAATTGGTATTTTGGGTAAATCAATATTTTTAGAGGAATAAAAAAAATGGAGAGTTATCTTAGAAACGCCGATAATTTGATAGAATTCAACGAATTATTTAACTCTATCCCTGAAGAAGAGCACAATAAGCATAGCCTTATACCTCATCAAGAGGAACTAAAAGCCCTGTGGCGGAAGTCAAAAACCGCCTATGACACGTTCATAAATGCACCAGGTACCACAAAAGAGGATTTAGCAACAATAAAAAAGAAAAATAAAGTATGCTATGCAGTTTACGCAAAATGCGTAGCGACCATGTCAGCTTTGGCAGAAAAACTGACACCTCCCTCAAATCCTCAACCCAATGTAAATCCTGCAGCTCAAAATCAGACCACGTCTGACGACAGTGCTTGTCGTGAGCATAATATTCGTCTCGCCGCTTGTGACACCGATGTGTTCAAGGGAGACTACCTTTCATGGCCGTCCTTCAGGGACATGTTTACGGCCATTTATATCCTGAACAAGCGTCTTACTCCTGTGGAAAAATTATTCTACCTTAATCAGAAAACCACCGGAGAGGCAAAAGAAATAGTAAAGAGATGTCCACTTACTAATGAGGGTTTCGCTACAGCCTGGAATAATCTCAGTGATAGGTATGAAAATAAACGCATTTTGGTAAACAGCCAATTAAAACTTTTATTCAACCTTAAGGCAGTAGAGACGGAATGTGGGACAGCCATTAAGAACCTACAGAGAGATATTAATAATTGCATTTCGGCTCTCAATTCGTATAAAGTAGATATTTCTAACTGGGATGCGATCATAACATACCTATGTTCCACGAAGCTTCCGGATGGCACCCTATCTCTTTGGGAACAGCAAATTGAAAATAAAACGGAGCTACCTAAGTGGACAGATATGGACAAATTTTTATCCCACCGCTTCCAAACATTGGAAACCGTTTCAGATATAAAAGACAGAAAACCCGGGAAAGCTTCCAAGCCTCAAGGAAATCATAATAATCTGGACTCTTCTGTCAAACGAAACGTTTATCAAACGAGCATCCGTCAAAAATCATGTAAAATGTGCAAAAGCAAAGAACATCATTTACGCAACTGTTTTAGGTTTCAAAAATTGGCGGTTAAAGATAGAGTTTCTTTTATAAAAAACAATAAATGTTGCATAAATTGTCTTTCTGGCACACATACCGTTTCAAAGTGTAATAGTACATAATCTCGCCATCATACATTGCTTCACTTAGCAACAGATAAGACAAAGCAAAAGGCTTCAAATACCAAATCGACAAAGCCTTCAGATAATATAGCGTCAACTTCTAAGCAAGCGAAGGAAAGGGAAAATACAAATTCGCATAATGTATCGTCATGCCATGCAAACACGAGCAAAGGAGTTTTGTTAGGGACTGCAAGGGTAAACGTGCATTATAATGGTATAAATTATGCTGCAAGAGCACTGATAGATTCAGGGTCAGAATGCTCATGGAGCGACTACGACGTAGAATAAACTTACCGTCGAAACGGTTAGATATACAGGTTTCAGGGATAAATAATAGTCATTCAGCCCAAGTAAAGAAAGCATGTTCGATTGAACTACGTTCATTAGTAGATCCACTGGTCAAAATAAATACGGTTGTATTAATTTTACCCCAGCTAACTGGAGATCTTCCTACTTGTCAAGTCAACGCAACGACACAACAGGCATTCCCTGACCTTGAACTTGCTGATAAAAGGTTCTTTGTACACGAACCAGTGGACCTCATTTTAGGGGGAGATATTTATCCACAGATAATGCTAGGTGGTATTAGAAAAAATGTGTTGAATACTTTGTTAGCACAGGAGACGGTATTCGGCTGGATTTTAACCGGCCGTGCTGATAAACAAAATCCAACCAGCAAAAGGGTATCGTTCTTTAACGAGATTAGCTTAGATAAGCAACTAAAAGCATTTTGGGAGTTGGAGGATGTGCCCAAGGATAAGAGCATAAATGAAGAAAATGCTTATTGTGAGGAATTATATAAAAACACAACACGCAGAAGTCCTGATGGGAAATATACGGTTTCCTTACCTTTCAAACGAGATTTCCCTGACGACATTAATTTAATTAGAAACAAAATGATGAACGAAAATATAAGTATTTAAGGAAAAGCGTGGGGCTGCTCAATAATATTTGAACATGAAAATATTCGATTCGTACAACTAGTACAAAAATATACCTAGTTGCGAAATTAAAGAGTACGATATATGAAATCTCAAAAAAGTCAAAATAAAATTATTAGTAAAAAAACACCGATTTTAAATATTTTTTGACATACTGAGCACCCTTTTCCTTAAATACTTATATTTTCGTTCATTATTTTGTTTCTAATTAAATTATTTCTCAATTTTTGGTACGATTTTTAAGATTAAAGCGTGTTTTTTAAGCTATTATTTATTCACGCTGTAATCAGCTGTTAAAGTGTGCATTTTAACTGTGATATTTTTTATACGTGAGTACACATATAATTAAGAGTCAGTTTAAAATTTAATAAGAAGGGTTCTGCCGGTGAAATTTAAAAATATATACTAGCTTAGGATAGGAAAAAGTGTGGATTCTTATTTGCAACTACCTACAAGTTTTTGTGTATGTTTAGTGTACAGATGTAGCGTTGTGAATACGCGTTCATTTATTTGTATATAAAAAATAAGAAACAGTGAAATTAAAACTTCGCCAAAGTTTTGAATTAAGCCGCATTAAAATAATTTCTTATTTTTAGTAAGCTCCTTTTATTCCTACATATATTCCATTAGGATTCCTCTGCCCCGATCTGCCCGCGCGAGAAGTAATGTCGATAACTGGGAGAGAGTTATATGAGGTGTAGGTTAGAGAACGCAACGAAAACAAAAAAGATAAAGATAAATGTATTTTTAATAGCGGATATCGCCTCAACATTCGTGTTTGGAAAGTTATAAGCGACGAACATAAAGCCATATTCCAAATCGAAAAACAAAAAATTGAAAGTAGCATCAAGCGTTTAATGTAACTCATGGCAGACACGCTCAAACAAGGTGTTGGCACATCCAATGATGGTAACACAGCAAGCCATTTTTTTTGAAGAGTATAGCTTAGCTACTAGTGCCTCTGGTGTACAAGAGAAACACATTCGTCATTTTGGTGTTATCCTCGACTGCATGTCGAGTGGCTTTCCTATTGCACACGAGAAGTTTTCTTAATATTGCGAAAGTGCTTATATAAATTATGTTACGCATTATCCATGTATCCAATGCCATCAAGTGTCCATAAAATTTTAATTTATGGCAATGCAATTATAAAGTCGGTTTCACTGCCTATGGGTACGCTAGATAGGGTTGGTCCCCATACGAAAAAAAAAAGTTGATAAAAGTCCGCCCCTAAATTTGAAGCTTATGTTGAGAGGGTTAAGGGACACAAAAAAAAATTTTTTTTTGATCCCGCGAAATACCGCCGAAATCGTTTTTTTATTGTAACTTTGTTATTTTTCATCCGATTTTTAAAATTGATACGTCATTATTTTCGTATTTCGGCGGTATTTCGCGGGGTCAAAAAAAATTTTTTTTTTGTGTCCCTTAACCCTCTCAACATAAGCTTCAAATTTAGGGGCGGACTTTTACCACATTTTTTTTCGACCCTATCTAGGGTACGCTATCGGAAGAAGCATTGGAGGCCTGTAATAAAGGCATTAGACAGCATCATGAACATAATACGAGGAAATCAATCCGCTCGAGAAGAACGAAAGACTTGATGCATGCGTTGCTGTTTATTGAGATCCGATTATATCTTTGCTGTCTAAAATCCGCAGGCGTACGTAGATGTATCAGTGATGAAGTTATTCAGTTATTTCGAACCACAATACTTCTCCTGTTAAAATCAAAACATTTAAAAAAAGTCGCATATCGATTTTTTGGAAAACCTAAAATTTGAGTTATGTCTCTTTTGAATATATGCACAAAAACTATTGAATTTGTGTCCATGGGTCCTATATTTACCAATACATCAAATTTGAAGGAATAATATTCACTTTTCAGCGTTTTATTAATTTTTCACGTCTAAATTGAGTAAAAGTGCCTCTGTGCACCATACGCAGTTGACAATGGGACAAGAAAGGAAAAGAGTTAAGAAAAATATAATAATCGTTTCGTATTATTGCAACAGGAAAATTAAGCTACCATTTACCATTTAGAAGCCTATTGAGGTGGTACCTTAAATTTCCCGTTGGAATAATACAAAAATTTTGTTCAAAGTTCCTGACTTTTAGCGGAAAATTCAGTAACTGCTCCAGAATAAAGCTCAAATTAGTTATGCAGTAACAGTATCGTTATAAAACAGCTGATCAACCAACCTTATGGGAAACAATGTATTTGATTAGTGATTCGCTAGTCGGTAACGCTATCGGTAACAACCAAATGAATTTTGGTTTTCAGCCGTAACGCTAACCAGCTGATCGATTGTTTGTTTCAGTTGTTCACTGTCATGACCCAATAATAATATGGTCGTAGCAATCAAAAGAGAACACGCAATTAGCATTGTTTAACACGTTGGCTGCCAGTGTATCACCGGTGATCACAATAAAAAACCACTCACAGGTGCCAGGAACAAAATTACTTTTGCTTTTTTGCATTATAACGGGATTTTTTACCCAGAGTAAAAGCGACGCTGGCGACGCATCTGAGTATGCTTTTAAGCTGTGATGACCCCGCGAACATCTGCTTTTTTATTTTAAAATGTTGTTTAAATTTTAAGCGCGTAGGCGTGTATCACCGGTGATACACTGGCACCTGGGGGTGGTTTTTCGTCGTGATCACCGGTGATACACTGGCAGCCAACGTGTTAAGCCTACGGCTTAAACCAATTTTAAGTGCCGTCCTAATGTACTGGCACTACTCACTGCAGTTTACTGCTGAATTAGCAGTAAACAAAAGACAACTAGTAGATATTAGTTAGTCGCTACTAGTAACTTTCATATACATTATTTTTTTCATTCGTTCACGACGAGCGCTACTTTTCGCTATCAGCCACGGTAAGTGATTTAATTTTCTAATAAGTACCAAATTTATTTGTGCAAAATAAACTTAATTGGATTTTGAATTAAACCATAGTTATGAGGTGATATTAACCCATTGTGTTTATTTATTTACACGGTTACCACGTCATTCATGGTCCTTCGAGCCGGTCCTTACGCGCCTTCTTGGAGGATTAAAGCGACACATACAGTCCACTACGATACAGATTCAAATCATAAAAACATATAAAACACTGGAAGTCTTCAACAAGGCACAAACCAGCAAACGAAACAAAAAGGCAATATAATCAAATATACAAATCCAGCAAACAAAAGCCACGCACACACATATATACATATAACCAAAGCAAAGTCGCATACATATATCAGACCTAATCGGTAAGTGGCCGCTGTGGTGCAGTGGGTAGAGTGCTCGCCTGCTATGCCAGAGGTCTCGGGTTCAAATCACGGTCCGAGCAAAACACGAAAACAATTTTTCTAATTAGTAAAAATCCAATTATTGGGTTTTTTAAGAGCAGCGGTCACCTCTCGGCAGTCGTTGGCATACTCTCCGAGAGTATTTCTGCCATGAAAAAGCTTCTCACAAAAAATGCATTCGCCGTTCGGAGTCGGCATAAAACTGTAGGTCCACCCAATTAGTAGGAAAAACAAAAAGGAGCACACCTCGAATTGGGAGAGAAGCTCGGCCATAAAACTCGCCAGAGTTATAATAGCGCCATTGTATTATATTATTATTATTAATCGGTAAGTGGGTTATTTTCTGCAAAATTAAAAAAGTGACTAAAGTGAAATATTTAAATTTTGTGTTAAAAAGTGTAAAATTGGTGCGAGTGAAACTTTTCGCAATTTTGTGGAAAACACCCCTAATCTCAACTTAAAAAAGTGCATGTTGCTTGGTAGATACAAACGTACATATGTACATACGCACTAACTGCAGTTCGACTATACAGTCAATTATATCCCAACTAATCAAAAATAAACTAAAAAGTTCACTCGCAAATTTTGAAAAATTAATTTAAATAATTTTAATCAAAAAAAAAAAAAAAGTCACTAATTGGTTGGGTGGTGCCGTCCGATCACTTGTGTTAAAAAATTGAAAATATTGAATTAAGCCCTATTTGAGTACAGCGCTCATATTTTCTGAGGTTATATGTACATACATATATCTACATACATTTTTTCACTTTGGCTATTACATTTACACATAAATATATGCACATACGTATTTGTATTTAAACAACGTATAGCGCAGTTTAAAATAAATATACACAAAAAAAAAAAAAAATCAAAATTTCTTCACGGGTTATTTTTATATCTGGTTGGTGTGGCAATTGATTCAGGTTTATATACCCCATAGCACTTTATACAAGTAAATCTCTACGAGATTGTGCCGGTTCAGTCCATAACATTTTTTTGCTCATTAAATCTAATCCTTAGATTTTTATCTGGGTCCAAATAGGACAAACAAAAAATTTATATCTGAACAAATTGGTATTTTGGGTAAATCAATATTTTTAGAGGAATAAAAAAAATGGAGAGTTATCTTAGAAACGCCGATAATTTGATAGAATTCAACGAATTATTTAACTCTATCCCTGAAGAAGAGCACAATAAGCATAGCCTTACAGTGATGCCAAGTGTAGGGAAAAGAGGCTACATGTAGGGAAATTCGACCTCAAATATGCAGTGTAGGGAAAAAAGGACAGATTTTCAAAAATTAGATAAATGTAGGGAATTTTTGAAGTTAAAAATTTTCGTTTCCTGTGCAACGAATTAATTTTTTCTAAGAACCTACAATTTTTTTAATAACTACAAATAAAATGTTTCTGCATGATTGTATGCAATATTTTAAAATTCTATTTTGTTCTGATATAGCAATATATTCTTTTACCTGCTTACAGGGCCTCGGAGCAAAAGTTTTTTTTCGTTAGTTTCGCTCACACAAAAACCCCTAATCCAGGGTTGTTGTTGTTGTTGTAGCGGTACTAAGCCCTGCCTAGCCGACGAGTTCTGCTCACGCGATTTCACTTAACGGAAGGCCTAAGAATGTTGCAACTTCTTTTGGGCTTGTCCAGAGGGACAAGGGTGTTAAGTTAGTTGGTTTGGGGTGGCATGCAAAGAGGTGCTGTGTGTCATGCGGCGTCCCTCCACATGCCGGACATACGTTAGGTATGTTTGGATCGATTCTGGCCCTGTAGAAATTGAGCCTACTACAGAAGCCCGACCTTAATTGTGATAAGGTGACTCGGGTTTCTCTGGGCAACTCTAGTTCTTCTGCAGCTATTGGTAGTGGTTGGTATCTAATTATTATGTACACGGTGCGGGTTGAAACGAAGGTGGAGACTGTTTCGGTGTGTATCTCTTTTAATGCCTGCCTGTACGTTGTGGGGTCTAGTGGTTGATTTATGAATTTTTCAATCTCCGGGATGAGATTGAGGAGATGTTTGTTGATTGCAGGGGGGTGGGGGCGGTTCGGGCTCCAGTAGATGGTTGTTTGGATGCACTCTGCGGTAGCATCCCAGAAGCTACTGTTGGATAAGCATGATATTATGATTCTCAACTAGAAGCACCTGTGCCTTCGTGATATAAGTGGTGTTCCGGCGACATGAGTAGACATCCCGTAGCGGTAGGTAACGCCGAATTTTGGCAGGCTTGGAGTTTCTTCCACTGCGTCCTGCAAGTCCCCGGCGACCATATTGGCGATGCATATTTTAAGACCGGCCGGCCGATTGCTTTGTATGTTACGATAAGGGTTTCTTTGTCTTTTCCCCAGGTGCTGCCGGCAAGCGATTTGAGGATTTTGTTGCGAATTTGAACTTTATTCGCGATCGCGGTCGTATGCGCGGAGAAGGAAGCTAGGCTGTCGAAGGTAACACCCAATATTTTTGGGTTGCTTACGGTATTTCCCTATCCGTATGCCAAGCTCTAGCCTACCTTCCTTCGTCCATGTCGTGAACAGGGTCGCGGAGGACTTTGAGGGAGGAGGAAGCTAGGCTGTCGAAGGTAACACCCAAGATTTTTGGGTTGCTTACGGTATTTCCCTATCCGTATGCCAAGCTCTAGCCTACCTTCCTTCGTCCATGTCGTGAACAGGGTCGCGGAGGACTTTGAGGGTTGCAGTTTGAGGGAGCGCGATGTAAAGAAGTGGGAAAGGTCGGAGAGATAACCGTTTATTTTCGAGCATAAGTCATTTATGGGTGACAGGTAACAAGGTCAACGGAAATAATGTCAATTGACCTTATTTCCCACCCGGTTTTTGGAAAACGCAATAAGGTCAACGAAAATTTGGAAATAAAATAATTGACCTTATTTCCCAATCCAAATGCAAATAATGTCAACCATTTTAAATTGTATCCTCTGTACCCCTCGCGATACGGTATTATTTCCATGCAGCCATTTTAAGCTTTGTGCCGAATGCTATTCAAAAATTGCGCAAAATGCCGCTCGTGTAAAGTGCCCTGTTCTCTGCCCCTACTGCAGACAAGTTGTTGCCAACACAGCAAAAATATTTCAATAAATTATATAATAATGTAAAGTATGTTAAATATCTAGTTATACAAAAATTGAAATAAAAATTTATATAAAAACTATGTCTACTTGCCTTATCCTGCGGCATGGCAAAAAAGTAGGAAAATGAAAATTTGGAATTAAAAATCGCGCGATTTTTCATTCGCAATTTTTTATTCCAAATTTTCATTTTCCTAAACTGCTTTTTATAAGAAAAGAAATGCGTCGCAGGCGAAAATTTGGAATGAAAAATCGCGCGATTTTTAATTCCAAATTTTCATTTTCCTACTTTTTTGCCATGCCGCAGGATAAGGCAAGTAGACATAGTTTTTATATACATTTTTATTTCAATTTTTGTATAACTAGATATTTAACATACTTTACATTATTATATAATTTATTGAAATATTTTTGCTGTGTTGGCAACAACTTGTCTGTAGTAGGGGCAGAGAACAGGGCACTACTTTACACGAGCGGCATTTTGCGCAATTTTTGAATAGCATTCGGCACAAAGCTTAAAATGGCTGCATGGAAATGCCTGCGGCGCATTTCTTTTCTCATAAAAAGCAGTTTAGGAAAATGAAAATTTGGAATTAAAAATCGCGCGATTTTTCGTTCCAAATTTTCGTCTGCGGCGCTTTTCTTTTCTCATAAAAAGCAGTTTAGGAAAATGAAAATTTGGAATTAAAAATCGCGCGATTTTTTATTCCAAATTTTCGCCTGCGGCGCTTCACTTTTCTAATAACAGCAGCGACGCGAACCGATGCGAAGCTAAATGCTCGAAAACGCAATAAAGTCAATTGAATTTATTGCCTTTTCCAAAAACGCAATAATGTCAATTGACCTTATTTCCCAACCGGGTGGGAAATAAGGTCAATTGACCTTGTTGCCTGTCACCCATTTATGTCAGTGCCAGACGTCATAATCGAGCAGTCATAGGCGTAGGATGTGATACGAACACCTCCAGGTGGAGGTGAGAGTGTGGAGATGTATAAGTTGGGTTTACCACATTATCCCCAAAATCAAAATCCCCAAATCAAAATCCCCAAAATCAAAATCCTCAAATCAAAATCCCCAAAATCAAAATCCTTAAAATCAAAATCCCCAAACACAAAATCCCCCAATTGCGGCGATTTCTAATCTAACTTTAATTGATTTCACACAGAATATGAGAATTCTACATTGGACATTATTTCTCAAACTGAAACTCACAAGAAATTGTATAAGTGATGATTTCACAAATGTTTATTAATAAATTCATCTCAATAACTTATGATTACATATTTACGGGTCTGGTACAATATGTCGAAAATTTTAATGTCGAATCTAAATATGCCGAATAAAAAAAGACCGAAAAAAATGTCGAAAAAAAAATGTGGAATGATAAAATGTCGAAGCAAAAAATACCGATTTTAATCATGTAAAAATTTGGGAAAATTTCTAATATAGTATTAAAAAATAGCCCAACATAAGTTGGAAGCTCGAATTTTACACATCAATAATAAAAAAAAAATATAAAATAACGCTCAGCCGGCAGAATTCTCTTTCCTCCACTCAGTTCGCGGTCCACCTTTTCAGCTTCGGCGGGAGGCTCGAGACGTCTAGATCCTCCATTAGGGTGGCATGATTGACTGTGTCGAAGGCTTTCGACAAATCAAGTGCCACGAGGACCGTTCTCTCGCAGGAGCGTCGTTGGTTGAGACCGCGCACTATCTGCGTATTTATGGCATTTAGAGCTGTTGTTGTGCTGTGCGTTTTCCGGAATCCATGTTGATGTGTGGCAAGTTGTAGATGCCCGTTTATATATGGTAGTAAGGCGGCTTCAAGTGTCTTTACTACCGGGGAGAGGAGAGATATAGGTCGATAGGATTCTCCTGCATTAGCTGGCTTCCCTGGTTTAAGTAAGGGGACCATCCTTGCCATCTTCCAAATATTGGGGATGACAAGGGTGGTCAGAGACAAATTGAGGACAACCGTTAGGAACCTTACTCCATTCTGTCCGAGATGTTTCATCATCAACATGGATATGCCGTCTCGTCCGACTGATTTTGAGGCTTTGGCCTTCTTTATGACTTCCTCAATCTCCGTAGGAGAGAGAGCAAGGGATACGTCGTTGTTTGTAATCCAGGTTGTTATGTGCTTCCGTGCCCATTAGGTGGTTTGCAGTCAGGGGTAACCGACACCTTTTCAAGCCAAAAAGCCGTTAATACATGAAATTTATTTGGAGTCAACTATATAAAATATTTTATAAGCTGACTCAAAATTTTATTAAAAAAAACGAACTAAGGATTGATTGGGTCACCTCACGTAACATTGCCAGTCGATGATATATATGTATATTGGACCTGAATGTCTCGAGCTTGTAAGTACTCTTCCGAAATCAGCTTCTGAGCGAATGAGATGTAAGGAAATTTTTCATTTCCTTGAACATGAAAAGAAAGTTCTTGAAAATATACTTAGAAACATAAAAATTTCTATGTATGCATACGTGACTTTTTGAAAAAAAACTTTATTTGCATCAATTGTGTGTTTGTGTTTATTTCAATATAGAGAAAATACGGCGTAGGGAAATTTGTAGGGAAAAATTTTGTTTGTGTAGGGAAAAATAGGGAATTTTTTTTCATGCCGTAGGGATTTTTAGTCCAAAAATATTGGCATCACTGTAGCCTTATACCTCATCAAGAGGAACTAAAAGCCCTGTGGCGGAAGTCAAAAACCGCCTATGACACGTTCATAAATGCACCAGGTACCACAAAAGAGGATTTAGCAACAATAAAAAAGAAAAATAAAGTATGCTATGCAGTTTACGCAAAATGCGTAGCGACCATGTCAGCTTTGGCAGAAAAACTGACACCTCCCTCAAATCCTCAACCCAATGTAAATCCTGCAGCTCAAAATCAGACCACGTCTGACGACAGTGCTTGTCGTGAGCATAATATTCGTCTCGCCGCTTGTGACACCGATGTGTTCAAGGGAGACTACCTTTCATGGCCGTCCTTCAGGGACATGTTTACGGCCATTTATATCCTGAACAAGCGTCTTACTCCTGTGGAAAAATTATTCTACCTTAATCAGAAAACCACCGGAGAGGCAAAAGAAATAGTAAAGAGATGTCCACTTACTAATGAGGG
Organism: Urophora cardui; assembly: GCA_960531455.1. Lineage (NCBI taxonomy): Eukaryota > Metazoa > Arthropoda > Insecta > Diptera > Tephritidae > Urophora > Urophora cardui. The sequence continues at coordinate 85,253,106 of OY482673.1, forward strand.
TTTCGCTACAGCCTGGAATAATCTCAGTGATAGGTATGAAAATAAACGCATTTTGGTAAACAGCCAATTAAAACTTTTATTCAACCTTAAGGCAGTAGAGACGGAATGTGGGACAGCCATTAAGAACCTACAGAGAGATATTAATAATTGCATTTCGGCTCTCAATTCGTATAAAGTAGATATTTCTAACTGGGATGCGATCATAACATACCTATGTTCCACGAAGCTTCCGGATGGCACCCTATCTCTTTGGGAACAGCAAATTGAAAATAAAACGGAGCTACCTAAGTGGACAGATATGGACAAATTTTTATCCCACCGCTTCCAAACATTGGAAACCGTTTCAGATATAAAAGACAGAAAACCCGGGAAAGCTTCCAAGCCTCAAGGAAATCATAATAATCTGGACTCTTCTGTCAAACGAAACGTTTATCAAACGAGCATCCGTCAAAAATCATGTAAAATGTGCAAAAGCAAAGAACATCATTTACGCAACTGTTTTAGGTTTCAAAAATTGGCGGTTAAAGATAGAGTTTCTTTTATAAAAAACAATAAATGTTGCATAAATTGTCTTTCTGGCACACATACCGTTTCAAAGTGTAATAGTACATAATCTCGCCATCATACATTGCTTCACTTAGCAACAGATAAGACAAAGCAAAAGGCTTCAAATACCAAATCGACAAAGCCTTCAGATAATATAGCGTCAACTTCTAAGCAAGCGAAGGAAAGGGAAAATACAAATTCGCATAATGTATCGTCATGCCATGCAAACACGAGCAAAGGAGTTTTGTTAGGGACTGCAAGGGTAAACGTGCATTATAATGGTATAAATTATGCTGCAAGAGCACTGATAGATTCAGGGTCAGAATGCTCATGGAGCGACTACGACGTAGAATAAACTTACCGTCGAAACGGTTAGATATACAGGTTTCAGGGATAAATAATAGTCATTCAGCCCAAGTAAAGAAAGCATGTTCGATTGAACTACGTTCATTAGTAGATCCACTGGTCAAAATAAATACGGTTGTATTAATTTTACCCCAGCTAACTGGAGATCTTCCTACTTGTCAAGTCAACGCAACGACACAACAGGCATTCCCTGACCTTGAACTTGCTGATAAAAGGTTCTTTGTACACGAACCAGTGGACCTCATTTTAGGGGGAGATATTTATCCACAGATAATGCTAGGTGGTATTAGAAAAAATGTGTTGAATACTTTGTTAGCACAGGAGACGGTATTCGGCTGGATTTTAACCGGCCGTGCTGATAAACAAAATCCAACCAGCAAAAGGGTATCGTTCTTTAACGAGATTAGCTTAGATAAGCAACTAAAAGCATTTTGGGAGTTGGAGGATGTGCCCAAGGATAAGAGCATAAATGAAGAAAATGCTTATTGTGAGGAATTATATAAAAACACAACACGCAGAAGTCCTGATGGGAAATATACGGTTTCCTTACCTTTCAAACGAGATTTCCCTGACGACATTAATTTAGGGCCGTCTTTAAAAATCGCTTGCGCACAATTTCATAGAAATGAAACACGCCTTACGAAATCTCCAGCCTTTCAGGCAGAATATAATCGAGTTTTGTCAGAATATGAAACTTTAGGGCATATGACCAAACTTCCTTCTGCTATCTCACCTGATACATCAGATTGTTACTTTTTACCTCACCACGCGGTGATAAAAGAGGACAGTACAACAACGAAACTGAGGATAGTTTTCAATGCTTCTTGCCCAACCTCTAACGGCAAAAGTCTGAACGACGTTCTTTATACAGGGCCGGTTTTACAAGCCGACCTAACTCTTTTAATTCTCTGCTGGCGACTATTCAAATACGTATTCAACAGTGACATAGAGAAAATGTATAGACAAATTTGGGTACGGGATGAACAGACCAAGTTCCAAAGAATAGTTTTTAGAAATAACATAACAGATCCTCTGCGAATATATGAACTTAAAACAGTAACCTTTGGAGTAAATTGCGCGCCCTATCTAGCTATAAGGACTTTACACCAATTAGCGGATGATGTTCAGAGTTCCCTCCCTATCGCTGCAAATATTCTACGATCAAGTATGTATGTTGACGACGTACTTGCAGGCGGACATACCATCGAATCGACCCTTAAAGCGCGAGATGAAATAAACATTGCCTTAAAGTCCGCAGGCTTTTCTTTGAGAAAATGGACTTCAAACTGCCAGTCTATTTTACAGGGTATTCCAAGAAACGATTTGCTCCACGAGAATTTCTTAGAATTCGAAGACACCAGTACAGCGAAAACCCTAGGAATAAGGTGGAACGCCCATACAGATAATTTTTATTTTTCAGCAAAACCTATAGAGGATTCGAATACTCTGACAAAAAGAGCGATACTTTCCGCAATAGCCAAACTTTTCGATCCGTTAGGCTGGCTTGCTCCCGTAGTTATTGTTGCAAAGATAATTATGCAAAATATTTGGCTTGAAGCAACAGGTTGGGACGAGCAAGTGGCAGCGAATACTTTAGAGCGATGGCAAACTTTCAAACAAAGTTATCCTGCCATCGATGAAATAAAGATACCCAGATGGGTTAATTTCACTCCTTCAAGCGAAATAGAGATACATGGCTTCAGCGATGCTTCGGAGAAAGCATATGCCGCAACAGTTTACCTACGAACCAAAATAAAAGGAGAAGTTTTTACTCATCTACTGATGGCGAAAACAAGAGTATCGCCGGTGAAAACTATTTCTCTACCACGATTAGAACTTTGCGGCGCCGTTCTTCTAGCAGATATCGTGGAATCGGTAATAGAAAACCTGAAACTAGGCAAGTTAAAAGTTCACCTTTGGACCGATTCTACAATCGTTTTAGCGTGGGTCAGAAAACCTCCTTGTTCTTGGTCAACCTTCGTGGCACACCGTATTACTAAAATAGTAGAGAAGACAGGAAACAAAGTCTGGCGCCACGTAGATTCTGCTTCAAATCCTGCAGATTTGGCCAGTAGGGGACTGCCAGCTAACGAACTGGTCACAAACAGTTTGTGGTGGCAGGGTCCTTCTTGGTTGCAAGAAGACGAAACTGAATGGCCAAAGCAGGACGAAACCTACAACACGTCTGTAGAGGAGAAAAGAGTACGAGTCCATACGTCTAAATTAGATAACGATCCCCTTGAACGGTTTTCTGACCTCTCACGAGCGTTAAGAGTCATCTCCTACATTTTTAGGTTTGCACGATTCACTCATCCTAAGACAAAATTGTTGGAAAGACCTAATACAATTGCACTTTCGAGTGCAGAAATCAAGGCTACAAAACACAGGCTAATCTCTCTTTACCAACAAAGGCATTATGCGGAGGAATATACAGCCATTACAAAACATACACCCATAGGATCCAAAAGCGAAATTCTTTCTCTCACCCCTTTCATTGGAGCGGACGGTATACTGAGAGTTGGGGGCCGTCTTCGCGGATCCCTCAATTTGACCGATGATGAGAAGGTTCCTATGATTTTACCCTATGACTGCCGACTAACCCGTTTAATTGTCCAGTTTGTCCATAGGATCTCTTTACATGGAGAAAATCAACTAATGCTGCGTCTTCTGCGGACACAGTTTTGGATTCCCCGTATAAAGACTATGATCCGATCTGTCATCTTTAATTGCAAAACCTGCACCATTTATCGAAAACGCACGCAAACCCAGCTTATGGGAGACCTCCCTTTAGAGCGTACTACATTTTCGCGAGCCTTTACAAATACGGGAGTAGATTTTGCGGGCCCTTTCGATATAAAGTCTTACAGTGGCAGTGGATGTCGGATGTCAAAAGGATATGTTTGCCTATTCGTCTGCTTCAGTACTAAGGCTATTCACTTGGAAGCAACAAGTGACCTTAGTACTGCTTCGTTTCTAGCAGCTTTTGATCGCTTCATTGCAAGACGCGGTTGTCCAAAAAATATGTATTCCGATAACGGAACCAATTTTGTAGGAGCCTCTCGGGCTCTAAAAGCAGAATATAAAGCATGGATCGCTAAAAGCAGAGCAAAGGCTATTTCGACATACTGTCACCAATCTCTGGATTGGCACTTTATCCCAGCGGCAGCTCCTCACATGGGCGGATTGTGGGAAGCCGGAGTGAAAAGTTTTAAGAAACATTTTCGAAAAATTGCATCAGGGCATAAATATACCTTAGAGGAACTCAGTACACTACTTTGCAGAATCGAAGCCTGTCTCAACTCTCGACCACTAAGCCCCATGTCCAATGATCCATCAAATCTGGAACCATTAACCCCTGGACACTTTTTGATAGGAAATCATCTCCTAGCACCACCCGAAATAGATGTAAATGAGAACAGGGCATCTATTGTAAACAGGTGGGAAAAGCTTAAGTCCTTGCATCAGTCGTTCTGTAGGAGATGGAAATCGGAATACCTAACCGAGCTGCAAAAACGTTTCAAGTGGAAACAGTCGCAACCAAACCTTAAGGAAGGAGATCTCGTGGTAATCAAGGAGGATAATCTCCCACCTAACGAATGGAGATTAGGGAGAGTATCAAAGGTCAACCCCGGCACTGATAAATGAGTACGAGTCGTTGTTCTCGAAACAGCAAAAGGTGAAACAGTACGACCAACTCATAAGCTCGTACTACTCCCAGCTGACGAAGAAACAAATTCCCAGCACGATAATTAACCATTATCGGTCATCCTAACCTTCCTTACTGCTTCCGCAGCAGAAATAGAAAGGTTCTATGCCGCCCAATTGCTCACCTTTTCGCAGAACGCCTCGGCGGCGTCGGCCGCGTTTATAAAGAATAGCCATCAGCCACCAGGACTCTCTTTATGTAATATCTGCCGAAGTATTATATAAGACCAAGTCACATATGAGCACGTCTTGTCCTAAATCAATCACAAAAACCACCATGTTGGTCAGCAAATGGAAATTTGAGCCTAATTTATGTCCCTAGGAAATATGGCCCGCAGTGTTGTTCTTTTTTTTCCCTTAACTTTTGTGAAAAATGTATGTGAGACTAATTTGAGTTTTTGTGAAAGTTATTTATTGCATTAATCCGTGCTAAGTTATCTCTAACAAGATAACGTTTACCAAACAGCAACATTTATAAATGCATAAAATCCAGATTCGAGCTGCCACTGCTGACTGCATTGGTAATGGTCCTCAGTAATCCACTTTATTTCGGCTGCATCTGCTTTTGGTGGCCAAAGCCATTGCACAAATTCAACTTTTCAATGCCGCAGAATCCAGTATTATCAAAACAAACGTAATTCCAAGACTGTCTATGCATAAATTTATGTATTGCTCAAAAAATTAACTATTTTCACTACACGTACCGTTTTTACCAAGCGGCCGTGAAAAATCCAAATTGACAATGAAGAACCCAGCCAATTTTTTCATTGACAATTGTCAAATTGCATTTCACCACGACAGGGTTACCATCACACCAGACCAATATATTTTGGTACTTTGACATGTTATCGAATTCGGTACCAAAGTGCAAGTCGGCAAACAAGATTGGTACCAAATCACACTTATGTTATAATGTAGTTTAAATAAAATGAGATTATGAACAGATCTAGATTAGCTGCGAAATTGATAACCAGCAGTAGGTCTGATCATTGTACCGAACTTTGAGCAACTTCATTTGTATTATCGATTACGTAGAAAATCGAGGGTTGTATTGACAACAGTATCATGATAATATCGCGATTATTTCGCGAGTTTTTTGTATGGCTGCTCGCAAAAGTAAATGTAGATTTTGAGTTAATCTCGAAAAGGTGGACAATCCTGAATATGTAAATGACTTATACACAACGAAATTTTACGCACCTAGCTGAACGGCAGTGAAATTATGCGACATTACCACAAATTTGTGCAATATTCCTATTAATATTTTATTGTTTCCTCTTTGAACTTTGGTTTTGCTTGCATTATTTTTATGTTCTTTTGGGGTGGAGGAAACCACGAACTGTACAAGGATCTAGTATCTATCAGTAAAATTTACCTTACATTATAACGCAAGTAAACGGACATATTATAGCACGTTGATAATCATTTCGCCATATGGTGACAACCCAACTATCGAACCGGGTGCTTCAGATGCTATGAAATGTGTATTTTGACATGCCATTAGGAAGCGTTCACACTGAGCGAAATGGCATAGCTAACTTGCACGGCTTTATGTGTTTCTTCGAACACTAAATCTTAGCAATATATTACCATATAATCATCAAGGAAAATATTCCAAACCAAATTGCCACAAAACCAGATTTTGATAAATAATCAATCCACTCGCCACCCAACCAACAAATGAAGTATCCAAAAACGATACTCGATATATTTATATATTAAAAAATTTTATAGCAAAACAATGGGCAAACACGGTGGCTACGCAAATACGATGGCCAAGCAACAAAGATGCGCACACAATTGCAAATTTTGTAAACTACGGCACCCGGCCCGACTATGCTCTGTTTTTCGAGCTATGCTCCCGACGGAGCGGTTACGGCAGGTAATCCTAAAGCAATTGGCAAAAATTGCCTGTATCCGTCGCATCGATCGCGGGACTGTTCCAGCGAATATTCGTGTCGGCAATGCGGGGACCGACATCACACATTGCTCCATCTAGGGCAAGGGATGAGTCGCCCCGACGTATTCCAGCCGAATCTCGGGAGGTGGACGATGATGAAATCTCCCTCCACGCCTCCGAGATATCGATGCCGACCCGGGATGAGAGTGCTGCGGGCTCCGTCGGGATAGAAACGGTGCGGGAGTTCGATCCTCCTGCATCAAGTGGGTCGGAACCACGACGATTCCGCCCACAGCTCCGCCACGAAAGAGAAAGTGACGGTGCTATTCGGCATCACATCCAATTGCGAAACAGGCAAAACAGCCACCAACGGCCACACCAAGCGAGTCAGCCATACCGACGGCAAATAATATCCAATTTTCGGTCCGGATCGGTGCACACAACCGTCCCCCTGCCTGTACTTTGCTTGACCCCTGTAGCGCCCACGGCAATGGTCAGAGTGGAGGCAGGAGGGCGGTTACACACGGTCCGAGCGCTGATGGACATGTGTGCCACTGCAACCAGAATATGCCCACTTTTGGCGAGACAGCTTAGACTTAGTTCAAATAATATAAACGGAAAAATTGGGTGTTTTCTGGTCTTGCGTGGCCAACATGGCCATACAGCCACAATCTCCACACATGCGGTGATGGAAGAGTGCAGGGTGGTTACACCGCCCAAAAATGTTGCGACAGATACGACCACCAAGTATGCCAACCTTCGCCTAGCTGATCCTAATTTTCATAGCGCCGCCCCGGTACAGTTAGTACTGGGAGCTGAGGTGTTCTCGAAGGTGCTGCTATCTAATACGATACCACCTGGAATACTAGAATCATTACTCGCTCAGGAAACCATATTCGGGTATATTCTATCCGGAGCGTGCACTTAGGGTAAAATCACTATGTCTCTCACACTCTTAGAAATTTTCGTGTAATTTTGCATACAAAAAGGTAGGTTACTTTTTTCCTACCTTATTATGCGCAAAATCGCACACTGAAAAATTCAACAGATAAGCTGTTTAAATTTAAACAATAAAAGTGTAAATCCTACACAAACAAACTTTAAATCTAAACACTAATCGAGTAATAAATTGTAATTTCGCATATAAGTTAAACAAAATTACCAATTCACTATGTAATTTTACCCCACTCAATTGTAATTTCGCGCACGAGATTTGAAATTACAATTTCCTTTAATCCAAAATGCGTGTAAAATCGCATGATATGCTCACTTTTGCTGAAAAGTGCGTAAATTTCGTTTAGAACTGTAAATTACACACTTGTAGTGTAAATCTACGAAAAAAAATGTAATTTTCAACTAAAAATTACATATATTTTGGTAGCATATTTACACGCAGTTTTTAGAGTGCACTATCGGGGCTGATAATGACGATGCGTCAGCGATTGCATACTGCAAGGTGGGCCGGCATGTTTAAGCCTACGGCTTAAACCAATTTTAAGTGCCGTCCTAATGTACTGGCACTACTCACTGCAGTTTACTGCTGAATTAGCAGTAAACAAAAGACAACTAGTAGATATTAGTTAGTTAGTCGCTACTAGTAACTTTCATATACATTATTTTTTTCATTCGTTCACGACGACCGCTACTTTTCGCTATCAGCCACGGTAAGTGATTTAATTTTCTAATAAGTACCAAATTTATTTGTGCAAAATAAACTTAATTGGATTTTGAATTAAACCATAGTTATAACGTGATATTAACCCATTGTGTTTATTTATTTACACGGTTACCACGTCATTCAAGCATTAATACAAAATATGATAATTTCGCAACCTAAAAAACCAAAAGAAGAAGATCGACTCTATTGCTATGGTCAGCTTTATTGGGCTATGATCACTGTGATCTAAGCAAAAGTACTGCGAATTTCTAAACTGAGTAAAAGGACAATTTAGACAACGAACTTTTGGACACAGCAACATATGAGGACCAAAGTTCAGACACGCTACTCTCCAAACCGACCTCAACAGGGGACAACAGGTAATAATATAACAAGACGGATGGAAGAAAGAACTACGAACCATTCGCTATACTACTACTACTGCAGTATCTTTCAGGCATTGATACGTACAGAAAAGTTTTCTAATATGCGTTTACTTGCAATTTTAGTATGTTGCGAAGGAATCGAATTTATTTTCAAACGCCTGCAACCCCCATTGTCTTTTGACGTGTAATCGCTTGTTTGGAAATGGTTGCTGTAGATTCGAATGTTTTTAACAACGTCGTCAGGCATCAGACTGCACGCATGCATCCATTGTTTGCAAATGCTTTCGTGTTTTGGAAATCTATTTACATATGTATATATATCTTTATATAACCAATAATGCACACAAAACGGAACACTTACGTATGTAAAGATATTTTATTTATTTTATCCCTTTTATAGTAACAAATATAGCACCGCTTCGACATTTTTAAATTTTTTAATACGAGAATCAAATAATAAATATGTAAATTCCCTATAATTTTTTTAATGTGCCGTCACTGGAGTTTATTTTGAATTCATATGTCATTTCTCTTTCTTTTTTTATATTTCTGTACTGTAATGTTGGCTGAACTCGTAGGTATTCCGAATATAGGAGTACTATATATATGCCTACGGTGTTGTAAGTATATCCAAACAACCGCAGTAAATGTTCCCTCCAGCCAGCGTTCCCAAATATACGATTTTATCGTCATTTTGACGATTTTTCTAATCAATGACGTTTTGACGATTTTTCCCAATAAATGACGAAATTAAGTTCATTTGATCATCCCTACACTTTATTCGCTACTTATGTTTAATCATACAATAATATGTAAATATGTACATATGTATGTGCATAAGTTAGACACGAATTATAGTAGGAAAGAAACTAGCAACAAATTTTCTATCAGATGTCGAAGGCAGGCAATAGCTCAGCGGTTAGAGCTGTAGTTATTGTACTGCAAGGTGCGCAAGTTCGAGTCTTGGCAGAAGCAAAAGTAACCTGATGAGTCTTAGAGGGATCTAAGGTGAAACAGCTGTAGTTACATCCATGCTTAAAAAGTTTTTTTCTAGTTTCTAAAAAATAAAAAATAAAATATAACCTGGGCCTGTTGTGGGGTTCGACCTCACAAACAAGGTACCCCTGGTAAAGCACCATACACACGCACACTCACAATACCTACTTTTATTTCCTTTTTTCACAAATAAATATTTTGTTTTATTTATTGTTCTTGGTTCTTCTTTTATTAGTTAATTTTATTTCACAAAATGTCTTTTAAAATTTTATTTCAAGTGTTCTTTTTTATGGTTGGGGTAAGTGGAAAAAAATTCAACAACTATTTACAGCGAAGGTTGAGTGTATAGCTATTTCACGAAAAACCATTTTCGATCATCAGCACTCTTTTCGGAAGTGGATGCACTGGGGATTGAACCCGAGTCCATTCCAACTTCAGCCGCAATGACCCAACGCATAAACACACTCGGCTTTTCTTTTGCTGACTATTTAACTGTGCTTTATGCAGTAATGTTTTGATGGTTCTTTTTGGAAAATCATTGTTTTGCAATAAGTCTTATTTCTCTTTATTTCTCCGTGGTAAGTCACTGTGGTCACTGTGGCCGCTGTGGTGCAGTGGGTAGAGTGCTCGCCTGCTATGCTAGAGATCTCGGGTTCAAACCACGGTCCGAGCAAAACAATTTTTCTAATTAGTAAAAATCCAATTATTGGGTTTTTTAAGAGCAGCGGTCACCTCTTGGCAGTGGGCGGCATACCCTCCGAGAGTATTTCTGCCATGAAAAAGCTTCTCACAAAAAATGCATTCGCCGTTCGGAGCCGGCATAAAACTGTAGGTCCACCCAATTAGTAGGAAAAACAAAAAGGAGCACAACTCGAATTGGGAGAGAAGCTCGGCCATAAAACTCGTCAGAGTTATAATAGCGCCATTGTATTATTATTATTATATTATTATATAAGTGTCATCTGAAATTTGAAGCATACGTCGTATACAGCCCATTGCTGTATTTATAATCATAGTTTTAGGGTGTCGTGAGTGGAAGTTGAGGATTCTTCCAGACGAGGTAGGTTTCTTATACCACTTTAATTGAAGTATGTTTCCTTCTCTTGTTATAAGCGATATATGGCAATTTTCCATCTTCTTCGATTGTGAACTTTATGTTTTTGTCAAAGGAATTTAAAGTGTTTAGTGTATTTTGTACTTCTTTTTCTTGTACAATGGCAGCTCTGTGAAGTTGGCACATCCAAATGCGATTTTTTTTGTAAAAAATGTGTAAATCGTTTGTTCATCGTTTGCTCACATTTGCTCAGCAAATAGTTTCGTTTGCTCAGGTTTTCATCAAAAGTTATTGCAACAATAAATTTTTTGCACAGCCAAATGCGTATTTTCTCGAAGAAATACGCAGATAAGTACGATTTTTTTGGCTAAATCGTTTGCTCATCGTTAGCTTAAGATAATACAGGAAAAAATTTCTTATTCGCATTTTTATATAAAGTTATTCAAAAAATAAATTTTTTCGGGATCAGCACTTCTCCCCAAAAAACCGAAAAAAATATAATTTTTTGGCTAAATCGTTTGCTCATCATTAACTAAGAATAAATCAAGTCGAATTTTTGTTCTCCGATACTTATTTTTAAGGTTATGGGAAAATGAATTTTTCGGTATTGCTCAATAGGAATTTTCTTGAAATAATAAGTAGGTACGTCGGATTTTTTTCATCTTTTAAGCTAAATCGTTTGCTCATCTTTAGCTTAAGATTATTCAAGAAGAAATTCTGTTCTCCCTTTTTTAGACAAAAAGTTATTGCGAAAAAAAATTTCGGGATGGCCATCCAGAAAAAAAATAATCACAAAACATGATTTTTTTTGGCTATATCGTATATCAAAAAGTTATTGAAAAAAAAATAAATCTCGGGATTGCACATTGGTCCCAAATCCAAAATTTTTGGCATAAACCCAATTTTTAAACTTTTAAGTGTTCAAAAAAGGCATGCATTTTCCAATAGTACATATACTATTGCACCTAAAAACCAGTTTAATTCAATACATCTGGCTACCATTAGTTTCTGACAAGCCATCAAAGTCAGCTCTTTCGCCACAATAATATTGAAGTTTTTTCGTATTTTTTTTTGCTGTGAACTTTTTAATATTGGAAAATTAAGCTTGATTGAAAACAAGTGCAAATTTTTATGGATAAAGTAGGAAAAAGTAAGTAGAATTTACTCTTACCAAGTTTTTCCATGTTTCTAAGTGTATTAGGGTAGCTTTGAAGTGCTTTGCGAAAGGTATATTATGTTAAAAAAATTTATAATTTTTGTGTTTCGTAGACAAAAAGTTATATAACTACACAATTCTTCACAAAAGTAAAGACGATATATTATTAAATAAAGTGTATTTAATAAAGCCATGCAAAAATATTATTGCCGTTTATTGCCGTTTTTAAAAAATTCGATATTTTTCCAGTGAACTTCTATCTCAGCAATTCCGCGCTAATATAGTATGATGTCTTAACCACAAAAAGTGAGTTGCGGACGTTACTTATTATACTATTTCGTAATCTACTATGAAACACGCAAGTTTTAACGGGTCTCGCGTTAAGAAAACCCTGAAAAAAGTATTTCGACACACCCTATTAGTGGCTAATTTTTTCGAAATTTAAATTCGCTTATTTATTTGAAATTTACCATAACATACATAAATATATAGAACTCTGTATTCAATTACGCTAATTTTGACACCTTTTGCGATATAGTATCTCAAAAGGAAATTTTTCTCATACCTGGAAGGGCCACCCTACTGGCAGTCACGGTGGGCGTGGTCTGATTGATCAGATATTTGCTATTTTTCTTCCATATGCCATTGCTATAGGATTTGTCAACTTTCAACTGCGTAGCTGTATTAGTTGAATTTATGCCAAAAAAATGGATTTGGGACCAATGTGGATTGGTACTATTAAATGAAAAATCGAAAACAAAAACAATATTTTTTTGACTAAATCGTTTGCTCAACATTAGTTGAGAATAAATAAAGCGAAATTTTCTTTTCTGATGCGTTTTTTTAAGTTATTGCAAAATAAAATTTACGGTGGGACGTTGGCACTGTAAAATATGAATTTTTGCTTAGAAATACATAATTACGTACGATTTTTTTGGCTAAATCGGTTGCTCATCGTTAGCTGAGGATATTTCAGGAAGAAATTTAATTTTTAAAATTTTAAAAACAAAATTATTGCGAAAAAAATTTCGGGATTCCGTGGCCGCTGTGGTGCAGTGGGTAGAGTGCTCGCCTACTATGCCAGAGGTCTCGGGTTCAAACCACGGTCCGAGCAAAACACCAAAACATTTTTTCTAATTAGTAAAAAACCAATTATTGGGTTTTTAAGAGCAGCGGTCACCTCTCGGCAGAGGTCGGCTACCCTCCGAGAGTATTTCTACCATGAAAAAGCTTCTCACAAAAAATGCATTCGCCGTTCGGAGCCGGCATAAAACTGTAGGTCCACCCAATTAGTAGGAAAAACAAAAAGCAGCACACCTCGAATTGGGAGAGAAGCTCGGCCATAAAACTCGTCAGAGTTATAATAGCGCCATTGTATTATATATTATTATAATGATGAGCAAACGATTTAGCAAACAAAATTATTTTTCGTTTTTTTGGGGAGAAGTGCTGATCCCGAAAAAGTTTGTTTTTTGAATAGCTTGTTATATAAAAATGGGAATAAGAATTTTTTTCCTGTATTATATTAAGCTAACGATAAGAAAACGATTTAGCCAAAAAAAATCGTACTTATCTATGTATTCCTTCGAGAAAACACGCATTTGGTTGTGCAAACAAAATTTTTTTGCAATAACTTGTGAAGAAAACCTGAGCAAACGAATCTATTTTCTGAGCAAACGTGAGCAAACTATGAGCTACTTCTAGCATTTGTTGAGCCGTAGGAAATTGCACGATCCGTAGGAATTTTACCACAATTTACATACTTTGCACTCATATTCGCTCTTTTATGGTAAAATTCCTACGGTTCCTGCACTTTTCTACGGCTCAACAAACGCTACAATTGCTGGGTGGGTATATATATGCACATATAGTAGTGGTCGGAAACTATCGATGGGACTATCGTCACTATCGATGGATTCTGAACATCGTTTACACTATCGATGGTTTTCGACTATCGTTTGAACTATCGATAGTTTATTGAAAATTTGAAATGTGACCACTTGGCACCAAACAAACGGTAACTATTCCATGCAGGGTTTGAATTGCTGACTAGCAAGTAGTCAAAGCAACATAAATACGACTACGCGTTCTAGTCGCATGGTCGATTAAAATGTGATTACGCAAAAACATTAAAATTACACTACAATATGGGTATCAAACGAAAGGGGATGGCCCCAGGTTTTATTTGGACTACGATATATTTTGATAAATTTATCTATAACTGTTCATAATTGTGGAAAAGCGGATAAATATGGATACGTAATACGAATATAGAATACCGAACACCGCAAAATGGGTATCAAATGAAAGCGCTTGGCTATGGCTATCATTTGGTCGAGTCTTAATTAATTATGAACTGATCTAAAAAATATCCATCATCCAGTAATTTTTATGGAAGATCGAAAAAATACAAAATTGCTCATAACAATTATGGGATGATCTAAAAAATATCCATCATCCAGTAATTGTTATGGAAGATCGAAAACGATATTAATTGCTAGTAACAATTATGAGCTGATCTAAAAAATATCCATCATCCAGAAATTGTTATGGAACATCGAAAAAAATATCAATTGCTCATAACAATTATGATCTGATCGAAAAAATATCGATCTTTGAGTAATTGTTATTGATGATGGAAAAATTTTCCCATTGCTCAATAATTGTTATCAAATGATTTTTATATTTATTTGTTATAATTGTTATGGCCTCTGGTTAATATATTAATTTTTTTGAGCAAGAATAAATGGCTAATAAATAAATAAAACAAAACAATGTACTGAAAAAAGTTTTATTGGATCATCTGCTATTACTTTCATGTATGTGTTTGTTTACATTCGGGTAAAATCGGGTGAGCTCATTTAAAACAGATGTGTTTGTGGATGTGTTTGCTGCCGGACGGCAAAAAGCGGTTACAGTGTGAGCGTAGCCGTAGACTCTCCCAAATCACCCGAAACTATCGTCAACTATCGATATACTATCGATAGTTTGCAAAAAACTATCGTACACTATCGATGGTGCTAACTATCGATAGTTTCCGACCTCTAACATATAGGTACATACCTTGCAAGAATTGTGTGACCGAAAGCACTACCACTATTATAACAAGTAAAAGCGTGGCTGTCTTCGGCCGTACCGAAGACTTCATACCTTTCATGAGTGGGGAAATGAAAAGTTACCTATGTATGTACATAGCCGGATTAAGTTTAATTTATAATTTTAATTCTGTGGGTTATTTATGGAAAGATTTATTAGAAAAAATGGTGTCTTGGCTATTTAAATGGAGGAGTTATACACCAAAATGTCCATATCTGAACAATCGGTTGTATGGGAGCTATATGTTGTAATGGTCCGATCTTGACAATTTTCGGTAACCCCGTTTGGGCCCATATGGGTACAAATACTTAAAAATTTCACGCCGTTAGCTGTCAAAATGGAGGAGTTATACACCAAATTGTCCATATCTGAACAATCGGTTGTAGGGGAGCTATAGGTTATAGTGGTCCGATCTTAACAATTTTCGGTAATCCCATTTGGGTCCATATGGGTAAAAATACTTCAAAATTGCAGGCCGTTAGCTGTTAAAATGGAGGAGTTATACACCAAAATGTGTATATCTGAATAATCGGATGTTGTGGAACTATATGTTATAGTGGTCCGATCTTGACAATTTTCGGTAACCTTGTTTGGGCCAAAATGGGCACGTCTACTTCAAAGTTTCATGTCCTTAGCTGTTTAAATGGGGAAGTTATGCACAAATTACATCCAAAAATTTCATGTATATCTGAATAATCGGTTGTTTTCTATATGTTATAGTGGTCCGATTCGGCTGGTTCCGATAAATGATCAGCTGCATATAACAACATACCTGTATTCCGAATTTCATTCAGATATCTCAAAAACTGAGGGACTAGTTTGCGTTCACACAGACGGACGGACGGACAGACGGATAGACGGACAGACGGACATGGCTTAATCGACTCAGCTCGTGATTCTGATCATATCGGTATATATTTTGGTGGGTCCCCCACGCTTCCTTCTGGTACTTTCGACAAAAATTGTTTGTGCATGAACTACAGGAATGAAGATAATGCTTAAATTTTACATGCAAATAAATATGAATACTTGGGTACCGTACCGAGCAATATAAAAGTTCTATAAAATGCAATGGGTCAAACCAGGCCAGTGCGCACGGGGGAGGGGGTTTTGGAGGTTAAAACCCCCGCCCTCCCATGGCCAAATCTAAGTTGCAATGATTTTGCAAAAATTTTCAAAGTACAGTTTATAAATTTTGCATTGAATCTTGACTCATAATTTTTGACAAAATTAGTTACAATAATTTTACGGAGGAAGAAATTGGTGAAAGTTGCAAAAAATAAGGTTGGCCAATACATAAGTTCGGCACTTTGAATTGCAGTTGGAGCTTTCCGAAATTACAAAGTGGTGTAGCATATCGTCCCCTTAATATACCAATAGCGTATAATTTTTTTTGAGTTTTGAGAAAATCGAGTTTAAAGTTTTTGTGAAATCAGATATCTATTAAATTTTTGAACAAGAAATTATACACCATTTTTTCCAATGACATTTTGACCCACTTTGTGGAAGTAGAATTTGACGAAATTTTGACCAGACATAGAATCAATGATGGAGATTCTAAATATGCAATAAAAAAAATAATGGCGTATGAGCACATACGCTATTGTTATATTGAGGGGACGATATGTTCGTTTGGCATTTTTCAAAAAATTGTACTGATAACAAAAAATGTTCATTTTGCGAAAACAGTGAGCAGTTTCAATTAACAAGTATTGTAAACAGTACTATTCAGGACCTGGTTAACTAGGTTTTGATGATTTAGAATTATGATTAATCAAAATATGATTTAATCGGTTCATCGCACGTCCCTAATTTGTACCAATGGATGTCATTGCCAAATGATGCTAAGGTTGTGTCAAGTGACAGGTGACTTCTACTTTTTTCATGAATTTTTACAGAATTTATTCAATTGCTTCAATTGCGTCCTTGAATATACATCGCAATGTGAATGTGGACATAAATTCAGTTTTGACAGAATTCTTTTCCGTACCTCGAAGAGGTTATGCAATGTTAAACGGACTTTAATTATAGCCATGTACTCGTGTTTATAAATGTGCGAATAACATGCCACCATATCACAAATTCTCTATCAAATATAGAAAAATTTGTACAACCAAAAAAAATTTCTTGGGTATAATTTTAAGCATCAGAGTATGCAGTTTCAGAAAAGTTAGAGAACATTTAAATCATACCTGGGTAATACTTAGGGTTGCCAGACGTACTGATTTGATCAGTACAATACTGATTTTTCGTGTTCCGTATTGATGGTTTTAAAAACCTTAAGAAATACTGAGTTTTTGCATTTTGTACTGATTTTTAGCCGACACTAAAAAATTCATTTTTATCACCATGCACTGTTTTTAATTTTACAGCTGTTTTCATTTGAAACAAGCATACAAGGAATTGAAAAAGAAATTAATTGAAAGTACTTGAAAAGAATTGAAAAATGTACTTCAATTATTTTCAATTACTTTGAAGTATTTGCTAAAACTTCAATTCTTTTTCAATTCCTTGTACTTGTACTTGTACTAGTACTTGAAAATTTGGGAATGCAAGTACCAGTACCAGTACAATTCTTTTAAAATGTACTTGTCACAAGTCGTACAGGTACTTGATATTACCCAGGTCTGATTTAAATTTATGATGTATGGGTCTGGATATCTGTTTCAGCATGTTTATTTATGTTTATCGTAGCGAAAAATGTATGCGAATGCAAACCAAAATTAGAACCCCCCAAGGCTAATTCCTGCGCACGGCCCTGCTCAGTTCAAAAAATTCAACTCATATGTAATTGTGCTTAGTTGTTTTTTTTTTTTGATAAATTTAAGTAATCTGTGATGAAGACGATGAAGGTGTTCCACGCAGGATTACTGTGGAAGGGGTACGTAGATTTTGCCCCTATAATACGCGTAAACGTTTTATATATATATATTTTTTTATATTTTTAATAAAAAGTTTATTTATTCAATTTAGAATCTGTTTTATGCAGCTTTTATTTTTTTCACGGCCGGTCGGTTCAAAGACGAAAACGACGTTCACCGTCTACTGTTTTTACTACGTCAGGATATTCATAAATATTTTCGTGTTTGAGTCTTGGCTCTTTTTGAATTAATACAAGGTCATTTTCTTTTAAATGTATTGGCCGGGAATTTTTGTCATATTGCTCTTTATTAGCAGGCTTATGTTTTTGAACTAGTTCTTTAACTAATGCATGCGATTTTTGCATGCGAAATTTTGCTTCTTTGGCGTAATTATCTGCATTATAAAGTGGATCCAGTGTTGCCACACGTAGGGTTTTATCCCTACTTGTAGGTCTTTTTGGTTAAAAAATGTGCCTGTAGGGTAAAAGGTCCGCTTTTTCATGTAGGGTTTTTTTACATGGAAATGTAGGGTTTTTTTTTACACGGAAAACATTCAGGCGCAAAATGTGCCCTGTGTTGACTAACAAAATGTTTCCCAACATCCGCCCTGTGTTGACCAACAAAATTTTTACCAACTCTGTACATCATTGGCATTACATATCGATAAATGTGGTACACCTTATGTATGTATAAATACATCTCTATTATACATTGTGCTGACAGCTTTTTAAATTGAACTGGTTTATAAAAGTGTGTAAATTTAAGTAAGTAATTGTCTTTATATTCAAGAATTAACTTTTTTTTACTTTTTTTTTTATAAATGTGCATGTGCTCTTACGATTTATTTCTCTTTTTATATACATTTTTGTGTAACATTGAATTAAAATTTAGATGAAGATATCTATACACATACGTATATGTATAAAAACCTCGTTAAAGTTTTGTAAAGCTAATAAAAGTATCTGAAAAAATACCTATTTTTGATTATCTATGTATATGCATTGTCCTATTAAAAAATTTCAATAAATTATATGCGGGTTTCAATATTTCCGCAAGGAAAAAATGTAGGGATTTTTGTAGGTACTTTTTTAACGCGTAGGGTAATCTTGGGAGTTTTACCTCATTTGTAGGGATTTTGGAGGAAAAAAATGTGGCATCACTGAGTGGATCTATTTCTGTTTTATTTACTTCATTTGGCAAAGTGGCTTTTTTGCTAAAAACAAGCTCAAATGGAGTAAATTTGTTGTCAAAAACGGTATTGGGCGTAGTATTGTACCAAAAGGTAAAATACTTCAAATAAGTGTACCAGTCAGAAAAAGTTTCGTTTATGTATGCTCGTATGTATTCGTTGAATACCCAATGGTTCCTTTCTATTGTACCAACAGTTTCATGGTGGTGCGCTGTTGAGAAATTATGGTCTATATTTAAAATACGTGTTAACTCTGAAAAAATTTCATTTTTATATTCTGTCTGTCTGGTTTTCATTGTGCCATATACTAAAATAAAACTTTCAAAAATTGCTGAAGCTACCGTTTTATAACTCTTGTCTGGTATTAAATATTTTGTCAGATTATAGTATTTTGTGAGATTATAGTAACAGCGAACTTGTTACCAAATTTGGATTCTGGCAAAGGTCCTATTGTATCTATTATGACTTCTTCAAATGGTTTGCTGGGTGTTGGCGTTATAACGAGATTTTCTTTTTTTTTTTTGCTTAGCTTTGTTTAGCAAACATTAGCAATTTTTAACAAATTTTGACGTATCGCGCGTCATGTTTTTCCAAAAATATTTTGTACGAAGTTTAGCATATAATTTCTTTACTCCGCAGTGTCCTCCACTGATCGGATCATTATGGTAAATTTCTAGTAATTTTTGTTTCTTTTCATCATCGGTAACTGTTTCGACAGGATCGGTTAGCATGATTTCTAAAGTTTTTAAAATTTTATTGCCATGGACTTTAAATAACTGAATCGAAATGTGATTAAAAAATATATCATCTTTTGGCCATTCTAATATCTTAATATTACGCTTGTTGGCTTCTAATTCAAGCCGCGAAAATAGCTCATCGAAATTTGTTTTTTGTTAACAGGCGTAAAGTTAAGTAATTCTATCTTTTTATGTTTAAGATGCGCGCATGAATTAAATGAACCTTTCCGGGGTTTATGTAAGAGCTTTAATTCCTATTCCAGCTTTTTAGATATTTCGGACTCACTTTTCATTATAAGGGAAAAAATACTGTCTTATCTTAACACATAGTAGCGATTATTCTGTTATAATTCTCAAGACTAACTTCAAATGTACTATACTCAGCTGATGATTTTATTTCTATGTAGCTGAACAGTTTAAGATCTCGACGCTTAACAAACTCCTGCCACTCAACACCTCGGCATTTTATGTAAATAAAAAATATCCGTACGTCATGCGGGTGCGCCTCTCGTGCGGTCGGGCGGGATTGGAGGGCGTGGGTTATTATTATTATTATTATTATTATTATTATTATTATTATTATTATTATTATTATTATTATATTTCTAAATTCAAAATGAAATTATTTTTATCGTCTTTAATGTATATTTTTACTCTCGGTATCTTTTTTAAATAATCGTACGAATATTTATCATAAATATGTAACTCTATATTTTTTATCTTTATTAATTGGTATTGCCGTTTCTTGTTGTTGTTTCAACTGTTTGGTCTTTGATCGCGTTTGTACCGTAAGAATGCTTCTTGTTGCATCTTTTAATTCGTTCATAGTAATACGCGAAAGGGCATCAGCTCCTACGTTCGATTTACCTTTAACGTACTCTATGGTGAAATTATACTCTGAAAGTTCTAATCTTATTCTCGCTCATTTAGATGCAGGATCTTTCATGTTAAAGAGGTATACTAACGGTCTATGATCTGATTTTACCGTGAAATGTGTACCGTACACATAAGGTCTAAACTGTTTTATTGCGAAATGTATAGCTACACTGTTATAAATATTGGAATATTTTTTAAACTTTGATTTGGTTTGAAAGAAATTTAAAACTTTTTTTGGGTTAAATTTTGAACCTTCGAGAGTTTAAAAGTTTCTTATTCCTTTTTGGTTTAAAATTCAAACTTACAAAAGTTCAAATATTTCAAAGTATTTTTTGGAATAAATTTCATACTTTTTTGGTTTAAATCTTAAAATTTTTCTCATTTAAACTTTTAAGGTTTAAAATTTAAACTTTCATTGGTCGTAAAATTTGGTTCCAACAAAAAAATTTTAATTTTGGATTTGAAATTCCAGCTTGCTTTTTCGAGAAATGAACAATATAAAAAGCTCATTTATAGTTATTAGACAATTTGAATGAATGACTGTGTGGCGTTGTTTGAATGAAGAAACAAACAAACACAAAATAATTATGGAAACAGATAAAATGAAGAAGGAAGAAAAGGAGAAGAAAAGGATAGGAAAAAGACAAAATATGGAAAAGGAATTAAGGAGATGTTGGGGGGAGAACAATATGGAAGAAAGAGAGAAAAAAGGATAGGAAAGAAGATACAATAGAAAAAAGCATGGAAGAGGATTTGGGAGCAGACATTTTTTTAATAAAAAAAAGTTTTAAAATTTAAACTTTTGAAAGTCTTAAAATAAATTTGAATTTGGAATAAAATCTAATCCTTAAAAGTTTAAAAATCTTTTCAACTTTTCAAAGTTTAAATTTTAATAATTTTTCGGTCGTGTCCTATATATCGACCAACAAAGTTTAAAATTTATACCAAAATTTATTGAGTGTAACAACTCTAACTCGATTACTGGTTTTTTCTGTCTGCGTTATTAAAAGATTTTGAAGCATAGCAAAT